>JARQOD010000004.1:244570233-244644839 GCA_033576555.1 Oophaga sylvatica | reverse complement strand
GATCTGGTATGGTTGTCACCAGGAATATATAACTTAAGTGCCTCCTGGAAACTGGGGTCCCAGATTCATCGGGCCGTACAGGATCAGTTCCATAATTAATCCTGTGGCATTTCGTCTGGACCTCCCTCCTACATTTAAAATTCATAATGTGTTCCACAAGTCATTACTTAAAAGGTATGTGGCACCAGTCATACCGTCACCTCTACCTCCTCCTCCTGTGTTGGTCAATGGTAACTTGGAATTTCAAGTATCAAAGATCATTGACTCACGTCTGAATCGCCGGTCCCTTCAGTACTTGGTGCATTGGAAGGGGTATGGTCCAGAGGAGAGGACGTGGGTCCCTGCGTCTGATGTTAACGCAGATAGTTTGGTTCGGACCTTCCACAGAACTCACCCGGGCAGGCCTGGCCCTGAGGGTCCGGAGGCCCCTCGTAGAAGGGGGGTACTGTCATGTGTGCATTGCCACGAAGATCGTCGCGGTTGCACATTTTGACTTCTCACAGCTGAGCTGCCGTTTCTTTGTGTTTGGCACCTAGTGAGTTAATTCTGTCTGTGCTCGGTGCTGGGACTGGGTGCAGTTTCTCCCGGCTGCAATTGATTATTTGTTGATTGGTTTCCTTTAAATTTCTGGTTGTCTGCTTGGGGAGTTGCCAGTGAAACCTTCATGCAGACCACAGATAGGAATGAATCTGTGTAGACTTTAGTTGTGAGCTCCTTAGTTGTTTTAAGCTCAACTTGGTTAGAGTTTATTTCCCAGACCATTTATGTTCCTTTGGTGTTTGAGTGTGTATGCAAGCGAGTGTTATCCTGTCTGTCTTATATGTCTAATCTGTGTATTTAGCTGAGATCAGCCCATATCCCTTTGGTGGTAGTCAGGATCCTTCTTAGGACTGATTACAGGGTTCAGGGTCTGATAGGAGACAGGGTTAGGTTGGAGACTTGGACCTCTGAACCATTATCAGTACCTCCAAGGTGAGGGATTAGTTAGGACCCCAGTTTAGGGTCAGGTTAGATCCCGGTCCACCTCTTTCCTGTTTCAGCTCATCAAGTCCTCAAGATTAACCCTGAGTTCAGCAGATATCGTGTCAGGTAAATCTATTCTATACTTACATGCTGATGTTGCTATACTAGTTGTTGTATAGAGTGTTGTTCCTGTATTAATAGTTTACTGACATTGTATACATATCATTAGACAGCGTGACAGAACCTCCCTTATATAAGACCAGTCTGTAACTCCTGATTGCCAATCCTCATTGAATGGTTCAGTACTGTTTGTAACCACCAGAGGGAGCTTCTGCTCAGAATTCATTTCTAACACATTCACAACAGTACCCCCCTTGAGGAGGGGTCACTGAACCCTCATTTGGGCAACCAGGTCGGTCAGGATGAGCTCTGTGATACGCACGGATCAGTCTCCTAGCATGGATGTCTGAAGCAAACACCCAAGAATTGTCCTCCTGACCATAACCTCTCCACTTTACCAAATACTGGAGTTTCCGTCTAGAAAAACGAGAATCCGATATTTTCTCAACCACATACTCCAGATTGCCCTCAACCAAAACAGGGTCAGGAGGCGCAGCCATAGGAACCATTGGCTCGACAAACCTCTTCAATAAGGACTTGTGGAACACGTTATGGATCTTAAATGTCCCTGGAAGAAGTAAACGAAAGGAAACAGGATTAACCCCTTAGTGACAGAGCCATTTTGCAGCTTAATGACAGGGCCAATTTTTACAATTCTGACCACTTTCATTTTATGAGGTTATAACTCTGGAACGCTTTAACGAATCCGGCTGATTCTGAGAATGTTTTTTCGTGACATATTGTACTTCACGTTAGTGGTAAAATTTCTTTGATATGACTTGTGTTTATTTATGAAAAAAATGGAAATATGGCGAAAATTTTGAAAATTTAACAATTTTCAAACTTTAAATTTTTATGCACTAAAATCAGAGATATGTCACACAAATTTCTTAATAAATAACATTTCCCACATGTCTACTTTACATCAGCACAATTTTGGGAACAAAATTTTTTTTTGTTATGAAGTTATAAGGGTTAAAAGTTGACCAGCGATTTCTCATTTTTACAACACCATTTTTTTTTTTAGGGACCACATCACATTTGAAGTCACTTTGAGGGGTCTATATGATAGAAAATACCCAAAAGTGACACCATTCTAAAAACTGTACCCCTCAAGGTGCTCAAAACCACATTCAAGAAGTTTATTAACCCTTTACGTGCTTCACAGGAACTGAAGCAATGTGGAAGGAAAAAATTAACATTTAACTTTTTTTGCAAAAACTTTACTTCGGAACCAATTTTTTTTATTTTCACAACTGTTAAAAGAAAAAATGAGCCACAAAATTTGTTGTGTAATTTCTCCTGAATAAGCCGATACCCCATATGTGGGGTAAACCACTTTTTGGGCGCACGGCAGAGGTCGCAAGGGAAGGAGCGACATTTCACTTTTTCAACGCAGAATTGGCTGGACGCCATGTCGCGTTTGTAGAGGCCCTGATGTGTCTAAACAGTGGAAACCCATCACAAGTGACCCCATTTTGGAAACTAGACCCCCTAAGGAACTTATCTAGATGTGTGGTGAGCACTTTGAACCTCCAAGTGCTTCACAGAAGTTTATAACATAGAACCGTGAAAATAAAAAATCATATTTTTTCCACAAAAACGATCTGTTCACCCCAATTTTATTTTCCCAAGGGTAACAAGACCCCAAAAGTTTGTGTGCAATTTGTCCTGAGCATGCTGATACCCCATATGTGGGGGTAAACCACTGTTTGGGTGCATGGCAGAGCTTGGAAGGGAAGGAGCGCCGTTTGACTTTTTCAACGTAGAAATGGCTGGATGTCATGTCGTGTTTGTAGAGGCCCTGATGTTTCTAAACAGTGGAAACCCCCCACAAGTGACCCCATTTTGGAAACTAGACCCCCTAAGGAACTTATCTAGATGTGTGGTGAGCACTTTGAACCTCCAAGTGCTTCACAGAAGTTTATAACATAGAACCGTGAAAATAAAAAATCATATTTTTTCCACAAAAACGATCTGTTCACCCCAATTTTAATTTTCCCAAGGGTAACAAGACCCCAAAAGTTTTTGTGCAATTTGTCCTGAGCATGCTGATACCCCATATGTGGGGGTAAACCACTGTTTGGGTGCATGGCAGAGCTTGGAAGGGAAGGAGCGCCGTTTGACTTTTTCAACGCAGAATTGGCTGGATGACATGTCGCGTTTGTAGAGGCCCTAATGTGTCTAAACAGTGGAAACTCCCCACAAGTGACACCATTTTGGAAACTAGACCCCCTAAGGAACTTATATAGATGTGTGGTGAGCACTTTGAACCCCCAAGTGCTTCACAGAAGTTTATAACTCACGGGCATGAAAATAAAAAGTCATATTTTTACCACAAACCTGATCGTTTAGTCCTCAATTTTTTATTTTCCCAAGGGTAACAGGAGAAATTAGACCACAAAAGATGTTGTCCAATTTGTCCTGAGTATGCTGATACCCCATATGTGGGGGGGGACCACTGTTTTGGCGCACGGAAGGGCTTGATAGGGAAGGAGTGCCGTTTGACTTTTTCAAACCAAAATTGGCTGGAATTGAAATTGGTCGCCATGTCGTGTTTGGAGAGCCCCTGATACGCCTAAACAGTGGAAACCCCCCACAAATGACACCATTTTGGAAACTAGACCCCTTAAGGAACTTATCTAGATGTGTGGTGAGCACTTTGAACACCCAAGTGCTTCACAGAAATTTATAAACGTAGAGCCGTGAAAATAAAAAATCATTTTTTTCCTCAAAAATGATTCTTTAGCCCGCTATTTTTTTTATTTTCCCAAGGGTAACAGGAGAAATTGGACCCCAAAAGTTGTTGTGCAATTTTTCCTGAGTACGCTGATACCCCATATGTGGGGTGCAACCACTATTTGGGCGCATGGGAGTGCTTGGAAGGGAAGGAGCACCATTTTGTAATGCAGACTTTGATGGAATGTTCTGCGGGCGTCATGCTGTGTTTGCAGAGCCCTTGATGTGCCTAAACAGTAGAAACTCCCTGCAAGTGACACCATTTTGGAAACTAGACCCCCCAAGGAGCTTATCTAGATGTGTGGTGAGCACTTTGAACCCCCAAGTGCTTCACAGAAATTTATAAACGCAGAGCCGTGAAAATAAAAAATATTTTTTTTCCTCAAAAATGATTGTTTTAGCCAGCTATTTTTATTTTCCCAAGGGTAACAGGAGAAATTAGAACCCTAAAATTGGTGTGAAATTTGTCCTGAGTACGCTGATACCCCATATGTTGGGGTAAACCACTGTTTGGGCGCACGGCAGGGCTCGGAAGGGAGGGAGCGCCATTTGACTTTTGGAACGCCATGTCGTGTTTGGAGACCCCCTGATGTGTCTAAACAGTGGAAACCCCCCACAAGTGACCCCATTTTGGAAACTAGTCCCCTTAAGGAACTTATCTAGATGTGTGGTGAGCACTTTGAACCCCCAAGTGTTTCACAAGAAATGTATAAACGCAGAGCTGTGAAAATAAAAAATCATTTTTTTCTCAAAAATGATGTTTTTAGCCAGCTATTTTTTATTTTCCCAAGGGTAACAGGAGAAATTAGATCCCCAAAATTGGTGTGCAATTTGTCCTGAGTACGCTGATACCCCATATGTTGGGGTAAACCACTGTTTGGGCGCACGGCAGGGCTCGGAAGGGAGGGAGCGCCATTTGACTTTTTGAACGCCACGTCGTGTTTGGAGACCCCCTGATGTGCCTAAATAGTGGAAACCCCTCAATTCTAGCTCCAACCCTAACCCCAGCACACCCCTAATCCTAACCTAAATCCCAACCCTAATTCCAATCCTAATTGTAACCCTAACCTTAATTGTAACCCTAACTCTAATTGTAACCCTAACCCTAATTTTAACCCTAACCCTAATTGTAACCCTAACCCTAATTCTAACCCTAATTATAACCCTAACCCTAAGGCTAGGTTCATTTTGCGTTTTACCAGCCCGTTCAACACATAGCGTTGACGGGCTGGTAACGGTACAGCATAACACGATCGCGTTATGCTATACCCGCTAGCGCAGATGAATCAGCAGATGATTCATCTGCGCTAGCGGTGACGGAGCCCAGACGCTGCAGCCCGCGTCCGAGGCTCCGTCACTGAATGATGGCACGTCATGAACGCATGCTGCTTTACGGCATGCGTTGCGATGCGCCCTCAAATGGGGGTGAATGGCAGCGTTAACGGACTGTGTTACACCGCGTTATACCGCGGTGTAATGCAGTCCGTCTAACGGACTGCCATAACGCAGTATGAACCCAGCCTAACTCTAACCCTAATGCTAACCCTAACCCTAATTATAACCCTAACCCTAATTATAACCCTAACCCTAACGGAAAAATGAAAATAAATATAATTTCTATTTTTTATTATATGTCCCTAACTAAGGGGGTGATAAATGGGGGGGTTATGTACTGTTTTTTTTTTATTTTGATCACTGTGATAGTTTATCACAGTGATCAAAATGCACTTTTTTGAGAATGAATGAAAAAATTTTGAATCTGCCGCCAAGCAGATCGGCGGGCGCACTGAGCATGCGCCCGCCATTTTTTTTTTCCAGGAAGAAGACGCCGGGATCCTGGGGACTGCGGGAGGACTGAGGACACCGGCAGGTATAGGGGGGGGCGATCGGAGGACCTGGGGACCCTCATTTTCTCCCCTCTGATGTGCGATCACATCAGAGGGGAGAGAAATCTTTTTTTTTTTGCGGTCACCGTTATACTTAGTATAACAGCGATCGCGACACCGGGGTCGGTAGCCGAGACCCCAGAGAAAATTGCCCATCCCCCCCCAGCACAGCGGCGGGCGCACTGAGCATGCGTCTGCCATTTTCTCAATGGCGGCGGCACCGGGGGAGGCAGAAGGGCACGGGGGCCACATGGAGGAGATCGGGGCCACATGGGGGTCCCGGGGACCCTTTTTCTCTGTCCTCTGATGTCCGATGACATCAGAGGACAGAGAAATTAAATGGAACAACATTTTTTTTTTTTTGTTGCGGTCGCCGTTATAGGGTTAATAACGGCGATCGCAACATCAGTGTCGGTAAAAAACCGACCCGATTCATGTTCTCTGGGGTCTCGGCTACCCCGTAGCCGAGACCCCAGAGAAAATGCGCCTCTGGGGGGCGCTATTCACTTCTTCCACAGCGCCGTTAATTAACGGCGCTGTGGTTTAAGTACCCTTAATGACCGCCGTTAAAAGGCGTATCGGTGGTCGTTAAGGGGTTAAGAATCTCCAAGATCTTATAAGGTCCAATGAACCTAGGCTTAAACTTAGGAGATGCAACTCTCATAGGGATATTTCTTGAGGACAACCAGACCAAGTCCCCCACTTCAAACCGAGGACCATCAGTCCTATGCCGGTTGGCAAACCGCTGGGCCCTCTCCTGAGAGAGGGACAACCTCTCCACTACCTGGTCCCAAATCTGCTGCATACGCTCCACAACAGAGTCAACACCCGGACAGACAGAAGCCTCCGTCTGTCCCGAAGAAAATCGAGGGTGAAACCCAAAATTGCAGAAAAATGGAGACATCAAAGTGGCAGAGCTAGCCCTATTATTAAGAGCAAACTCAGCCAAAGGCAAAAAAGAGACCCAGTCATCTTGATCAGCAGACACAAAGCATCTCAGATAAGTCTCCAATGTCTGGTTTGTTCTCTCAGTTTGTCCATTGGTCTGAGGATGAAAAGCCGAGGAGAAAGACAATTGAACACCAAGTTTAGAACAAAAAGTCCTCCAAAATCTGGAAACAAACTGGACTCCTCTGTCAGACACAATGTTCTCAGGAATGCCGTGTAACCGAACCACATGCTGAAGGAACAAAGGCACCAATTCGGAGGAGGAAGGCAACTTAGGTAATGGCACAAGATGTATCATTTTGGAAAACCTATCACAAATCACCCAGATAACTGTCTGTTGTGAATGTGCTTGTAATGAATTCTGAGCAGAAGCTCCCTCTGGTGCTTACAAACAGTACTGAACTATCCAATGAAGATTGTGAAGATTGGCGATCAGGTGTTACTGACTGGTCTTATATAAGGGAGGTTCCCTCCCATCAGGGTTGCCGGTGATCAATTGTTCTGGTCTCATCTTTGATTCCTGTTCACTTTGTAGGTTGCTGTTTCGTGCCTGCATCTTCTGCTAGCAGATAAGACATTTTTTTCTTTTAGTGTTTTGTGCTTGCTTTTTGCATTTTGTCCTGCACTTCTGTGGGGGTCTGCCGGGTCCCCTCCGGGGCTTGTGCTCCTCTCAGTTTAGTTCAGCCACTGTTGTTTGTTCATTTGCCTTTTCCAGTTTTTTCAGTGGCTGCTGTTTAGTTTTTGTTACACCAGAGAACTAATTTAGGTGGTAGAGGTCGTGTGATCTCAGGTGTTTTTGTAATTAGTAGAGTTGGTACTTTTCAGGGTTTTTTGGGATTGCTGTAAGTGTCCTTCCTATCCTTTTCTATTTAGGAAGTTTGGGCCCCAACGTTTGCTCATACTATTTTCTGTCTGTGTCTGTATTTCCTCTTGTATAACCGCCATTACATGTTTGGGGGCTTTCTATGTTCTTTGGGGATCTGCTCCGGGGCAGATTGTTTTCCTCTTTCTGTCTTTAGGTGTAGTTAGCTTCTCAGGCTGTGACGAGGCGTCTAGTACCAACGTAGGTACGCTCCACGGCTGCCTTTAGTTGTGGTGGTTTGTCAGGGTACTGCAATTCCATAGATTCCAACCTCTCTGGTGTATTTCCTTTTTTGCTTGCTCTTCTCAGCTACCAAATCATAACAATGGTCATTCTCTGAGAAACAGGGAGGTCGGAAATGAAATCAATAGAGATATGGGTCCATGGTCTCTTGGGCACAGGCAATGGCATCAACAAACCACTAGAGCGAGAGCAAGGCTTGGAGCGAGAGCAAGTCCCGCAGGACTGCACAAATTCCCTGACGTCACAAGACAAAGTAGGCCACCAAAAGGACCGACTAACCAAGTATCTGGTACCAAAAATTCCGGGATGACCGGCCAACGCGGAACAATGAATCTCAGACATCACACTTTCTTTCCACCGGTCTGGGACAAACAATTTCCCAATAGGGCAGCGCTCGGGTTTATCCTCCTGACACCCTTCCAGAGCCAGTCTTAAATTGGCCGAGATGGCGGAAAGAACTACACCCTCTTTCAAAATAACAGCAGGATCAGATAACTCAGCAGAGTCCGCAAGGAAACTCCTCGAGAGGGCATCCGCCTTAACATTCTTAGTGCCAGGAAGAAAGGAAACCACAAAATTTAAAACGTGTGAAAAACAAGGCCCACCTAGGATAAAGTCGCTTGGCTGATTCCAGATAAACCAGATTCTTATGGTCCGTGAGGACCACCACCTGATGTTTGGCTCCCTCCAGCCAATGTCTCCACTCTTCAAAAGCCCACTTCATGGCCAATAACTCCCGATTACCCACGTCATAATTACGTTCAGTTGGAGAAAATTTTCGAGAGAAAAAGGCACAAGGGTTACTTTTAGAGGTCTCTGGATCTCTTTGGGACAAAACGGTAACTGCCCCAATTTCAGAGGTATCAACCTCCACCTGAAATGGCAGAGAAACATCAGGCTGCCGTAGAACAGGAGCAGAAGTGAATCTCTGCTTAAGTTCCTGATACGCAGAGACTGCCTCAGGAGGCCAATTCACCACATCAGAACCCTTTTTGGTCAAATCAGTCAATGGTTTAACAATAACAGAGAAATTACCAATAAATTTACGATAAAAATTGGCAAAACCCAAGAATCTCTGAAGAGCCTTTAATGAAGTAGGTTGGACCCAATCACAGATGGCCTGAACCTTGACCGGGTCCATTTCAATAACAGACGGAGACAAAATGAAACCCAGAAATGAGATCCTCTGTACGCCAAAAAGACACTTTGATCCCTTCACATACATAGCATTCTCTCTGAAAATCTGGAACACAGTCCGAACATGTTTCACATGAGAGTCCCAGTCATTGGAAAAAATCAAGATATCAGAATCAGAAATGTATCCACAAAATCCCTGAAAATGTAATTCATGAAGGACTGGAAGACGGAAGGAGCATTAGTGAGCCCAAAGGGCATCACTAGGTACTCAAAATGCCCCTCTGGGGTATTAAACGCCGTCTTCCATTCATCCCCGTGCTTAATGCGAATAAGGTTATACGCCCCCCTGAGGTCAAGCTTGGTAAACCAAGTAGCACTTTTCACCCTGGAAAACAGGTCAGAAATCAAGGGTAACGGATATTGATATTTCACAGTAATATTGTTCAAGAGACGATAATCAATACACGGCCTTAATGAACCATCCTTTTTGGCCACAAAGAAAACACAGCACCCAAGGGTGAAGAGGATGGTCTGATATGACCCTTCTCCGGGGCAGATAGCTTTCATCTTTCTGCCTTTAGGGGTAGTTATCTCTCAGGCTGTGACTAGGCGTCTAGGATCAATGTAGGAACGCTCCACGGCTACCTCTAGTTGTGTGGTTAGTTCAGGTTACTGCAATCCAATAGGTTCCAGCCTCTCTGGTGTATTGCCATTTTTGCTTTTTCTCCTCAGCTACCGAAACATAACAGTATCACCGGCGACCATCATGGGAGGGAACCTCCCTTATATCAGTCCAGTCCGTGATCCCAGATTGCCATTCCTCGCTGTAAGGTACAGTACTGTCTGCAACCACCAGAGGGAGCCTCTGCTCAGAAACCATCTCCAGCACATTCATAACATGAAGGCCTAACAGTTGTACTGACAACTTCCGTCGTGTTGGTATTACGAGGAATGGTTGCCCACCTTCTGTCTGCGGCCACCACAGTGCTTCTTCCTGCCTGTTGAGGTGCTATGCCTCCTTCCCCTGTGTGCTGCTGTCCTCGTTCTGCATTTCCTCCTGCCAGGTTGAGTCAGTTACTATATCATCCACCACCTCCTCTTCAACTTCTGCATCCTGGTCCTCCTCCTAATTTTCTGGCCATTGTGTCTCATCCTCATGCCTGTTGTGGTGCTACGCCTCCCTCCCCTGTGTGCTGCTGTCCTCGCTCTGCATTTCCTCCTGCCAGGTTGGGTCAGTTACTATATCATCCACCACCTCCTCTTCCACTTCTGCACCTTGGTCCTCCTCCTAACTTTCTGGCCATTGTGTCTCATTCTCGTCCAACTTTTGTGACACATTCCCACCGTCGCCTTCATGGGAACGTGGCTGCTCCAATATTTTGGCATCACTACATGCAATCTCAGTTTGCCCCGATTCAAGTGGATCGGGCAAGAGGCCCAAATCTATAAATGGAAAAGTGAACAGCTCTTTGGAGCGTCCAAGTGTGGGGTCAGTTGTCTCGGGGCTCTCGGCATGGCAGGAGGAAGGAGGATCAGGGTGAGGAATATGCGATCCAGACTCACAGATACTCAGACTTGACCATGTGGAAGACAGGGTGCTGGTGGTGGTAGCATAGTTAATTGAAGTATTATCCGCTATCCAACCAACTACCTTTTCATACTGCTCCAGTTTCAAGAGTGCTGTTCTGCCTTCCCCTATGAATTTGGACAGGAATCTCTTGTGAAAAGATGTGTGTTTGTTGTGGCACAAGTTCAGCTTGCCCATGGCCTCTGTCTTTGCATGCACCATCACCATCACGTCCACTTCCCCATCCCTTGCCGTTTGCCTTTCCCATTTTAAATGGAGTACAATATTTTCCACGTTCACTACAAAAGGCTGAATGCCACAATTTTTAGCCCACAGTTAAATCAGGCATCTGACAGAGATACCACACTGTTCAATGTGTGGTCCGTATTTTTACATTTTTTACCACAAAATAGTCTATTGAACTAGGATAAGACACAGCAAAAAAGGGGAATGTAGCCCTTAAATGTCACAATTTGTAGCCCACAGATAGATCAGGCGTCTGACGGCGATACCAGACTGGTTCAATATGTGATCTGTATTTTTAAATTTTTTACCACAAAATAGTGCATACAAATAGGGTAACAGACAGCAAATACAGTGGAATGTAGCCCTGAAATGCCACAATTTTTAGCCCACAGATAGATCAGGCATCTGACGGCGATACCAGACTGTTCAATATGTGGCCTGTATTTTTTTATTTTTTAACCCAAAATAGTCTATTGAACTAGGTAAGACAGACCAAAAAAAAGGGGAATGTAGCCCTGAAATGACACAATTTGTAGCCCACAGATAGATTAGACGTCTGACGAAGATAACCCACTATCAAATATCTGCCCTGTAATTTATTTTTTTTTACCAGCAAAATTGTGTCAATAAGTAGGCTATGGCACAACAAAAAAATTCTATGGAGGACTGAAATGGCAAAAAAAAATTTTTTTGGCCAGCTAGATATTTTTTGGGCAGCAAAATGGTGTAAAAAAATTGTATAAGACACTCCCAAAAAATTCTACAGTACCACAAAAAATGGCAGATTTTTCTGCACACTCAGATGTCGTGCCCTGGATGGGCAAATCCATTTAAAATAGCTGTATTTTCACGCTGTACTATGAAAAGGATCTGGCTGTATTCTGCAGTGTCAACATGCAAATAGAGAAAAAAAAGGGGTTCTGGGTTGCTTTGGAAAAAAATAATCAGGATTAAAATGCAAAAAAAATTGCTGCCCACTGAGACCTAGGGCTGTGTAAGATAGTCAATATATCTTAAGGGCAGCAGCAGCAGACGGTGATGAAATGGACCATCTTGATGTATGCAATTAAGGATGCCACATACAATGCTTGTCTGCTACTAAGATCTATATACCCACATACAGTGCTTGCATGCCTTGCACTGATATGTATATACAAACATACACTCCCTGCCTACCTAGCACTGTAATCTATATACCCCGTAATTAGTCCTTAGAAGGACTGTTGATTAAGCTGGATTTGTGTATTCTTTGATGGTATACCCACACTACCTTCTAAATCCCCAAATCTGACCCTATCTCGGCAGAAGCTCTCCCTACACTTGCTAACTCCGGAGGAGGCTGTGACGAGCATGGCGGCGCCAGGTCTGTTATACACCTGATGATGTTGAGCGGCCTTTGATGTAATACTACAACAAAGATGGCTGCGGGATTACAGTGTGGCAGACAATCTCTGCATGTTGATTGGCGCTCTAAAGAGTGCCAAAAATGTAGGGCGTGCACCAGAACTCCCACCGAGCAAACACGGAAATGCTCAGTGCTCGCCGAGTACCGCAAGTGCAGCGATGCTCGGGCGAGTAACGATTGTAATCGAGCACGTTCGCTCATCACTATTGCTAACTCCATGATAACCCCACACTCCTTGCTGCCACCATCAATCCTGTTTTTTAAAAAATAAATAAAGGCCCATTGGACGCCATTCTTCTTTGGAGGTTCACACCATCAGGGTCTGCCATCCCCTCTCCCTCAGAGTAGCGATCATATACCGTCCCCCAGGCTCAACCACACACTTCCTTGACCACTTTTCTGCCTTGCTGCCACACTTCATGTCCTCAGAATTGCCAACCCTTATTCTGGGAGACTTCAATAGCCCCACCTCCCAAACTGCATCCTAGCTTCTATCTCTAGACACTTCTTATGGCCTCTCACAACTTTCAACCTCCGAGACAAAGACAGTAACACCCTTGATCTGGTCTTTGTCCGTCTCAGTTCAATTTCCTACTTAGATAACTCACCTATTACCCTTTATCCACCATGAAATTAGGAGTATAACCACAACTTACACTTTTTTAGGCGCTCCCTAAAAACACATCTGTGTAGGGCAGTCTATCACGTTCCCTAATCAAAGTCTTTTTTTTACACATAGCCTATTCTCTACTTCTCTAAACATAATTCGCTTTCAAAGTCAACAGTACCCAAAAATCCTCATGCAGCCTTTATGTACCCCCATTTCCTCAAGATGGTTATACCATCATTGTAAATAGGCACCTGTACTTTGTGTCACCCCCCACCTTATTGTAGCTTGTAAGATCTGAAGAGCAGGGTGGTCATTATTTTAGCTTTTAATTTAATTTAATTGCTTGATTATCATAAACTTTGTCACTTTTGACTGTTTTTTTTTTGTACTGCTGACTTGAAAAACTCTGTGGAATATGTTTGCACTATACAAATAGAGGTTATTATTATTAGTAGATTGAAGATAGTGAAGTTCAAGCTCTTAGCTTTGCCATGTGTAGGAGGAAATCATCTTTTACGTGAGCACAACTGCACGAACGAGAGCTGGCAGAGGCTGAAGTAGGGTGAATTTGACAAACTGCTGGACTGTGAGAGAGGTGCAGGTGGAGATGTTACTGTGGATTGAGAAAGATGAGGTGTGCTTAGTATCTAAGATCAGTCAAAAACAGAAGACATGTCCACTTTCATATCAGCTGATGGGCTTGAATTTACCCCAACTATAGCAGGTAAACAAGTGGAGGTTCTGCAGCCGGAGATCTGTGTGACAACACTTGCCATGGTGAGGAAGGAGGAAGAATCAGAAGATGTGGTTGATGGGGTGGACTGTGGTTGGCGAGGCCCGCTAGTCTGCATTTTAGCACAGTGGGCTTCCCAGATTAACGCATGTTGATCGCATATGTGCCAGTTCATGCATGTAGTAGTCAAATTATTGCATTTTTTTAAACTCTACTCTGTCATTTTTAATAAAGTTGGCAGATTTATGTCATTTTTGGCAGTCTGAAAAAAAGACCCAAGCTAGGCAACTACAGACCCGTGAATGCTGCTGGCCATTGTCAGATTTGGGGCTGAGGATGCATTGCTGGTTGTGGTTGCATACCTGTGTGTCTGCAGGAAGCCACAATGTAACCTCATCTTCCTCCTCCTCCTTTACTGAGCTACTCAGCTGCCTGCCTGTGGGTTTGCACCAAGTGGGATCTACTACCTTATCGTCATACTCTCTGTTATCCGACTCCTCGCCCTGAGAGTCACCCTCCTCCTCTTCCAGCCCTGACAGCACAGTACTGTCTGTGAGTGCCTCAAGTATCTGAGTTTAATCAATATCACTTTCCCCCTGGGGTTAATTTCTGATGACAAGTGTTTGGATTCTGCTAGGACCCTATTTCATCTGGCCCTGGATCAGACTGAAAATTTTTTTAGCCATAAGCGCAGACCATTTACTCTTCTGTGAATCTTTGGAGTACACTTCCAATGGCCATGGTATAGAATAGGTGAACAGATCTGCAGACTCAGCCATCTGTGGTTCTCTACAGTCAGCTGGGTGGTTGGAGAGTTGTGACGTGGGAGAAAACAAGGGTAATTGGAGTGCCACCTCTGAGGACTGTACTGTGTGTAACGTTAAGGTGGAGGAAGAGGAGCAGAGGGCACTTGAATCAGTGCTTCCACATGTTCTTCCTGGTCTTCATCTGCAAAGCATACTGCTGTGGGCTGCCAAAGAAAGGGAGTGGAGTAGCTCCTCAGTAAGTAAGTAAGTTGGCAAAATGCTGCACAATTGCTCATTGCAGCAAAAAAACCTACCTCTGAACTCTCATATCATACCTGTCTCACAACTCTAAACAGCTATTCAGTACTTTAAATTCTCTCCTATGTCAACCAGTTCCCCCTCCCTCTCCTCTCTGCTGAAGACTTTGCCTCACCACCTGTGACCTTGACCCAATAACATCCAAACCTTTCCACAGTCTTCATTTCAAGCCAAACCCACCTCTTCAACCTGTCACTAACAACTGGTGTCTTCCCATCCTGACTCAAACATACCTCGATCACACCCATCCTCAAAAAGCCCTCAGTTGAGCCATCCTCTGTGTCTAACTATCGCCCCATCTCACTTCTCCCCTATGCCTCCAAACTACTGGAACAGCACATCCATTTTGAACTGTCCTCCCACTTTTCCTCTGGCTCCCTCTTTCACTGCTTACAATCTGGCTTCAGACCGCACCATTCCACTGAAACTGCCCTGACTACAGTCAACAATGACCAACTAACCGCCAAATGAAAGCGACACTAGTTTGTTCTCCTCCTGTTACTGGAACTGGCATCTGCCCTTGACACAGTGGACCATTCCCTCTTACTACAGACTTTCTTATCTCTTGCCATTACAAACTTGACCCTCTGTTAGATCTCCTCATACCTATCAGACAGGACATTCAGTGTCTCACACTCACACACCACTTCCTCATCTTTCCGCGTATGTATCGGCATCCTCCAAGGTTCAGTTGCAGGCCTGGACATTATGCTTATTTCGCGTGTGCTCCCTCCCTGTTAAAGGGACCGCATGTGTCACCCTAAAGTGTTCCCAGCCAATAGCTGGACGACAACTATAGTACAGACTAAAAGTTTGGACACACCTTCTCATTTAAAAATTTTTCTGTATTTTCATGACTATGAAAATTGTACATTCACACTGAAGGCATCAAAACTATGAATTAACACGTGGAATTATATACTTAACAAAAAAGTGTGTAACAACTGAAAATATGTCTTATATTCTAGGTTCTTCAAAGTAGCCACCTTTTGCTTTGATGACTGCTTTGCACACTCTTGACATTCTCTTAATGAGCTTCAAGAGGTAGTCACCGGAAATGGTCTTCCAACAATCTTGAAGGAGTTCCCAGAGATGCTTAGCACTTGTTGGCCCTTTTGCCTTCACTCTGCGGTCCAGCTCACCCCAAACCATCTCGATTGGGTTCAGGTTTTGTGACTGTGGAGGCCAGGTCATCTGGCGTAGCACCCCATCACTCTCCTGCTTGGTCAAATAGCCCTTACACAGCCTGGAGGTGTGTTTTGGGGTCATTGTCCTGTTGAAAAATAAATGACGGTCCAACTAAACGCAAACCGGATGGAATAGCATCCCGCTGCAAGATGCTGTAGTAACCATGCTGGTTCAGTAAGCCTTCAATTTTAAATAAATCCCCAACAGTGTCACCAGCAAAGCACCCTGACACCATCACACCTCCTCCATGCTTCACGGTGGGAACAAGGCATGTAGAGTCCATCCGTTCACCTTTCCTGTGTCGCACAAAGACACGGTGGTTCGAACCAAAGATCTCAAATTTGGACTCATCAGACCAAAGCACAGATTTCCACTGGTCTAATGTCCATTCCTTGTGTTCTTTAGACAAAACAAGTCTCTTCGGCTTGTTGCCTGTCCTTAGTAGTGGTTTCCTAGCAGCTATTTTACCATGAAGGCCTGCTGCACAAAGTCTCCTCTTAATAGTTGTTGTAGAGATGTGTCTGCTAGAACTCTGTGTGGCATTGACCTGGTCTCTAATCTGAGCTGTTGTAAACCCGCGATTTCTGAGGCTGGTGGCTCGGATAAACTTATCCTCAGAAGCAGAGGTGACTCTTGGTCTCCCTTTTCTGGGGCGGTCCTCATGTGAGCCAGTTTCTTTGTAGCGCTTGATGGTTTTTGCAACTGCACTTGGGGACACTTTCAAACTTTTCCCAATTTTTGGGACTGACTGACCTTCATTTCTTAAAGTAATGATGGCCACTCGTTTTTCTTAACTTAGCTGCTTTTTTCTTGCCATTGTTAGAACCCTCTTGTTAGATTTTGTTTCAGTTTGCTGGTCACATGACCTTTTTTCCCTATTTAGTCTGGCTCCGCCCTTCTGGCCTTGCTGGACTTCATTGTATTATCTACTCTTAAGCTAGCCAGGTGCTTAGGTGCCTTACTCAGTCAGTAGTCTCATAGCTATTTTCTTTTTTCACATCAAGTGTGCAATAAAAATTTCAATTTAACCATGACATATGCAGTTAAACTTGTGCAGTGATTCTCTATAGACTGTACATCTTCAGTGTGTCTTTGTAACTCAACTACGTGTTTTCTCCGCACATGTTTACACATATTTGTGGTATTGAGGTTACTGACACTTTACCTCTTTTTACTTTTTGATTACACAGCTTGCATTTGACATAGCAAATATCATCTGCAAGTGTGTGAAAAAAGGACCACGCAGTGCAAGTCCTGGAGCGTCCGTTTAGACTTTTGGAAGAGAAATCCGAACAGGTGCCAAAATGGAGGCTACAGGCAACAGAGTATGCAGCCTAACTCTCCCTCCTGTTTGTACCGTTGGGGCAATCGCTTCCTCAGAGCTGCTACCACCACCTTCCTGTTCCTCACGCCATGTTGGTCTTGGACCTCATCATCTCCACTAACCTCTTCCAACACCTGCTGCTGTTGGTGGTCTGGCCACCACCATGCTCAACAGAAACTGGCACCTGAGTCTCATCATCATCAGATGCGTTCTGCGGTGTGCTGACCATCGGCACTGTCTCACCCGCCTCTTCAGATTCAGAGAGACACAGCTGTTGCGCATCACTGCATACTCCCTCTTCTTCACATTCCAGAATGCTGCTTGCTGTGCCCCTGTTTGCAAACCAACAGATTCTGAGAACAAAGCAGAGACTCAGCTGGCTCCTGTACAGAACTCTCTGACTGACTGGGCAATTTGGCAGGCGTTGAAGAGACAGATGGTTGATCAACAGTGCTTTGTTCCTGAGAGGAGGTGGAAGCAATTGAAGTCGATGCATTGGACCCTGGGCTCCAACACCGCCAGTTGTTGCCTGTAAGTGCTGTTAGCACAGTCAACACTTGCTCCTGTGTTACTGGGTTGAGTAATGGCAGCTGTTCCCCTGCTGTGTGTACGACAAAAGTCATGCTGCCTCCACCCTGTCCTCCTCTCATCCCTGGGCTCCAACACCGCCAGTTGTTGCTCGAAGTAATTGGCACGGGTACTGACTCATGCCCACCCTGGTTACAGCACCACAGCTGTTTCCTGGCAGTGTCAACGTAAATTAGCCTCAAATAAGTTGTCCTGTCATGTGCATTCCGGTTATCCGACTATGGTGCCTGCAGTTTAGGTGATTCCTATGTGTGCTGTGGGATATGTAAATAAAGGCTCTTTCCGTTGTGAAAATAGGACAAGCACCCACTGTAGGACTGTGTGATTTGGTAACTGCAGACGGCTTGCGGCCTGTCAACTTACATTTTCATGGGTGCCTTATGGTACCCGTCCGAGTTCCAGTACCGTCAGCTGGTTCTCCACAGTGCCTTTGGCCTAGGTGCCTCCATCTCGGTATCCGAGTTCCTGCAATGTCTGCTTGTCCTTGGTAGTGCTTTGGAGCACAGGTACCTCCTGCTTAGTAACCGTGTCCCAGTAACGTCAGCTGGTCCTCGGTTGTGCCATTGGCTCTTTTCCTTCTGCTGCCCCTCCGGGTTCCAGCACAGTCAGCGGGTCCTCGTTACTTGCATTGGCTCTTGTACCTTCTGCTACCCGTCGGGGTTCCAGTGCCGTCAACTGGTTTCTCCGCAGTGCCTTTGGCCTAGGTGCCTCCATCTCGGTATCCGAGTTCCTGCAATGTCTGCTTGTCCTTGGTAGTGCTTTGGAGCACAGGTACCTCCTGCTTAGTAACCGTGTCCCAGTAACGTCAGCTGGTCCTCGTTGTGCCATTGGCTCTTTTCCTTCTGCTGCCCCTCCGGGTTCCAGCACAGTCAGCTGTCCTCGTTACTTGCATTGGCTCTTGTACCTTCTGCTACCCGTCCGGGTTCCAGTACCGTCAACTGGTTCTCCGCAGTGCCTTTGGCCTAGGTGCCTCCATCTCGGTATCCGAGTTCCAGCAACGTCTGCTGGTCCTTGGTAGTGCTTTGGAGCACAGGTACCTCCTGCTTAGTAACCGTGTCCCAGTAACATCAGCTGGTACAAGGTTGTGCTACAAATACAAGATACAGAACAAGAGACACAAGAACAATAAGCAGAAGATCTAAAGGCAGAAGAACATGAAGTATAAGACCAAAATGAAGAGCAAAATATATGCTCTAAATTATAAGCAGAAGAAGACTAAGCAGTGTATGGGGGTGAGTCCGTTCCTCCTCGTGGTGCCCCTGGTAAATGCCTGATGCTGCAGGCTAAACTGAACACGGACAAATACTGTTGTAATTTAAATCTTTTGTGGCAGCAAGAACGGAACGATGAAAAAATCATACTTTTACAGATTACAAGTACAGGAATCTATGTCACAAAAAAGAATATGATGAAGAAGATGAAGGACTATAATATGAAGAAGAATAATAGTTTAAAAAGAACAATATGAGTAATGTTAACAAAAACATGAAAAGCAAGAAGTTTTAGAAGAAGATAAAGAAGGTGAAAATGAAGAATAATTTGATGACAAAGATGATGCTGCTGAAGATTATGAAGGAGAAAGTGTGTCAAAAGTTAAAAAGGTGAAGAGCATGGAAGTTGTGAAACATACATATTTGCCAAAATAGAAAAAAGGTTAACAACATTGTCAATTTCTTCGTTAATCCGAACGTATTTCCTTAAAAAAAAAAAATTAATGCTATTCCATTGGATTGGGTTAAACATCTATGCCTTTAATGTCTCCTCAACCTCCCCCAATACATTCTACATTACTCTTTGTTGTTTTCCTTCATGTACAATTAACCTACAAGGCAAGAATGGGGTTTTTTTAATTTCGATATTTTGTTCCCATAGACTTACATTGGACTTCCGGTATCGGTATGGGGTATCGCCGATATTTTTTGGGTATCAGCGATACCATTCCGATTCCGATACTTTTGGATATCGGAAAGTATCGCTCAACTCTAGTTAGGAGGTATCCACCTTTTCACCCAGTCCCTAGATCTTGTAGGGATTCCTCCCTCGCAACTATAGTCTTCGTTCAGACTAGCTGAGGACTTTAGCGGGTCTGGTCGCAGGATCAGTCCCCCGTTACATCGTAGGGATCCAGCTCAGTCCTATGTAGGGACAGAATTCCCACCTTTCCTTAGTGCTTGTAGCAGATCATAACAGTAAGTCCAGCCCAAAAAAAAAAAAAAAAATCTCTAAGGAAAGATTTTCAGTTTCTATTATGGTGTCGGTTCAGGATTTGGCTCAACACCTGCAGCGACTCTCTCTGTAGGTGGCTGAAATCCAGCAACACGTGAGTAGTTGTTCTGGAGCTGATTTCGTGGAGCCAAAGGTACGTTTGCCTGATTTATTTTTTGGTGAACAACAAGATTTTTTTTCTTTTAAAAATGCTTGCTTGTTGTATTTCCGTTTGAGACCCAGATCCTCTGGTGATGAATCACAGCGCATAGGTTCATAATGTCACTTTTGCGCAAAGAACCTCAGGACTGGGCCTTTTCTCTGCAGCCTAGTGATCCATGCTTTAGATCAGTAGATAGTTTTTTTTCTGCTTTGGGGTTATTGTATGACAATCCGGATCGTGTTTCATCAGCTGAGACGGAATTGAGACGTTTGAGACAGGGATCAGGTAATGTGGAAAAATATTGTACTCACTTCCGAAGGTGGTCCGCTCAGGTGGGCTGGAACGATTCAGCTTTGAAAAGTTTATTTCTTGCAGGGTTAAGTGAAAGGGTTAAATATATGCTGATTGCTTATCCCATACCTGGTAACTTGCAAGAGGCTATGCAATTAGCCATACGGGTGGATAGGAGACTGCGTGCAAGGGTTAATGAGAGTAAATCTGCCTTGTCAGCTCCAAGTCTGGAGAGGGACTGTACTGACATTGGAGAGCCGATGGAAATTGGAGCAATGACACCTCATTCTCGAGAAAAAGAACGCAGATTTGCTCAAGGTTTGTGTTTCTACTGTGGTAAATCTGAGCATTTCATTAAGAACTGTGCGCTTCGAATGAATAAAGAGAGAAAAAAAAATGAGGTCATTTTGCCCGCATAGCTTGTTTAAACAATAAAGGTGTCTTTCTTTCTGCTACCACTGCTGTTGAGGAGGAATTAAATGGAGTTTCGGGTATTTTTGGATTGTGGTTCTACTCTCAATGTGATTGATGGGAAATTTTTGGAAAAACTAAAATTAAAACCCAAACTTCTATCTTCTCCTATTAATGTGTGTCTGTGGATGGTTCTCACTTGAAAAATGTTACTCACCATATCTGTGAATTTCCTCTTACTATTAATGGTGTTCATCAAGAGAATTTGGATTTGGTAGTTTTGAATAATTTACCTTTTCCGGTGATTTTGGGGTTACCCTGTTAAAATTGCACAATCCGGTACTGGATTGGTCTACCAATGAAATTAAGTCCTGGAGTCCTCAGTGTTATGACAAGTGTTGTAACGGGCGTATTGCTGCTGTAGTTAAGGGGGAGTTACCTGTACCTATTCAGGATTTTTGGAAAGTTTTTTCTGATAAGGAATCGCAGGTATTGCCTCCTCATAGAGATTATGATTGTGCAATTGAATTTGTCCCTGGAGCGACTCTTCCTAAAAGTCGTTTATTTAATTTGACTATTCCTGAGAGAAAGGCTTTGGAGGAATACATACAGACAAGCTTGGCCGCCGGTCACATTAGGCCTTCCAAATCTCCTGTGGCGGTTGGATTTTTTTTTGTTAAAAAAAAGGACGGCGGTTTACGGCCTTGTCTAGACTTTCGTGAAATTAATAAGATTACTATACGCAATCCTTACCCACTGCCATTGATTCCTGATTTGTTTAATCAGTTAGTGGGGGCCAAGTGGTTCTCGAAAATTGATCTTCGAGGGGCATACAATTTGTTGCGCATGAAGGAGGGGGATGAATGGAAGACTGTGTTTAAACACTCCACTGGGTCATTTTGAGAATCTGGTCATGCCCTTTGGACTTTCCAGTGCTCCGGCATTTTTTCAGAATCTTATTAATGACATCCTTAAACCTTTGATCGGCAGAAGTGTGGTTGTGTATTTGGATGACATTTTGATTTATTCACCGGATTTGGAGTGTCATTGGAGGAGTGTGCGTGAAGTATTACATTTACTGAGTGATAATTCACTTTTTGCCAAACTAGAAAAATGTGAGTTCGCTGTACAGAGACTTAGTTTTTTGGGCTACATTGTCTCCAGTGAAGGTTTTGAGATGGACCCGGTGAAAGTGCAAGCTGTGCAGGATTGGCCTAGACCTATTGGTGTGAAATCAATACAGAGGTTTTTGGAGTTCGCCAATTATTATAGAAAATTCATAAAAAAAATTTCTGTGATTGCCAAACCTCTGACCGATCTCACCAGGAAAGGTGCTGATGCGGTTCAGTGGACTACTGAGGCCATTGAGGCTTTTGTGTTGCTAAAGGAGAGGTTCAGCTCTGCTCCCATCCTTACGCAGCCTGATGTGACTAAACCATTTTTGGTTGAGGTTGATGCTTCTTCTGTGGGGGTCGGCGCGGTGTTGTCTCAGGCAAAGACGGATGGAGTACATCCCTGTGCTTTTTTTTCAAAGAAATTTTCTGAGTCTGAACTAAATTATGATATCGGTAATCGGGAATTGTTGGCAATTAAACTCGCATTTGAACACTGGCGTCATTTTTTGGAGGGAGCGGAATTTCCCATTCAAGTCTTCACCGATCATAAAAATCTGATCTACCTTGATGCTGCCAAACGCTTGAATGCCCGTCAGGCTAGGTGGGCACTGTTTTTCTCACGGTTTAATTTTACCGTTACTTACATCCCAGGTACTAAAAATGTTAAAGTTGATGCTTTGTCTCGCAGCTTTTCTCCTATGGTGGGTACTGAGGAGGAGGAGGAAAACATCTTGCAAGAGGGGTTGTTATTGCTGTTTTGGACTCCGTGTTGGAAGATGAGATTCTTAAAGCACAGGAGAATGCCCCATCTAACACGCCACATGGGAGGTTGTTTGTGCCTGGTACCCTGAGGAGAGATTTGTTTGATGAATGTCATGACTCTCGTTGGCAGGTCATCCTGGAATCTCTGAGGCCAAGAGACTTGTGTGTCGCAGTTTTTGGTGGCCAGGATGGCAGAAGGAAGTCATTAAGTGGGTGCGCCAATGCACTGTGTGTGCTAGATCTAAGTCTTCTCATTCTCCTACTGCGGGGTTGCTTTGCCCTTTGGAGGTCCCTAGTGCACCTTGGACACATTTGGCTATGGACTTTATTACTGACCTTCCCCCCTCTGAGGGTTTCACTGTCATCTGGGTGGTCGTGGACCGTTTTAGCAAGATGTGTCACTTGGTTCCTTTCATCAAACTGCCCTGCGCTAAGACTCTCGCTAAGGCCTTTGTCAAGGAAATAGTCAGACTACATGGTGTTCCTACTGACATTGTTTCTGATAGGGGACCTCAGTTTGTGGCTCGTTTTTGGCGCGCCTTTTGTGACAGGTTGGGAGTTCATTTGTCGTTTTCATCCGGATATCATCCTGAGTCTAATGGCCAGACAGAAAGGAAAAACCAGGATGTTGAGCAGTTCTTGCGTTGTTTTGTGACTGATAATCAAGAGGGGTGGTCTGAGTTTCTGCCACTTGCTGAGTTTGCTCTTAACAATCATACATCCGCTTCTGCTGGTTGTTCGCCTTTTTTTGTTGTACTGGGAGACATCCGTCTTTTGGGTCATTTTCCAAGTTGGGATCGGCTGTACCTGAAGAGGAGAATTTTTCTGGTGTTTTGGAGAGAGTTTGGACTGATGTACGTGGTAATCTTCAGGAGGCTAAAAAAAGATCCAAAGTGTATTTTGATAGAAAACGACAAGAGGTTTTGTTTGCTATTGGTGACATGGTTTGGTTGTCCTCTAAGAATCTGCGCTTGAGGATTCCATCTAAGAAATTGGGTCCCAAGTTTGTAGGGCTCTTTAAGGTGCTTCAGGTTTTTAACCAATCTGCTGTTAAGTTGGAGCTTCCTACCTCCTGGAAGATTAATCCGGTGTTTCATGTTTCTCTCTTGAAAAAAGCTGAGGTCTCAGATGGAGACGTCTCGGCCACTGTTCCCCTGGTGGTGGAGGACGGGCAATATGAGATTTCCCGCATCCTAAATTCTAGACGGTATAGAGGGAGTTTGCAGTACCTCGTCGCTTGGAAGGGTTATGGACCCGAGGATAACTCATGGGTGAGGGCGGATGATGTTTCTGCGTCTAGACTTGTCAGAGCGTTTCACAAGAGGTTTCCGGATAAGCCTAAGTCCTAGGGGATCCGGAGGATCCTCTTAGAAGGGAGGGTACTGTTAGAACCCTCTTGTTAGATTTTGTTTCAGTTTGCTGGTCACATGACCTTTTTTCCCTATTTAATCTGGTTCCGCCCTTCTGGCTTTGCTGGACTTCATTGTATTATCTACTCTTAAGCTAGCCAGGTGCTTAGGTGCCTTACTCTGTCAGTTTTGCTTGATCTTAGGATCTCTTAGTATTGTTTCCTGTTTTATATTTCCTGCTACACTTTCTGTTAGGAGGTGTCCACCTTTTCACCCAGTCCCTAGATCTTGTAGGGATTCCTCCCTCGCAACTATAGGTCTTCGTTCAGACTAGCTGAGGACTTTAGCGGGTCTGGTCGCAGGATCAGGTCCCCCGTTACATCGTAGGGATCCAGCTCAGTCCTATTGTAGGGACAGAATTCCCACCTTTCCTTAGTGCTTGTAGCAGATCATAACAGCCATAATACAAATTCTAACAGTCTATTCAGTAGGACCATCAGCAGTGTATCCACCAGACTTATACACAACACAACTGATGGTCCCAACCCCATTTATAAGGCCAGAAATCCCACTTATTAAATCTGACAGGGCACACCTGTGAAGTGAAAACCATTTCCGGTGACTACCTCTTGAAGCTCATCAAGAGAATGCCAAGAGTGTGCAAAGCAGTCATCAAAGCAAAAGGTTGCTACTTTGAAGAACCTAGAATATAAGACATAATTTCAGTTGTTACACACTTTTTTGTTAAGTATATAATTCAACATGTGTTAATTCATAGTTTTGATGCCTTCAGTGTGAATGTACAATTTTCATAGTCATGAAAATACAGAAAAATCTTTAAATGAGAAGATGTGTCCAAACTTTTGGTCTGTACTGTATTTAAGGCTCATCCTCCAATATGTAGGTGATTGAGCAATGATATTAGTTTGCCTTGCATGCTTGCTAGTTGTCAGGTTCCCCAGGACCGCCCGTCTACTTGTCTATTCTGTACCAATCTACTCGTACCTGTCTGTGCTCTTCTGTCCATCAGCTGGTCCAGATCGCACCTGCCAGTGCCCATCTAACACCCAGTCCAGCCCGCACCTGCCAGTGCTTTTCTGTTCCTCAGCTGGTCCCATCTGCACCCGTGGTTCCAGTGTCCCTACAGTGCCTGCATTCTTCATCCCACCTTCAGGCCGTACAGCCTACCTGCTCTAAGGGGTCAGCTGCCACCCTCTGTAGGTCAGCCCTTAAGCAGCACCTGGTGCCACCTCCTTTCTCCTTCCTTGGGTCGCATCTTTTTTCTGCTGCCGCTTATCCAAGGTCGGATTTGCTAGGCCACCTACTTACACCCTTCCAGGCTTTCCGAGGGCTTCTGCACAGTGGTTCCACAACCTTGCTTGTTCCAGTCTCCATCTGCTGGGTTGGCTGGAGTGTAAGAGGTGTCGGTCCACATTATACTAGTTATATTCTATTGAAATTGATTCCACTTTGGTGGTGTCTGATACTAAATTTTGGAAATGTGTAGATTCCTGCTTGGGTGTACATCTGCTGGACTGGCTGTAGTGGAAGATGTGTTGGTCCCCATTATACTAGTTCTACTCTGGTGAAATTGCTGCCACTTTGGTAGTGTCTGCCACTAATTTTTGAAAATGTGTAGACTTATGGTTGGGTGTCCATCTGCTGGGTTGGATGTAGTGGAAGACCTGTCGGTCCCTATTATACTATTTCGACTGTGGTTAAATTGATGCCACTTTGTTAGTGTCTGACACAAAAATTTTTGTAAATGTGTAGATTCCGCATTGGGTCTCGTTCTTATGTGTTGCCTGTAGCTGTAGGTCTCCGAGACCGGCAGCCCTCCATCTCCTTTGAGTCAACTGCCCACATTTTTGTAAATGTGTAGATTCCGCATTGGGTCTCCTTCATGTGTTGCCTGTAGTTGTAGGCCTCAGAGACCGGCAGCCCTCCATCTCCTTTGAGTCAACTGCCCGTGTTACTATCCTTACATTTTTCTGACAATAGTAGTCTACGAACCTGATATTTGAGCCACTTGAGTATGGCTGAGCATAAAAGCAGGTTTGTTATGAACGTGCTAGAGATGTTTTCTGAGCAGAAGCTCCCTCTGGTGGTTACAGACAGTACTGAACCTTTCAGCGAGGAATGGCAATCTGGGATCGCTGACTGGTCTGAAATAAGGGAGGTTCCCTCCCATGATGGTTGCTGGTGATCAATTGTTCTTGTCTCAGTTGTGGTTCCTGGTTCATTTGGAAGTTTGCTTGAGTCTTGCCTGCATCTTCTGCTTTCAGATAAGATATTTTCTGCTTTTATTTTTGTGCTTGCTTTTTGCATAGTTCTCTGCACTTTTGTGGAGGTCAGCCAGGTCCCCTTCTGGGGCCTGTGCTCCTCTCAGTTTATCTGTAGCCACTGTTATTTGTTCATTTGTTTTTTCCTGTTTTTTCAGTGGCTGCGGCTTAGTTTTGTTACACCAGAGTTCTGATTTAGGTGGTGAGATCGTGTGATCTCAGGTGTTTTTGCAATCAGAAGAGTTGGTATTTTTTAGGGGTTTTTTTGGATTGCAGTAAGAATCCTTTCCTTTACTTTTCTGTCTAGACAGATTGGGCCCCAGCGTTTGCTCATTCTATTTTCTGTCTGTGTCCGTGCTTCTTCTTGTCTAACCGCCATTACATGTTTGGGGGCTTCCTATTTTCTTTGGGGATCTGCTCCGGGGCAGATAGCTTTCCTTTTTCTGCCTTTAGGTGTAGTTATCTCTCAGGCTGTGACGAGGCGTCTAGGATCAACGTAGGAACGCTCCACGGCTACCTCTAGTTGTGTGGTTAGTTCAGGTTACTGCAATCCAATAGGTTCCAGCCTTTCTGGTGTATTGCCGTTTTTGTTTTTTCTCCTCAGCTACCTAAACATAACAGTATCACCGGCCTTTCTGAAAATTATATGGTACTCAAAGAAGGGAAAAATAGTGTGGAAAGAAAAAAAAAAAAAAAGTTGTCAGAGATTTTTTTTTCCTATTTGTGGCATTTTTTCCCTCTTTTTCTCTGGGTGCTGAGGAGGATTTTTTTTTCTCTCTCTCTCAATGGAGCTTGCACAGTTGTCTGGCCGTGTGGATCAGCTTGCCACTGAGGTTCGGAGTATTGCTACCTATCTTGCTGGGTTGCCGGTTGTGGAACCTAGGATTCCCATGCCAGATTTGTTTTTGGGGGATCGGGCTAAATTTCTGAATTTCAAAAATAGCTGTAAGTTGTTTTTTGCCTTAAAGCCTAAGTCCTCAGGGAACGCAGCACAGCAGGTTCAAATTGTCATCTCTCTCCTGCGCGGCGACCCTCAGGATTGGGCTTTTTCCCTGACACCTGGGGATCCTGTTTTGAATGATATTGATGTATTTTTTCTGGCCTTGGGGTTATTGTACGATGAACCTAATGTCACTGATCAAGCTGAAAAAACCTTGTTGGCATTAAATCAGGGTCTTGAAGACGCTGAGTTGTACTGTCAGAAATTCCGAAAGTGGGCAGTCCTGACCAAATGGAATGATGATGCTTTGGCAGCCCTTTTTCGGAAGGGGCTGTCAGAGAATGTAAAGGATGTTATGGTGGGATTCCCTGCTCCCTCTGGTCTCAATGATTCTATGTCATTGGCTATTCAAATTGACAGACGTTTGCGTGAGCGCAGAGGTATGCGTGGGATAGTATTGATTTGTGAGCCAGCTTCTGAGCCCATGCAGTGTGATGGAGTGACTTCTGGGGCACAGCGTCATGAGTTTCAAAAGCGCAATGAGTTATGTTCCTACTGTGGTGACGCCTCTCATACTATTTCAGTCTGCCCTAAGCAGGGAAGACGTTTTGCACGCTCAGGTGTCTTGGGTAGTGTTCAGACTAAATTTCTGTTGACTGTTACCCTGATTTGCTCCCTGTCCACATTTTCTGCTCAGGCTTTTGTTGATTCAGGAGCAGCTATTAGCCTGATGGATTTTGACTTTGCCAAACGTTGTCAGTTTCCCATGATACCCCTGCGGAAGTCTATTCCCCTACTGGGCATTGATTCTACCCCTTTGGCGGAGAATAAACCCCAGTTTTCTACTCAGGTGATAATGAGGGTTGAACCAGATCATCAGGAGAGTTGCAAATTTCTGGTGCTGCATAATCTGCATGACATTATTGTACTAGGTTTCCCTTGGTTACAGTCTCATAATCCTGTTTTGGATTGGAAATCTGTGTCTGTGACCAGTTGGGGCTGCCAAAGTGTTAATGCTGACACTCCTGTTTTTTCTGCCTCTCCCCAGTCTCAGGATGTCCCTGACTTTTTGACTGATTTTTCTGATGTGTTTAGTGAGAGTAAGTCCGCATCCTTACCCCCTCACAGGAGCTATGATTGCGCTATTGAGTTAGTGTCTCGAGGTAAATTTCCTAAAGGTCGCCTTTTTAACTTGTCTGTACCAGAACACGATGCTATGCGATCTTATATCAAGGAGTCATTGGAGAAGGGTCATATCAGACCATCCTCTTCACCCTTGGGCGTCGGTTTTTTCTTTGTAGCCAAAAAGGATGGTTCATTGAGGCCATGTATTGAGTATCGTCTCTTGAATAAGATCACTGTGAAGTATCAATATCCGCTACCCTTGATTTCTGACCTGTTTTCCAGAGTGAAAAGTGCTAGTTGGTTTACCAAGCTTGACCTCAGGGGGGCGTATAACCTTATTCGCATTAAGCACGGGGATGAATGGAAGACGGCGTTTGATACCCCAGAGGGGCATTTTGAGTACCTAGTGATGCCCTTTGGGCTCACTAATGCTCCTTCCGTTTTCCAATCCTTCATGAATGATATTTTCAGGGATTTTGTGGATAAATTTCTGATTGTTTATTTTGATGATATCTTGATTTTTTTCCAATGACTGGGACTCTCATGTGAAACATGTTCGGACTGTGTTCCAGATTTTGAGAGAGAATGCACTGTATGTGAAGGGATCAAAGTGTCTTTTTGGCGTACAGAAGGTCTCATTTCTGGATTCATTTTGTCTCCGTCTGTTATTGAAATGGACCCGGTCAAGGTTCAGGCCATCTGTGATTGGGTCCAACCTACTTCATTAAAGGCTCTTCAGAGATTTTTGGGTTTTGCCAATTTTTATCGTAAGTTTATTGGTAATTTCTCCGGTATTGTTAAACCATTGACTGATTTGACAAAAAAGGGTTCTGATGTGGTGAATTGGCCTCCTGAGGCAGTTTCTGCGTTTCAGGAACTTAAGCAGAGATTCACTTCTGCTCCTGTTCTACGGCAGCCTGATGTTTCTCTACCATTTCAGGTGGAGATTGATGCCTCTAAAATTGGGGCAGGTGCCGTTTTGTCCCAAAGAGATCCAGAGACCTCTAAGAGTAACCCTTGTGCCTTTTTCTCTCGAAAATTTTCTCCAACTGAACGTAATTATGACGTGAGTAATCGGTAGTTATTGGCCATGAAGTGGGCCTTTGAAGAGTAGAGACATTGGCTGGAAGGAGCCAAACATCAGGTAGTGGTCCTCACGGACCATAAGAACCTGGTTTATGTCGAATCAGCCAAGCGACTTAATCCTAGACAGGCCAGGTGGGCCTTGTTTTTCACATGTTTTAATTTTGTGGTTTCTTTTCTTCCTGGCACTAAGAATGTTAAGGCGGATGCCCTCTCGAGGAGTTTCTTTGCGGACTCTCCTGAGTTATCTGATCCTACTGTTATTTGAAAGAGGGTGTAGTTCTTTCCGCCATCTCGCCCAATTTGAGACTGGCTCTGGAAGGGTGTCAGGAGGATAAACCTGAGCGCTGCCCTATTGGGAAATTGTTTGTCCCAGACCAGTGGAAAAAAAGTGTGATGTCTGAGATTCATTGTTCCGCGTTGGCTGGTCATCCCGGGATTTTTGGTACTAGAGACTTGGTGAGTCGGTCCTTTTGGTGGCCTACTTTGTCTTGTGACGTCAGGGAATTTGTGCAGTCCTGTGGGACTTGCTCTCGCTCCAAGCCTTGCTCTCGCTCTAGTGGTTTGTTAATGCCATTACCTGTGCCCAAGAGGCCATGGACCCATATCTCTATGGATTTTTTTCGACCTCCCTGTTTCTCAGAGAATGAACGTTATCTGGGTAATCTGTAATAGGTTTTCTAAGATGATACATCTTGTGCCATTACCTAAGTTACCTTCCTCCTCCGAATTGGTGCCTTTGTTCCTTCAGCATGTGGTTCGGTTACATGGCATTCCGGAGAACATTGTGTCTGACAGAGGAGTCCAGTTTGTTTCCAGATTTTGGAGGACATTTTGTTCTAAACTTGGTGTTCAATTATCTTTCTCCTCTGCTTTTCATCCTCAGACCAATGGACAAACCGAGAGAACAAACCAGACGTTGGAGACTTATTTGAGATGTTTTGTGTCTGCTGATCAAGATGACTGAGTCTCTTTTTTGCCTTTGGCTGAGTTTGCTCTTAATAATAGGGCTAGCTCTGCCACCTTGATGTCTCCATTTTTCTGCAATTTTGGGTTTCACCCTCGATTTTCTTCGGGACAGGCGGAGGCTTCAGTCTGTCCGGGTGTTGACTCTGTTGTGGAGCGAATGCAGCCGATTTGGGACCAGGTAGTGGAGAGGTTGTCTCTCTCTCAGGAGAAGGCCCAACGGTTTGCCAACCGGCATAGGACTGATGGTCCTCGGTTTAAAGTGGGGGACTTGGTTTGGTTGTCCTCAAGAAATATCCCTATGAGGGTTGCATCTCCAAAGTTTAAGCCTAGGTTCATTGGACCTTATAAGATCATGGAGATTCTTAATCCTGTTTCCTACCGTTTGCTTCTTCCAGGGACATTTAAGATCCATAACGTGTTCCACAAGTCCTTATTGAAGAGGTTTGTCGAGCCAGTGGTTCCTATGGATGCGCCTCCTGACCCTGTTTTGGTTGAGGGCAATCTGGAGAATGTGGTTGAGAAAATATTGGATTCTCATTTTTCTAGACAGAAACTACAGTATTTGGTTAAGTGGAGAGGTTATGGTCAGGAGGACAATTCTTGGGTGTTTGCTTCGGACATCCATGCTAGGAGACTGATCTGTGCCTATCACCGAGCTCATCCTGATTGGCCTGGTTGCACAAGTGAGGGTTCAGTGACCCCTCCTCAAGGGGGGGTACTGTTATGAATGTGCTAGAGATGGTTTCTGAGCAGAGGCTCCCTCTGGTGGTTACAGACAGTACTGAATCTTTCAGCAAGGAATGGCAATCTGGGATCGCTGACTGGTCTGATATAAGGGAGGTTCCCTCCCATGATGGTTGCTCGTGATCAATTGTTCTTGTCTCAGTTGTGGTTCCTGGTTCATTTGGAAGTTTGCTGAGTCTTGCCTGCATCTTCTGCTTTCAGATAAGATATGTTCTGCTTTTATTTTTGTGCTTGCTTTTTGCATAGTTCTCCGCACTTTTGTGGAGGTCAGCCAGGTCCCCTTCTGGGGCCTGTGCTCCTCTCAGTTTATCTGTAGCCACTGTTATTTGTTCATTTGTTTTTTCCTGTTTTTTCAGTGGCTGCGGCTTAGTTTTGTTACACCAGAGTTCTGATTTAGGTGGTGAGATCGTGTGATCTCAGGTGTTTTTGCAATCAGAAAAGTTGGTATTTTTTAGGGTTTTTTTTGGATTGCAGTAAGAATCCTTTCCTTTACTTTTCTGTCTAGACAGATTAGGCCCCAGCGTTTGCTCATTCTATTTTCTGTCTGTGTCCGTGCTTCTTCTTGTCTAACCGCCATTACATGTTTGGGGGCTTCCTATTTTCTTTGGGGATCTGCTCCGGGGCAGATAGCTTTCCTCTTTCTGCCTTTGGGTGTAGTTATCTCTCAGGCTGTGACAAGGCGTCTAGGATCAACGTAGGAACGCTCCACGGCTACCTCTAGTTGTGTGGTTAGTTCAGGTTACTGCAATCCAATAGGTTCCAGCCTCTCTGGTGTATTGCCGTTTTTGTTTTTTCTCCTCAGCTACCTAAACATAACACAGTAAACACCCAAGTGCAAAAGAAACAGGGGGAAAATAACCACCAAGGCAGGATTAGACACAATATGTATTTTTATTGAAAATAAGACATAGAAGATTGCACATACATAATATATAAAATGATGTTAAAAAAGGAAGCAAACACACCACCCTACAATACCCAATAACCGGGATTTATATCCACATAACCAGGCAGATGTATAGCATGACAAAAAATATAAAATAGAAAACACTATGTGCCAATGAAGTGTAGCAAATAAAATAGTGCTTGATGTGAAACACAATATAAAACACAATATGCTCAAAAATACTGAACCAATTCACACAAATTGTGATCTAACAAAAAACATGTGTCAAATAATGTTTGTGAATCAAAAGCTGCAACCAAAGGAAACTGAGTGTACCATGTGTAAAAAACTAAATGTGGTACACCAGTGAAAAATAAGGCACCATCAGCCAAAAAAGTGCTGCAGCTCAAATAAAAAAGAATCTAGCATGTGCTACCAAAAAAAGCAATGAAACAAAAATCAATATACCTGGAAAATCCCGGGGGGGGGGATCCACCGAGGGTGGATGGGAGTGCTGCCAAGAACGCGCCCCGACGCGCGTTTCGGAAAATATTCCTTCGTCCATCCCCCTGACGAAGGAATATTTTTTATTTGCTACACTTCATAGGCACATAGTGTTTTCTATTTTTTGTCATGCTATACATCTGCCTGGTTATGTGGATATAAATCCCGGTTATTGGGTATTGTAGGGTGGTGTGTTTGCTTCCTTTTTTAACATCATTTTATATATTATGTATGTGCAATCTTCTATGTCTTATTTTCAATAAAAATACATAGTGTCTAATCCTGCCTTGGTGGTTATTTTCCCCCTGTTTCTTTTGCACTTGGGTGTTTATTATATTTAATTGGATGGTTACCCATCCGCACTCTGAGGTGTGATTTCAATTAGAGGTGTATATATATTAATTTACTCTGTATATTTTTCTGACACATTTCTCCTGTTTTTTGATCTAAACATAACACAGGTTGATCTGTTGGATGTTGTGTCAGGGATCCCATCACAGCTGGTCTACACGGATGCCTCACTCACCTTATCCTAACTTGAAGTTCAACTCAAAGCTGTAAATGCTGGCCCAGACCATGATACCTTATGCATGGCTGTTTGCTGCTGTGCGATTCTAAAATTAGTACTGTTGGTGAATTGAGGCCACTTTCCTGGTGTCTGCCCCTAATTTGATGTGTATTAGCAGCAGGGCCGGCGTCAGCAACCGGCACACCCGGGCAAGTGCCGGGGCCCTGAGCAGGCGGGGGGGCCCACTCGCCGTAGGGCACCCCGGCGCCCGTTAGCGGTGTCAGCGCCGCCACTGGCCCCCCCCCGCTTGCTCAGGGCCCCAGCAGCAGCTGGCACAATACTTATCTCTCCCGTGCCTCCACTGCTGCAGCTCCGGGCTCCAGGGGTGCCGGCGCTTCCTCTCACAGCAGAGCCGCTGAATGACGTCATCATTCAGCGGCTGGATGTGGCAGAGAGAGGGTGGACGCCGGACAGGTGAGATGTGATGTGTATGTGTCTGTGTGTATCAGTGTGTGTGTGTATGTAGTGCGGTGCTTTGTGTGTGTGTGTGTGTATGTATGTATGTATGTATGTGAGAGAGTGCTTGTGTGCTGTGGTGCTGTCTGTGTGTGATGATGGGGAGGCATTGATGATAATAGGCAGGCATTGATGATGATGGGGAGGCGATGATGATAATGGGCAGGAATTGATGATGATGGGCAGGCATTGATAATGGGCAGGCATTGATGATGATGGGGAAGCGATGATTATGATGGGCAGGCATTGATGATAATGGGGAGGCCATGATGATGATGGGCAGGCATTGATGATATTGGGGAGGCCATGATGATGATGAGCAGGCATTGATGATAATGGGGAGGCCATGATGATGATGGGCAGGCATTGATGATAATGGGGAGGCCATGATGATGATGGGCAGGCATTGATGATAATGGGGAGGCCATGATGATGATGGGCAGGCATTGAGGATAATGGGGAGGCCATGATGATGATGGGCAGGCATTGATGATAATGGGAGGCCATGATGATGATGGGCAGGCATTGATGATGATGGGGAGGCCATGATGATGATGGGGAGGCAATGATGATGAGGGGGAGGCAATGATGATGAGGGGGAGGCAATGATTATGAGGGGGAGGCGATGATGATGATGGGGAGGCAATCATGATGATAATGGGGAGTCTTTCCACAGCGCCCTTTCCTGAGCCGTAACAGTGCAGAGCGCAGTACAGCGCAGAGGAGAGCTCCATATTTGTATGGAGCATTATATGGGGACCAGTATCCTGTATGGAGCATTATATGGGGACCAGTATCCTGTATGGAGCATTATATTGGGTCCAGTGTTCTGTATGGAGCATTATTTTGGGTCCAGTATTCTGTATGGAGCATTATATGGGGAATGGAGGGTGACATCCTGCATGGGGTATTATATGGGTGATGAGGGGGAGACTATGTGGTGCCCATAATATTGTATGGAGGACTGTACTGTCCAGTCTGTACTTGTGCGCTGTGAGGATTTCGCGTTTTTGAGCTATTGTACAATTTACAATAGATATCACTCATGTAATGGAAGAAGTGAAGTATTTGGCATTGTACTGTACCTATATTTCTCTGCTGTATCTGTGCATCATGAATTGTGGTCTGTGTTAAAGGGCCCACTGAGGCTCTTTCGCCCGGGGCCCATAAAAACCTGGAGCCGGCCCTGATTGGCAGCTTTTGGGCCTATTTTGAAGGTGTTGTGTATGCGTTTGTTTTTCGACGAACAAATTGGTGAATGTTGCAAATTCAGTGATCGTAATCCGAACCGAACATTGAAATATTCGCTCATCCCTAGTCATGTCGCGTTTGGAGAGCCCCTGATGTGCCTAAACAGTAAAAAAAAAACAAGTTACCCCATTTTGGAAATTACACCCCTCAAGGATTTTATTTAAAGGTATAGTGATCATTTTGAACTCTCAGGTATTACACAGAATTTGATAACATTAGGTCTTCATTGAAAATGTTCATTTTTTTCACTAAAATGTTGGTTTTGCCCCAAATTTGTAATTTTTCCAATGAATAATAAGAGAAAATGGACGAACAATTTGTTGTGGAATTTGTTATGAGCGTGGCTATACCCAAAATGTGGTCAAGAACTTTTGCTTCTGCACATGGCAAGGCTAGGAAAGGAAAGAGCGTTATTTGACTGGGATAGCTTGTGAATGTCATGTCACATTTGAAGAGCCCCTTACATGTGAAAACAGCAGAAAACCCCACAAGTGACCCCATTTTGAAAACTAAACCCCTCAAGGAATTCATCAAGGAGTGTAGCGAATATTTTGAACCCATAGGTGTTCCACAAAATTTTATAACATTGAGATGTGGAAATATGACATTTTAAAGGGTAAAAATGTATTTTGTATTTGCTGTAAATTTGTCAGGTACACTATAGTTAATAAGTGAAACTAGACCCCACAATTTATTGTGTAACTTCTCCTGAACACAGTGATGCCTTATATTTTATCCAAAATTACTGTTAGGCCACACATCATGTCTGAGAAGGAAGGAGCGCTATTTGACTTTTGGAGCACAGATTTCGCTAGAATACTTTGCTGGCTACATTTGTGGAGCCCCAAAGGTGTCAGAACAGCAGAAAAACACAAAAAGTGTCCCCATTATTGAAACTGCACCTTTCAATGAAGTAATCTACGGCTGCAGTGACTATTTTGTAACATTCATACCAGGCTTTTCTTCTGGAAAATTGCAAATCTGCCAGTCTAGTGCCCATACATTGTGTAGAGCCTCATATATGTAGCATCCCCAGGCCTGGATTGCTAATCTGCCCTTCTGGGCATTTGCCGCAGTGTGCCACCTCTTGGGGGGCCGCCAAGCACGTTTTCCGGCTGCCAGACCCTTTAATTTTTCAGGTACCTGGTGGTGCAGCATCACGGGGGCGGGATGCACAGCGTGCACATGTGGCTGCAGCCATGGAAAGCTTCAGCAATGTGCACGCAGGGGTGAGTGGGACCACTCTGTTACCTGGCACACAACCAAGAAGAGGAGGATGCGTTACTTACATAGCGATCGCACACAGCATCCTCCTCTTCTGTGTACAGATCTGCCTCTGATGTACGATCAGCCAGGACCAGGAGGGGGAGGAGCAGCAGCATGAAGAGTAGCAACATAGGACAGTAAGACATGGTGAGTAGAGTTGAGCGATACTTTCCGATACCAATAAGTATCGGATCGGAATTGGTATCGCCGATACCAAAAAAGTATCGGCGATACCCGATACCGATACCGGAAATCCAATGTAAGTCTATGGGAACAAAATATCGGAATTAAAAAAAACCCATTCTTGCCTTATTGGTTAATTGTACATGAAGGAAAACAACAAAGAGTAATGTAGAATGTATTGGGGGAGGTTGAGGAGACATTAAAGGCATAGATGTTTAACCCAATCAAATGGAATAGCATTAATATTTTTTTTTTAAAGATGTTCGGATTGACGAAGAAATTGACAATGTTGTTAACCTTTTTTCTATTTTGGCAAATATGTATGTTTCACAACTTCCATGCTCTTCACCTTTTTAACTTTTGCCACACTTTCTCCTTCATAATCTTCAGCAGCATCATCTTTTTCATCCAATTATTCATCTTCACCTTCTTTATCTTCTTCTTAAACTTCTTGCTATTCATCTTTTTGTTAACATTACTCATATTGTTCTTATTAAACTATTATTCTTCTTCATATTCTACTTCATCTTCATCTTCTTCATCATATTCTTATTTGTGACAGAGATTCCTGTACTTGTAATCTGTAAAAGTATGAATTTTTCTTCCTTCCGTTCTTGCTGTCACAAAAGATTTAAATTGCAACAGTATTTGTCCGTGTTCAGTTTAGCCTGCAGCAGCAGGCATTTTCCAGGGGCACCACGAGGAGGAACGGACTCACCCCCATACACTGCTTAGTCTTCTTCTGCTTATAATTTAGAGCATATATTTTGCTCTTCATTTTGGTCTTATACTTCATGTTCTTCTGCTTTTTGATCTTCTGCTTATTGTTCTTCTGTCTCTTGTTCTGTATCTTGTAGTTTGTCTTAACCTTCTTTGTCCTGTTGGTGATCTTCTTCTGGGTAATCTTTTATTTCTTCTTTGTGATGGTGTTCAGGCTGGTTGGCTTGATGCTCGTCGTCCTTGTGGTCGTCATCTTCTTAGGGGTGGTCATCAGGGTCGTCGTCTTCATTGTTGGAGATCCAGAGTGATTACCCAAAAAAACATTTAAAAAATCTTAAATTTGTAAATGTAGCTGAAGGTACAAGAAGGCTGACTAACTTCCGAGAACCAGCTGACGTTACTGGAACCCAGACGGGTATCAGATGGTACAAGAGACAATGGAAGTAACGAGGACCAGCTGACTGTGCTGGAACCCGGAGGGGCAACAGAAGGAAAAGAGCCAATGGCACAACCGAGGACCAGCTGACGTTACTGGGACACGGTTACTAAGCAGGAGGTACCTGTGCTCCAAAGCACTACCAAGGACCAGCAGACGTTGCTGGAACTCGGATACCGAGATGGAGGCACCTAGGCCAAAGTCACTGCGAGAACCAGCTGACGGTACTGGAACCCGGACGGGTACCATAAGGCACCCATGAAAATGTAAGTTGACAGGCCGCAAGCCGTCCGCAGTTACCGAATCACACAGTCCTACAGTGGGTGCTTGTCCTATTGTCACAACGGAAACAGCCTTTATTTACATATCCCACAGCACACATAGGAATCACCTAAACTGCAGGCACCATAGAGTCGGCTAACCCGAATGCAACACGACAGGACAACTTATTAGAGGCTAATTGACGTTGACACTGCCAGGAAACAGCTGTCGTGCTGTAACCAGGCTGGGCAGGAGTCAGTACCCGTGCCAATTACTTCTGAGCAACAACTGGCGTTGTTGGAGCCCAGGGATGAGAAGAGAAGAGGGTGAAGGCAGCAGGACTTTTTGCCGTACACACAGCAGGGGAACAGCTGGCGTTACTAAACCCCACTAACACTATAGCTTGTGTATTTGTCTGTGGACACGACACTTCTGAGCAGCAACTGGCAGTGTTGTAGCCCAGGGAGTAGAGTTCAGGTGGTAGAAAGTGTGACACACCAAAGGGGATCTTGCTGGATGGGAGATATATTTCTTCTAGCAGACTGAAGTTTGGTCAGGATTTTCCATGATCACAAGGACCTGTGATGAGGTCATAGTCACGTGATCAGGTCAGCTGATGTGTACCTCACCTGAGGGTGTGGACTAGGCCTATTTAACAAGAAGCTGTGGGAGTATGAGGAGGGGAAGGAAGGAAGGAGTTTGGCTGGAGACAGGCTGGAAGAGTGTTTTGTTACAGTGTGTCAGTGTGCACCAGGAAGCGAGTACCAGACCACCCGGAATGGTACCTGGCGGTCTCTGCTGACCTGCATCCGCTTAGTTAAGCCCGTCCCAAGCAAGGGTGAGTCTGGGACCAGTGGTTCTCCAAACTGGAGTGATTTATGTTCTGTTTTGATTTTGTTATCTGGACTTTTGTTGAACCCGTCATTAAAACCACTGAACTTTGAACTGAACGCCTGTGTGTTTACCTCATTACTGCGGCCCGGCCCCTGCCTACCAGAGCGGATCCCTACAATTGGTGGCTTGAAAGCGGGCACACGCAGTGAGGTCAGGCTGTGGTATTGTTTGTTTTTTTTCCTCTGCATGACAGTCGATGTCCTGGGTGAAAAAGTAACGCAAAACCCGGTGGAGAACTGTCCGGAGATGGAGAGCACAGTAAAGATGCTGGTGGAGGCCATGCGACAGCAGCAGCAGGCTATGCAGCAGCAACAGCAGGCTACACAGCAGCAACAGCAGGCTATGCAGCAGCAACAGGAAACCAATAGTCTACTGATGCAGCACATCGCAGCGCCGCAGACAGCAGGAGCTGCCCGAGGATGCCAGGATGTCCGGAAAGCGGTGTGTACAGCGATCCCAAAGATGGAGCAATCAGATGACGTCGAGGTATACCTGGAGAAGTTTGAAGGCGTGGCTAAGAGGGAGAGACTGCCCCGGGACCAGTGGGCCGAGATCGTGGCTCCGTTTTTGGCTCCAGGACCCACGAAAGCCTATAGGGACCTACCCCCCGAGCATCAGACGGACTACGAGATCGTCAAGGGTGAGATACTCGCACGTCTTGGGGTAAATGTGTTAGTCCGGGCCCAGCGGGTACACCAGTGGAAGTTTTCCACTTCTGAGACAGCTCGGTCCCAGTATTATGACTTGATACACCTGATGGAAAAGTGGTTGCAGCCGGAGGTGTTGTCACCCCGTGCTATGCTGGATCGTATAGTGACTGATAAATTCTGTAGGACTTTGCCCCACACCCTGCAAACCTGGGTTGGACAGACAGCCCCTACTGATGGTCTCCAAATGGTAGACCTCATTGAAAGATATGGGGCTACCAAGGAGATACAGGGAGAGACTACCCAGAAGGTAATGAGTAAATTCCCCAAACCTTCACCTGCCGTTCGGCGAGCAGAGACTCGGAAGGCCGCCCAAGACACGTCTGGGGACGAAAGAGGCCCCATAATCTGTTGGCGGTGCCAAGAACCAGGACATGTGAGAGCTGATTGCCCTCACCTGACTGAGCCCATGGACACAAACTATGGGTACTATCAGTCTCACTATGCCGAACACATGTGTGCAGTGGGCAAACCAGAGGGACCCAGTATGAACCATTTGTGTAAAGTGGAGGTGGAGGGTAACCCTGCTGTGGCTCTTCTGGACTCAGGGAGTCTCGTAACCCTAATACGAGCCAGCCACGTCCAAATCAGCGAGTATACTGGTCGGAAAATGGGTGTATTGTGTATACATGGGGACCTAAAACATTATCCTACCGCCCTGGTGATGATCAACAAGCCAGCGGGGAGGAGGTGCCACGAGGTGGGGGTAGTGGTTAATTTGCATTATGAGGTAATAATGGGGAGAGATTTTCTGTTATTTTCTGTGCTTTGGCCTGTAATTACCCCTCCCACGGAACAGTCGTCGGCACCAGTAGCAACCAGGTTGCATTCTCCAGAAATCGGGCATGAACCTGGTGGCCCAGAGGAAGATGTGCTGGCGGTAGGAGTACCTTTGCCTTCGGTGGAGGAGGAAAACCCCTCTCCTATACAAGTGTTAGCTGGGGAGATGGAATATTTGCCACCGGGACCGGAATTGTCAGACTTAAATGTGACAGGTGACAATTTTTGTACGGCGCAAATCCGGGACCCTACGTTGGCTCGAGCTCGGGAAAATGTACTGGTTGTCAATGGGGAACCCCAACAACCCGGGGCAGCTACAGTATTTCCCCGATTCGAGCTGAACCAAGATTTGCTGTATCGAGTTGAAAAAGTACGTGGGGACATTGTCGAGCAGTTGCTGGTACCCCAGTCGTATCGTAAGTTGGTAATGGACCTAGCGCATGCGCATGTACTGGGGGGACATCTGGGTCAAAAGAAAACCCTAGACCGAATTCTACAACGGTTTTACTGGCTAGGGGTCTATGAAGAAGTTAAACGGTATTGTAACTCTTGTCCCGTGTGTCAGGTAACCAGTCAGCAGCCTCATTTTCGGAGTCCCTTAGTACCATTACCAATTATAGAGGTCCCGTTTTAGAGAATAGCCATGGATCTGGTGGGGCCTGTTAATAAATCAGCGAGGGGTCACCAACATATCCTCGTAGTTCTAGATTATGCTACCAGGTATCCTGAGGCTATTCCCCTGCGCCACACCTCTGCCAAACTTATCGCAAAAGAACTCATGGGTATGTTCTCTCGGGTGGGAATCCCTCAAGAAATCTTAACAGACCAGGGGACCCCCTTTATGTCAAAAATCATGAAGGAACTCTGCCACTTGTTGAGTGTTAAACAGTTGCGCACATCGGTCTATCATCCTGAAACAGACGGGTTGGTAGAAAGGTTCAATAAGACCCTAAAGAATATGTTGAAAAAAGCTGTCTCTAAAGATGGTAAGGACTGGGATCTCTTGTTGCCATACCTGATGTTTGCAGTGCGGGAGGTGCCCCAGGCATCTACGGGGTTCTCGCCCTTCGAACTATTATATGGCAGACATCCCCGTGGCTTACTCGATATAGCTAAAGAGACCTGGGAAAACCAACCAACTCCCCACAAAAGTGTGATAGAACATGTGGCCTAAATGCAAGAGAGAATGGAGACAGTCCTACCATTAGTCCGAGAACATATGGAAGCAGCACAAAGGTCACAGAGGCAGGTCTATAACCGGGAGGCACGGGTAAGGTCCTTTAACCCTGGGATCGGGTGTTGGTACTTGTGCCTACAGTGGATAGTAAGTTCCTTGCAAGGTGGCAGGGACCCTACGAGATTATGGAGAAGGTGGGTCCCGTAAACTATAAAGTACACCAACCAGGGCGAAGAAAGCCAGAACAGGTATACCATGGGAATCTGCTCAAACCATGGAAAGACAGAGACCCTCTTGGTGAGGATTGTCCACGGCCTGCATTTCCACTAGAGAGGGCTCCCTTGCCTCAGGAGAAGGCAAGAGAAGTTCTCTCCGCCGTCAAAATAGCAGACACTTTGTCTCCTAGACAAGTTCTGGAGGTCCGAGAGTTTGTTAGCCGAAATACCGATGTTTTCTTAGAGCTCCCTGGCCTTACCTCCCTAATCCAACATGACATTGTCACGGAGCCGCAGGCCAAAGTCCGATTAAAGCCATATCGGGTGCCTGAGGCCCGGCGACAAGCCATCTCAGAAGAGGTAAAGAAGATGCTGCAGTAAGGGGTTATTGAAGAGTCCCAGAGTGAGTGGCCAGCCCAATAGTCCTAATACCAAAACAAGATGGGACACTAAGGTTCTGTAATGACTTCAGAAAACTTAATGAAATTTCTAAATTTGACGCCTACCCCATGCCCCGGGTCGATGAGTTAATAGAGCGGTTTGGGCAGGCCCGGTATTTTTCAGTCATTGACCTCACAAAAGGGTATTGGCAGGTGCCCCTAACAAAAGCAGCAAGAGAGAAAACTGCTTTTGTAACACCCGAGGGACTGTTCCAGTATATAGTCCTACCCTTCGGGTTGCATGGCGCTCCAGCGACTTTCCAGAGGTTAATGGATGTTGTTCTTCGTACTCATCGCCGATATGCCGCGGCCTATCTCGACGATATTGTGGTGTACAGTGCAGACTGGGAAAGTCACTTAGCCAAGGTACAGGCGGTGATTGATTCTCTGCGACAAGCAGGGCTAACTGCCAACCCAAAGAAGTGTTCCATAGGGTTGGAGGAAGCTCGGTACCTGGGGTATGTGATTGGGAGAGGAGTTATCAAACCTCAAATAAACAAAGTGGAGGCAATCCAAAACTGGCCCCGTCCCCTCACCACAAAACAAGTGAAAGGGTTTTTGGGGTTAGTGTGATATTACCGTCGGTTTATTCCCAATTTTGCAACCCTGTCGGCGCCGTTAACTGACTGCCTGAAAGGGAGGAAGTCAGTAATGGTTGGCTGGAATGATCAGATTGAAGAAGCGTTTGTAAAACTAAAAGGGGCACTGTGTGGGTCACCAGTTCTGATCACACCCGACTTCAAAAGAGAATTCATTGTCCAGACTGATGCGTCAGAGGTAGGTCTGGGTGCCGTGCTGTCTCAGGAGGTTAACGGGGAGGAGCATCCCATTAGTTTCCTGAGTCGAAAGCTTACTCCAGCTGAAACCAGATACAGCATTGTAGAGAGAGAGTGCCTGGCCATCAAATGGGCACTGGAGTCATTGCGCTACTATCTGTTGGGGAGAACGTTTCGGTTGGTAACTGATCATTCCCCTCTGACTTGGATGAGTCAAGCCAAAGAGAGAAATGCACGAGTCACCAGGTGGTTTATGTCCCTGCAAAATTTCAAATTTTCAGTAGAACATCGGGCAGGTAAATTACAGGGGAACGCAGATGCACTGTCCAGAGTTCACTGTATGTCATGTGTCCACCCTCCTAAGGTTGAACAAAGGGGGAGGTATGTGGTACACCAAAGGGGATCTTGCTGGATGGGAGATATATTTCTTCTAGCAGACTGAAGTTTGGTCAGGATTTTCCATGATCACAAGGACCTGTGATGAGGTCATAGTCACGTGATCAGGTCAGCTGATGTGTACCTCACCTGAGGGTGTGGACTAGGCCTATTTAACAAGAAGCTGTGGGAGTATGAGGAGGGGAAGGAAGGAAGGAGTTTGGCTGGAGACAGGTTGGAAGAGTGTTTTGTTACAGTGTGTCAGTGTGCACCAGGAAGCGAGTACCAGACCACCCGGAATGGCACCTGGCGGTCTCTGCTGACCTGCAGCCGCTTAGTTAAGGCCGTCCCAAGCAAGGGTGAGTCTGGGACCAGTGGTTCTCTAAACTGGAGTGATTTATGTTCTGTTTTGATTTTGTTATCTGGACTTTTGTTGAACCCGTCATTAAAACCACTGAACTTTGAACTGAACGCCTGTGTGTTTACCTCATTACTGCGGCCCGGCCCCTGCCTACCAGAGCGGATCCCTACAAAAGATATACATAACAGGAGACATGGATAACGTTGCCAACCAGTTATTTAATCGGAAACCGGACAGGCAAATTCAGGCGAGATCCATGCCTTGTTCATTTTCAGAAAAGTAAGCCGGTCTACATTATCGGAGGATAGTCGCATGCGACGGTCTGTTAGTACACCACCTGCAGCACTAAAGACGCGCTCCGATAATACACTGGCAGCAGGGCAAGCCAGCACCTCCAATGCATACTGGCTAAGCTCTGACCATGTATCCAGCTTAGAGACCCAAAACTTGAATGGGGAAGAGCCATCTGGGAGTACACTGAGAGGGCAAGACATGTAGTCTGTCACCATCTTACGGAAACGTTGCCTCCTGCTGACTGGAGCCGTCTCGGATGGTGTACACATTGGTGGCACTGCCACAAAACTTCGCCACATTTGGAACATACTGGTCTTGCCCTGTGCAGAGGCGCTGCTTGTGCTCCCTGTTGTTGCAGAGCTGTCTCCACTGCCTCGACTCACAGAGCTGCTTTGTAAAGCAGTAGCAGCAGCAGTGCTCTCGGCTGGAATGGAGAACATTATGGATTGCACCAGTGTGTTTTGGTACTCCCGCATTTTACGGTCCCGGTTCCCCGGTGTGATGAGGGTTTGTAAGTTGTCCCGGTAGCGAGGGTCTAGGAGGGTGTACACCCAATAATCAGACGTGGTGAGAATGTGGGCAATGCGGCGGTCGTTTCTCAGGCACTGCAGCATGAAATCAACCATGTGCTGCAGACTCCCAACTGGCCGAGAAACGTAGTCCCCTGCAAGAGGCGTAATTTCTGCCTGCTCTGCATCACCCCCACCCTCGCTCTACATACTGACTAGAGCGTTGTGTACCTCCCTCTGGAGCGATGTCTTCCTCCTCCATTGACTCCTCCTCATCCTCCTCACAAAGTGAGCCCTGCCCAGCCCTTTGTGAGGAACCACGTTGCGCTGACTGTCCAGAAGGTGATGGAATTCGTGACTCCTCATCCTCCACCTCTTCCAAAACCTCATCCCTTAGTGCTTGCAGTGTTTTTTGAAGCAGGCAGATAAGGGGGACAGTCAGGCTGACTAGTGCATCATCTGCACTCGCCATCCGCGTTGACTCATCAAACGCACGCAAAACGTAGCAGATGTCCTTCATAGAGGCCCACTCAGTAGTGGTGAAGTGTGAACGGCGCAAATTGCGAGTTGATTGCGCCTGATGCAGCTGATACTCCATTACTGCTGGCTGCTGCTCACACAACCGCTCCAACATATGTAACGTGGAATTCCACCTGGTGGCTACGTCACATATGATGCGATGTTCAGGAAGGCAAAAATCTGCGTTGCAGAGCTGCAATGCGCGATCTGGCCATGCTGGAACGTCGCAAGTGAGCGCACTCTAGGCGGACCTTGTGCAGCAGTGCATCAACATCCGGATCGTCCCTCAAAAAACTCTGCACGACCAAGTTGAGCACATGTGCCAGACATGGTATGTGAGTGAGGTTGCCAAGGCCCAGAGCTGCCACCAGATTTCGGCCATTGTCACACACTACCAAGCCTGGCTGGAGATTCGCTGGCAAAAACCACACGTCGCTCTCCTGCTTGATGGCATTCCAGAGCTCCTGCGCTGTGTGGCTTCGATTCCCCATGGAAATTAATTTCAGGACGGCCTGTTGACGTTTGGCCACGGCTGTGCTCATATCGGTCGCAACAGGTAAGCGTTCACGGGTCCATGTGGAGGTAGACCGTGACGGCTCCTGCAGCGATGATTCTGAGGAACTGAAGTAGGAGGAGGAGTCAATGTGTACAGACTTGATTCCTGCAATCCTTGGAGTTGGCAGAACACGTACAGCGCCACTCGCAAGATCTGTACCCGGCTCCACAACATTGACCCAATGGGCAGTGAGGGAAAGGTATCGTCCCTGGCCATGGGTACTGGTCCACGCATCGGTGGTCAGGTGGACCTTGCTACTGACGGCGTTTAGTAGCGCATGTTTAATTTTTCCCTCAACATGCTTTTGCAGACCAGGGACGGCTTGCCTGCTGAAATAATATCGGCTTGGCACATTGTATTGTGGGACTGCCAATGCCATTAAGTTACGGAAACTGTCAGTCTCCACCAGCCTGAATGACAGCATTTCAAGGGACAGGAGTTTTGCAATGCCAGCATTCAGAGCCTGTGCTCGTGGATGGTTTCCCGAGTATGGCCATCTTTTATCCCATGCCTGTGCTACCGATGGCTGTTTTGTGGCCTGGGAGTGTGAGGATGACAGGGAACTTGCTGCTGTGGGTGGAATAACACTTTGTCTCTGGAGAACAGTGACCAAGGTTCTTCCATGGCGATCCTGTGAGGAAGCCGAACCAGCTGTGTGTGAGCTGGAGGAAGAGGCTCCAACACGACCTGAAGATGTAGGTGGTGCTGTAGGTTGGCCTACATCTCCAGTGTGTCTTTGTAACTCAACTACGTGCTTTGTCCGCACATGTTTCCACATATTTGTGGTATTGAGGTTACTGACACTTTTACCTCTTTTTACTTTTTGATTACATAGCTTGCATTTGACATAGCAAATATCATCTGCAAGTGTGACAAAAAAGGACCACGCAGTGCAAGTCCTGGGAGCGCCCGTTTTGACTTTTGGAAGAGAACTACTCCGAACAGGTGCCAAACTGGAGGCTACAGGCAACCGAGTCTGCAGCCTACCTCTCCCTCCTATTTGGACCGTTGGGGCAATCTCTTCCTCAGAGCTGCTCCCACCACCTTCCTGTTCCTCACGCCATGTTGGGTCTTGGACCTCATCATCTCCACTACCCTCTTCCAACACCTGCTGCTGTTGGGTGGTCTGGCCAGCACCATGCTCAACAGAAACTGGCACCTGAGTCTCATCATCATCAGATGCGTTCTGCGGTGTGCTGACCATCGGCACTGTCTCACCCGCCTCTTCAGATTCAGAGAGACACAGCTGTTGCGCATCACTGCATACTCCCTCTTCTTCACATTCCAGAATGCTGCTTGGCTGGGCCCCTGTTTGCAAGCCAACAGATTCTGAGAACAGAAGCAGACACTCAGCTGGCTGCTGTACAGAACTCTCTGACTGCCTGGGCAATTTGGCAGGCGGTGAAGAGACAGATGGTTGCTCAACAGTGCTGTGGTCCTGAGAGGAGGTGGAAGCAATTGAAGTCGATGCATTGGCTGACATCCAACCAACAACGGCTTCAATTTGTTCTTCCCGCAGCAGGGGGGTACGCCGACCTCCTACAAAAGTGCGCATAAAGGAACGCTCACGGGGAAAACTGGTGGATGCTGTGTCACTGGGGGCGGCAGCAGCCACAGAATCCCCACGTCCTCTCCCTGCTGAAACTCCACGGCCACGACCACGTGCCTTACTCCCTGCCTTCTTCATCTTGGTAGATTGATAAAGAAAGTCTGAAAAGTTATAAGGCCTAAGTGTGGTTATTCCGCAGAGACTGCAGTGAACACTGCACACAACTGTTCACTAGGTGTGAAAGGCCCCTTTGTGTACTTCTATAGTGTTTGCAACCAATGTATTGTATACGGATGGAAGCGCGTCACACTAATAGATTTTAGTTATTTTAAATAGAATGGAGCAGCACCAATTAGAGAAAAATTTCAAGGATGTGCCAGTGACACATGCTCAGCAGACTACAACCAGCAGTGGTTGAAGAACTAACTGGAGCGTGATCTGCACTCCAAAAATGAAAACCTCAGACTACAGTGAACACTGCACACAACTGTTCACTACCCAACGCGTCACAGCAGGAAGGCAGTCTGTTCGTCCAAACAAAGGCGCAAGCATACATGCACGTACCCTGTTTATAAAGCTATATAAAAAAAATTATGTAGTAGTGACGCACACTTTATTGAGGTACAGTATTACATCACCATTCACCATCTGTGGCTATGCAGTCTCATCTATATATACCTTATCTATCCGTTGTCATGCTTACAAGTCCACAGTCAGGCATAAATAGCAATTTTCACTATGCACTATGCACTTTTTAAAGGTTATGTTTGTTAATAAAAATGATTATTGGCACATATTATGAGTATTACATGATGGAAATTGTATAATTTTTATAAACTGTTTAGTGACATTATTCAGCAAATGTAACATTTTATTAATGTCACAGATAACTTGTAATGCTGATGATGTTTTGAAGTCAGACATTCATTGTCTATACAATAAAAATGGTGTACATACTGTTACTTATCCATCATTAATGGATTCAGATATGTACTTGTATACTTTTATGTACAACCGTATAGCAGATTCCTTAACTAATTTATTTTGTGGTTTGCAATGCTGTTCAACATGTTAATGTATGTTTTTATGTTTGTCAATTCTTTATTTATCTAGATATTTTTTTAAATGAAATCATCATCTTATGGTAGTAAAGGTTATCTTTCTCTTGTTTGAAGTATAGACATTTAAAATTGACATGTAACAAGGAAAATACTTGGTCTAGTATTTAAACATCCTCCTTGACCCTGGGCTCCAACACCGCCAGTTGTTGCCTGGAAGTGCTGTTAGCACAGTCAACACTTGCTCCTGTGTTACTGGGGTTCAGTAATGTCAGCTGTTCCCCTGCTGTGTGTACGTCAAAAAGTCCTGCTGCCTCCACCCTGTTCTCTTCTCATCCCTGGGCTCCAACACCGCCAGTTGTTGCCTGGAAGTGCTGTTAGCACAGTCAACACTTGCTCCTGTGTTACTGGGGTTCAGTAATGTCAGCTGTTCCCCTGCTGTGTGTACGTCAAAAAGTCCTGCTGCCTCCACCCTGTCCTCCTCTCATCCCTGGGCTCCAACACCGCCAGTTGTTGCCTGGAAGTGCTGTTAGCACAGTCAACACTTGCTCCTGTGTTACTGGGGTTCAGTAATGTCAGCTGTTCCCCTGCTGTGTGTACGTCAAAAAGTCCTGCTGCCTCCACCCTGTCCTCCTCTCATCCCTGGGCTCCAACACCGCCAGTTGTTGCCTGGAAGTGCTGTTAGCACAGTCAACACTTGCTCCTGTGTTACTGGGGTTCAGTAATGTCAGCTGTTCCCCTGCTGTGTGTACGTCAAAAAGTCCTGCTGCCTCCACCCTGTCCTCCTCTCATCCCTGGGCTCCAACACCGCCAGTTGTTGCCTGGAAGTGCTGTTAGCATAGTCAACACTTGCTCCTGTGTTACTGGGGTTCAGTAATGTCAGCTGTTCCCCTGCTGTGTGTACGTCAAAAAGTCCTGCTGCCTCCACCCTGTCCTCCTCTCATCCCTGGGCTCCAACACCGCCAGTTGTTGCCTGGAAGTGCTGTTAGCACAGTCAACACTTGCTCCTGTGTTACTGGGGTTCAGTAATGTCAGCTGTTCCCCTGCTGTGTGTACGTCAAAAAGTCCTGCTGCCTCCACCCTGTCCTCCTCTCATCCCTGGGCTCCAACACTGCCAGTTGTTGCCTAGAAGTGCTGTTAGCACAGTCAACACTTGCTCCTGTGTTACTGGGGTTCAGTAATGTCAGCTGTTCCCCTGCTGTGTGTACGGCAAAAAGTCCTGCTGCCTCCACCCTGTTCTCTTCTCATCCCTGGGCTCCAACACCGCCAGTTGTTGCTCGGAAGTACTTGGCACGGGTACTGACTCCTGCCCAGCCTGGTTACAGCACGACAGCTGTTTCCTGGCAGTGTCAACGTCAATTAGCCTCCAATAAGTTGTCCTGTCGTGTTGCATTCTGGTTAGCCGACTCTATGGTGCCTGCAGTTTAGGTCATTCCTATGTGTGCTGTGGGATATGTAAATAAAGGCTGTTTCCGTTGTGACAATAGGACAAGCACCCACTGTAGGACTGTGTGATTTGGTAACTGCAGACGGCTTGCGGCCTGTCAACTTAAATTTTCATGGGTGCCTTATGGTACCCGTCCGGGTTCCAGTACCGTCAGCTGGTTCTCCACAGTGCCTTTGGCCAGGTGCCTCCATCTCGGTATCCGAGTTCCAGCAACGTCTGCTGGTCCTTGGTAGTGCTTTGGAGCACAGGTACCTCCTGCTTAGTAACCGTGTCCCAGTAACGTCAGCTGGTCCTCGGTTGTGCCTGTCACGCTGTATAGCAGATATATATATATGTGATGACAGTAATCTATATCAAAAGGGCAACATACAATATAACATGCGCATAGATATATGATAACATAGAATTACCTGACAGAAAGTCCAGTGGGTCAATACGGAATCCGTTATACGCTGTCTCCGGCTAGAGGGTGACTGGGGTCTATGCTGACCCTAAACTGGGGTCCTAACTAATCAAGGCATACAAGAAAGACAAGAAATAAAGTAAATAAAGTCTTACATACAACACTCACACACAGTAGGAACACCTAAGGTCTCAGAGATAAACTATAAGCTATAAGAGTAAAAACAACTAAGGAGCTCTTAGCTTAAGTATTCTCAGAACCGATCCAGTCTGCTAGACTACATGAATGCTTTCACCGGCATCTAACAAGCAGACTGGCAGGTATATGAAGGAATCTAATTAGAACATAATCAAAAGCAGCCGGGCGAGGCTGGACCTAGTCTTAGCAAAGAGCTAGGTAAAATTAACTCCCTCATTACCAAACACAAAGAAACAGCAACTCAGCTGTGAGAAGTCAGAGTGTGTAATCGCGACGATCCTTGTGGCGATACACCCATGACAGTACCCCCCCTCTACGAGGGGACTCCGGACCCTCAGGGCCAGGTCTGCCCGGGTGAGTTGTGTGAAAGGTCCGAACGAATCGATCTGCGTTAACATCAGACGCAGGGACCCACGTCCTCTCCACAGGACCATACCCCCTCCAATGAACCAAGTACTGAAGGGATCGGCGACTGAGACGTGAGTCAATGATTTTCGACCCATGAAATTCCACGTTATCATTGACCACCACTGAAGGCGGAGGTAGAGGTGACGGTATGACTGGTGCCACATACTTTTTAAGTAATGACTTGTGAAACACATTATGAATTTTAAACGTAGGAGGGAGGTCCAGACGAAATGCCACAGGATTAATTATGGAACTGATCCTGTACGGCCCGATGAATCTGGGACCCAACCTCCAGGAGGAAACTTTAAGTTTTATATTCCTGGTAGACAACCAAACTAGATCGTTCACCTTCAGATCTAGACCAGAAACTCTCCCCCTATCAGCCATCCGTTTGTAACGGTTCCCCGTAACCTTCAGTCTTAACCGATCTGGAACTATCAGTCTCCCTGGAAGTCCCACCGGGGCGTCCCCCTGAGCCCCCAATACCTCCCCCTCAAGCTCAGAGCATACAGCTGACACTACAACTCCCTCCTGAGGAATAGGAACCGGATCATCCGTCTTCCCGGCCCCTGGGAAAGTACGAGATAAGGCATCAGGAAGCAACTTTATTGAGCAGTCATATGCGCGATGAGGAGGTAACTCTTTACACCCCTCCTCTGAGAACATCTCCCCAAAGTCCTCCAGAAAAGGAGACAAAGTCCTAGGCACAACCGCACCGATGACCGTGCTCATGCAGTTATTCCTGCAAAATTCACCCCACTGGCTTATCTTTCCGGATTGCCAATCAATCACTGGGTTATGTTTAGCCAACCAAGGAAGTCCCAACACAATAGGAGTAGGTAGACCCTCCAACACATAACAAGACAATTGCTCTTTATGTCTTGCCCCTACTCGAAGATCTATGTTATGAACAGCTTGTACCAAGCTACCTTGACCGAGAGGTCTAGAATCAATAGAGACTATAGGGACCGGTTTGGCCAATACACTCAGTTGCATACCATGCACCTGGGCAAACCGAGCGTCCACCAGATTAGCCCCGGACCCACTATCAAGAAAAACAGAAATCCTCTCAGTTCTAGTACCAATCACCACCTCCGCAGGCACGAGAAACTGAGAGGGATTTGGGGACGAAATACACACTCCCAGGTTAACTCCTTTGCTCAAAGAGGCCCGGGATGGACACCCCCCAACAAAATGTCCCTCTCTCCCGCAAAAGAAACACCTTCTAGTCTTGCGGTGCACCGCCAATTCCCTCCTACAAAAAGATGTCCCTCCCAACTGCATGGGTTCCTCAGAACAGACCAGGGGAACCTCAGTATAAGGGACTTTAGTAGTAGGTGAAGTCATCACGGGAGGCGGAGTTACCTCGCGTCTTCCCCGAATTCGTCTATCCATGCGAATAGCGAGGGCCATAGCAGCCTCCAGTGATGGAGGAGAATCATACTGAGCCAACACATCTTTTAATTTGTCAGACAACCCTTGACAAAACTGGCTCCTAAGAGCTGGGTCATTCCACTGAGTATCTGTTGCCCATCTACGGAACTCAGAAGAATATTCCTCCGCTGGACGATTTCCTTGCCGTATTTTACGCAACTTTGTTTCAGCAAGGGAAACTCGATCCGGATCATCATATACCAGACCCAGGGCAGTAAAAAATCGATCCACTGACTGGAGATCTGGGGAGCCTGGAGGAATAGAGAACGCCCAAGATTGAGGGTCCCCTTGTAAGAGCGAGATAACAATTCCCACCCTCTGCTCTTCACTCCCAGATGACCGAGGCCGCAGCCGAAAGTACAATTTACATGCCTCCCGGAAAGTAAAAAATTTGTCCCGCCCACCAGTGAACCTGTCCGGGAGAGCAACCTTAGGTTCAGATCTGGTTTGCTCCGGGGGAACAAAACCTTGGACTTAATGTCTGCAAACTCCATGGACAACCCCTGCAACTGCCGGGCCAGCTGGGCTACTGGATCCATGACAGCTGGAGAGAATCTTTAGTATGGCCGGTGAAAATGTCACGCTGTATAGCAGATATATATATATGTGATGACAGTAATCTATATCAAAAGGGCAACATACAATATAACATGCGCATAGATATATGATAACATAGAATTACCTGACAGAAAGTCCAGTGGGTCAATACGGAATCCGTTATACGCTGTCTCCGGCTAGAGGGTGACCGGGGTCTATGCTGACCCTAAACTGGGGTCCTAACTAATCCCTCTACCTGGAGGTACTGTTAAAGGTACAGAGGTCCAGGCCACCAGCGTAAACCCTGTCTCCTATCAATCCCTGCCAACTGTAATCTAGTCCTAAGAAGGACCCTAATTACCACCAAAGGGAATGAACAGGTAACGGTTAATGAACAGAAAGACATACAAGAAAGACAAGAAATAAAGTAAATAAAGTCTTACATACAACACTCACACACAGTAGGAACACCTAAGGTCTCAGAGATAAACTATAAGCTATAAGAGTAAAAACAACTAAGGAGCTCTTAGCTTAAGTATTCTCAGAACCGATCCAGTCTGCTAGACTACATGAATGCTTTCACCGGCATCTAACAAGCAGACTGGCAGGTATATGAAGGAATCTAATTAGAACATAATCAAAAGCAGCCGGGCGAGGCTGGACCTAGTCTTAGCAAAGAGCTAGGTAAAATTAACTCCCTCATTACCAAACACAAAGAAACAGCAACTCAGCTGTGAGAAGTCAGAGTGTGTAATCGCGACGATCCTTGTGGCGATACACCCATGACAGTGCCATTGGCTCTTTTCCTTCTGCTGTCCCTCCGGGTTCCAGCACAGTCAGCTGGTCCTCGTTACTTGCATTGGCTTTTGTACCTTCTGCTACCCGTCCGGGTTCCAGTACCGTCAACTGGTTCTCCGCAGTGCCTTTGGCCTAGGTGCCTCCATCTCGGTATCCGAGTTCCAGCAACGTCTGCTGGTCCTTGGTAGTGCTTTGGAGCACAGGCACCTCCTGCTTAGTAACCGTGTCCCAGTAACGTCAGCTGGTCCTCGGTTGTGCCATTGGCTCTTTTCCTTCTGCTGCCCCTCCGGGTTCCAGCACAGTCAGCTGGTCCTCGTTACTTCCATTGTCTCTTGTACCATCTGATACCCGTCCGGGTTCCAGTAACGTCAGCTGGTTCGCGGAAGTTAGTCAGCCTTCTTGTACCTTCAGCTACATTTACAAATTGAAGATTTTTTAAATGTTTTTTTGGGTAATCACTCTGGATCTCCAACAATGAAGGTGACGACCCTGATGACCACCCCGAAGAAGATGACGACCACAAGGACGACGAGCATCAAGCCAACCAGCCTAAACACCATCACAAAGAAGAAATAAAAGATTACCCAGAAGAAGATCACCAACAGGACAAAGAAGGTTAAGACAAACTACAAGATACAGAACAAGAGACAGAAGAACAATAAGCAGAAGATCAAAAAGCAGAAGAACATGAAGTATAAGACCAAAATGAAGAGCTAAATATATGCTCTAAATTATAAGCAGAAGAAGACTAAGCAGTGTATGGGGGTGAGTCCGTTCCTCTTCGTGGTGCCCCTGGAAAATGCCTGCTGCTGCATGCTAAACTGAACACGGACAAATACTGTTGTAATTTAAATCTTTTGTGACAGCAAGAACGGAAGGAAGAAAAATTCATACTTTTACAGATTACAAGTACAGGAATCTCTGTCACAAATAAGAATATGATGAAGAAGATGAAGATGAAGTAGAATATGAAGAAGAATAATAGTTTAATAAGAACAATATGAGTAATGTTAACAAAAAGATAAATAGCAAGAAGTTTAAGAAGAAGATAAAGAAGGTGAAGATGAAGAATAATTGGATGAAAAAGATGATGCTGCTGAAGATTATGAAGGAGAAAGTGTGGCAAAAGTTAAAAAGGTGAAGAGCATGGAATTTGTGAAACATACATATTTGCCAATGTAGAAAAAAGGTTAACAACATTGTCAATTTCTTCGTCAATCCGAACATCTTTAAAAAAAAAATATTTATGCTATTCCATTTGACTGGGTTAAACATCTATGCCTTTAATGTCTCCTCAACCTTCCCCAATACATTCTACATTACTCTTTGTTGTTTTCCTTCATGTACAATTAACCAACAAGGCAAGAATGGGTTTTTTTTAATTCCGATATTTTGTTCCCATAGACTTACATTGGATTTCCGGTATCGGTATTGGGTATCGCCGATACTTTTTGGGTATCGGCGATACCAATTCCGATCCGATACTTATTGGTATCGGAAAGTATCGCTCAACTCTACTGGTGATGAAATTCATCTTGTGGTTGTTGTGTAATCTTTATTTTCATTTTTTAGTTAATGATATGCTCGTGCTCCGGGGTGTAATCCTAATGTATTGTTACTCCTTTATAAATCTTTTGTCAGACCACCTAGAATATGGGATCCAGTTTTAAAAAGGATATTCAGAAGTTAGAGTCAGTTTAAACGCGGGCAATTAGATTATTGCAAGGGATGGAAGGCCTCTCATATGATGAAAGGTTGGAAAAGTGGGGCTTGTTTAGCTTAGAATAAAAGATCCCTCAGAGGAGATCTCATTTACATGTATAAAAATATACGGTATGTGGTAAATAAAAAGGCTGCCACCACAAAATGAGCGTACAAACCAAGGCCAGAAATTTGTAAGGGACATGGGGCTAAAAAAAATTTAACCTTTATTGTTTACATCAATTGATGTTTGTTTAAAAACCTAAATAATTCCCACCAATTTGTTATACATGTACACTTTATGAGCCAGCGTAATCAATCAGAAAAGGAAAGTCGAAGATAGACATATGACAAGTAGGTGGGAAGGTATACTAAATTGATCAGCCATGGAAAGAGAGCATTGAGCACCATATTAGCATTTTGAATTAAGAAACAATTTCTGGCAAAAGTAGCAAGAGATTAAAATACATAGGGGCTGACTCAATAAGACTGGTTTAGCACACGCCAGTCTTGAAGAAGAACTCCCACTAAGCTGTTAATTAACTTAATATGTGTACATGTATATAGTGTTGTGGGAGCGTATTAATAATTCTCTCCAGTGTCCAGAGCCGTTCTTCTCTGCTTCTGTGCAGATTCAGAGTCATGCTGCAATAATGTGTGCAAACTGTAAAGCGCTGTGTAATATGTTAGCACTATATAAAAATAAAGATTATTATTATATTATTATGGAGTGTCTGAACAAGGCTACATGGGCTTTCATGGTAAAAGAGACTTCTTGCTCACGGATGCCTCAAATTCATTAAAAGGAGCATGCCACTTAATGAGTTTGGTGCATCCTATTAATGGCGTGCACCTTGCCAAAAATGCTACTTCGGTCATGGACTCGGCTAAAATTTCTATACTAAAAGACGCTGGCACTTTTGCTGAATTTGCCACGCCTTGTCCCCACTCTTCCCCAGCTCTGCCCGCATTGAGGGACCTGCTTCAAACTGCAGTGAAAACAGCAAAAGTAGCAGAATCTTTTCGCAACTAAGCACTGCAACTTTTTAAAGTATTTTATGCCTGATTTTTAGCCAAAACACTTGAATTGCCCCCTAAAGGTACAACATTTTTATAAGAGCTATGCCTCTTACAATGTGCGTTGCTCAATTTGGACACTCATTTTATGCTGACAGATTCACTGTGACTTGGCATAAATCGGTAATTATTGTACCTGGTCTTAAAGCTGTTCTGATTGTGTTTTTAATGTTCCTGCTGCTGTCAATTCTGGCTTAGTTAGGCCTGATCCTCAACTTATTTCTATGGATGTTTTCTTGAGGATCCCATCCTCCTGGCTAAAAAAAATAGATTTATATACAGGGAGCAAAAAATTAAATGGGGACATATCTCAGGAACAAAGAGGCAAAGGAACAAAACAAAAAACATGAGATTCAGCAGTGCATTGGCATTTAGACCAGGTAAAAAGAAATCAAAATTTTCAGCAATTGACAGGTCCCCTGTAACATGCACAAGACGTAATAGTCATTTACAATTCAATAACTGAATAAAACAAAAAGAATAATTCTTTTAGCTTTATATATACTGTCCACAAGATGGCCTCAGCATACCATAATCACAGCTCATTTGTTCTGAAGAACAGGAGAGCTCCAATAAGACTTCATACTTGCCTGCTAAAATAAAAGCATAGGGATTTTGCAAGCAAGGCGATAACGGACAGTGTAAAGTAAGAAATTGTTCAAATCCATAAATGTTGCCACCATAAACATTAACAGCTATTAAAGGGGTAATCCTAGATTATTTTTTATGGTGCTTAGCACTTATCAGTAAGTAATTGCTAACTACCTGTGGCTCAGTGGTTAGCACTGTTGCTTTGCAGCACTGGGATTCTGGGTTCAAATCCCACTAAGGACAACATCTGTGAGGAGTTTGTATGTTCTACCAGTGTGTGTGGGTTTCCTCTGGATACTCTGGCTTCCTCACACATTTTAAAGACATACTGACAGGAACTTAGATTGTGACCCTCAACAGGGACAGTGATGATGATGTCTGTAAAGCGCTATGGAAAAAAATGGCTCAATATAAGCAATGCATAATAAATAAATAATACCTGCTTGTTCTGCCATGTTATGGTCTTTCCCTGCTCAGAGTCTTCTTAAACCACTCCTGATGGTGACTCTTCTTCTTCCTGTGACATCGAGTCATAAGAGTAGTTTGTTCTCTTCTAGGCTCGGACTTGCCCTCTGGAGAACAGGGCATTTCCGAGGTGGGCCCCAGTGCAGATTTGGGCCTCCAACCCCACTGTATGGGCAGTACTTAGTAATGTTCACTTGATTCATTCTGTGCAGAAAAAAGCAGCATCTCATCACTGAATCACTGATTAACCAAACCATCCAGTTTATTATTATACAGTATATAGATATAGGTAAATTTGTGAAAAAGTATAGTGTAATATTTGTATGCAGATGAAAAGTACCCCCCCAAAGTCAATGTTACTGGTGGGCCATTGGCAACCCAGTCCGACACTGTTCTCTTGCATTCTATTTTTGTCAACAGTGTGTCACTGCCAATGTCATTTTGATGGACAGCTGGCTCCCCACTGGGTTAGGCTCACCCAGCTGTCAATTAACATGAAGTTCTCAGTGATGCCTCATCAACAAAGCAGAGCAAAGGAAAAGGAACTGCTCTGTCGACAGCACCACACAGGAAGCAGAACAATTGCTGCCAGAAGGCCGTGACAGCTTTCAGCTGGGAGAGATCATCACATGGCAGAACAGGCAGGCAGCAAGCAACTACCTGCCGATAAGTGCTTAGACCCATGCAAAAAAGTACAGATATACAGTACATTCCAGGCATATAAACATTCTTCAAAATTCAAATTGTAACACCAGGAATGAAAATTTGTGGAATTATGAAAGTTGTAGAAATCAATAGATATGTTAATGATATGCAAACGATGAAGAAATGGAAGCAAAATTTCAACGCATTTTGATTTATTTAGTATCAATTGTGAGTATCTCGAGCAAAAATACAGTTATGGTCAAAAGTGTAGGCACCCTTGAAATTATGCCAGAAAATGAAGTATTTTTTTCCCAGAAAATTATTATAATTACACGTGTTTTGCTATAGTCATTTATTTCCTTGATGTGTATTGGAACAACACACAAAAAAATATATAAAAAAAGCAAATTTGGCAAAATTTCACACAAAACTCCAAAAATGGTCAGGACAAAATTGCTGGCACCCTCAACTTGATATTTAGTTGCACACCCTTTGGAATAAATAAATGCAATTAATCACTTTCTATAATCATGGATAAATTTCTCACAACTCTCAACTGGAATTTTGGACCACTATTCTTTAAATCGCTAAGAAAAGGTGCCACACTAGCGATATATACTTACCCAGCGGGAGCGCCGACGATAAAATAGGGTCCGGAGCGATTCCAGCGACGAGCGAGATCACAGCAGGAAGCTCGTCGCTGGAAGCTGCCGCACTGAACAACATCGCTAACGGGATCGCTAAATAGTGACGTTTTTTAGCGATCCCGTTAGCGATATTGTTCAGTGTGGCATACCCTTTAGGCCAGGTTCAGACAGGCATATTTTACGATCTGCATGCTGATTTCAATGCCCAAACTAATTGTTGGTCTGATTTCCCAAATTTCCAGCCTTCTTGAATATGAAACTACAAGTTCAGTTCAGAAGATCTGCGGTTGGTCTGGGAATGGCTGTCTGTATACGGACTGTGATATATGCCTGTCTAAACGTGGCCCTATTGTATGTTTTAAGCTTTTCTGAAAAGTAGGGTTGTCAAGGTGAGTTACATATCACCTATGATAAACCTTTAGGCTTGAAAGACAAGCAATGTACACATCACAAAACTACCGCATTTTTCCGATTAGAAGATGCACTTTTTTTTCCCAAAATTTTGGGGGGAAAATGGTGGTGCATCTTACAAACCTTGTATTTTCATTATCCTACAACCCAAAACAACTGTTCAGCACATTCAACTCTCTCCTCCGCCCACCACTGCTACCTCCAACTCCCCTCATCTCTGCCGAGGACTTTGCCACCTACTTAAAAAATAAGATCGACCAAACAATGCAAACCTACTGTTCCATCACCCCATCCACTCCATATACCAGACCTCTGCCCTTCCCTAATAACCTCCCTCTCCAACATCACTGAAGGAGAGCTTACTCATCTCCTTTCCAAATCACCCCTCACCACCTGTGCACTTAACCCCATCCCTTCCCACCTGCTCCCCAACCTCTCTAACATGCTCATTCCAGCCCTAGCCCATCTCTTCAACCTATCGCTATCTTCTGGTACCTTCCCCTCTGCCTTCAAACATGCCACCATCACACCCACCCTCAAAAAAACAAACCTTGACCCAACTGCTATGCCCAGCTATCGCCCCATATCACTGCTCCCGTTTGCTTCCAAACTCTTGGAGCATCATGTCCATGCTCAACTTTCCTCCCACCTCTCATCTAACTCTCCTTGACAACCTCCAATCTGGCTTCTGCCCCCACCACTCCACTAAAACTGCCCTTACCAAAATTACTAATGACTTACTCACAGCCAAAGCTAACAGACAGTTCTCCATCCTCCTCCTCCTCGACCTGTCCTCTGCCTTTGACACAGTCAACCACTGCCTACTGCTACAGATTCTTTCTTCCCTTGGCATCAAAGACCTTGCCATTTCCTTGATCGCCTCTTACCTTTCCGACCGCACATTTAGCATTTCCCACTCCCACACTACCTCCTCATCCCACCCTCTCTCTGTTGGAGTCCCTCAAGGCTCTGTCCTGGGGCCCCTACTTTTTTCCATCTATAGCCTTGGCCTAGGATAACTCATAAAGTCCCATGGCTTCCAGGACCACCTGTATGCGGAAGACACTCAGATCTACCTCTCTAGCCCAGATGTCACCTCTTTACTGTCCAGAATCCCGGAGTGTCTATCTGCCATATCCTCCTTCTTCACCTCTCGCTTTCTAAAACTCAATGAAGACAAAACCGAACTCATCATCTTTCCTCTATCTCACGCATCTTCCCTACCTGATCTATCTATTATTATAAACGGCATCACGCTTTCTCCCACACCTGAAATCCACTGCTTCGGAGTAACTCTCGACTCTGCCCTGTCCTTCAAGCCACACGTCCAAACTCTTGCCACCTCCTGTCACCTCCAACTCAAAAATATTTCCAGAATCCGTCCCTTCCTCAGCCCTCAATCTACTAAAGCTCTTGCGCATGCCCCCATCATCTCCCGCTTTGATTACTGCAACACCCTCCTCTGTGGCCTCCACGCCAACTCTATTGCACCACTCCAGTCTGTCCTCTACTCTGCTGCCCGACTAATCCACCTCTCGCCTCGCTACTCTCCTGTTTCTTCCCTCTGCAAATCCCTCCACTGGCTCCCAATTCCCCAACGAATCCAGTTCAAACTACTAATACTGACCTATAAAGCCATCCACAACCTGTCCCCTCCCTATATCTCTCAAGTAAACTCCCAATATCTTCGTTCATGTAATCTTCAATCCTCCCAAGACCTCCTACTCTCCTCCACATTTATTCTTTCCTCACTCAGTCGCCTCCAAGATTTCTCCCAAATATCCCCCATCCTCTGGAATTCCACGCCTCAACATGTCCGATTATCCACTTCCCTCGGATCCTTCAGACGGAACCTGAAATCCCATCTCTTCAGGAAAACCTACAGCCTGCAATAACCATTCTGCCGCCTCACCACCACCTGAGCTGCCACCTCACCACCACCCGAACTACCGCCACACCACCACCCGAGCTGCTGCACCCCCGACCTTCTGTCTCTTCCCCGTTATCCCGTAGAATGTAAGTCCACAAGGGCAGGGTCCTCTCCCCTCTGTACCAGTCTGTCATTGTAAATTTGTTTACTGTAAACGATATCTATAACTTTGTATGTAACCTCTTCTCATGTACAGCACCATGGAATTAATGGCGCTATATAAATAAATAATAATAATTCGAATATACCTTACCGGCCACGGTGGAGCAGGGTCCAAGGGTCACTGCTGGAGGAGGCGAGAGTGTTGCGTTGCTGCAGGCCGCAGGCTGGGATGAGGGGGTGTTTGGTGGTGCGACACTGCGGATGTTTGGTGGTGCGAGGGCTCCGCTGACATTTTGTGAAAGCCCGGGACCCCCACACTTCCATGCTTTACATTGTGGTGGACTCTGGGAAAATGGTTGCCAGGGGCAGTGCATGCACAGATGGAGATCTCAGCACCAAGATCTCAGGAGGGGAGATCTCAGCGCCAAGATTTCCATCTGCGCATGCGCTGCCCCAGCAGTCATTTTCCCGAGGTCGAACAAAAAGTAAACAATGGAAGTACGGGGGCTCCGGGCTTTCACAAAATGTCGGCGGAGCCCCTGCAACACCTAACACCCGCAGCTTTGCACATCTGCACACCCCTTTCTCCCAGTCTGGCCCCACTTCTGCCTCCACCAGCAGCGACCCTGTGACCCTGCTTCATCGCAGCCACCACCCTGGTAACTAATAAGATGCATGGATTGTAAGAAGCACCTTTTTATTAAAAAAAAAATTCTTTCCTATTTTAGACAAAATTAGGCACCTATTATAAAAAGAACATCCTAAAACAAGTACCAATGAACCCCGAGGTGCAGGAATTTAATAAAATATGTCATCCAGGGAATCGAACAGAACCAAAGTTACAGACATGTAAGTAGGGAGAGATAGTGTTATGGTTATCAAATCAACACCCATAATCAGCACTGTACATACAAACACAAAGTCCTTGATATACACATCCAATGAGAAATTAAGTCCAGCAATGGTATCATAAACAGATTCAATTAATGTTGATAAAAATTACAGGGAACAAAATTTGCCCAAAAAGTTTAGAAACAATGGAGTGACCATCACCTGTCCTTCAATTTCTGTATATTACAGTATAGGGGCAGAGTATTACAGTATAAGAGATGGGATACCTTAAAGGGATATTCTCCAGTTTAGAATTGGATGGTGTGAAGAAAACATGAAGGAGCCACACCTCTCCATCTGACGTCAATAATACACCAGCGAGATCACTTGCTAAGGTCTCCCCACTTGTACCAACTTGACGATCTGCACCCCCTAGGGACATGTAAGGTCAGCTTGGCACACTTTTACACAGACCTTTTCCAGTCCATATGGGCCCAGTGAGGTAAGGGGAGTGAGACAGTGGCCTACGCAGTCACTGACGTGGCACCACACTGGCCCACAACCCTGGCAGTCTTAAGAGACCCTTTCCACTAGCCCCAGTGAAACAGAACCTTATCAGCCAGATAGGACTGCCACCACTTCGTCATTCGATATACGCCTGGTCTGTTAACAGGGTCATATTGGGACAGAAACCTGCCCCAGTTGCTTAAGAGATTAGGAAGATAACGGACATGTCAATTCCTCGATCGAGATAAAAGAGCTGCTCAAGGTTAAATTATATTTTTTCATCACCTTACCAGCACCCTCGACAATACACTATGTACACACACTGGTTATACACATATAATGGTCAGATATGCGAATACAATAGTGGTAGGGAAAAGGGTATAAACAGAACATATAGTCAGTTACCAATTAGATAAAAGGCCTGGCTTGTGGGGTAGGGGCTGCCACAAGGGAGGTTTCTGGTCCCCTCTGGGTGTGACTTGTCCTCACAAGATGTCCTTGCGACCTCCCGGAGAAAAAGCAATAGGAAATGCTCCACACAAGCATTTAACCCTCTGAGTCACTTCCCTTCTGCCCTCTGTGCTGAAACTAAATCTCTTCCCCTGGTGGTTTGCAGATAAGTCTCCCAAAGTTTATGAAATATCATAACTACTTTCTGGGCAGTCCTACGCCGCCGGTTCTGGTGCCATCGGATCCCACTGGGCCCATGTTTACTCATAGAGGCTAAACACAGTTTTGTTACCTTTCTGCTAGTGACTGTTCTATGTATCTCCCTTCCCGTGCAGGTTAGAGTGACTCGAAACCCAGACAGGTGCTTGCCCTGCTCTGGGGATCTCGAAAATATATACGATGTACCATGACAGGAGAGAGATCATCGTGGGACAATCGTATTAATTGGATTATGTTGGACACAGGGAGTTTATTGTTTTGTTTATTATTTTAATTTTGTTTACAGGTGATCGAGGGCTTCGGGGATTAGGTGTAGATGATGAGTATGGACTATATGTGTATGGTTTTTTTTACATTACACCCTCTTACAGACCCCCACACAGCTCCGCATACCCCCACACAGACCCCCGTACACCCACCTCACACACGCACATACACATAGCCCGCACACACCATACACGCACAGTGTCGGAGCATGCGCAGTTAAAAAAATAGAATCTGTCACCGGATTCCGCCATTTGTCATCCAGTCAGGTTTTTTTTGTCTTTTGAATGTTAGCTTACTGACCGAGCACTCCGCCCCCACCAGGTGGTGATTTTAATTACAGCAGGTCTCTACTTACCCATATATGCAGGCATTACTGACAGAGGTGTCCACATTCACCGAGAAATTCAAATATCAGCCTTATAGAGGTATGTTCACATAGGTCAGGGACTCACCAGACTTGAGACCACCTTGACGATGGTTGGTGGGCTTTTAATATTTGGCCAAATGTTATACTAAGCGTCTCAAATTTTTCCTTATACTCCAAAGCCATATTGCTATTCAAAATTTCATGTATTCCATATTGTCATGCTTTAGTATGTTTAAGTGCAACCTTTTCTCGTATGTTTTTCATGGGGGTAGCACCCCTTGGTTTGCACCTAATTCACATTAGTCTGGATGTGCCAGTCAGGTTTTTTTGTCTTTTGAATGTTAGTTTACAGACCGAGCACTCCGCCCCCACCAGGTGGTGATTTTAATTACAGCAGGTCTCTACTTACCCATATATGCAGGCATTACTGACAGAGGTGTCCACATTCACCCAGAAATTCAGATATCAGCCTAATAGAGGTATGTTCACATAGGTCAGGGACTCGCCAGACTTGAGACCACCTTGACGATGGTTGGGGGGCTTTTCATATTTGGCCAAATGTTATACTAAGCGTCTCAAATTTTTCCTTATACTCCAAAGCCATATTGCTATTCAAAATTTCATGTATTCCATATTGTCATGCTTTAGTATGGTTGAGTGCAACCTATTCTCGTATGTTTTACATGGGGGTAGCACCCCTTGGTTTGCACCTAATTCACATTAGTCTGGATGTGCCAGCCAGGTTTTTTTGTCTTTTGAATGTTAGCTTACAGACCGAGCACTCCACCCCCACCAGGTGGTGATTTTAATTACAGCAGGTCTCTACTTACCCATATATGCAGGCATTACTGACAGAGGTGTCCAAATTCACCCAGAAATTCAGATATCAGCCTAATAGAGGTATGTTCACATAGGTCAGGGACTCGCCAGACTTGAGACCACCTTGACGATGGTTGATGGGCTTTTGATATTTGGCCAAATGTTATACTAAGCGTCTCAAATTTTTCCTTATACTCCAAAGCCATATTGCTATTCAAAATTTCATGTATTCCATATTGTCATGCTTTAGTATGTTTGAGTGCAACCTTTTCTCGTATATTTGTCACACAGCGACAGATCAGTCACCCATAGGCTTCGATTCTAGCAAAAATCGGACACCGATGAATTCGTCGCTGTCCGATTTTTCGACGTAGACAAAAAATGTTCCTATGTCCGTTGTCTCCGTCCGACGGACAAAGAATTTCTGACGAAGAAACGTGCGGCCATCTGTCGCAATCCATTGCTAATACAAGTCTATGAGAAAAAAACGGATCCACCGGCATCAGTCGCCGGATCCATTTTTTCAAAATTCGACGGATTGTGACTGATGGTAAAAAACTGGTGTGTGAAAGAGGCCTTAGGAGCACTTGTAGCTGCAGATTTGGTGAAAAAAATATTCTGCAGCATGTCAATTCTCTGTGCATTTTTGCCCTATATTTTCATTATTGAATTCACCCAAATCAACCAAAAACGCAGAACAAAAACGCATCAAAAACACACATTTTTGTAGGTGAGTTTTTCTTGCCAAGATATGCAGAAATTTTACTCAACATGTGCACATACCCTTATTGGTATTATATTACTCACCGATAGACTATTCCGTGGTTTAGCGTACATTTCCATGGTATCTACCATATTTTTCGGACCATAAGACACACTTTTTTCCTCCAAATTTGGGAGGAAAGTGTGGGTGCGTCTTATGGTCGGAATGTAACGTGGGGAGGGGGCAGGGGGGCAGCGGTGGAGTGGGATCGCAGGAGGCAGGAAAATGTCCCCTCCGCTGCAGGAATCCAGCGCTAGGGAAACCACTGGTCCCGATACTTAAAGTGCAGTGAATATTCATTAGCCGCTTCCCCACCCACCTATCAGCTGAGCAGAGAATGGGGAGCAGCAAATGACAGAGCCACATGGTGTCCCCAGCGCTGGATTCCTGCAGCAGCTGGGGAGATCTGTGTCTGAAGGAGAAGGAGGCAGCAGGAGCAGAGTGCAGCAGGAGGCATCACATACCTGACAGCCTGGGGGCTGTGCTGATGCCAGGCTGAATGCTCCTGTGGAGGACCTGTGATGAGGTCATGAAGAGGGCAGGCTGGAGCATCACATGACCAAACAAAGCCCTGCCTCTTCATGATGTCATCACAGGTCCTGCAGACACACTGTACAAGAAAGAATTAATTAAAAGGTTAGTAATGACAGCACGTAAAAAAGCACTCTGCCATCCTGTGGTGGACTATAACTCCCAGCATGCCATAGGATCTGCAGGACATGCTGAGAGTTATAGTTCTCCCATGGGATCTTAAAGCAGCACTCCAGTGTTATTTTTCAGTGCTGGAGTGTGGCTTTAAATATAAGCCCCGTGCCCCCATTCTTAGGCTGGGGTCACACATGCGAGAAATTTGCACGATTTTTGTGCGAATCTCTCGCATGAACACCCGGCACTGCCGCCGGCACTCGGACCGTAGCGTGCAGCTGCATGTATTTCTATGCTGCATGTATTTCTATGCAGCCGCACGCTCCAGTCTGAGTGCCAGCGGCAGTGCTGGGTGTTCATGCGAGAGATTCGCACAAAACTCGTGCAAATTTCTCGCATGTGTGACCACGGCCTTATACTCACCCTCCAGCATCTTTACATAGTAGTTTACAGACACCACACTGGTCCCGCAGCACCATCTTCTACCCGTAGCTTATACCATAATAACATAATATTATATATAATAACACCACATATAATAGTATGTTATTTATGTTATTTAATATTTTACCACATTTTTTGCTTCAAATATATTTTCCCTATTTCCCACCTCTGAAACCTGGGTGCGTCTTATAGTCCGGTGCATCTTATAGTCCGAAAAATACGGTAACCCTCAAAAGTGCATAGCCTTTATGAGTGTAAGGCCGGTGTCACACACAACCACAAAAAATCGGTCCGTTTTAGACGGTCGACAATCGGATCAAAATGCAAACATCACACATCCTTCTGGCATCCGATTTTCCTTCAAAGATGCGATTTAATCGCATGTGTGTGTACCTTGTAACATCCGATTTTCATCCCACCACCGTTTTTTAGTCGCAGCAAACCAAAACTGACAAGTAACGGATTTCAGGCCTGATAATAATTTAAATAATCAGGCAGAGCTATATTTAAGTGATCTGATCCAGGTGTGAGCCTCCCACCTTTGCACTGGTCTCATTTTGGTCATTCTGCTTTGTGCTTGCTACCTGCATTATCCAAACATGAGCGACACACTGAGATTTTCGACAACTGAGCGTGTGCTGTTCCATTGGGTTATATCCAGACGTTTTGGGAGCCATATCCTGTAATATCAGATCACAGAAGAGGCAGAAGGATGTGGGTACATCCTCTTTTGACAAGAAGGCTAACTAAAGGACATTTTCACCGCCTATATTTGTCACTGCGTAGTAATGGAGATAAGTTTTTCCTATATTGTCGAATGAGCATAGCTACGTTTGATACGTTGCTTGACATTGTGCGCCCTGGGATCACATTTCAGGACACCAGGATGAGAAAATCCATTTCTGCGGAGGAACGTCTTCTTCTAACAATAAGGTATGTGTATTAACGATATGTTGATGATTTTTTTATCCACATACTCACTTTGCAAGTGTAGGAGCACACTTCTTGTAATCTTGGAATGTGTGTATTGTATTTCTCAACCTTAGGTATCTCAATTATTGCCTATGGTGTATTGTACAGAAGCCATGTATTTTAATCTCATTTACAGCATGTGTGCTATAACAAACTCATGCATTATTAAGTGTTGTTTCTTTTTAATGATAAATTAGTAAACTGATTTGTCGATGTTCTATGTTTGTTACAGGTTCCTTTCTACTGGCATGTCCTACGCTGCTCTGCACTTAGAGTTCCTAATAGGCAGATCAACAATTTCTGGCATTGTTCGGTCAACTTGTGTGGAAATTTGGAACAGACTACATGAAGAAGTCATGCCTGAACCAAAAATGAGTGACTGGTTGAGGATAGCAGAGGGTTTTGAGCAAAATTGTCAGTTTCCACACTGTATAGGAGCCCTGGACGGCAAGCACATACGTGTTCGCAAACCTCCTAACTCAGGCTCACAATTCTTCAATTATAAACAATATTTTTCTGTTGTTTTGTTGGCCTTGGTCGACACAAACTACATGTTTATAATTGTAGACATTGGGGCCTATGGAAGGACTGGAGACTCAAGAGTCTTCAATACTTCCATAATGGGTAGGCGGTTACGCAATAACCAACTGGACCTACCTCCAGCAAGTCAACTTACTGACTCCATTCCAGAGCATGTGCCTTATGTTATTGTTGCAAATGAGGCCTTTCAATTAACCAGGAATGTAATGAGGCCATATCCCCGTCGCTATCTCAACCATCAGCGGAGAATATTTAATTGTCGGCTGTCACGTGCTCGGCGTCTGGTGGAGTGCACATTTGGAATTCTTTGTGCTAAATGGCGTGTACTTCAATCTGCAATTCAACTTAGTGAAGCCAATGTTAATGTGGTCCTCCAAGCATGTGTGGTCCTACATAATTTTTGTAGAATCCATGAATGCTCCTCTCAACATGTGGATCAATTATCATCTGTGAATGTGTCTTTGCCTATGTCACCACCCATCCATCCCCGTCGTCCACCTTCAGGCATAAGAGTACGTGATGTGTTCACTGAATATTTTGTTTCCCCTGAGGGTGCTACTGCCTGGCAAGAGGAGGCATTATTAGACATGTAGTGTGGCTATGTTGCTCTGTCATAAAGTTAATTTGTAAATATTTATTTTATATGTTGTTATGTTGTGTTGGTAATGCTGTGTGTAAGTTAAGCAGGGCATTACCTTTTGAAATAAATACATACAATTAATGCCACGTAAAAAATTTTTAATCTTGGGTTTAGGGATTAGTGGCTTTTGAACTTATCTCAAAGGACTAATCTGTCCTTATTTGTAGGTTTTTTTATCAAAATATAAATTACATTAACAAAAACAAAGAACATTTTCCAAATTCAGATAACAAAAGCAAAACAAATACAAAACACAACTATAAGTGCTGGTATGTGTGTGGTGGTGAATGTGGAAGTGCAGCTTGGGAGGGCTGTGTAGACTGCTCTCCAGCCACTGTGTCAGCATGAGTGGTGGCTGACTGGGAACTTGGCTGTATGCTTGCTGCTTGCTGTTGAGGTGGGTTTGGGTATGGGAAATTTGGGAACTGTTGTGGGTAGTCATAACATGACTGCCCACTTTCATTATAGCCCCCAAAATTTCCATGTCGACCATACCCATGTTGTGGCCAGCCTTGAACATTGGGTATGGTCGAGTGGGCATATTGTGAGTGGCCACTATGTGGCATGTGTTGGTACTGGTTATCTCCATAAAAAGAAGCCGCAGTAGGCTGAAGAGGAGGAGTTGGGTTCTGTTGGACACAAGGAGGAGGTGGAGGAGGAGGATGATGATGAGGAGGTGGATCAGTGGCTGCTGCAGATTGTGCTGTATGTTGAGACACCACTCTACATACATTGTCTGGACCAGCCACCCATGTATGTAGGTAATTTACCAGGTTTGTTGGATCATTTGGTGGTGTCCCAGCATGCAACACAATATGCAGAGCATTTCTGATCAGCAGTCTGTGCTGGCTAGGAATTGCCCGGAGGTAAGGGGCAAGACTGCGGCAATAGGCCTCCTCACCATCATCACGAGCAACACTGGACAAATAGTCCAGCACTCCTCTGTCCACCTGCCTCCTTGTGACAGAACCAACTCCCTCTCTTCTACGCCTGGGTCTGCGTGCAACTGCAGCTGTAGGCGAACCCACATCCAGGGGCCTACCAGGGCTGCTGCTCAGGGGAGGGTCTTGCGATTGAGAAGACAATCTCTCCGTCTCCACTGATGGTGTTGGTGGTGGTGGTGATGATGCTGTTGCTGCTGACGATGGACCAGCCTCCTCGACATCACCCACAGGATCAATAATTTGCTCCGAGTCGGAAGCTGCCTCTCTGGCACTCAGGTTTGATTCGGTGCTATAGAAGAATAACAATTTATTAAAATTTATTCATAATACACATATACATTTTGTACAGACATAAACTTACGGTCTCAAATCCAGAGCTGGAGCAAGAAAATTGAGACGGTCATAGTAGACGTATTTTCGTTTGGCGCTTCCTGCTGCCCCACTGCGGCCCCTCAGCTGTCTCTCTCTTCGATAAGAGTCTCTACAGCTGCGCCATCGTCTTGTAACATCTGCCACTGAAAAATTAACACATCAAATATAATTTAAACATTATGTGCCTTTATAATTGTGCAAAATGCTAAAATATTTGCAATAAAACAAAATTTGTTATCAAAAATTTGTTATAGGGGTGTCAAACAGCAATACAAAGTATATCTCATTAAATTTGAAATGAAATATTAGAAGGCTTCATAAGTAGAAATCTGTATGACATATGTGTCACAATAATGTGCATTTTGTGGACACACAGCAATCAAATAAACAAAAGGGACACATATTAAGTAATTCACCGACGCATTTATTGTGTCAGGCCACATTTGTAATATTTTTTTTTAACACCATTGTAGTATAACATAAATATACCAAATACACAGACGGCACATGAACATTCATCAGAGCAGGAGCTTCAATTGATCCCTGCCCTGTGTGATTTCCCTATATATGGGATGGACCTTTTTAAAGTTAGAACATATCCCACAGTGGTCTCCTATGTTACTATTGAGTTCTGTTAATTAAAGTTTCACAAACAACCAATGCAGGGTAGAAACGTTACCTCATTTTTTTTTTTTTAAATTTCAAACAGTTAGCACTTTTTAAACTTGCATTAAAATTTTTTTTTCTAAGGCGGCTGTTTGGACAATTACAGGAGCTCAATATTACATGTGTTTGGATTTGGAGCATTGGGGGTTCAACTGATTCAATACATTTCGGGGTCACATATAAGGGTACAGGAACATTATAACACATTGTTGTTGGTACATACTGAATAGTCCAGCATTATTTTAAGCTTTTTCAAGTCGGTACTTACTAATGCGTTCTTGCTCCTCCCTAGCCCTGTCCCCAAAATCAGGGAACATCTGCGTACAGATTCTCCTCCAAGAGGCGTCCTTCAATGCCCGGTTGGAATAGTTTGCATCGCGCTGGTCCCAAAGTTCTGGCCTCTCCTGGACCAGAACAATTAACATTTCAACGTTGATGTGTGTGGCCTTGTTTGTGGACTCCGTGGAGGCGGTTTCCTGTTTTCGTTTGATTTTTCCTAGCCTAAATAGCATGTCAGCCCTTCCTGTCATTTCTCCAGATGCAATTTCCTGACACCTGAAGATAGTGGTCCGATTTTTTATCGCAAGTCACACAGTGTGCTCCGTTTGTAATCCCACTTTTCATCGCTGCCATAGACTTGCATTGGCGATTGTCGACCGACAATCGGTGACAATCGCAGCATGCTGCGATTGTACACGGACGTTGAAAACGGACCACAAAAAAACGGCTACTGGGAGCTGCTCCATAGATTAACATACGGCAGACTGCAATGCGATTTTTCATCGCATTGCAATCGTCCGATTTTGTCGCCAGTGTGACGCCGGCCTAACAGAACCAATCCATGACAATTTGAACAGAATGTGTATCAGGCCCTCCTTTATGTCTAATACAGGGTGTATCTGAGTCCCTAATTTTTGTCAGTTCTTGCTTCCTTCATAAATTCAACTGAAATTTTCTATTTTTTAATTAAAAAATCAATTTAGGTTTAATTAAATTATATATTTTTTAAATCCTTGTTACATTTTGCTTTATATATAAGTCATTACACAGGAAAAAATGTTTCTTAACATTCTCTTTCTTGTAAAATGCAATTTCTCATTGATTTGGAATGTTTTATTGTCACTCCTTAAAGTGGAGTAAAAGTATGACACCATTGTTCTCAGCAGTGATATTGGAGTCAGAGATGCTTCCAGGGGTCTTCACCATGCTGTTCTCCTTCCATTCAGCATTTGTCTCATCCATCTGAACATTTTCACTGCCCTCCAGATCTATTTGTAGGGTCTGCTGAAAAAAGCTTGGCTTGGATACAGCACTTTGTGAACAGCCAGCTTCTTTAGCAATGACCTTTTGTGGCTTACCCTCCTTGTGGAGTGTGTGAATGACTGCCTTCTTGACATCTGTCAACTCAGCAGTCTTCCCCATGATTGTGTAGCCTACTAAAACAGACTAACAGATCTTTTTAAACGGTCAGGAAACCTTTGCAGGTGTTTTTTGTTAATTATTCTAATTTACTGAGATAATGACTTTTGGGTTTTCATTGGCTGTAAGCAATAATCAGCAACATTAAAATAAACACTTGAAATAGATCACTCTGTTTGTAATGACTCTATATAATGAGTTTCACTTTTTGTGTTGAAGAACTGAAATAAATTAACTTTTTGATGATATTCTAATTTTGTGAGAAGCACTTGTATATTACATAACATGAAAGAGATTCTATTGATAATAATTATTTCATTAATTTTCAATGAAACTTAGACATTTGGATTTCCGTCAAATAAAGTAGGGATTAGTAATGAGCGCGTATGCTTGTTGCTTGGGTTTTCCCGAGCATGTTCTGGTGGTCTCCGAGTATTTGAAAGTGCTCGGAGATTTCGTTTCTGTCGCTGCAGCTTCATGATTTGCGGCTACTAGACAGCCTGAATACATGTGGGGATTGCCTGTTTGTAAGGAAATCCTCACATGTATTCAGGCTGCCTAGCAGTTGCAAATCATGCAGCTGCGGCGACATAAACTAAATCTCCGAGCAATTCGAAATACTTGGAAACCACCCGAGCAACGGGCATACTCGCTCAACACTGGTAGGGAAGGATCTATCAGTTCCTATGGTATCTCCTAAATTTGCAACATAGCACAGTTAAACTTCCAAGAGATCAAACTGTATGGAAAGCCAGAGTCCCTCCAAAGCCCAAAACCTCCTGTAGCTTTTTGGCTTTGTGATTTGGGAAGAAGCAGATGGTCAATGAATACTGTTCAACCTTTATCAGAGCAGAGACAGGCCGCCAATCTTGATGTGCTGTTTAAAGGAAACATACAAATTGGTTCTGTGCTACACCAAAGTTTTGGTTTGGATAGCTGAAGTCTATGGCAGACACATTGCCAGAGAACAAGACATTACTCCTTGACAGACAATGATATGCCATACCTTTTATTTATAGGTGCTAATGAGTCGCACGTACAGGGCTTGGGGTACTCGGTACCGAGCCCGTTCACTTTACTGGGGAATAGGTCACGGATAGCGCAGCTCGGTCCGTTGCCCTGGGCGCTCATTCAAAGGGGGATATTTACAGGGGATTTAGAAATGTTCGTGACGCCACCTGTGGTTTCTGATCAGGGTGACCAGCGCTGCAGGATGAATCCTCTGAGGGGTTGTTACTGGGCAGCAAGGTGTTAAGTCTTCCACAGGTAAGACTGATCCCTCGAGGTATATGGCGGTGCAGGGGTGCAAGCAATAAGGCAGACACACACAATGAGTCTCTTTCCGTACCTTTACTGGTGATATTTGCAGGCACGTCCCAGGAAGCTGCTCAGGGTGGAGGATGCACGTCCAGTAATCACTGAGTAGGTGTAAGGCCTCCTTACTTCTTGATGTGTGTGAGTTTCTAACTTGCATAAAACAACGTTTAACTCCTTCTCTTTGCTACGCCCGGCTGATCTTGTGATGAAGTCTTCTTGTGGACAGAACAGTGTCTCTATGGCGGTACCTGCCAGACCCCCGTCTTCCTAACCTCAGTTACGTATCAGCACTGCTGGGCCCCTGCAACTTGAAGTCCAGGGTCTCCGGTTTTTCCCACTAGCTGTGAAGATACTAGCAAGCTCGGACCCGGTGTCCGGTAGTGCAGAGTGGAGGTTAGCTATCAATGCTGGTTGACCTCTGTCACTCTCTTTCCCTTTTCCACTTGCCTGTCGTCCTACTCGCACACTTAACATAAGCACAGGCAGCAGTAGATGTCAGCTTCTCTCTCAAACTTCCTCAGCCCTCAGGCTAATCTGACAGGAGTCTCTCCCCGGTGTTCTGAGGAGTTCTTATCTCTCCCTCACAGCTCGTCTGAGGTAACTGCGTTCTGAGATGTTCTGCTGTTCTGAGGTAACACCAACACCAAGCTAACTCGCAGCTAGACTGCCTTCATCTCACTGCTGTCTCAAGGGCTCCCTCTGGTGGAACCAGGAAAAATGTCAAGTGTTGTGTGCTTATCAGGTGATTGTGAATTACCTTTCTGTGCATCCTCCTGGGTACATGTGGCACCAAGCGCAGCTGGGCTACACACTGCAAACCTCACTCAAGGCCACACCATACGGGTTTTTCTTCTGAGGTAGAATAGTTTACGTAAAACCAAGATGGGGCACTGAGTGCCAACTATTTACAACACAGTTTTTGGGCTGGCTAAGTCCTCAGCCACGCAGTCCTTTAAAAGAAACACATTTCACATATCACATTACCCAACTGGGGTATACTACTTCAGCATGTAAACATTATCATCATATAACATTCTCAATAAAGTGCAATTCTCTTCATAACTTTGTATAGTTCAGTAAACCCTGTCTGGGTCATACTGGATTAATTTGCTAGGACTACTCTTGGTACCTAACAGGTAACCTTCTTTTCGTTGTGCGTACTGACCTACGTGTTGTGGTGTCAGGTATAGTAGCATCTGGCCTATCTGTCCTGCGTGCTGGCAAACTGTAATACTGCCTTAACCTCTCTATGGATCTGGCAAGCATACTGGTGGCTGGGCGATGCGGTTCTGTTTCGCCAGGGGATTCTTCTGGTAGTTCCACGTCTTGAGGTTCCATTTCTTGAGACTCTACTTCTAGAGATGCTACAGGAGCAGGTTCCTCTTGAACTATTTCTTCTGCTGCGGCAACTGGCTCAACTGGACATTGAAGCGCTTCTTGTGGTTGGTAAAATTGAAGTACTGGAACAATCACAGCATCCCCGATACAAGGCCAATCTGCAGGAAAATCTCCTAGGTCCGTGTGTATGACTTCACCTGATTTCTCTTTTTCCATTACAAGTTCTTCCTCGTGAAGTTTTAACATGTCTGGACACAGTTTTAGGTGGTCTCTTGATACAGTGGTGGTCGTCTTTCCTCCATCTTTGCTAATGGTACAGGTTTTCCTGTTGTCACATTTGGAATCTTGCACGACATATGGCTCTTTTTCCCACTGATCATCCAATTTGTGCATTCTTCTTTTTCTTTTTAGCACCATTTCTCCAGGCATAAAAGGTTCAGCTGGCACACTTTTGTTGTAGTTCTCCTCTTGCTTTTCCCTTACTTTATT
>JARQOD010000004.1:244497272-244570133 GCA_033576555.1 Oophaga sylvatica | reverse complement strand
CTCTTATATTTTCTGTCTGTGTCGTATTTTTTTTTGCCCAAACCGCCATTACATGTTTGGGGGCTTTCATGTTTTTTGGGGGAAACCCCCCCTCGGGGCAGTTTGCTTTCCCCCTTTTATCTTTAGGTGTATTTTTTTTTTCTCAGGCTGTGACGAGGCGTCGGGAAACCAAAAGTGGGGGAACGCCCGGCCCCCTTGTTGTGGGGGTTTTTAGCAGGGTACTGCAATCTAATAGATTAAACCCTGCTCGGGTTTTTCCCCCTTTTTTACCTGCACCCCAGCTACCGAAACAAAACGTATCTCTCTCCTACCGCGCGGGCCCTTGTTAGGCCCTTGGGTTTTTGGGGGACGTTGATTAAAAATTTTGGTCGGGATGGCCGCTTTAAAAAGGGATTTCACAAAAGTCGATCCCCCGGCGTCATTTTCTCGCGCCTCTAAAACAGAATCAATTTCCCATGGGCACCTCCCCCCACCCCCCGAGTGTTTTATGCAGGCTTTTGGGGAAGGGAAAGGGGGAAAATTTAAAAAATACATTTAAAAAAGGCAGAAAAACTTCCCCCCCCTACGCCCCAGTAAGGCGAATGTAAATCCCGCACACAATGCGGGTATAAATTTTTTTGGGCTCTTGTGGGATTCAGGTGAAAAATTTTTGCCCCTTTTCAATGTGACAGCCCCCTTTTTAAAAAAATAGGCAATTTTGAAAATGCCCCAAAATTTGGGTTTTAAATGCTAATATCCTGAATTGGGTTTTTCATACTCAAAAAAAAAACGTTTAGCCTGGCGTAAGACAATAAAGCAGTTTCCAGCAGTTGAAACGCGTTGGTCATAAAACTTTTGCCTTGGGCCAAAAATCACCCAAAATTTTTTTAAACCAGGGCCGAGACCAATCAAGGGGGTTCCCCCCGGGAGAGTGTGCGGTAAGCGGGCATTATTCACCCCAATATTTGACTATCTTAAAGGGAAAAAGGTCAGCATGCACATGAAAATTTTGATACATTGTTTTAAAAAACCCATGAAATTTTCGCGATCACCTTTAAAAACGGGGAAGGGGGGGGAAATTAGGTGGGTTTTGCTTGTGGGGGTTTTTGCCAGAAGGTTTGCCGCTTTTGCGTGCTTAGCCCTAAAAAAAGCCCTTTCCCATACTGGGCTCTATGCAGAAAATTTTTTTTTGTGGGGTGCCATCGGGTGTTTTTAATCCTCCCGGGTTTTTTCCCAAAACTTGTTCATTGGTTCAAAGTTTCCCAAAAACTTCTTTTGCGGACCTTTCCACATTTTCTGCAGGGGGTTGATTTGGAAAAAACCCCCCCAAAACTGCCTTTTTCGTCTTTGGGCCCCCGCGCCCCTTTTTTTTCGGTAGGTATCTTTTGAATATGGGGATAATCAGGAGTCTTTGGGGGGAAACAAAAAAACTCAGGACACATTTTTTAAAAAGGGGGGAAAGTCTATTTATCACCGCTGATTCCAGGTGGAGAAAAACTAAGTCCAAAACTTGGTGCAGATATTAAATGCGTTAACAGTCTTGGAAATTTCCCGGGAAATGAAAAAAAAGGGGAAAAAATCAAATGAAGCACAAAAATACTTGGGGTTACTTGACACGAATAGCCCTTGTTGCCAAGCCAGGTAGTATGTTAAAGGGCAGTTAAAAAATATTTAGTTTAAACCCGGGGGGGCCCCTGGAAAAAAGTTCAGGTTTAAGAGGCGAGTGAACGCTTAATGTCAGCAAATGCAAAAGGGAAAAGAAAAACATCAGCACCCGTGAAGGAGGATTAGGGAAAACCCGGGGTGGTATGCCGGAAACTCGGAAAGGTAGCAAGATCCCCAAAGGTTCCAGGAGAGGTAACACCGGGGAAATTCCCCGAGGTGGGGGCCCCGGGGAAAAGGGGAAAATGGATGAAAAGGGGAATACTCTAGCACAGACAAAAAGGTGGGGTGGGTTAAAATAGAGCAAAACACAGTGCCAGAGCCCAAAAAGCCCCTTGGAAAAAGGGGAGGGAAAGCACAAAAGGTAATTTTAAAAAAATGTTCAGGTCCTGCCCTTCTAGGCTTTCATTAAACCGGTGTTTTGTAAGGTTTGGGGGGCCCCGGTCAAAAAAAACTGTTATTGAAAAGGTTTTAAAAAAATTTAAAAAGGGAAAAGATCTCTAAAAGGCCTAAAGCTTTAAAAAAAGACACATTTCCTTTGTATTTTAGGCCAAAAAAAAAATTTCTTTGTATCCTTTACTTTTAAAAAATTTTCGAAAAGCAAAAGAGCCAATGCAAAAGTTTGGTAACCCGGGGTTTTTTACTTGTAGCATCCCCTTTTGCAAGTATCAAAACTTGTAACCTTTTTGTAGCCAGACAAGAGTTTTCGTTCTTTTTTGAGGGATTTCATCCTTTTTTCCCTTGGGGAAAAGGGACCTCTTATTTTGACCCCCAAAGCCTTGTTAGGTACAGTGGGGTTGTAGCCCGCAAAGTCATTTTCCCCCGGCTGGTTTAAAAAAAAAAGGGGGAACCCCCAAAATCTTTTTTAAATTTAAAAATTATTTGTTAAAACCCACAATGTGGGGAAATTTTGATACCAATTTTCTGGTGTCTCCCCCAAAATTTGGGATTGTTTTGACTTTTTTTTGGGGCCCACTGAAGGTGTTGTTTGTTTTTTGGTTTTTGGGCCTCTATTGAATTTTTTGGGGTTGGATTGTTGGTCAACCGTTTCCCAACCAAACAGTGAAAGATTTCATTTCTAATCAGGGGTACCATTTTGGGGTGTGAAAGCTAACCCATCAGTGTTTCCTCTTGGTTTTCCGGGAAGGGGGGGGGGCCCCGGCCCCCCCCCTTGAAGAAGGGGGTTTTGTATGTTTCCCCAAAATCTGGTTTTCCTAGGGGACATAAAAAGGGGACGGGCTCTGTTTTTTTTGGGGGATTGATTACTGGGGAGTTTGGGGGGTTGGCTCTATGCCCGGTTGGGGAAACGATTTAAAAAATTTTTATTGACGCCGTTTTCCTTTTGGTGGGTCTGTGGGATATCTTGCAGTGTATCCTTTTGGGTGATTGGGGGGTTTTTTGATTTTCAGTGTCGGCCTTTTTATTTGTTTGTTTCAAGTGGTTTTTGGGGGGTTTGCTCTGTTTGGCATCCCCACCTTAGCGCCCCATAGCATCCGACAACGACTTAACTGGTGGTCGGGGGGGATCTCTATGTGTGCTATTTAGATTAAAAAGCAATCTCAGGATCTGTGTTCCCCAAAAAAACATCTCATCAGCGTCTTTTAAAACGCCCTCTGGGGTTTTTTTGGGGGGAAAAACCTAGCCCCCTGTGTGGGGTAAAGTCGTTTAAAGGGTTTTCCCAATCGCGTTTTCGGGCTCCCGGGGGGACCCAAAACGCCCCAAAAAACGGCCCCGGAACAAAAATTTAGCGCTAAGGGAATTTAAAGCGGGGCCACATCCTGCTAATTTTTCAAATTTTTAAAAGTCGCTTAATTTTGAGTCGTACTGCTCATAAAATGGTGTGAAGTAGCGATTTTGTTAGCGATCTCGTTGCGTCCGCTTGTGTGGAAACCCCCTTTAAAGTTGAATTTTTTTTCCCCATTGCAGCCTGGGTTTACCTTTCTGTTTCCGCCCTGACACCCCCTTTTTTGTCCCCCCCCTTCCTGACCCCTGCCCTTTTGCTGTTCCGAATTTTTTTAAAAGGCCCGTCTCACATAGCGCACCCAGCAACCCCGAAAACGTAGGTCGCGGGTTTGTGTTGTCTTTGACGGGGCCTGAGGCCAAAAGGAGCTCGGCAGCGATCAGGAAGCAAAAAGGGGGGTTTTTGTCCCCTATTTTCCCGCGTTTTACGTTGGATACCAGCCCGCTGAGCGGGAGCTGGTAACCAAGGACCAGGGGGTTTTCCCCGCCCACTGCCGGTGCTTTGGAAAACCCCCTTTGTGTCCCTTTGGCCCCAGTTTTCCCTGCCCCGCGCGGGGAAATCCAACATAACATCGAGTTTCCAGGCCGCCCCGCCCCCGGAAAACCCCAAGTGTCCTTGGTTCCCAAGGGGTCGTGGTCTCCCCCCTCCCCCACGCAGCGATGCGTGTGGCCCGGGGAGACCCGATCAAAAAAAATTTCCAGGATTTCTGAAAAGACCAGTGTTTTCCAGCAGGGGCCTGATCGCTGGTACGTGTAGACTGGGCGAGGTTGCTGTGGGGATCCCCTTTTTAGCAGCAAACTGCTTGTGGAGGGGCCCCCTTAGCCCTTTCACATATCCTGCCTTAAAAATTTGGGGGTTTTTGGGGGACTTTTTTCCCTTTATTAAAAAGGGGGATAGTAGGGGTTGAGGTTTACTGCTGATATCAAAAAATTTTTCGGATGGGAAAAGGTATCCCCGATATCACTAAAATATCGGCGTACCCGATCCGATCCCGGAAGCCCCTTGAAATTTTTTTGGGAACCAAATATCTTTTTAAAAAAAAAACCCCATTCCCCCCTTGTTTTTAATTGTACTTGAAGGGAAAAACAAAGGTAATGAAAGTGTTTGGGGGGGGGGTTGGGGGAGACAATAAGGGCATACTTTTTAAAAACCCAAGCTTTGGGAAAATAGCTTAAATTTTTAAATTTTTTTTGGAAATACGTTTTTTTTGGGACAAAAAATTTGACAATGTTGTTCCTTTTTTTCTTTTTGGCAAATATGTATGTTTCACAATTCCATCCTCTTACTTTTTAATTTTCCCCAGTGCCACATTTCTCCTTCAAAATTTTTTCCCCGCATCATCTTTTAAAAAAATTTTTATTCTTCATCTTCCCTTCTTAATTTTTTTTTAAAAAATTCTTGTTTTTCTGTTTTTTTTTACTTATCATATTGTTATTTTACTATTAATCTTTTATATTCAAAAATTTTTTATCTTCTTCCTCTTTTTTTCTTCATATATTTTTATTTTGACAGAGTTCCTGTACTTGTAATTGTAAAAATTGAATTTTTTTTCTTCCTTCTTGCTGTCACAAAAGATTTTTAAAATTTAAAAAAATTTTTGTCGTGTTCAGTTTAGTTTCCAGAGCAGGCATTTTCAGGGGCCCCGAGGAGGAACGGATCACCCCCTACACTGCTTAGTCTTTTTGTTTGAATTTAGAGCATATTTTTGTTTTTCATTTTGGTCTTTTATTTTATGTTCTTTGCTTTTTGATCTTCTGCTTATTTTTCTTTGTTGTTTTTTTGTATCTTGTAGTTTGTCTTAACCTTTTTTGCCCCGTTGGTGTCTTTTGGGGGACTTTATTTTTTCTTTTTTTTTTTCACTTTTTTCCCCCCCCCCCCCCCCCCCCCCCCCTTTTTTCCCCCCCCCCCCCTTCTTTTGGGTGGTTTTTAAAGGGTTTCGTCAAAATTTTAAGAGAACCAGTTTGCGTTCTGGAACCGGACGGGTATCGGTGGAACAAGAGCAAGGGAAAATAAAGGGACCAGCTGACTGGCGGGAAAAAAACCCCGGAGGGGCGCAAAAAAGGGAAAAAAGGAAAAGTCAAAACCGAGGCCGCTCCCGTTACTGTGCCGGTTCCCTAAGCAGGAGGTACCGTGCTCCAAAGCATACCAAAGGACCAGCGCGTTGTGGAACTGTATAGGAGATGGGGGACCTGGGCCCAAAAAGGGACTGGGGAACCATTTTACGGTATGGACCCCGGAGGGTGCGAAGGAAAAAAGGAAAAGTCAAAAACCGAAGTCCCCGTTTGCGTTACTGTGACAGGGTTTAAAAAGGGAGGAGGTACCTGTGTCCAAAGCACTACCGGCCCCGCGAGTTGCGGGAAACCCATATACGGAAAATGGGGGCACCTGGCCCCAAAGGCCGGGGATAACCTTTTTACGGTTTTGGCCCCCGGGGGGTAGGGAAGGAAAAGAGGCAATGTCAAACGAAAACCGCTGACTTTTTGTAAACCCCGGGTTATAGAGGGGTACTGTGCCCAAAACCCTACCGGGCCGCAGACGGGGGAAAATCGTTAAGAGTTGGGGGCCTGGCCAAAGGATGGGGAACCATTTTACGGTACTGGACCCCGGGAAAGGGGCAGAGGAAAGAGAAATGTCAAAACCCCCAGTACCAGTTGCGTTACTGTGACACGGTTACTAAGCGGAGGTACCTGTGCCCCAAAACACTACCAAGGACCAGCAGAGTTGCTGGAACCCTAAAACGGGAGGGGCCCCCAGGCCAAGGCATGGGGAGAAACCAGGACGGTACTGGCCCCCGGGGGGTTTAGAAAAAACCACCAGGGAAAATGAAATTGAAGGACGCAACCCGTCCGCAGTTACCGAATCACACAGTCCCCGTGGGTGTTTGGGGCCTATTGTCACAAGGGGAAAAACCCCTTTTTTACATACCCCACATTTAAAATAGGAATACCTAATGCAGGCCATAGGAGGGGGCCCCCAAAAATGCAACACGACAGAAAACTTATTGGGGATAATTGACGTTCACACTGCCCGGAACAGCTGTCGTGCGTAACCAAAGGTGGCCCGGGTCAGTACCCCTGCCCCAAATTTTTACGAGCAACAAAAAGGGGGTGTTGTTGCCCAGGGGGGGAGATTTGGTTTTGGGAGAAAGATGAACATAACGGAGAAGGAAAAAAAGTTGCCCCAAAAAGTTTTTTAATCTTAAAAACGGACAGGCAAATTAGGGGGGATTCCTTTTCCCCTTTTTCATTTTAGAAAAAATAAGCGGTTACTTCTTGAGGTAGTCGCATGCGACGGTTTTGTTGTAACCAAACCCCCCGCATAAAAAGCGCTCGATAATTTCACTGGCGAGGGCAAGCCCGCACCCCCCAAAGCATATGGCAGCTCTGGCCAAAGTATCAATTGGACCCAAAAAATTTTTTAAAGGGGGAAAAGGATCCGGGGTACCTTAGAGGGAAAGACAAAAAGGGCTGTCACCCCTTTTTCGGGAAAAGTTGCTTCCTGGTGCTGGAGCCGCTCGGAAAGGGGAGCCTTGCTGGCGCGCACAAAATTTAATTTGTAACAACGCTCTTGCCCCCGCAGAGGGTCTTGTCTCCCCTTTTTGTAAAAGGGTTTTTTAACTGCCTCGACGAAGAGTGCTTTGTAAAAAGTGCAGCCAAAAAACTTCCCCGGGGTGGAATGTAAAAACAGTATGGATTACAGTGTGTTTTGGTACTCCCGCTTTTTTGGGCCCCCCCCCCGGTTCCCCGGTTTTGGGGGGGTTTGTAAGTTGGGCCCCGGGGGTAGCGGGGTCTGGGGGTGTACACCCAATAATTGCGTGGTGGAATGTGGGGATGCGGCGGTCGTTTCTCGGCTAAAACATGAAAAACATGTGTGCAGACTCCCAAAAGGGGCCCAAAAAAAGCTGTCCTGGGGAAGAGGGGGTCATCTTGCCCCTTTGATCACCCCCCCTTTGCTCTTTCTTTGGGAAAAAGGGGGTTGTTTTACCCCCCTTGGGGTTTTTTTCCCCCCCATTGACTCCTCCCCCCTCCAAAAAATAGGGGGCCCTGCCCCGCCCTTTGTGGGGAAAACCCGTTGCGCTGACGTCCTAAGGTAATGTTTTTTGGGCTTCCCCCCCCCACCTTTCCCCAAAAATCTTCCTTTAGTGTTTCAGTGTTTCTGAAGCAGGCAGAAAGGGGGAAAGTTTGCGACTAGTGCCCATTGCACTCGCCCCCGTTTTAGAATCAAAAGACGCAAAGTGCAGTGTCCCTTTATAGGGGCCCCCCCTCAGTAGTGGTGGGTGTGGACGGCGAAAGGGACTTGATTGCGCCGTGAGCTGATACCCCTTAAAAGTGTTGTGCTCACACACCCTCCAAAATTTTTAACGTGGAATTCCACCTGGTGGGTAGTAAAAATGATGCGATGTTTGGGGGCGAAATCGGCGTTGGAGCGCAATGCGCGATCTGGCTATGCGGCGTGAAGTGAGCGATCTGGGGGCCCTTCTGCGCTCCAAAGGGAAAAATGGATAGTCCCCAAAAAAATCTGCCGCCCCAATTTGGGGCCCTGTGCCGACTTTGGGATGGGGAGTAAGGTTGCCAAGGCCCAGAGTCCCCCCAGATTTCGGCCTTTTTCCCATCCAAGCCTGGTGGAGAAATTTGCAGGAAAAAAACCCCACTCGCCCCCTGCTTGATGGCATTATCCCCCCTGCGCTGTGTGGTTTTGAAATTTCCCCCGAAATCATTTTCGGAGGGGCCTTTTTCGTTTGGCCCCCCGGGGTGTGCTATATGGGGGGAAAAAAGGAAAACGTTAGGGTATGTGGAGGTATAGTGCGGTCGTGCGCGGGTGATTTAAAAAATGGGTGGGGGGAATAATGTGTACAGACTGGTTCCCCGAAACCTTGGATTTGGGGAGAACAAAGTCAGCGCCATGGCCCAAATCTGTCCCGGCCCCAAAAATTGCCCAAAGGGCGTTTGGGGGAAAAGGGATCGTCCCCCGGCCATGGGGATGGTCCAGCATCGGGGTCGGTGAACCCCCGCTACTGACGGCGTTTTGTAGCGCTGTTTAAGTTTCCCTGACAGTTTTTGCAGAGCAGGGACGGCTTGCCTGCTGAAATAAAATCGGCTTGGCACATTATATTGTGGAACTGCCAATGCCATTAAGTTCCTGAAACTGTCAGTCTCCACCAGCCTGAATGACAGCATTTCAAGGGACAGGAGTTTTGCAATGCCAGCATTCAGAGCCTGTGCTCGTGGATGGTTTTGCCGAGTATGGCCGTCTTTTATCCCATGCCTGTGGTACGATGGCTGTTTTGGGCCTGGGAGTGTGACGATGACTGTGAACTTGCTGCTGTGGGTGGAATAACAGTTTGTCTATGGACAACAGTGACCAAGGTTCTTCCATGGAGATCCTGTGAGGAAGCCGAACCAGGGTTGTGTGTGAGCTGGAGGTAGAGGCTCCAACACGACCTGAAGATGTAGGTGCTGCTGTAGGTTGGCCTACATCTCCAGTGTGTCTTTGTAACTCAGCTACGTGCTTTGTCCGTACATGGTTCCACATATTTGTGGTATTCAGGTTTACTGATATTTTACCTCTTTTAAACTTTTTGCTTACACAGCTTGCATTTAACATAGCAAATATCATCTACAAGTCTGTCAAAAAGGACCACGCAGTGCAAGTCATGGGAGCGCCAATTTTGACATTTCTAAGAGAACTGCTCCCAACAGGTGCCAAACTGGAGGCTACAGGCAGCGAGTCTGCAGCCTACCTCTCCCTCCTCTTTGTACCGTTGGGCCAATCTCTTCCTCAGAGCTGCTCCCACCACCTATCCTGCTGCTCACGCCATGTTGGGTCTCGGACTTCATTCATCTCCACTACCCTCTTCCAACACTGCTGCTGTTGGATGGTCTGGGCAGCACCATGCTCCACAAAACCTGGCAACTGAGTCTCATCATCATCATGAAATGCGTTCTGCGGTGTGCTGTCCATCGGCACTGGCTCACCCGCCTCTTCAGATTGAGAGAGACATAGCAGTTGCACATCACTGCATACTCCCTTCTTCAAATTGCAGAATGCTGCTTGCCTGTGCCCGTGTTTGCGAGCCAACAGATTCTGAGAACAGAAGCAGAGACTCAGCTGGCTCCTGTACAGAACTCTCTGACTGCCTGGCAATTTGACAGGCGGTGAACAGACAGATGGTTGCTCAACAGTGTTGTGTTCCTGAGAGGAGGTGGAAGGAATTGAAGTCGTGCATTGGCTGCCATCCAACCAACAACGGCTTCAATTTATTCTTCCCGCAGCAGGGGGGCACGCCGAGCTCCTACCAAAGTGCGCATAAAGGAACGCTCATGGGTAAAACTGGTGGATGCTGTGTCACTGAGGGCGGCAGCAGCCACAGAATCCCCACGTCCTCTCCCTGCTGAAACTCCACGGCCACGACCACTTGCCTTACTCCCTGCCTTCTTCATCTTGGTAGATTGATAAAGAAAGTCAGAAAAGTTATAAGGCCTAAGTGTGGTTTATTACGCAGAGACTGAAGTGAACACTGAAACACAACTGTTCACAATCTGTGAAAGGCTACTCCTTTGTCTACTTCTATAGTGTTTGCAACCAATGTATTGGATACGGATGGAAGCGCGTCACACTAATAGATTATATTTATTTTAAATGGAATGGAGCAGAACCAATTGGAGAGAAATGAAAAGGATGAGGCACTGAGACACGCTCAGCAGAGTACAAGCAGCAGTGCTTGAACAAGTAACTGGAGCGTAATGTGCACTCAAAAATAAAAAACACAGACTGAAGTGAACACTGAAACACAACTGTTCACAATCTGTGAAAGGCTACTCCTTTGTCTACTTCTATAGTGTTTGCAACCAATGTATTGGATACGGATGGAAGCGCGTCACACTAATAGATTATATTTATTTTAAATGGAATGGAGCAGAACCAATTGGAGAGAAATGAAAAGGATGAGGCACTGAGACACGCTCAGCAGAGTACAAGCAGCAGTGCTTGAACAAGTAACTGGAGCGTGATGTGCACTCAAAAAATAAAAAACACAGACTGAAGTGAACACTGAAACACAACTGTTCACAATCTGTGAAAGGCTACTCCTTTGTCTACTTCTATAGTGTTTGCAACCAATGTATTGGATACGGATGGAAGCGCGTCACACTAAAATTTAAATTGCATGGAGCAGCAAGAATTACACTGAAGAAAAAAAAAGAGTCTGTGAGTGACACGTGCAGATGCCTACAGACAGCGTTGCATGCAGAGCAAACTGCAGCGTCACCTGCACTCACACACACCTTGCAGAGCTGTTAAAACAACACTGCAGGCAAAAGGAAGCTTTACACAGCGGTTGGTGCTAGCCTGCCTAAAGCACACTACACTAAATCGCAATCTCTAACTGTCCCTCAGAGTCAGCACAGCAGCGTTCTGTCCCTAACTGAATTCACAGCACAGTGACGCTAAAATGGCGGCGGCGCCTTTTATAGTGCATTCTGACATCATTTCAGCATCCAATCACAGCCATGCCATTAGTTAACATGACCGCAGCAGTACAGGATGTGCCCACACTTCTTAGGATTCCTCATTGGCTGACTAAAATCACATTGCCTCTCAAAGAATTATGGGAACTTCCGATTCCGGTATACGATATATGGAAAATATCGGAACACAGTATCGAAGGCCGATACAGCTAATATCGGCCGATACCCGATACTTGCGGTATCGTATCGCTCAACACTAGTGACTAGCGTCGCAGAGCCTAAATGCCTATATGCTGTTTCTTCCCTAAATTAGCATTATTCATGCTTTCAATTCTCACACAGTTTTTTTTTTATATATTAACCTGTGTAAAGTTTGGAATTCTACATTTACAAAATCCAAAATGTTTTGTATACTAACAAGAGATGTGCCTTGTCACATTTTGTATATACAATGTTACTATACATATCAGAAACAACTAAACAGTAGTTCGTAGTAAAGCTAATTTTGTAGGACTTTTTAGAAAAAGATGACATTTTGTTATTTTCTCTAGGTATCAAAAGATCAATGTTTTAACCTTCAACCCCCCATGAGGAATATGCGCTATCATTATTCATTACCATAATAATTTATACATTTGGAGTGTCTTCAAAGATTTCACATTCAGCATAGCTGTTGGAAATTACTTCATCAAAGTCAAGATTAAAAGTGAGATGTTTTCATTATTATCAAATAGGAACTGTCTGCATTTTAACCTTTGAATCTGATGAAGAAAGGCCATTTGTTTTGGCATCTAAGCAGAAAATGACAATGTACAAGTAAAAGTTACACTCAAAGTTTAGGAGTGTGAATATTAATATTGCCCTAGGGCTCTGCAATGTGCATGAAGCTATGGCACCACCCAGAATTCTTGTAGCTTCATAGCATAGAACTGTATGACATTGTATTGGAAGCAATAAGCTAGGTTCACACATACAGTGCTCTACACTGAGCACCATTTTGGGGTTTATGTCAAAATTCCCTAAAAAATCTTGAAGGAAATACAGGAAAAGCCATTCTCTTCAATTAAACTGACGGAGTCACTTTGGACACTGTATGGCCTCTGTCCTGGCAGTATTCATCTTTTTCAGACAGGTCATGCTTTTGTACATGTTTGAAAAAGATAATGGCCACAAGGAGGCCAGACAGTGTCCAAAGTGACTTTTGGTACAGCATTCTATAATACTGTAAATAAGTCCTCGATCCGACCTGAAAGGTAAGAAAAATAACTTTCATTATATTCACCCGGGGGGGGGGGGGGCGGTCGGGTGCAGTCCGGTCCAATGGATGTCGTAGGCCTGGGTCCGGTGCCTCCCATCTTCTTGTGATGCTGTCCTCCTGCTTACTTCATCGCTCACTAGGCAGCGCCCTCCTGTGCAGGCATACTTCTCTGCCCTGTTGAGGGCAGAGCAAATTCCTGCAGTGCGCAGGTGCCGGGAAAGGTCAGAGAGGCCCAGCGCCTGTGCACTGCAGGAATTTGCGCTGCCTTCAATAGGGCAGAGAAGTATGCCTGCACAGGAGTGCGATGCCGGGGAGCAATGAAGCAAGCAGGAGGGCGATGTCGAGAAGATGGGAGGCGCCCGATCCGGACCTGCGACACCCATCGGACCGAACCGTCCCCCCGTGTGAGTATAATAAAACTTATTTTACTTATCTTTCAGGTCGGATCGGGGGCTTATCTATGGCATTATAAAATGCTGTAGATAAGCCCTGAAAGGCAGTGGCTGCATCTTATAGCGGCCAAAACAGGTGACAGGTTCGCTTTAATTGAAGTGAATGGCTTCATCAGGCCTGTATCTAAGTTTCTTTTGGAAACCATTTAGTTGTGGCTTATGATGGAAACACTGAGGCAGTGCTCAATGAAGAGTACTCTATATGTGTGACCCTAGCGTGACAAAATAGTAACAGATTTTCCACCGCATATTAGCTTTGGCAAAATCCACGTTTTACGATGCCAACAAATTTTTTAAATCAAATGCACACTATACAAAAAATATCCTGTCAAGGTGCTGGGCCGGTTTTAGAACAAATTGGGGCCCTAGGCAAAATTCGAAGTGGGGCCCCCATGTCCATATAAAACACGTACATGTTACACTGCTATCGGTGTCACCAGTGTTTTCAATCAGTGTGCCGTACATGTGCCATCCATGTTTTTCCGGTATGGATAATGGAAATGAAATTAAAAAGCTTCTCATATACTTTCCATGCTAAACATGGACAGCACACGGATGGCAGCACATGGACAGCACATGGACGGCATGTTTACACGGACCCATAGACTTGTATTGGCCCTTGTCATCTGTGCTGCTGGAAAAACACGCACATGAGTGCGGCACCGTAGGTCAAATAGTGGACACGTGGCATCCGTGAAAAACTTGATAGGTCATGTGAAGGGAGCTGTACAGTCACATAATAGAAAACATTAGCAGAATTGACATCTTTTTCTGCATCCCACCTCACAAACAGCAGAATAAAAAGCGATTTAAAAAAAAAGTCCTATATGTCCCCAAACTACTCTGCTAAATCCCCTCTGGCTCCATGGCCGATGGTTCGGGGTCCCAGATGGTTATTAACTTTGTAGCTATAATATAAGGTGAAGCCACAAGACCCCTGCAGCCTAGTGCTAAGACTGACGTAGACCCCCGAAGCCACAAGACCACTGCAGCCCAGTGCTAAAACTGGCAGAGATCCCCGGAGCCACAAGACCACTGGAGCCCAGTACTAACACTGGCAGAGACCCCCAGAGCCACAAAACCCCTGCAGCCCAGTGCTGAGACTAGCAGAGACCCCCGAAGCCACAAGACCCCTGCAGCCTAGTGCTGAGACTAATGGAGAACCCCGGAGCCACAAGACCCCTGCAGCCCAGTGCTAAGACTGGCCGAGACTCCCGGAGCCACAAAACCACTGCAGCCCAGTGCTAAGACTGGCAGAGACCCCTGAAGCATCAGAGCTGGAACCGCAGGGGGTTTATCATTTCATGCTAATTATTTTTACATTCTCAGACAACCCCTGTAGAGTCTGTTCACATGCACCATTTTTGCTGCGGATTGATCAACAGTGTTGGCAGGAAATATTCTGCTTTATTGCAGCCCTTTCACTTGCATTTTTGTGTCCCATTCATTTGAATAGGGAAAAAAATGCTGCAGAAATGCTGAAAGATGACAGCAACAGATTTATAAAAAAAAATGTCGCCTGGCTGGTGTACTGGGACAGCACGGAATAGAATAGTAGACTGCACTATTCCACAGAATAGTATATTAAGCCCTGTACACTGCGCTTCTGCAGTGCGCCCAGGGGCTCTGCCTAAATCCCCTAAAATAGGATTCACGTAAATCCCCGACGGGGCCACAGACGGCACTGACACAGGCAGAGGTCAAATGAATGTTTTTTTTCTGAAATTGTCTGATTTATTTTCTTAGGGTAGGTGCACACAGTCAGGAATTTGCAGCGCTTTGGACGCATCACACGTTCACTCCCGGCTATTGAACGCAGGTGACTCTACATGTGATCACTGACCTGTGCGGATTCATTGCGTCAAATACATTGTACTGTACAGGTGAGAGTTATCGCGTCTCCGCAAGATAAATAGACATGCAATCTGGAAAGACGCGACGCATGTCAGTCTCTGCGGTTGAGCCGCAGGCATCTGTGGACGCATAGTGGGCATGGGATTTCTTGAGATTCCATCCACCAAGCTGTAACATCTGGACGCTGCACAAGTACACAGCATCCAACCTGCAGCGATTACTGATCAGGTGCACCTACCCTCAGAGCCTGTTTCTGTTTTTTCATCTAAAAGTGTCCACTTCATCTTCTTCATCATATTCTTATTTTTGACAGAGATTCCTGTACTTGTAATCTGTAAAAGTATGAATTTTTCATCCTTGCGTTCTTGCTGTCACAAAAGTTTTAAATTACAACAGTATTTGTCCGTGTTGAGTTTAGCCTGCAGCAGCAAGCATTTTCCAGGGGCACCACGAGGAGGAACGGACTCACCCTCATACACTGCTTAGTCTTGTTCTGCTTATAATTTAGAGCATATATTTTGCTCTTCATTTTGGTCTTATACTTCATGTTGTTATGCTTTTTCATCTTCTGCTTATTGTTCTTCTGTCTCTTGTTCTGTATCTTGTAGTTTGTCTTAACCTTCTTTGTCCTGTTGGTGATCTTCTTCTGGGTAATCTTTTATTTCTTCTTTGTGATGGTGTTCAGGCTGGTTGGCTTCATGCTCGTCGTCCTTGTGGTCGTCATCTTCTTCTGGGTGGTCATCAGGGTCGTTGTCTTCATTGTTGGAGATCCATAGTGATTACCCAACAAAACATTTAAAAAATCTTCAATTTGTAAATGTAGCTGAAGGTACAAGAAGGCTGACTAACTTCCGAGAACCAGCTGACGTTACTGGAACCCGGACGGGTATCAGATGGTACAAGAGACAATGGAAGTAACGAGGACCAGCTGACTGTGCTGGAACCCGGAGGGGCAGCAGAAGGAAAAGAGCCAATGGCACAACCGAGGACCAGCTGACGTTACTGGGACACGGTTACTAAGCAGGAGGTACCTGTGCTCCAAAGCACTACCAAGGACCAGCAGACGTTGCTGGAACTCGGATACCGAGATGGAGGCACCTAGGCCAAAGGCACTGCGGAGAACCAGTTGACGGTACTGGAACCCGGACGGGTAGCAGAAGGCACCCATGAAAATGTAATTTGACAGGCCACAAGCCGTCCGCAGTTACCGAATCACACAGTCCTACAGTCGGAGCTAGTCCTATTGTCACAACGGAAACAGCCTTTATTTACTTATCACACAGCACACATAGGAATCACCTAAACTGCAGGCACCATACAGTCGGCTAACCCGAAAGCAACATGACAGGACAACTTATTGTAGGCTAATTGACGTTGACACTGCCAGGAAACAGCTGTCGTGCTGTAACCAGGCTACTTCCGAGCAACAACTGTCGGTGTTGGAGCCCAGGGATGAGAAGAGAACAGGGTGGAGGCAGCAGGACTTTTTGCCGTACACACAGCAGGGGAACAGCTGACATTACTGAACCCCAGTAACACAGGAGCAAGTGTTGACTGTGCTAACAGCACTTCCGAGCAACAACTGGCGGTGTTGGAGCACAGGGTCAAGGAGGGTGTAGGCAGAGGCCTAGTATGACAACTTCATGGACACAGGATAAAAATAGATGGAAGCAGGCTAAGGCTGACTTTGACCTATGGGTAGATCGACGCGAGAGAACCAGTAATTTGAATTATAGAGCCGATCTATATCGTTATGGTAGCAAATCAGGGATACTATTAGCACGACTAGCGAAAACAAATCACATTCCTCAACATATTACAGCGTTAATGAGTAAACATGGGATCATGAACGATCATTGTGATATTGAGGAAAGCCTTATATTTTAACATGATCGAGAGAAATGAATGTAAAGGTGGCGAGAATTTGAAAAAATACACGCCAGAGAAGGGTGACGAGTAGTGTTGAGCGATACGATACTGCAAATATCGGATATCGGCCGATATTAGCTGTATCGGCTTTTCGATTCCGAATACCGATATTTTCGTCATATCGAATACCGGAATCGGATTTGTCACTGTCACTGTGAGTGTCCGTCGGTCGGGTCTGTCAGGAGTCAGCGGCACTTACCTGGCAGAAGATCTCCGGCGGTCACGTCCTGGACTGCTTGAGGCCGCCATTATCTTCTCCCTGGCGGTCACATGCAGTTTTTCGCGATAACTGCAGTGACTGCAGGGTAATCCCGGCCGTAAACCAGTCCGATGACGTCACCGCCGGGGAAGCAGGAAATCAGCTGTGCTGCGCCGGGATGACAGGCTCTGCCTGTCATTCTGATGTAGCAGAGCTGGATCGTCGTGGGACACTCGTTACTATGGACTGCGTCGGTCAGGTGGTATACTTTTTTTTTTTTTTTTTCATTTTTTTACAGGAGATCGATGGCGTCGCAGGATGAGACTGTAATAAAAGTAATGAAAAATGTTTTTTTTTTTTTTTTTTATTAAATTAAAAAACTTTTTTATGAACATTCACCCGTCCGGGTACATCAACAATTTAACTATTTATCAACAATTTAACTATTTACATACAGGGACCCTGTCCGGGTTATTTATACTTCTTTGGCCGGGGTGTTCCAGGTACCACCTGGTACTCTTCTGATGCTTGCCAAACATCCGAGGCACCAAGGACCACCAGGACCTGATGACGTCGTGTGGCCTGTACTGTCAAGTCGTGACCCGCTATCTGGGTCTGTGTGGCCACCTCTTTCATCTCCCTCCGGGTCTGGAACCCTATGTCCCGGACTGAACGAACCCCAGGGGGCCTAACAGGCGCCGGGTACGGGCCAGCTATAGTTATCATGTCCATAGCTGGGGCTGCTGAGGAGACCACTGAGGGAGGCTGTGGAGATTTACGGCATGGGATGGGCACTTTTGCAGAGGCCTGGATGTGGGAGGCTGAAGGCTCCGAGGGTCTCACAGGTTCCTGACACTCTGGGGAGTAGGGGTCGCACCTGGTAACATTTAGGGCGTACCACCCATTGTAACCCCAGTGTCGGGTGTAAGTCACCAAGTCTCCTGGCAACAGGTCCCTCCCCGGATGTCCTTCTGGGAGGTGAGTCTCCACGTCCCGCCGGGTCACAAAAACTTCTAAATAAAGTCCAGGCTCCTGGATGAAGCCCCAACCGCCTTTCAATTTAAAGCTCCGTACTGCACCCTTACGCCGCAGCTCCCTCAGGGTTCCTTTATCCTTTCTCATCCGGTCCTTATCTGCCCAGTCCTTCTCCACCTGACGTTGGCGAAGCTTTTGGGTTTCTCGCTGCTCCCTTTGTCGCTCTGCTTCCCGCTCCCAGCGTCTCCACTCTTCCTCCTAACGCCGGTTGAAATTCTCCTCCACCAGCAGCTCCATGTCTCCACCACTCCACTGCAGCTTGCGATGTCCGGTTTGAGGCAGCTCTCCTGGCGCCCCCCAGTCCTGGCGGCGCTCCCCTGAGGAGGAAGCAGACGGCTCTAAATCAGATGACAGTCGGGGCTCCGGTACAGACAGGTAGACCTCTGGTGCCTGCGCGGCCTCCTCCATGAGGACGGGTGTCGCTTCTTCTGTCTCAGCGATGGGGGCAGACAGCGGGATCTGGGGTGCTGACGGTGCTGCGGTTTTTGCAGGAACGGGTGCCTCCACTGCGACAACGTCAACCGGATCACATTGCAAGGGCTCCTCTACTAGAACGGGTGCCTCACCTTCCGGTACAGACACTTCAGGTAAGAGGGACTGGCGCCGCTCCAAGTTTATTTTTAGGGCACGCCAGCTCGCTTCCATCCTGGCGACCTCCTCCCGGTGTCGGGCCAGGCCTCTTAGGGTATCCTCCGCTTCTTGCAGCGTAGGAGGGTTTACAGGCCGGTGTGCCCAACGGTGATTCCGTGGCGATCGGGTCGCTTCCGTGGGGGAGAGCTCTGACTGCTCCATCCCTTCACACTTCTGCTCGTGTCCATTAGCCATCTCTGCCAAGTCACATGTGTCATTAGCATCTGGAGAGGGCCCCTCTTTTGTAGGGAGGCGGGACCTTCGTGTTAGTTTCCGCACACTGAGGAGGATGAGGAGGCGGAACTCCAGAGCTGTGGGGCACGATCTTACATTGCAGTAACATTTACACTGGTCGGCCATCGTTTTCACGCCACTGAGTGAGTGTACACCCACGAAGAGCACGCCCTTCTTCTTCACCAGTGCCTCGTCGTGACGCAGATATGGCGGAAAAAATTGGCAAATACATTCTCTGATGATTTTAGCAATTCTCAAGCACAGAGTCTATTTTACTATGTAGAAGTGTATAAACTATAAATATATGTTTATATATATATGTCACAATGACATGTATATATATATATATATATATATGTATTCTATGTGTGTATATTTTGTGTTTACAACAAAAGAAAGGGATTTTTTTGTTGCGATATTTTGTTCCCATAGACTTACATGGGACTTCCGCTATCGGAATCGGATATCGGCGATATTTAGTGATATCGGTTATACCATTCCGATCCGATATTTTTCGATATCGAGCAGTATCGCTCAACACTAGTGACGAGTGAAATAGTTTAATCAGGATCACAGCAAAGTTAGAGAAGGAAGATGACGGGAGGAATCCTACAAATTAGGGGTTTCCTTACAATTATTAACGAGTTTCGGTTTTTTGTTCTCTTGTTACTTTGACTTTTAGAATGTTTATTTTATGACCATATCGGCTGCGACCGAGATGTGTACCGCCTTATGTGGCCTTTTTGTTTTTGAAAATCCAAATAAAAAGGAACTTTAAAAAAAAAAAAAAAAAAAATTCCCTCTTCAACAATCTACAAGACAAACAAGCATCATGGGTGACGCTGCCTTTATTGAGGTACAGTATTAGATCGACATTGTCCATGAGTAACTATGCACTGTGATAGCTATATAGCATTATTAATTTAAATCTGTTGTGGATGTTTCAACAGCACTTGCAGGTCTAACTACCTATTGTTTGTATGCATGATGCACTTTCTTGGTGTAATTATTTATTATTGCGCATTATTACCAGGTTTACATGATGGTCATTTCATATATGGTGTGTGAAGTTACAGTTGTCCTCAGTCTGTGTATTTTATTATGTCTGTCATTAATAAAACTCGTGAGGATGATGATGATGATGATGTTTATGATTCGTACATCCATTGACTGCATTATCTTACAGGTACAGATAACGTTCCTTAAGAACCATTAATTGATAATTATGAAATTTAGTTTTATGCATTAATTTCCAAAAGTAAACACTATGTTTTAGTTTTTGTTACCATTTCTACTAGCCATGTGCAGATATGCGCTGTGATGACAAATTAATATTTGTCCATGTTTCTTATTAAAATTTTTCATTTTAGCCCTTGAAAACTTCAATCTTTCCTGTTTTAAGCATAACAATCAGGGTGACGGCTCTTCCCTATTTGGAGCATGTTCGACATGGGTTTTTCTGTGCATGTGTAGGGAACAGGAGACTTCTTGCCGCTGTGGTACACCAAAGGGGATCTTGCTGGATGTGAGACATATTTCTTCTAGCAGACTGAAGTTTGCTCAGGATTTTCCATGATCACAAGGACCTGTGATAAGGTCATAGTCACGTGATCTGGTCATCTGATGTGTACCTCACCTGAGGGTGTGGAGTAGGCCTATAAAACAAGGAGCTGTTGTAGTTGGTGTGTGGAAGGAAGGAGTTTGGCTGGAGTCAGCCTGGAAGATTGTTTTGTTATTGTGTGCCAGTGTGCACCAGGAAGCGAGTACCAGACCACCCGGAATGGGTGACGCAAAACCCGGTGGATAACTGTCCCAAGATGGAGAACACAGTAAAAATGCTGGAGGAGGCCATGCGGCAGCAACAGCAGGCTATGCAGCAGCAGCAGCAGGCTATACAGCAGCAGGCTATGGAGCAGCAGCAGGCTATACAGCAGCAGGCTATGGAGCAGCAGCAGGCTATACAGCAGCAGGCTATGGAGCAGCAGCAGATATTTAATCGACAGCAACAGGAAACCAATAGTCTAGTGATGCAGCTGTAATGTATGTAGTACAGTTCATATAGCGTCTTGTGCTTGGGTGCGATGAAAATACATGAGACACAGGTTTGATATAGAAGGTCTTGTATTACTTCATACAAGTGGCAAAAATAGTCACACAGTTTGCAGATACAGAAGCAGGAGACACAGCAGGCCAGAGTAACTTAAGCTCAGCAATCACTCTCCACAACAGGTTCAGGATCTTCTTCTCTGTTACCGTAAGTCCATGCAAACATGGATCTTTCAAAGAGCAGGGTTCCAGAGTCCACAAGTGTTCAGAGTTCCTCAGTAGGAATAGCTGGAGTACATAGTCCAAGGCTTCCAGGAGTCAGGTCACAGATTCACTGCAGGCTAGATTCTGAAGCACTGATTGCTCAGCTGTGGCTGCTTAAGAAGCAAGAGGGAGAGAATCAGGGCGGGAACATGAAAGCTGAAAACTCCATATTGACTGAGGGCAAGATAGCTGCAGCAAGACAGAAAGCAAAATGGCTGACGGAAAAACTGAGTTTCAAGAACATGTACAAAGAACCTTACAGCAGCACATCACAGCGCCGCAGACAGCAGGAGCTGCCCGGGGATGGCAGGATGTCCGGAAAGCGGTGCGTACAGCGATCCGAACGATGGAGCAATCAGATGACGTCGAGGTGTACCTGGAGATGTTTGAAGGCGTGGCTAAAAGGGAGAGACTGCCCCGGTACCAGTGGGCCGAGATCGTGGCTCCGTTTTTTTAATTCAGGACCCGCAAAAGCCTCTAGGGACCTACCCCCCGAGCAACAGGAGGACTATGAGAGCGTCAAGGGTGAGATACTTGCACGTCTTGGGGTAAATGTTTTGGTCCGGGCACAGCGGGTACACCAGTGGAACTTTTCCCCTTCCGAGCCAGCTCGGTCACAGTATTATGACTTGATACACCTAATAGAAAAGTGGTTGCAGCCGGAGGTGTTGTCACCCCGCGCTATGCTGGATCGTATAGTGACTGATAAATTCTTGAGAAATTTGCCACACACCCTTCAAACATGGCTTGGACAGGCAGCCCCTACTGATGGTCTCCAAATGGTAGACCTCATTGAAAGATATGGGGCTACCAAGGAGATACAGAGAGAGACTACCGGAAGGTACCAAGTAAATTCCACAAACCTTCACCCACAGCTCGTCGAGCAGAGACTCGGAGGGCCGCCCAGGACGGGTCGGGGAACGAAAGGGGCCTCATAATCTGTTGGCGGTGCCAACAACCAGGACATGTGAGAGCTGTTTGCCCCCACCTGACAGAGCCCATGGACAACAACTTTGGCTACTATCAGTCTCACTATGCAGAACACATGTGTGCAGTGGTCAAATCAGAGGGACCCAATATGAACCATTTGTGTAAAGTGCAGGTGGAGGGTAACCCTGCTGTGGCTCTAGTGGACTCAGGGAGTCTCGTGAGTGACCCTAATACGAGCCAGCCACGTCCAAATCAGCGAGTATACTGCTGTGAAAATGGGTGTGTTGTGTATACATGGTGACTTAAAACATTATCCTACCATCCTGGTGATGATAAACACGCCAGCGGGAGGAGGTGACACGAGGTGGGGGTGGTGGTTAATTAGCATTAATAATGGGGAGAGATTTTCCGTTATTTTCTGTGCTTTGGCCTGTAATTACCCCTCCCACAGAACAGTCGTCGGCACCAGTGGCAAACAGGTTGCATTCTCCAGAAATCGGGCATGAACCTGGTGGCCCAGAGGAAGATGTACTGGCGGTAGGAGTACCTTTGCCTTCGGTGGAGGAGGAAAACCCCTCTCCTATAGAAGTGTTAGGTGGGGAGATGGAAGATTTGCCACCGGGACCAGAATTGTCATACTTAAATGTGGCAGGTGACAATTTTGGTACGGCGCAACTACGGGACCCTACGTTGACTCGAGCCCGGGAAAATGTACTGGTTGTCAATGGGGAACCCCAACACCCCAAGGCAGCTAAAGTATTTCCCCGATTTGAGCTGAACCAAGATTTGCTGTATGGGGTTGAAAAAATTGTCGAGCAATTGCTGGTACCGCAGTCATATCGGAGGTTGGTAATGGACTTAGCGCATGCGCATGTACTAGGGGGACATTTGGGACCAAAGAAAACCCTAGACAGAATTCTACAATGGTTTTACTGGCTATGGGTCTATGAAGAAGTTAAACGGTATTGTTACTCTTGTCCGTGTGCTAGGTAACCAGTCCGCAGCCTCATTTTCAGAGTCCCTTGGTGCCATTACTAATTATAGAGGTACCGTTTGAGAGAATAGGCAATGGATCTGGTGTGGACAGTTAATAAATCAGCAAGGGGTCATCAACACATCCTCGTAGTTCTAGATTACGCTACCAGGTATCCTGAGGCTATTCCCCTGCGACACACCTCGGCAAAACTGATCGCAAAAGAACTCATGGGTATGTTCTCTCGGGTGGGAATCCCTCAAGAAATCTTAACAGATCAGGTGACCCCCTTTATGTCAAAAATCATGAAGGAACTCTGCCACGTGTTAAACAGTTGCGCACATCGGTCTATCATCCCCAAACAGATGGTTTAGTAGAAAGGTTCAATAAAACCATGAAGAATATGTTGAAAAAAAAAGTCTCTAAAGAGGCTAAGGACTGGGATCTCTTGTTGCCATACCTGATGTTTGCAGTGCGGGAGGTGCCCCAGGCATCTACGGGGTTCTCGCCCTTTGAACTATTATATGGCAGACATTCCCGTGGCTTACTCGATATAGCTAAAGAGGCCTGGGAAAACCATACAACTCCCCACAAAAGTGTGATAGAACATGTGGCCAAAATGCAAGAGAGAATGGAGACAGTCCTACCATTAGTCCGAGAACATATGGAATCAGCACAAAGGTCACAGAGGCAGGTCTATAACCGGGAGGCACGGGTAAGGTCCTTTAACCCTGGGGATCGGGTGTTGGTACTTGTGCCTACAGTGGATAGTAAGTTCCTTGCAAGGTGGCAGGGACCCTACGACATTATAGAGAAGGTGGGACCAGTAAACTATAAAGTACACCAACCAGGGCGGAGAAAGCCAGAACACGTATACCATGTGAATCTGCTCAAACCATGGAAAGACAGAGACCCGCTTGGTGAGGATTGTCCACGGCCTGCATTTCCAGTACAGATGGCTTCCTTGCCTCAGGAGAAGGCAAGAGAAGTCCTCTCCGCCGTCAAAATATCAGACACTTTGTCGCACAGACAAGTTCAGGAAGTCCGAGAGTTTGTTAGCCGAAATACAGATGTTTTTTCGGAACTTCCTGGTCGTACCTCCCTAATACAACATGACATTGTCACTGAGCCGCAGGGCAAAGTATGATTAAAGCCATATCGGGTGCCTGAGGCCCGGCGACAAGCCATCAAGGAAGAGGTCAAGAAGATGCTGCAGTTAGGGGTCATTGAAGAGTCCCAGAGTGAGTGGGCCAGCCCAATAGTCCTAATACCAAAGCCAGATGGGACACTAAGGTTCTGTAATGACTTCAGAAAACTGAATGAAATTTCTAACTTTGACGCCTACCCCATGCCCGGGTCGATGAGTTAATAGAGCGGTTTGGGCAGGCACGTTATTTTTCACTCATTGACCTCACAAAAGGGTATTGGCAGGTGCCACTAACAAAAGCAGCGAGAGAGAAAACGGCTTTTGTAACACCCGAGGGACTGTTCCAGTATATAGTCCTACCCTTCAGGTTGCATGGCGCTCCAGCGAAATTCCAGAGGTTAATGGATGTTGTTCTTCGTCCTCATTGCCGATATGCCGCGGCCAATCTGGACGATATTGTGGTGTACAGTACAGACTGGGAAAGTCACTTAGCCAAGGTACAGGCGGTGATAGATTCGCTGAGACAAGCAGAGCTAACTGCCAACCCAAAGAAGTGTTCCATAGGGTTGGAGGAAGCTCGCTACCTGGGGTATGTGATTGTGAGAGGAGTTATCAAAGCCCAAATAAACAAAGTGGAGGCAATCCAAAACTGGCCCCGTCCCCTCACCACAAAACAAGTGAAAGGGTTTTTGGGGTTAGTGGGATACTACCGGCGGTTTATTCACAATTTTGCAACACTGTCGGCGCCGTTAAATGACTGCCTAAAAGGCAGGAAGTTAGTAATGGTGCGATGGAATGATCAGCTTGAAGAAGCGTTTGTAAAACTAAAAGGGGCACTGTGTGTGTGTCACCATTTTTGATCACACCCGACTTCAAAAGAGAATTCATTGTCCAGACTGATGCGTCAGAAGTAGGTGTGGGTGCCGTTTTGTCTCAGGAGGTTAACGGGGAGGAGCATCACATTACTTTCCAGAGTCGAAAGCTAACTCCAGCTGAAACCAGATACAGCATTGTAGAGAGAGAGAGTGCCTGGCGATCAAGTGGGCACTGGAGTCGTTGCGCTACTATCTGTTGGGGAGAACATTTTGGTTGTTAACTGATCATTCCCCTCAGACTGGCAGTGTTGTAGCCCAGGGAGTAGAGTTCAGGTGGTAGATAGATGAACATAACAGGAGAAATTGATAACGTTGCCAACCAGTTATTTAATCTGAAAACGGACAGGCAAATTCTGGCGAGATCCATGCCTTGTTCATTTTCAGAAAAGTAAGCCGGTCTACATTATCAGAGGATAGTCGCATGCGACGGTCTGTTAGTACACCACCTGCAGCACTAAAGACATGCTCCGATAATACACTGGCAGCAGGGCAAGCCAGCACCTCCAATGCATACTGGCTAAGCTCTGGCCATGTATCCAGCTTAGAGACCCAAAACTTGAAAGGGGAAGAGCCATCTGGGAGTACACTGAGAGGGCAAGACAAGTAGTCTGTCACCATCTTACGGAAACGTTGCCTCCTGGTGACTGGAGGCGTCTCGGATGGTGTAGACATTGGTGGCGCTGCCACAAAACTTCGACACATCTGGAACATACTGGTCTTGCCCCCCTGTGCTGGAACATCGCAAGTGAGCGCACTCTAAGCGAACCTTGTGCAGCAGTGCATCAAGATCCGGATAGTCCCTCAAAAAACTCTGCACGACCAAGTTGAGCACATGTGCCAGACATGGTATGTGAGTGAGGTTGCCAAGGGCCAGAGCTGCCACCAGATTTCGGCCATTGTCACACACTACCAAGCCTGGCTGGAGATTCGCTGGCAAAAAACCACACGTCGCTCTCCTGCTTGATGGCATTCCAGACCTCCTGCGCTGTGTGGCTTCGATTCCCCATGGAAATTAATTTCAGGACGGCCTGTTGACGTCTGGCCACGGCTGTGCTCATATCGGTCGCAACAGGTAAGCGTTCACGGGTCCATGTGGAGGTAGACCGTGACGGCTCCTGCAGCGATGATTCTGAGGAACTGGAGTAGGAGGAGGAGTCAATGTGTACAGACTGGATTCCTGCAATCCTTGGAGTTGGCAGAACACGTACAGCGCCACTCGCAAGATCTGTACCCGGCTCCACAACATTGACCCAATGAGCAGTGAGGGAAAGGTATCGTCCCTGGCCTTGGGTACTGGTCCACGCATCGGTGGTCAGGTGGACCTTGCTACTGACGGCGTTTAGTAGCGCATGTTTAATTTTTCCCTCAACATGCTTTTGCAGAGCAGGGACGGCTTGCCTGCTGAAATAAAATCGGCTTGGCACATTGTATTGTGGGTCTGCCAATGCCATTAAGTTCCGGAAACTGTCAGTCTCCACCAGCCTGAATGACAGCATTTCAAGGGACAGGAGTTTTGCAATGCCAGCATTCAGAGCCTGTGCTCGTGGATGGTTTGCCGAGTATGGCCGTCTTTTATCCCATGCCTGTGCTACCGATGGCTGTTTTGTGGCCTGGGAGTGTGAGGATGACAGGGAACTTGCAGCTGTGGGTGAAATAACACTTTGCCTCTGGACAACAGTGACCGAGGTTCTTCCATGGCGATCGTGTGAGGAAGCCGAACCAGCTGTGTGTGAGCTGGAGGAAGAGGCTCCAACACGAGCTGAAGATGTAGGTGCTGCTGTAGGTTGGCCTACATCTCCAGTGTGTCTTTGTAACTCAACTACGTGCTTTGTCCGCACATGTTTCCACATATTAGTGGTATTGAGGTTACTGACACTTTTACTTCTTTTTACTTTTTGCTTACACAGCTTGCATTTGACATAGCAAATATCATCTGCAAGTGTGTCAAAAAAGGACCACGCAGTGCAAGTCCTGGGAGCGCCCGTTTTGACTTTTGGAAGAGAACTGCTCCCAACAGGTGCCAAACTGGAGCCTACAGGCAACCAAGTCTGCAGCCTACCTCTCCCTCCTGTTTGTACCATTGGGCCAATCTCTTCCTCAGAGCTGCTCCCACCACCTTCCTGTTCCTCATGCCATGTTGGGTCTTGGACCTCATCATCTCCACTACCCTCTTCCAACACCTGCTGCTGTTGGGTGGTCTGGACAGCACCATGCTCAACAGAAACTGGCAACTGGCTGCCATCCAACCAACAACGGCTTCAATTTGTTCTTCCCGCAGCAGGGGAGTACGCCGAGCTCCTACAAAACTGCACATAAAGGAACGCTCACAGGGAAAACTGGTGGATGCTGTGTCACTGGGGGCGGCAGCAGCCACTGAAACTCCACGGCCATGACCACGTGCCTTACTCCCTGCCTTCTTCATCTTGGTAGATTGTTAAAGAAAGTCAGAAAAGTTATAAGGCCTAAGTGTGGTTATTACGCAGAGACTGCAGTGAACACTGCACACAACTGTTCAGTATCTCTGAAAGGCTCCTTTCTGTAATTCTATAGTGTTTGCAACCAATGTATTGGATACGGATGGAAGCGCGTCACACTAATAGATTTGAGTTATTTGAAATGGAATGGAGCAGCACCAATTAGAGAAAAATGACAAGGATGAGGCAGTGACACACGTTCAGCAGACTACAACCAGCAGTGGTTGAAGAACTAACTGGAGCGTGATCTGCACTCAAAAAAAAAAAAAAACCTCACAGACTAGAGTGAACACTGAACACAACTGTTCACTATCTCTGAAAGGCTCCTTTCTGTAATTCTATAGTGTTTGCAACCAATGTATTGGATACGGATGGAAGCACGTCACACTAATAGATTTGAGTTATTTGAAATGGAATGGAGCAGCACCAATTAGAGAAAAATGACAAGGATGAGGCAGTGACACACGTTCAGCAGACTACAACCAGCAGTGGTTGAAGAACTAACTGGAGCGTGATCTGCACTCAAAAAAAAAAAAAACCCTCACAGACTAGAGTGAACACTGAACACAACTGTTCACTTTCTCTGAAAGGCTCCTTTCTGTAATTCTATAGTGTTTGCAACCAATGTATTGGATACGGATGGAAGCGCGTCACACTAATAGATTTGAGTTATTTGAAATGGAATGGAGCAGCACCAATTAGAGAAAAATGACAAGGATGAGGCAGTGACACACGTTCAGCAGACTACAACCAGCAGTGGTTGAAGAACTAACTGGAGCGTGATCTGCACTCAAAAAAAAAAAAAAACCTCACAGACTAGTGTGAACACTGAACACAACTGTTCACTATCTCTGAAAGTCTCCTTTCTGTAATTCTATAGTGTTTGCAACCAATGTATTGGATACGGATGGAAGCGCGTCACACTAATAGATTTGAGTTATTTGAAATGGAATGGAGCAGCACCAATTAGAGAAAAATGACAAGGATGAGGCAGTGACACACGTTCAGCAGACTACAACCAGCAGTGGTTGAAGAACTAACTGGAGCGTGATCTGCACTCAAAAAAAAAAAAAACCTCACAGACTAGAGTGAACACTGAACACAACTGTTCACTTTCTCTGAAAGGCTCCTTTCTGTAATTCTATAGTGTTTGCAACCAATGTATTGGATACGGATGGAAGCGCGTCACACTAATAGATTTGAGTTATTTGAAATGGAATGGAGCAGCACCAATTAGAGAAAAATGACAAGGATGAGGCAGTGACACACGTTCAGCAGACTACAACCAGCAGTGGTTGAAGAACTAACTGGAGCGTGATCTGCACTCAAAAAAAAAAAAAAACCTCACAGACTAGTGTGAACACTGAACACAACTGTTCACTATCTCTGAAAGGCTCCTTTCTGTAATTCTATAGTGTTTGCAACCAATGTATTGGATACGGATGGAAGCGCGTCACACTAATAGATTTGAGTTATTTGAAATGGAATGGAGCAGCACCAATTAGAGAAAAATGACAAGGATGAGGCAGTGACACACGTTCAGCAGACTACAACCAGCAGTGGTTGAAGAACTAACTGGAGCGTGATCTGCACTCAAAAAAAAAAAAACCTCACAGACTAGAGTGAACACTGAACACAACTGTTCACTATCTCTGAAAGGCTCCTTTCTGTAATTGTATAGTGTTTGCAACCAATGTATTGGATACGGATGGAAGCGCGTCACACTATAATTTCAATTGAATGGAGCAGCAAGAATTACACTAAAGAAAAAAAAAAGAGTCTGTGAGTGACACGTGCAGATGCCTACAAACAGCGTTGGAAAAAGAGCAAACTGCAGCGTCACCTGCACTCACACACACCTTGCACAGAGCTGTTAAAACAACACTGGCAAAAGGAAGCTTTACACAGCGGTTGGTAAACTAGCCTGCCTAGAGCACAGTACACAAAATGGCAATCTCTAACTGTCCCTCAGAGTCAGCAGAGCAGCGTTCTGTCCCTTACTGAATTCACAGCACAGTGATGCTAAAATGGCGGCGGCGCCTTTTATAGTGCATTCTGACATCATTTCAGCATCCAATCACAGCCATGCCATTAGTTAACATGACCGCAGCAGTACAGGATGTGCCCACACTTCTTAGGATTCCTCATTGGCTGACTAAAATCACATTGCCTCTCAAAGAATTATGGGAACTTCCGATTCCGGTATACGATATATGGAAAATATCGGAACTAAGTATCGGAATTCCGATACAGCGAATATCGGCCGATACCCGATACTTGCGGTATCGGAATGCTCAACTCTATTCACAGGTGTGCCCTGTCAGGTTTAATAAGTGGGATTTCTGGCCTTATAAATGGGGTTGGGACCATCAGTTGTGTTGTGCAGAAGTCTGGTGGATACACAGCTGATAGTCCTACTGAATAGACTGTTAGAATTTGTATTATGGCAAGAAAAAAGCAGCGTTAGTAAAGAAAACGAGTGGCCATCGTTATTTTAAGAAATGAAGGTCAGTCAGTCAGAAAAATTGTGAAAACTTTGAAAGTGTCCTCAAGTGCAGTTGCAAAAACCATCAAGCGCTACAAAGAAACTGGCTCACAAGAGGACCGCCCCAGGAAAGGAAGACCAAGAGTCACCTCTGCTTCTGAGGATAAGTTTATCCGAGTCACCAGCCTCAGAAATCACAGGTTAACAGCAGCTCAGATTAGAGACCAGGTCAATGCCACACAGAGTTCTAGCAGCAGACACATCTCTACAACAACTGTTAGGCCGGCGTCACACTGGTGAGTGTGATGCGAGCAAGTCGCACGACTTTCTCGCATCAACACCAGGCACGGCCGCCCGCTCTCGGACCCGAGTGTGCAGCTGCATAGAAATATATGCAGCCGCACACTCGGGTACGAGAGCGGGCGGCCGTGCCCGGTGTTGATGTGAGAAAGTCTTGCGACTTACTCGCATCACACTCGCCAGTGTGACGCCGGCTTTAAGAGGAGACTTTGTGCAGCAGGCCTTCATGGTAAAATAGCTGCTAGGAATCCATTGCTAAGGACAGGCAACAAGCAGAAGAGACTTGTTTGGGCTAAAGAACACAAGGAATGGACACTAGACCAGTGGAAATCTGTGCTTTGGTCTGATGAGTCCAAATTTGAGATCTTTGGTTCCAACCACCGTGTCTTTGCAGAAAAGGTGAACGGATGGACTCTACATGCCTGGTTCCCACCGTGAAGCATGGAGGAGTAGGTGTGATTGTGTGGGGGTGCTTTGCTGGTGACACTGCGGGGGATTTATTCAAAATTGAAGGCATACTGAACAGCATGGCTACTACAGCATCTTGCAGCGGCATGCTATTCCATCCGGTTTGCATTTAGTTGGACCATCATTTATTTTTCAACAGGACAATGACCCCAAACACACCTCCAGGCTGTGTAAGGGCTATTTGACCAAGAAGGAGAATGATGGGGTGCTACACCAGATGATCTGGCTTCCACAGTCACCAGACCTGAACCCAATCGAGATGGTTTGGGGTGAGCTGGACCGCAGAGTGAAGGCAAAAGGGCCAACAAGTGCTAAGCATCTCTGGGAACTCCTTCAAGATTGTTGGAAGACCATTTCCGGTGACTACCACTTGAAGCTCATCAAGAGAATGCCAAGAGTGTGCAAAGTAGTCATCAAAGCAAAAGGTGGCTATTTTGAAGAACCTAGAATATAAGACATATTTTCAGTTGTTTCACACTTTTTTGTTAAGTATATAATTCCACATGTGTTAATTCATAGTTTTGATGCCTTCAGTGTGAATTTACAATTTTCATAGTCATGAAAATACAGAAAAATCTTTAAAAGAGAAGGTGTGTCCAAACTTTTGGTCTGTACTGTATATATATAGATAGATATATATCTATCTATATATAGATAGATATATATATATAGACACACACACACACAAATAAACCACAGATATGCACAATCATACTATATACTGTATATACTGTATATGTACACACATACTATATACACATTTACAGACACACCCACTGTATATTATCCATGTACTGTCATGTGTGCATCGCCACGAAGATCGTCGCGGTTGCACATTCTGACTTCTCACAGCTGAGTTGCTGTTTCTTTGTGTTTGGCAGTTAGGGAGTTAATTCTGTCTGTGCTCAGTTCTGGGACTGGGTGCAGTTTTCTCCCGGCTGCAATTAATTATTTGTTGATTGGTTTCCTTTAAATCTCTGGTTGTCTGTGTTGGGAGTTGCCAGTGAAATTCTTCATGCAGACCACAGATAGGATTGTATCTGTATAGACTTAAGTTAAAGAGCTCCTTAGTTGTTTTAAGCTCACCTTGCTTAGAGTTTAATATCCCAGATCATTTATGTTCCTTCTGTGTTTGAGTGTGTATGCAAGTCTGTGTTTTCTCCAGTCTGTCTTATATGTCTAATCTGTGTATTTAGCAGAGATCAGCCCATATCCCTTTGGTGGTAATCAGAATCCTTCTTAGGACTGATTACAGGGTTCAGGGACTGATAGGAGACAGGGTTAGGCTGGAGACTTGGACCTCTGAACCATTATCAGTACCTCCAAGGTGAGGGATTAGTTAGGACCCCAGTTTAGGGTCAGGTTAGACCCCCGGTCCTCCTCTTTCCTGTGACAGTGTATCAAGTCCTCAAGATTAACCCTGAGTTCAACGGATATCGTGTCAGGTAAATCTATTCTATATTTACATGCTGATGTTGCTAATCTATATGTTGTATAGAGTGTTGTTCTTTTAAGAATAGTTTACTGACATCGTACACATATCATAAGACCGCGTGACATTTTCACTGGCCCATAAAATTATTCCCAGTTGCCATGGATCCAGTAGCCCAGCTGGCTCTGCAGTTGCAGGGATTATCCATGGAGCTGACGGACATTAAGTCCAAAGTTTTGTCTCCCTCGGAGCAAACCAGATTTGAACCTAAAGTAGCTCTCCCGGACAGGTTCACTGGTGGGCGAGACAAATTTTTTACCTTCAGGGAAGCATGTAAATTGTATTTTCGGCTTCGGCCTCGATCATCAGGGAGTGAAGAGCAGAGAGTGGGAATTGTTATCTCGCTCCTACAAGGGGACCCTCAATCCTGGGCATTTTCCCTTCCTCCGGGATCCCCGGCTCTACAGTCAGTAGATCGATTTTTTACTGCCCTGGGTTTGGTATATGATGACCCAGATCGGGTCTCTCTTGCTGAGACAAAATTACATAAGATACAGCAGGGAGATCGTCCGGCGGAGGAATTTGCTTCTGAGTTCCGTAGATGGGCCACAGATACTCAGTGGAATGACCCAGCTCTTAGGAGCCAGTTTTGTCATGGGCTTTCTGACAAATTAAAGGACGTTTTGGCTCAGTATGATTCTCCTCCATCACTGGAGGCTGCTATGGCCCTAGCTATCCGTACTGATAGACGGCTCCGGGAGAGGTGCGAGGTAACTCCCCCCCCTGTTGTTACTCCACCTACTACTAAAGTCCCTTATGTTGAGGTTCCCCTTGTCTGTTCGGAGGAGCCTATGCAGTTGGGAGGGACATCATTTCGTAGGAGGGGATTGGCGGTACGCCGCAGGACTAGAAGGTGTTTCTTCTGCGGGAAAGAGGGACATTTTGTTGGGGGATGTCCATCCCGTGCCTTGTTGAGCAAAAAGTCGCCGGAAAACTGTTAATCCCAGGTTGTGTGGTGGACGACAACCTGGGAGTATGTATTTCGTCCGCTAGTTCTTCTCAGTTCCTTGTACCAGTGGAGGTGGTGGTTGGTACGAGAGTGGAGAGATTTTCTGTTCTTCTTGATAGTGGGTCCGGGGCTAATCTGGTTGACGCTCAGTTTGCTCAGGCTCAAGGTATGCATCTGAGTGTATTGGTCAAACCGATCCCTATATTCTCCATTGACGCCAGGCCTCTCGGCCAAGGTAGCTTTGTTCATGAGGTTCATAACATTGACCTTCGGGTAGGGGCAATACATAGGGAACTATTATCTTGTTATGTGTTGGAGGGTCTACCTACTCCTATTGTGTTGGGACTTCCTTGGTTGGTTAAACATAACCCTGTGATTAATTGGCAGTCCAGAGATATAAGCCAATGGGGGGAGTTTTGCAAAAGTAAATGCATGAACACAGTCATCAGTGCGGTCGTGCCTAGTACTTTGCCTCCTTTTTTGGAGGACTTTGGGGATGTGTTCTCTGAGGAGGGGTGTCAGGAGTTGCCTCCTCATCGCGTGTATGACTGCTCTATTAATTTACTTCCTGATGCTAAGTTACCTAAAGCTAGGTTATATAACCTTTCTGGTCCTGAGAGGCAGGCTATGAAAGATTATATTTCGGAAAGTCTGGCCAAAGGGCATATTAGACCTTCATCTTCCCCAGTGGCCGCGGGGTTCTTCTTTGTGAAGAAAAAAGATGGAGGCCTACGCCCTTGCTTGGATTTCCGCGAACTTAATCGGATTACTGTTCGAGATCCGTATCCACTCCCTCTGATTCCTGATCTCTTCAATCAAATTGTTGGCGCCAAATGGTTCTCTAAATTGGATCTCAGGGGGTGTATAATCTGATTAGGATAAAAGAGGGGGATGAGTGGAAAACGGCGTTTAACACGCCGGAGGGACATTATGAGAACCTTGTCATGCCTTTTGGTCTGACTACTGCACCAGCAGTATTCCAACATTTTGTTAATGACATTTTTCGTCATCTGGTGGGGCTGTTTGTGGTCGTATATTTGGATGACATTTTAATTTACTCACCAGATCTTGTGTCTCACCAGGAGCATGTGAGACAGGTGTTGCAGATCTTGCGAGACAATAAACTATACGCCAAACTGGAAAAGTGTGTATTCGCCGTACAGGAACTTCAGTTTTTGGGTTTCTTGGTGTCAGCCTCCGGTTTCCGTATGGACCCTGAAAAGGTGAGAGCAGTGCTTGAATGGGATCAGCCAGAGGATCTTAAGGCTCTGCAGCGTTTTCTGGGGTTTGCTAACTACTACCGGAAATTTATTTGTAATTTCTCATCTGTTGTCAAACCTCTCACTGACATGACAAGAAAAGGGACGGATTTTTCTAAATGGTCGGACAAAGCTTGCCAAGCTTTTTCCTCTTTGAAAAAATGTTTTGCTTCGGCACCCGTTCTCATCCAACCAGATGCATCACAGCCGTTCGTTGTGGAGGTGGACGCGTCTGACGTAGGGGTGGGTGCAATATTGTCCCAGGGCCCGTCCCCTGGTAAATGGCATCCGTGCGCTTTCTTTTCTAAAAAATTGTCGTCCGCCGAAAGGAATTATGATATCGGCAATAGGGAACTTTTGGCCATTAAGTTGGCTTTTGAAGAATGGCGTCACTTTTTGGAGGGGGCAGTCCACCCGGTCACCGTCATTACTGATCACAAGAACCTGCTGTATTTGGAATCTGCTAAGCGTCTGAATTCCAGACAAGCTCGATGGTCGTTGTTTTTTACCAGGTTTAATTTTGTTGTCACTTATCGCCCTGGATCTAAGAATGTTAAGGCGGATGCCTTGTCTCGCAGTTTCCCAGGGGCCGGGAAAATGGATGACCCGATTCCTAGCCTTCAGGAAGGGGTGGTAGTGTCGGCTGTATGTTCTGAGCTTGAGGAGGAGGTGTTAGAGGCTCAGGGGGATGCCCCTGCAGGACCTCCAGGGAGACTGTTTGTCCCAAATCAGTTGAGACAAAAGGTTATTGAGGCACATCATAATTCTGCTTTAGCAGGACATCCAGGGAGTAAGGCTACTTTAGATCTCCTTTCTCGCCGGTTTTGGTGGCCTAACGTTAATAAAGATGTTTTAACTTTTGTCGCGTCCTGTGGGGTTTGTGCTCGCTCTAAGACCCCTCATACCCGTCCGTCTGGGACCCTCTTACCCTTGAAACTTCCGGAGCGTCCATGGACTCATTTGTCTATGGACTTCATCACGGACCTTCCTCAGTCGTCAGGGAAGACTGTCATACTGGTGGTTGTTGACAGGTTCAGTAAGATGGCACATTTCATTGCTCTTCCTGCCCTTCCTAATGCTAAAACTCTGGCGCAGGTGTTCATTGGGGAGATTGTGAGACTTCATGGGTTGCCTTCTGATGTGGTGTCAGATAGGGGGTCTCAGTTTGTGTCCAAGTTTTGGAGGGCATTTTGTTTACGTCGGGGGATGCAATTGTCATTTTCCTCGGCTTTTCATCCGCAGACCAATGGTCAGACAGAGCGTCTGAATCAAAGCCTAGAGACTTATCTTCGGTGTTTTGTCTCAGAGAACCAGGAGGACTGGTCTTCTTTCTTGCCTCTGGCAGAGTTCGCTCTTAACAACAGGCGGAGCGAGTCCACTGGTAAGTCCCCGTTTTTTGGGGCATATGGTTTTCATCCCCAGTTTTGTACATTCAATGGGGGGGGCCCTTCTGGGGTTCCTGAGGAGGAGCGTTTCTCGTCGTCACTTGCTTCAGTGTGGAGAGGTGTATTGAATAATCTGAGTGCTATGGGGAACCGTTATAAACGTATGGCTGATAGGAGGAGAGTTTCTGGTCCAGATCTTAATGTGAACAATCTGGTATGGTTGTCTACCAGGAATATAAAACTTAAAGTTCCCTCCTGGAAGCTGGGCCCCAGATTCATCGGGCCGTACAGGATCAGTTCCATAATTAATCCTGTGGCATTTCGTCTGGACCTCCCTCCTACGTTTAAAATTCATAATGTGTTCCACAAGTCATTACTTAAGAGGTACGTGGCACCAGTCATACCATCACCTCTACCTCCTCCTCCAGTGGTGGTCAATGGTAACTTGGAGTTTCAAGTGTCAAAGATCATTGACTCACGTCTGAATCGCCGGTCCCTTCAGTACTTGGTGCATTGGAAGGGGTATGGTCCAGAGGAGAGGACGTGGGTTCCTGCGTCTGACATTAACGCAGATCGTTTGGTGCGGACCTTCCACAGAACTCACCCGGGCAAACCTGGCCCTGAGGGTCCGGAGGCCCCTCGTAGAAGGGGGGGTACTGTCATGTGTGCATCGCCACGAAGATCGTCGCGGTTGCACATTCTGACTTCTCACAGCTGAGTTGCTGTTTCTTTGTGTTTGGCAGTTAGGGAGTTAATTCTGTCTGTGCTCAGTTCTGGGACTGGGTGCAGTTTTCTCCCGGCTGCAATTAATTATTTGTTGATTGGTTTCCTTTAAATCTCTGGTTGTCTGTGTTGGGAGTTGCCAGTGAAATTCTTCATGCAGACCACAGATAGGATTGTATCTGTATAGACTTAAGTTAAAGAGCTCCTTAGTTGTTTTAAGCTCACCTTGCTTAGAGTTTAATATCCCAGATCATTTATGTTCCTTCTGTGTTTGAGTGTGTATGCAAGTCTGTGTTTTCTCCAGTCTGTCTTATATGTCTAATCTGTGTATTTAGCAGAGATCAGCCCATATCCCTTTGGTGGTAATCAGAATCCTTCTTAGGACTGATTACAGGGTTCAGGGACTGATAGGAGACAGGGTTAGGCTGGAGACTTGGACCTCTGAACCATTATCAGTACCTCCAAGGTGAGGGATTAGTTAGGACCCCAGTTTAGGGTCAGGTTAGACCCCCGGTCCTCCTCTTTCCTGTGACAGTGTATCAAGTCCTCAAGATTAACCCTGAGTTCAACGGATATCGTGTCAGGTAAATCTATTCTATATTTACATGCTGATGTTGCTAATCTATATGTTGTATAGAGTGTTGTTCTTTTAAGAATAGTTTACTGACATCGTACACATATCATAAGACCGCGTGACATGTACACACAGATATACATATATATGCTTACCAGGTCCTGATGTCACTTGTGGAGATCTCATGACAGTGATCAGGGCCGGCGTCAGCACTCGACATACCGGGCAAGTGCCGGGGCCCTGAGCAGGCGAGGGGCCCACTCGCTGTTGGGCACCCCGGTGCCCGTTAGAGGTGCCAGCACCGCCACTGGGCCCCCCAGCTTGCTCAGGGCCCCGGCAGCAGCCGGCGCAATACTTACCTCTCCCCGTGCCTCCGCTGCCGCAGCTTCGGGCTCCAGAGGGCGCCTGCAGGGCGCCGGCGCTTCCTCTCACAGCAGCGCCGCTGAATGATGTCATCATTCAGCGGCCGGCTGTGGCAAAGAGAGCGCGGACGCCGGAAAGGTGAGGTGTGTGTGTATCAGTATGTGTGTGGGGATGTGAGAGAGTGCTGTGGTGCTGATTGTGTGATGGTGGTGGGGGAGGCAGTGATGGTGGTGAGGAGGCAATGATGATGATGATGGGCAATGATGATGATGGGGAGACAATGATGATGAGGAGGCGATGATGATGATGATGGGGAGGCAATGATAATGGGGAGGCAATGATAATGATGATGATGATGGGGAGGCAATGATGATGGTGGGGAGGCAATGAGGATGATGGGGAGGCGATGATGATGATGATGGGGAGGCAATGATGATGATGATGGGGAGGCAATGATGATGGGGAGGCAATGATGATGATGATGATGATGGGGAGGCAATGATAATGGGGAGGCAATGATGATGATAATGATGGGGAGGCAATGATAATGGGGAGGCAATAATGATGATGATGATGATGATGGGGAGGCAATGATGATGGGGAGGCAATGATGATGATGATGATGGGGAGGAAATGATAATGGGGAGGCAATGATGATGATGATGGACAGGCAATGATGATGATGGGGAGGCAATGATGATGATAATGGGGAGGCAATGATGATGGGGAGGCAATGATGATGATGATGATGATGGGGAGACAATGATAATGGGGAGGCAATGATGATGATAATGATGGGGAGGCAATGATAATGGGGAGGCAATGATGATGATGATGATGATGATGATGGGGAGGCAATGATGATGGGGAGGCAATGATGATGATGATGATGGGGAGGAAATGATAATGGGGAGGCAATGAAGATGATGATGGACAGGCAATGATGATGATGGGGAGGCAATGATGATGATAATGGGGAGACAATGATGATGATAATGGGGAGTCTTTCCACAGCGCCTTTTCCTGAGTCGTAACAGTGCAGAACGCAGCACAGTGCAGAGGAGAGCTCCATATTTTGTATGGAGCATTATATGGGGACCAGTATCCTGTATGGAGCAATTTATGTGGTCCAGTATTCTGTATGGAGCATTATATGGGGGATGGGGGGTGACATCCTGCATGGGGTATTATATGGGTGATGAGGGGGAGACTGTGGTGCACATAATATTGTATGGAGGACTGTACTGTCCAGTCTGTACTGTGCGCTGTGAGGATTTGGCTGTTTTTGAGCTATTGTACAATTTACGATAGGTATCAGTCATGTAATGGAAGAAGAGAAGTATTTGGCATTGTACTATACCCATATTTCTCTGCAGTATCTGTGCATCATGAATCGTGGTCTGTGTTAAGGGGGCCCACTGAGACTCTTTCGCCCGGGGCCCATAAAAACCTGGAGCCGGCCCTGACAGTGATGTAGGAGCAGCCATGATGAGGAAGAGGTGACACACACACAGAGCTGCAGACATTGTGTACTGCCCCAGGTCTGACTTCTGCTGTGCTGTGCCCCTCCCCCTCACTCTCAACTTCTAACCTGACACTGCAGGGGAGATAGAGGGGGAATGGAGGGGGGTTTGGGAGAGATGATCAAGGACTGCAGATGCACAGCGTTATTCACTGAAAGTAATGCTGTACACCATCTGGGCACTTCATAAAGGGGCTGCAGACACAAGGGGGCCCCTTTTGTGGGGAGGTTTGCACTCACATTCTGAAGACTGCACATGGGATTATTACAATGGATTATTGGATCTATAGGCCAAGTTCACAGCGTGACAATAGAACATTACCAATAGTGGTATCATTTAGAGAGGCTGAGCTATTTCATTTGTACAATAATCAAACAATGTTTTAACACACAGTGCATGCTCAAAATCACTGTCTGAACATGCATGTGCATTTTTTCTGATGCATTTATTTTGTGATTTTTGCCACACTGGACACTATATCTTGAGCATTCACCAAGATGTCTGCACAACAAGAGAAGAATGCAATGTGTAATTAGAAATTGCACATATTTACTTGCACTATTGTTGGTATCATGGATACAATACCATTAAAAATAATGCCAATAAAATGCCTTATGTAAGCCCAGTGATACTCTCTAGTGTAGGCAGTGATGTGTGTTATGTAGGGATGGCACACTCCTATGATGTATCTACCTTCATCAAGATAATGATCAGACATTATTGCTCCTGTACTGAGTGCTCTTCCCAAACAAGAAATTAAAGATCTCTGTTTCTTGCGCTGTGATGGGGGCACTACAGGGGAAGACATATCAATAGTGCAGCCGCATACAGAGGCCTTAGGGTATGCGCACACGTTGCGGATTTGTGTGTGGATTTTTCCCCGCGGAATCTGCAGAATCCGCAGGTAAAATGACCTGCGTTTTACCTGCGGATTCATTGCGAATTTACTGCGGATTTTCTGCGGTTTTTGTGCGGATTTGCCCTGCGGTTTTACACCTGCGGATTCCTATAATGGAATAGGTGTAAAAACGCTGCGGAATCCGCACAAAGAATTGACATGCTGCAGAAAATTAACCGCTGCGTTTCCGTGCTGAATTTTCCGCAGCATGTGCACAGCGTTTTTTGTTTTCCATAGGATAACATGGTACTCTACATCCCTTGGAAAACTGCTGCGGATCCGCAGGGCCAAATCCGCTGCGGATCCGCAGACGAATCCGCAACGTGTGCACATACCCTAAGAGGTAATGAAGCCCACTACGACCTCCAAAGCAGCAAGAAGCTTCTCCTATATGTACTGCAAAAGGCCCATATACTGTTCTAGCACAGGGCCCCTTTTCTTTCTGTTTGCCACTGGGCGCTATGGTACCTTTACCACCTCCAAAGGTTGTGCTTTTGTGTTCGGATATAACTATGTATGCACTGTATTAAAGGGACTCTATCAGCACAGAATGACTGTTCAAACTGAGTCTCGCCGCTCAGTGCTTCACCGTGGGGCCTGTCATTTATATACACCTCTACTACTTGTTTTCCATCTATCTCCACCCTCACCTCTTCTTTGATTGACAGCTCTGGCTTCCTAGCGCCAGAGGAGGGCGGGCATAGCTAGAAATCAAGCAGTTGTGACGGTGTATATAAATGATTGGCCCCGCCATGGAGCACAGAGCGCCTGTACTTGGTTTGAACAGTCATACTGTGCTGAGAGTCCCTTTAAAAAACTTGGAATCTCTGATGTTTACATAAAATATATTTTTCCCCAGAACATTGCTGAACACAGGCCTTTAATATGCCTAGAAGTTTTCTCAATTAAAAAATTAATGAAGAAAATAGTCTTTAACAATAATTTGACATCCACCTGTGGGCTTATGTGCAATAACACAATAGCTCTCCGTGCTGCATTGGCACTGGTATAATGTTCTCCATAATGAATCAGTTGTCTGGAATGTGCAGTATGGAGCTTAGTGCTTACACAGGCAGGATCACATACTTTTGTTAGGGGATAGTCTCTCATTCTCTCCCTTGACCTGAAAATAATACTTTGTATTTTTCAACATCAAAGCATTACAAGTTAGGAGAATGGACACTAAATGTAACATCTGCATAAAAGCAATGAATTATTTATTCTGTCTCATAGGAAACATAGAAAGAGAACATCTACCCACATATTTACCACCAACAGTGCAAAACGGTTACGTTTTACAAATGGAAAATGAACATGTAGTTTTAAAAAATATATATACATTTCCTTAAAGATTGTTTATAAATGGAAAAAATACCACCATACCACCAAAGTTATAGAACATGGAAAAAACTGATATAACTTTTTGAAACCCAAAATTAGTTTCAGTGGTATTAGATCATTAAATCCGATATTCCTACGGTTACTGAAGGACAACTAAAGCATTTCATAAGTTTTGAAACTTTTATTGACAAATATATTAAGTTTATGTACAATGGATATAAAAAGTCTACAAGCCCATGTTAAAATGTCAGGTTTTTGTCATGTAAAATATCAAACCAAGAAGAACAATTTCAGAACATTTTTCATCTTTAATATCATCTATAATCTTTACAATTCATTTAAAAATAAACTGAAATCTATTTTGGTTTAAAAAAGTAAAGAACTAAGATAATGTGTTTGCGTAAATATGCACACCATTACACTAATACTTTGTTGAAGTACCCTTTGAATTTATGACAGCATTCAGTCTTTTTGGGTATGATACTAAGCAGCATGACACATCTAGAATTAGCAATATTTGCCCACTCTTCATTGCAGTAACACTCCAAAAAATGTCAGATTGTGAGTGCATCGCCAGTGTAAAGCCCTCTTCAAGTGAACTCACATATTTTCCATTGGATTCAAATCTGGGCATTGGTTGGACCATTTCAAAACTTTGATCTTCTTCCGGCAAAGCCATTGTTTTATTTATTTGGAGATGTGCTTAGGTAGTTGTCGTGCTGAAAGGTGAAATTCCTTTTCATGTTTAGGTTTTTAGCAAAGGCCTAAAAGTATTGTTGCAAAATTAACTGATATTTAGAATTTTTACTTATAATTCCCTCCAACTTGTCTAAATCCCCAGTTCCATCTGCCGAACAACATCCCCAAAGCATAAGGCAGCTTCCACCATGCTTCACTGTGTGTGGTTTTCTTTTAGCTTTGCATCAAACATTTGAAATTATGCCCAAAAGATTTAACCTTAGTCTTTTCATGCCATAACACGTCAAAACAATAAATACCTACAATAGATACAGTTGTGCTCAAAAGTTTACATACCCCGGCAAAATTTTTGCTTTCTTGGCCTTTTTTCAGAGAATATGAATGATAGCATCAAAACTTTTTCTCCTCTCATGGTTAGTGGTTGGGTGAAGCCATTTATTGCCATACTACTGTGTTTTCTCTTTTTACATCATACTGACAACCCAAAACATCCAAATGACCCTGATCAAAAGTTTACATACCCTGGTGATTTTGGTCTGATAACATGCACAGAAGTTGACACAAATGGGTTTAAATGGCTACTAAAGGTAACATCCTCACCTTTGACATGTGACAAATGCCAGGAAACTTGTTCGGGATGCAAAGAAAAACCCACAAATAGCATCTGCTGAAATACTGGACTCCCCAAAAACTAGCAGTGTGACTGTTTCAAGATGCACAATAAGGAGGCACTTGAAGAAAAATGGGCTGCATGGTCGAGTCACCAGAAGAAAGCCATTATTGCGCAAATACCACAAAGTATCTCTCCTACAATACACAAAACAGCACAGCTGGAAGCTGGCATTATTATTCTGGAAAGGGGCCAATATCCATGAAGCTTTTCATATCAATTGAAGAAGTGGTTTAATCTACGCGTTTCAGGGTGAATACCACCCCTTCTTCAGGAAAATACCACATATAGCTATAATTTGGGTAGCGCGGACTGGAATCCACATCTTTTCTGCAGTGCATTGTATTGTCGGGTCGTTGACCGACCTGTGGATCTACGGCAGCCTCTCCTACATGTGCTTTAACCACCTAATACCAGGTGAGCAGCTTCCTACTTAAAAAAGTGATAACTTACTATCGGATAAGACCCTATTGCGCTTTGTGTCTCCCTTGCTTTTTCTATCTAATTGTAGTTTAGGCATACTATGGGGCTCAAGAGGAGGGGGCATTTTGATTTGGAAACACAGATTTTGCTAGATTTTATTTGGTGGGAGCCACATCACTTCTCCATAGTCTGTGTGCTGTGCTAACAATGATGCAAACATTCCCTATATTTCTAGTAACAGATGACGGACTTGTTTTTGTGGGTTGAGTAGAAGCTTTTAATGCTGGCAGTTTGGGGACAGAACATTTTGTATCACATTTATCCTGCGGTCTATATTGCGCACTTACATCAGGATTTTCATCTAAATCTACAAAATACCTGATTCCGATAATAATAATAATCTTTATTTAGCGCTAACATATTCCGCAGCGCTTTTACAGTTTGCACACATTATCATCGCTGTCCCCGATGGGGCTCACAATCTAGATTCCCTATCAGTATGTTTTTGGAATGTGGGAGGAAACCGGAGTACCTGGAGGAAACCCACACAAACACAGGGAGAACATACAAACTCCTTGCAGATGTTGTCCTTGGTGGGACTCAAACCCAGGACTCCAGCGCTGCAAGGCTGCAGTGCTATCCACTGAGCCACCGTGCTGCCCATTCTGATGAAACCTTCCAGGGATTCATTTAGTAATGAGGTACCTTACTCTGGACTCTGTGCACCTTATATTCAGCAGTATCCGGCAGTATTAAGAGATACACAAAACTGTGGTTGACCGTGCTTTTATGCACTCCTAAAAAGTCATAGGATGTAGTCCAAAGTGTCCCCATCTGCCTCATTATAAGGAATGTTTCACCTGGGTGTTCTGTCACATATTTCAGAGACTTACACGCAAACTCTGGTGTAAGTGCTCAACGTAGAGCGCAGGATAAATGTGAGCCGAGCCTTACTGCGATCTTTGGGAGGCACAATAATCAATCAACAGCAGGTGAAGATCTGGTTTTATTATTTTACGCCGTTCCTTCGTGCAGTATAAGTGATTAGACAATTTTATTCTTCAGGTGGGTGCGATTACAGCGATATAAGATTTATATCTTTTTTTGTTTTACATCACTGTATTCTGAGAGCTATAACTTTTTTTTATTTTTCCACTGATGGAGCTGTGTTGGGTCTTGTTTTTTTATGGGACAACATGACATTTTCAGCTATACTATTTATTTATATTTACATTTGTCTTTTTGATCGCATTTTATTCCACTTTTTCCAAAGGTATGATGAAAAACCACGGTTTTTGCCACGGTTTTTATTTTTTATGGATTTCAATGTAGGGGTTAACTAAGGCAACAGTTTTATAGGTTGGGTCATTCTGGACATGGCAATTCCAAGTATGTGTACTTTAATAGTTTATTTTTACATAATATGTATATTTAGTGGTGTAATTGGAGCTCCTCATGAGGGCCGTGGGGTACCTGGTACCGGGCAGTTCTTAAAGGGGAAGTCACAGCAGCAGTGACCCAGTCCGTGGCCCTGGGCTTTCAATAAAATTGTCAAAGATGATGGTGGGGGTAGTTTGTAGGGGAATAAGTTTGTGATGCCACTCATGGTGTTCGACTATATATGGCCGACGCTGCAGTTCAGGTCCACTGGGGCGGATAGTGACGAAGCAGAGATGTTACTGCTCTCCACGGGTAGAGCGGGGCCCCAGGGCAGATATGGCAGTCTGTTCAGGTGGTGGTGAACGTTGAGGTGCAGAGAATAGCAAGGGACACAGAAAAGTAAAGTTTTCTTTACCTTTTACTTCTTGGTAGGTGAAAATGCAATCCGGGGTACTAGTTACAGATGATAGCAGGAGTCCAGCTCGCCTGGAAGCATTCAGGAGATCCACCCTGCCAGGTGGGGTTAGAGGCCTTCCTGCTGTGCTCTCTTTTCTGGTCCATGCTGCCTGTAGCTCTCCTGCATGTTGGCTTTAACCTGTATGGCAAACAGCGTGAGCCTATCACATGCACTGTCTGTTCACTGGCAGCCCTAGGCTCTTGGTCTGCTGAAGTGCCTCCAGGTGTTCAGTGTGGTCATGGAGCTTGAAGTCCCCTGCCCTCCAGATTCGGCTGTCGTGGCGTACAGCACCCGCACAGCCCAGGACTCTGGCATCCTTTTTATCAGCGCTCTGCTCCAGGATCAGTTTTGATGCAGCTGCACTTCCCAGAGCTCTCACGTTCCTCTCTTCCCTCACATCAGACCAACTGTCTCTTTCCAGAACAATCTCCTTACCTCAGCACTAACTCCTTCCACCAACTGCCACTCCCTTAAGCTCCGCCCCTTTTGGTCTGGAGTTAGAACAAGTGTTGGATGCTGTGTATTACCTCGCATGGGGACCTTTTCCTGCTTCAAGGAATGACATCACCACCCTGTAGAGGGAGGCAATGTCACTGTGGCAACCGGACTCTGGGTTGCCACATTCCCCCCTAGTTAACTTCAGTATATCCCGGACAGTGAAAGCATAACAAGAACAGTTAACAGTTAATAACAACAGTAAATGAAAGTTTTCAAAGCCTTAAAAATGTAAAAATTACAAAAACCCAAAAAGAAAAACAATAACACAGTTACTGCAGCGCTAGCCCTTACGCTACCATCCAGGAATTGCCTTTGTCCGCGTACGTGGAGTTTGGTTGGTGGGAACCGCCTTAGCCCACTTTGTGTGTTTCGACCCTGGGCGTGGCTACAGGACACTCTGTATGTGGGCCCGGTTTTCGGCCACACTGGTGGCTTATTTTCAAGGCCAAGTCAGGGTAAATATTTACAAGTAAGGTCCTGTGTTGTGAATACTCTGGAGGCGATTTCTGAGCTGGGGCTCCCTCCGGTGGTTGCTGAGGGTAATGAACTAATTGCTGAATGGCCTTCAGCTGGCTCTGAATGGTCTGATATAAGTGACCTGTACTCCCTTCAGCCTTGCCAGTAATCAATTGTTCTTCCACGTCTTGCTTGGAGCTCAGCTTGCATTCCTGCTCTCATTCAGATAAGTGATTTGCTGTTTTTTTTCCTCTGGTTGGATTTTTCTTGCTGTTGGATGCTTAGCAGTAGACTTCAGCCTGGTCCCCTTTTGGGGCCTGGCTCTGCAATTGTGCTCAGTTTGTGTTTGCACTTTTGCTCTGTTTCTGTGTCACTTTTTATTTGCTGAATTGCTGTGTGTTACACCAGAGAACTGATTTAGGTGGTAGAGACCGTGTGATCTCAGTTTTTTTGTTAATCAGAAGTGTTGGTATTTTTGTCAGGGTTTTTTTGGGTTGCAGTCAGAATTCTTTCCTATACTTTTCTATCTAGACAGATTTCTGTCTGTGTTCATATTTTCTTCTGGTCTAACCGCCATTACATGTTTGGAGGCTTCCTATTTCTTTGGGGATTCTGCTACGGGGCAGATAGCATTCATCTTTCTGCCTTCAGATGTAGCTATCTCTCCGGCTGTGACGAGGCGTCTAGGATCACCGTAGGTACGCTCCACGGCTACTTCTAGTGTTGCGGTTAGTTTAGGGTCCTGCAATCCAATAGTTTCCAGCCTTTCTGGTGTATTGCTTCTTTGGCTATTTTTGCAATTTCTCCTCAGCTACCGAAACATAACAGTATTACCGGCCACACTGAAAATTATATGGTACTCAACAGAAGTGAAAAATAGTAAAAGGAAAAAGAAAAAAGGGAGTTGTCAGAAATTTTTTTTTCTGTTTGTTGCATTTTTTTCCTCTTTTTCTCTGGGTGCTGAGGAGGATTTTTTTTTCCTCAATGGAGTTTGCACAGTTGTCTGGCCGTGTGGAGCAGCTTGCCACTGAGGTTCAGAGTATTGCTACCTATTTTGCTAGGTTGCTGGTTGTGGAACCTAGGATCCCCATACCAGATTTATTTTTGGGGGATCGGTCTAAATTTCTGAATTTCAAAAAGAACTGTAAGTTGTTTTTTGCCTTAAAGCCTAAGTCCTCAGGGAACGCAGCACAGCAGGTTCAAATTGTCATCTCTTTGCTGCGCGGCGACCCTCAGGATTGGGCTTTTTCCCTGACACCTGGGGATCCTGTTTTGAATGATGTTGATGTATTTTTTCAGGCTCTGGGGTTATTGTACGATGAACCTAATGTCACTGATCAAGCCGAAAAGACCTTGTAGGCATTAAATCAGGGTCGTGAAGACGCTGAGCTGTACTGTCAGAAATTCCGAAAGTGGGTAGTCCTGACCAAATGGAATGATGATGCTTTGGCAGCCCTTTTTCGGAAAGGTCTGTCAGAAAATGTAAAGGACCTTATGGTAGGATTCCCTGTTCCCTCTGGTCTCAATGATTCTATGTCTTTGGCTATTCAAATTGACAGACGTCTGCATGAGCGGAGAGGTATGCGTGAGATAGTGTTGCCTTGTGAGCCCGCTCCTGAGCCCATGCAGTGTGATGGAGTGACTTCTGGGGCTCAGCGTCATGAGTATCGAAAGAGCAATGGGTTATGTTTCTACTGTGGTGACGCCTCTCATGCTACTTCCATCTGCCCTAAGCGGGGAAGACTTTTTGCGCGCTCAGTTGTCTTGGGTACTGTTCAGACTAAATTTCTGTTGACTGTTACCCTGATTTGCTGCCTGTCCATATTTTCGGCTCAGGCTTTTGTTGATTCAGGAGCAGCTATTAACCTGATGGATTTTGACTTTGCCAAACGCTGTGGGTTTCCCATGATACCCCTGCGGAAGTCTATTCCTTTGCTGGGCATTGATTCTACCACTCTGACGGAGAATAAACCCGTTTTATACTCAGGTGATAATGAGGGTTGAAACAGATCATCAGGAGAGTTGCAAATTTCTGGTGTTGCATAATCTGCATGACATTATTGTACTGGGTTTCCCTTGGTTACAGACTCATAATCCTGTTTTGGATTGGAAATCTGTGTCTGTGACCAGTTGGGGCTGCCAATGTGTTAATACTGACACTACTGTTTTTTCTGCCTCTCCCCAGTCTCAGGATGTCCCTGACTTTTTGACTGATTTTTCTGATGTGTTTAGTGAGAGTAAGTCTGCATCCTTACCCCCGCAAAGGAGCTATGATTGTGCTATTGAGTTAGTGCCTGGTGGTAAATTTCCTAAAGGTCGCCTTTTTAATTTATCTGTACCTGAACACGATGCTATGCGATCTTATATCAAGGAGTCTTTGGAGAAGGGTCATATCAGACCATCCTCTTCACCTTTGGGCGCCGTTTTTTTCTTTGTGGCCAAAAAGGATGGTTCATTTGAGGCCGTGTATTGACTATCGCCTCCTGAATAAAATCACTGTTAAATATCAATATCCGTTGCCCTTGATTTCTAACCTATTTTCCAGAGTGAAAAGTGCTAGTTGGTTTACCAAGCTTGACCTCAGGGGGGCGTATAACCTTATTCGCATTAAGCACGGGGATGAATGGAAGACGGCGTTTAATACCCCAGAGGGGCATTTTGAGTACCAAGTGATGCTGTTTGGGCTTACTAATGCCCCTTCCGTCTTCCAATCCTTCATGAATGATATTTCCAGGGATTTTGTGGATAAATTTCTGATTGTTTATTTGGATAATATCTTGATTTTTTCCAACGACTGGGACTCTCATGTGAAACATGTTCGGACTGTGTTCCAGATTTTGAGAGAGAATGCACTGTGTGTGAAGGGATCAAAGTGTCTTTTTGGCGTACAGAAGGTCTCATTTCTGGGATTCATTTTGTCTCCGTCTGTTACTGAAATGGACCCGGTCAAGGTTCAGGCCATCTGTGATAGGGTTCAACCTACTTCATTGAAGGCTCTTCAGAGATTTTTGGGTTTTGCCAATTTTTATCGTAAATTTATTGGTAATTTCTCCGGTATTGTTAAACCATTGACTGATTTGACCAAAAAGGGTTCCGATGTGGTGAATTGGCCTCCTGAGGCAGTTTCTGCATTTCAGGAACTTAAGCAGAGATTCACTTCTGCTCCTGTTCTACGGCAGCCTGATGTTTCTCTGCCGTTTGAGGTGGAGGTTGATGCCTCTGAGATTGGGGCAGGTGCCGTTTTGTCCCAAAGGGATCCAGAGACATCTAAGAGTAACCCTTGTGCCTTTTTCTCTCGAAAATTTTCTCCAACTGAACGTAATTATGACGTGGGTAATCGGGAGTTATTGTTCATGAAGTGGGCCTTTGGAGAGTGGAGACATTGGCTGGAAGGAGCCAAACATCAGGTGGTGGTCCTCACGGACCATAAGAACCTGGTTTATCTCGAGTCAGCCAAGCGACTTAATCCTAGACAGGCCAGGTGGGCCTTGTTTTTCACACATTTTAATTTTGTGGTTTCTTTTCTTCCGGGCACTAAGAATGTTAAGGAGGATGCCCTCTCTAGCAGTTTCTTTGCGGATTCTCCTGAGTTATCTGATCCTGCTGTTATTTTGAAAGAGGGTGTAGTTCATTCCGCCATCTCGCCCAATTTGAGACTGGCTCTGGAGGGGTGTCAGGAGGATAAACCTGAACGCTGCCCTGTTGGGAAATTGTTTGTCCCAGACCAGTGGAGAAGAGTGTGATGTCTGAGATTCATTGTTCCGCGTTGGCTGGTCATCCCGGGATTTTTGGTACCAGAGACTTGGTGAGTCGGTCCTTTTGGTGGCCTACTTTGTCTCGTGACGTCAGGGACTTTGTGCAGTTCTCTGGGACTTGCTCTCGTTCCAAGCCTTGCTCTCGTTCTAGTGGTTTGTTAATGCCATTACCTGTACCCAAGAGGACATGGACCCATATTTCTATGGATTTTATTTCCGACCTCCCTGTCTCTCAGAGAATGACCATTATCTGGGTAATCTGTGATAGGTTTTCCAAGATGATATATCTTGTGCCATTACCTAAGTTGCCTTCCTCCTCCGAATTGGTGCCTTTGTTCTTTCAGCACGTGGTTCGGTTACATGGCATTCCGGAGAACATTGTGTTTGACAGAGGAGTCCAGTTTATTTCCAGATTTTGGAGGACATTTTGTTCTAAACTTGGTGTTCAGTTATCTTTCTCCTCTGCATTTCATCCTCAGACCAATGGACAAACCGAGAGAACAAACCAGACCTTGGAGACTTATTTGAGATGTTTTGTGTCTGCTGATCAAGATGACTGGGTCTCTTTTTTGCCTTTGGCTGAGTTTTCTCTTAACCCCTTAATGACCAAGCCATTTTGTATGTTAAAGACCAGGCCAATTTTTACAATTCTGACCACTGTCAGTTTATGTGCTTATAACTCTGGAACGCTTCAACGGATCTTGGCGATTCTGAGATTGTTTTCTCGTAACATATTGTACTTCATGATAGTGGTAAAATTTCTTCAATATAACTTGCATTTATTTATGAAAAAAACGGAAATATGGCAAAAATTTTGAAAATTTTGCAATTTTCAAACTTTTAATTTTTATGCCATTAAATCAGAGAGATATGTCACAAAAAATTGTTAATAAATAACATTTCCCACATGTCTACTTTACATCAGCACAATTTTGGAACCAACATTTTTTTGTTAGGAAGTTATAAGTGTTAAAAGTTGACCAGCAATTTCTCATTTTTCCAACAAAATTTACAAAACCATTTTTTTTAGGGACCACCTCACATTTGAAGTGAATTTGAGGGGTCAATATGACAGAAAATACCCAAAAGTAACACCATTCTAAAAACTGCACCCCTCAAGGTGTTCAAAGCCACATTCAAGAAGTTTATTAACCCTTTAGGTACTTCACAAGAATTGAAGCAATGTGGAAGGAAAAAATGAACATTTAACTTTTTTTCCCCAAATTTTTCTTTCGACACAATTTTTTTAAATTTTATCAAGGGTATCAGTAGAAAATGAACCACAATATTTGTTGTACAATTTCTCCTGAGTACACCGATACCCCATGTGTGGGGGTAAACCACTATTTGGGCGCATGTGTTGTGAGAGCTTTGAACCCCCAAGGGCTTCACAGAAGGTTATAACGTAGAGCCGTAAAATTAAAAAATCATATCTTTTCCAAAAAAATTATCTTTCCACCCCCAATTTTTATTTTCCAAAGGGTAACAGGACCCCAAAAGTTATTGTGCAATTTGTCCTGAGTACGCTGATACCCCATATGTGGGGGTAAACCACTATTTGGGCGCATGGCAGAGTTTGGAAGGGAAGCAGCGCCATTTGACTTTTTTGGCTGGAATTGAGATTGGATGCCATGTCGCATTTGGAGAGTCCCTGTGTGCCTAAACATTGGAAACCCCCCACAAGTGACCCCATTTTGGAAACTAGACCCCCCCAAGGAACTTATCTAGATGTGTGGTGAGAGCTTTGAACCCCCAAGGGCTTCACAGAAGGTTATAACGTAGAGCTGTAAAATTAAAAAATCATATCTTTTCCACAAAAATGATCTTTCCACCCCCAATTTTTATTTTCCAAAGGGTAACAGGACCCCAAAAGTTATTGTGCAATTTGTCCTGAGTACGCTGATACCCCATTTGTGGGGGTAAACCACTATTTTGACGCATGGCAGAGCTCGGAAGGGAAGGAGCGCCTTTTTCAACTGCAGACTTTGAAAGAATGGTCTGTGGGTGTCATGTCACGTTTGGAGAGCCCCTGATGTGCCTAAACAGTAGAAACCTCCCACTAATGACTCCATTTTGGAAACTAGACTCCCCAAGGAACTTATCTAGATGTGTGGTGAGCACTTTGAACCCCCAAGTGCTTCACAGAAGTTTATAACATAGAGCCGTGAAAATAAAAAAAATCATATTTTTTTCCACAAAAATAATATTTTTGCCCCCAAATTTTTATTTTTATAAGGGTAACAGGAGAAATAGGACCCCAAAAGCTATTGTGCAATTTGTCCTGAGTACGCTGATACCACATATGTGGGGGGAACCACTATTTTGATGCATGGCAGAGCTCGGAAGGGAAGGAGCACCGTTTTTAAATGCAGACTTTGATGGAATGGTCTGCCGGTGTCATGTCGCGCTTGGAGAGCCCCTGATGTGCCTAAACAGTAGAAACCCCCCACAAATGACCCCATTTTGCAAACTAGACCCCCCAAGGAACTTATCTAGATGTGTGGTCAGCACTTTGAACCCCCAAGGGCTTCACAGAAGTTTATAACGTAGAGCCGTGAAAATAAAAAAATCCTTTTTTTTTTCCACAAAAATGACATTTTTGCCCCCAAATTTTTATTTTTATAAGGGTAACAGGAGAAATAGGACCCCAAAATTTGAAGTGCATTTTGTCCTGAGTACGCTGATACCCCATATGTGGGGGGGAACCACTGTGATCGCCTTATTGCGATCTTTGGGAGGCAGAATGAACAAATCCACAAAAGGTGAAGAATTGTTTTTCTTTTTTACGCCGTTCTTCGTGCGGTATTAGTGATTAGGCGAATTTATTCCTCGGATCGGTGTTGGTATTTTTGTCAGGGTTTTTTTTGGGTTGCAGTCAGAATTCTTTCCTATACTTTTCTATCTAGACAGATTGGGCCCCAGCGTTTGCTCATTCTATTTTCTGTCTGTGTTCATATTTTCTTCTAGTCTAACCACCATTACATGTTTGGGGGCTTCCTATTTCTTTGGGGATTCTGCTACGGGGCAGATAGCATTCTGTAATGTATGTAGTACAGTTCATATAGCGTCTTGTGCTTGGGTGCGATGAAAATACATGAGACACAGGTTTGATATAGAAAGTCTTGTATTACTTCATACAAGTTGGCAAAAATAGTCACACAGTTTGCAGACACAGAAGCAGGAGACACAGCAGGCCAGAGTAATCTAAGCTCAGCAATCACTCTCCACAACAGGTTCAGGATCTTCTTCTCTGTTACCGTAAGTCCATGCAAACGTGGGTCTTTCAAAGAGCAGGGTTCAGAGTCCACAAGTGCTTCAGAGTTCCTCAGTAGGAATTGCTGGAGTACAAGGTCCAAGGCTTTAGGAGTCAGGTCACAGGTTCACTGCAGGCTAGATTCTGAAGCACTGATTGCTCAGCTGTGGCTGCTTAAGAAGCAAAAGGAGAGAATCAGGGCGGGAACATGCAAGCTGGAAACTCCATTTTGACTGAGGGCAAGATAGCTGCAGCAAGACAGAAAGTAAAATGGCTGACGAACAAACTGAGTTTCAGGAACATGTACACAGAACCTTACATTACTCCCCCCTTAGGGACAGCCTCCGGATGACCTCAGGCCAGGCTTGTGTGGGTACCTCTGATGAAACTGACGGAGCAAGCGAGGAGCATTAACGTTATTGACTGGTTCCCATGAGTTGTCCTCCACTGGGTAGCCGTGCCATTTAATCAGATATTGTAACTGATTTCTATACAACCTGGAATCTAAAATCCTTTCCACCACAAATTCTTCTTGACCATCGACTAGCACTGGGTCAGGGCAAGGAGAAGAACGTCCAGGAAACGTATTGGGTGTCGCAGCCTTTAGTAGGGATACATGAAAGACAGGGTGAATTCTCATAGTTTTGGGCAGTTGAAGACGACAAGCAACGGCACTTATAATTTTACTGATTTTATAGGGTCCAATGTACTTATGTCCCAACTTAGACGATGGAATCCTTAACTTAAGATTTCTGGTTGACAGCCAGACCAAGTCTCCTACCTTGAAAGCTGGTGCAGGTTTACGAAATTTATCTGCTGCTTTCTTGTACCTTTCCTGAGCCGATTCCAGATTCTCCTTTAGAAGATCCATATTCTTCTGTAAAGACGTGATTCTTTCAGCCACTGCTGGTAAAGGCGTTTCTATGGGAAATCGTGGTAGAATGTTAGGATGATAACCTAGATTAGAGTAAAAAGGAGACTGCTTAGTGGAGGCACTCTGAGAGTTGTTATACGAGAACTCAGCTAATGGAAGTAGATCCACCCAATCATCCTGTAGGTGGCAGATAAAGCAGCGGAGATACTGCTCCAGGGTTTGATTGGTTCGTTCGGTCTGTCCATTAGTCTGGGGATGAAAAGCAGAAGAAAGGTTTACTTTAATGTCCAATGCTGCACAGAAATTTTGCCAAAACCTAGAAGTGAATTGCACCCCTCGATCCGAAATAACCTCATCCGGTACTCCATGTAAGCGAAACACATCTTTAATCATCAAATCTGATGTCTGTTTTGCAGTGGGTAAGCCGACACAAGGGATAAAATGAGCTGCCTTTGTTAGACGGTCAACCACCACTAGAATGGTGTTCTTCCCTTGAGAGGTTGGTAATTCCACAATGAAGTCCATAGAAATGGATCCCCACGGGCGGGACGGGGTGGGAAGAGGCTGTAACAGACCAGTTGGTGAGGAGCGAGGTGTTTTGCATCTTGCACAGACTTCACATGAAGTGACATAGTTTAAAACATCCTTCCTGCAAGTGGGCCACCAAAAGAAACGAGAGAGAAATTCCTGTGTCTTTAGAATTCCTCTATGCCCAGCTATCTTGGAATCGTGAATGAGTTGCAATACTCTCAATCTGACTGTTTCAGGAATATACAGGCGTTGTCCCTGAATCCACACACCATTCTTAAAGACAAGACTTACGTCCCTTGGGGGTTGTGCCAAAAAGGAATCCGCATGGTATGCTTCCTTGATGTCCTTAAGTAGGTCTTGATTATGAATTACTCCTAGGAATCTAGAGTCAGGAAGAATAGTCTTAGGAGGAGTAATTGGACGTGTCTCTGCTGAGTAAATCCTAGAGAGTGCATCAGCCTTTCCATTGCGCGATCCTGGTCTATAAGAAATGATAAAATTAAATTGGTTTAAGAAAAGATTCCAGCGAGCCTGGCGAGGAGTCAGGCACTTAGCCGACCTGATAAACTCAAGGTTACGATGGTCTGTCAGGACGACTATTTGCTGTGCAGCTCCCTGAAGAAGGTGTCTCCATTCTTTGAAGGCGGCAATAATGGCCAACAACTCTCTATTGCCCACATCGTAGTTCCTCTCAGCCGAAGACAACTGCTGGGAAAAGAAGGCACAGGGATGCAAGACATTCTTCTCACCTGTTCTCTGAGAGAGTATAGCTCCAACGGCACAGTCTGAAGCATCCACCTCTATTATGAAGGCAAGCTCGGGGTTGGGATGTACTAGGATAGGTGCAGTGGTAAATTTATCTTTTAGACGGGAAAATGCTTCCTGGGCTTGGGGAGTCCAGGAGAACCTAGACTCTTTCCGGGTAAGTTGGGTGATAGGTGACACTACCTCAGAGAAATTTCTAATGAAACGTCTATAGAAGTTGGCAAACCCGATGAAGCGCTGTACCTCCTTCACATTTCTAGGACTTGGCCAATCCTTGATGGCTTGGGTTTTGCTTCCATCCATACTAATTCCTTGTGTAGACAGTACATACCCCAGAAATTGAATTTCGGTCCTATGGAATTCACACTTTTCAAGTTTGATGTAAAGATGATTTTGTCTTAGACGTTCCAAGACCATTCTCACATGTCCATGATGTTCCTCTGTGGAGTTAGAAAAAATTAGAATATCATCCAAATAAATTACCACGAATGTATCTAGGAGATCCCTGAAGATGTCATTCACCAAGTGTTGGAAAGTGGCTGGGGCGGTACTCAGACCAAAAGGCATAACTAGATATTCAAAGTGTCCATAGCGTGACCTGAATGCAGTCTTCCATTCATCCCCAGGTCTAATACGGACTAAGTTATAGGCCCCACGAAGATCTAGTTTAGAGAAAATTTTGGCATGTCGCACTCTCTCCAATAACTCAGGGATTAAAGGCAATGGATAACGGTTTCTAATAGTAACCTTATTGAGTTCCCTATAGTCTACGCATGGTCTCAGAGATCCATCTTTCTTCTTTACAAAGAAGATGGGTGCACCTGCAGGAGATGAAGAGGGGCGTATGAAGCCCTTGGCTAGATTTTCGTCTATGTAATCCTTTAAAGCCTTTAGCTCGGGCCCCGCCAGGGGGTAGATCTTACCAAAAGGTATCTCTGCTCCAGGCAATAATTCAATTGGACAATCATATGGACGGTGAGGAGGAAGCTGGTCAGCGTTCTTCTTGTCACATAAATCCACATAGTCCTGGTATACAGCTGGTAGTTCAGGGACTGACATGGTTCCTTTAGGAACAGAGCAAGCTGAAACTTTTGGACTCATCTGTTTCTCTGGAAAGTGTAATTCCTTGGTCTCCCAGTTAATGGTAGGATTCTGAGCCTGCAGCCATGGTAGCCCTAGAATAATGGGAAAGTGGGGAGAAGAGATAAGCATAAAGGACAGTTTCTCTTGATGATCTTTACCCATAAGAACCCTCAAAGGCTCTGTTTCCTGATCCACTGGTCCAGAGGTCAGCAGGGAGCCATCCACAGTTTCCATCTGTACTGGAGTAGCCTTCTTCACTGAACGTATCCCCTGTTTCAGAGCAAAGGAGACATCCATAAAATTTCCACTTGCCCCTGAGTCGATCATAGCAGAGCTAGACACCCAAGCTGAGTCAACCCAGAGTTTGATGGAAAGAAAGCAATGAGAATTGTTTTTCTTACAACTCAGCTGGGACACCGCTGAGGAAACTTGAAAAATGGCAGCGTTTACACAGTCAACGTCCTCAGAGGTAACGGAGTTTAAGTCCGAGAAATCAAGATCTGTTGCTGCAGATCTCTCTGGAGCCTGAGGCTCGGACCTGACAGATCCCCTCTCGCAACACTCACAATGAATGAGTGCTGCAGTAGTCTTACGAGAATGGCTGGGGCAGTTTATAATGAAGTGCCCTGACTTACCACAATAGAAACATAGATTCTCCTTAAAACGATGTTCCTTGCGTGCATCACTAACCCGTCGTTGTAAAGAGTCTACCTGCATGGGTTCAGGTTCAGGTTCCCGTGTAATCCTACTCAAAGGTTCCTTAGCTGGAGAGGAAGGTAGGAAAAGGTTAGTGCGATTGCTTTCGAACCATCTCTCTTGCCTGCGTTCAGTCAGACGAGTATCAATACGGATGCAGTAGTTAATAAAGTCACCTAACGCAGTGGGAGGATCGGCACGAGCAAGTTCATCCTTAATCAGTGGAGATAACCCCTTTCGAAAAATAGATTTTTTGACGGAACTGTCCCAGGTGGTATCAAGGGCCCATCTCCTGAAATCCAAGGCATATTCAGCTACCGAGTGCTTACCTTGGCGCAAAGCTAACATGGCTGCTTCAGCTGTTGCACCTCGATTGGGGTCATCAAACACCTGCCCCATGGCTGAAATAAAAGCATCAAGGTGATTCAAACAATCATCCTCAGTCTCAATCAGAGGGTTTGCCCACATCAAAGCCTTGTTGGTAAGCAACATAATTATAGTAAGCACCTTAGATCGTTCAGTGGGAAATTGTGAAGCATGTGCAGTAAAAAAAAGATTGCATTGATTAATAAATCCCCTGAATTTCTCACGTTCACCGCCAAAACGAAAAGGGGGCAACTTGGGAATCCCAGAACTCGGGGCTACGGCAGGAGCCTGGACTCGCTCTTCTAGAACCTCAATCCTGGCTCGCAAATCCTGGGCAGTCTGTCCAAACACTTGCAAATTGTGATTAGTGAGGTCCTGTAGGCTTGAAAAACGGGTCTTTATATTCTGCAAATCTGCAAGGATATTATCAGTCACTCCGCAAAGTTCCTTTATGCGGGCCTCCATTTTCCAGATCTTTTAAGACAGGAGTACTGGAAGAAGAGGAGAGGAGAAAAAAACAATAGTGTTTACCTGTGGTAACACTGCAGAGAGAAAAAAAATTAAGGGAACTGCTCACCTGGAATGGTTGTGAGAAGTCACAACCACTATCATCACAGAAAGTTCACCCGGACATCTGATATCCACAGTTACAGCAGACAAAAAAAGAGAAAAGAAAAAAAAAACAATAGTGTTTACCTGTGGTAACACTGCAGAAAAAAAAACACTTAAGGGAATTGCTCACCTGGAATGGTTGTGAGAAGTCACAACCACTGTCATCACAGAAAGTACAACCGGACATCCGATATCCACAGTTACAGCAGACACAGCCTTTCCAGACCCAGCAGACACTAACGTTTTGTCTTCAGAATCTTGTAATGTATGTAGTACAGTTCATATAGCGTCTTGTGCTTGGGTGCGATGAAAATACATGAGACACAGGTTTGATATAGAAAGTCTTGTATTACTTCATACAAGTTGGCAAAAATAGTCACACAGTTTGCAGACACAGAAGCAGGAGACACAGCAGGCCAGAGTAATCTAAGCTCAGCAATCACTCTCCACAACAGGTTCAGGATCTTCTTCTCTGTTACCGTTAAGTCCATGCAAACGTGGGTCTTTCAAAGAGCAGGGTTCAGAGTCCACAAGTGCTTCAGAGTTCCTCAGTAGGAATAGCTGGAGTACAAGGTCCAAGGCTTTAGGAGTCAGGTCACAGGTTCACTGCAGGCTAGATTCTGAAGCACTGATTGCTCAGCTGTGGCTGCTTAAGAAGCAAAAGGAGAGAATCAGGGCGGGAACATGCAAGCTGGAAACTCCATTTTGACTGAGGGCAAGATAGCTGCAGCAAGACAGAAAGTAAAATGGCTGACGAACAAACTGAGTTTCAGGAACATGTACACAGAACCTTACACATTCATCTTTCTGCCTTTAGGTGTAGCTATCTCTCTGGCTGTGACGAGGTGTCTAGGATCACCGTAGGTACACTCCACGGCTACTTCTAGTGTTGCGGTAAGTTTAGGGCCCTGCAACCCAATCGTTTCCAGCCTCTCTGGTGTATTGCTCCTTTTGCTATTTTTGCAATTTCTCCTCAGCTACCGAAACATAACAGGTGCTGGTGGGAGTGAAAAGGGAGCTCCCTACCTCTTACAACCTTATAAATGCCACGATCTTTGTATCTGGAAGGTTAACCAGCCAGGGACAGTACAGGCTCTGGCCCTGGCTGTTACCGCATGAGCTTGGCTGTGAGCTAACCCGAGCTCTTGGCTGTGATCATGTGGGGAAGTGTTGATATTTCACCATCTCCTGCTGATGCCATGTTGTGATCGGTCAGTCTAATTGACTGCCCAAATCACAGCAATCAGCGAGCAAGGACCGCTGAAAGGGGTTCTCACATCTCTAGCAGTACCAGTCAGCCGTCAGTGACTGCTTTCGGCATGGAGCTGTCACTGTGTGTGACAGTTCAAGTACATGACGTGTATAGCACATCATGATATGGGAACGGACACCCACTCATGAATGTACTGTACCTGTCACTAGTCGTTAAGGGGTTATTACTATCAACAGAGCAGAGAATAATTTTGATTATCTTGTGACAATGGCAACTAGAACATGAAGCAATTGAAGAAAGTGGCCTAGTCTGATAAGCCATGTTTTTTTTTGCTTAGTTATTTTTCTTTTTAAACCATATGAGTAGTTAGGTGTGTATGTATTGCTTGCCTGAGGAACAGTGAGCATCAGAATATACTAAGGTGGAAGGCAGGCTGGCAGAGTTATTCAGTTGTCTTTGTTTCACAGTCCCTACACACACTGTAAGGCGCAAACCCACCTCGGATCTCTTGACCCGAACTAATAGCCTCATATATGTCTATGCTTGGCCTGGGCATTGCGACCTACAGTATACATGTACCCTGAAATACAGATTTATGATTTTACTTTTAGCGTTCAGATGAGCATATGTAGAATCATCTGGGGTTTTTTTTTATCCAGAAAAACCTGATGATTTTTCATCCATATAGTGTGCTGTTTGGCATCTGGCATCCATTTTTTTTAATGCACCCAAAGAGTTTAATGAGTCTTAAAAATGGCATGCATATGGACAGGGCACAGACGAAAAATATACTCATCTGAATAAGCCTTTAATGTGGTGCTTTTGGAAATGTTCTACATCCTGGATGTTACTTTTACATGTACCGCCTACCCTAACATTTTTGCATACCAAATATACTCCCTGGCAGCGGTGTCTTTCAGCAGGAAAATGCGCCTAGTCACAATGCAAAAAATGTTCAAGAGTGATTTGAGGAACAGGAATATCTGTGAGACTAGTGTTGAGCATTCCGATACCGCAAGTATCGGGTATCGGCCGATATTCGCTGTATCGGAATTCCGATACTTAGTTCCGATATTTTTCATATATCGTATACCGGAATCGGAAGTTCCCATAATTCTTTGAGAGGCACTGTGATTTTAGTCAGCCAATGAGGAATCCTAAGAAGTGTGGGCACATCCTGTAATGCTGCGGTCATCTTAACTAATGGCATGGCTGTGATTGGCTGCTGAAATGATGTCAGAATGCACTATAAAAGGCGCCGCCACCATTTTAGCGTCACTGTGCTGTGAACTCAGTTAGGGACAGAACGCTGCTCTGCTGACTCTGAGGGACAGTTAGAGATTGCGATTATGTGTACTGTGCTTTAGGCAGGCTAGTTTACCAACCGCTGTGTAAAGCTTCCTTTTGCCTTGCAGTGTTGTTTTAACAGCTCTGTGCAAGGTGTGTGTGTGAGAGTGCAGGTGACGCTGCAGTTTGCTCTGCATCCACCGCTGTTTGTAGGCATCTGCACGTGTCACTCACTGACTCTTTTTTTTATTTTATTTTGTGGAATTGGTGCAGCTCCATTCAATTGAAATTAACAGTGATATATTAGTGTGACGCGCTTCCATCCGTATACAATACATTGGTTGCAAACACTATAGAAGTACAGAAAGGAGCCTTTCACAGCTAGTGAACAGTTGTGTGCAGTGTTCACTGTACTCTGTGAGGTTTTCATTTTTTGAGTGCAGATCACACTCCAGTAAGTTCTTCAACCACTGCTGGTTGTAGTCTGCTGAGCGTGTGTCACTGCCTCCTCCTTGACATTTTTCTCTAATTGGTGCTGCTCCATTCTATTTTAAAAAAAATCTAATCTATTAGTGTGACGCGCTTCCATCCGTATACAATACATTGGTTGCAAACACTATAGAAGTACACAAAGGGGCCTTTTACAGCTAGTGAACAGTTGTCTGCAGTGCTCACTGTAGTCCGTGAGCTTTTCATTTTTTGAGTGCAGATTACGCTCCAGTTAGTTCTTCAACCACTGCTGGTTGTAGTCTGCTGAGCGTGTGTCACTGCCTCATCCTTGACATTTTTCTCTAATTGGTGCTGCTCCATTCTATTTAAAAAAAATCTAATCTATTAGTGTGACGCGCTTCCATCCGTATACAATACATTGGTTGCAAACACTATAGAAGTACACAAAGGGGCCTTTCACAGCTACTGAACAGTTGTCTGCAGTGTTCACTGCAGTCTCTGAGGAATAACCACACTTAGGCCTTATAACTTTTCTGACTTTCTTTATCAATCTACCAAGATGAAGAAGGCAGGGAGTAAGGCACGTGGTCGTGGCCGTGGAGTTTCAGCAGGGAGAGGACGTGGGGATTCTGTGGCTGCTGCCGCACCCAGTGACACAGCATCCACCAGTTTTCCCCGTGAGCGTTCCTTTATGCGCACTTTTGTAGGAGGTCGGCAGTAGTATAGGAGGTATACCATTCGTCAAACTCAAATCTGACAGGTCGACACGCCCCCTATCATTTAATCCGTCTCCCTGTCAGATTGATCCAGGTCGTCATGTCCCCTGGCTGAACTTTGCTCAGGCTGGGAAATCTGGTCTGCTGGATTTGTGAATTTCAATCAAAGTGATTTATTCGTCTCTATTGATATTTTATGTAATAAGGATTTTATTGAAGTATCATCTTATAACACATTTGGAATTACGACGCTCATCTTATAGTTTTATTCAGTATATATATTTTTAGCTTGGCAGTGTATCTACACTTATATCAGTACTGGGAAAGAGTTTTAGTGAAATACAGACTTTTGTTACAGATCGGTAATCTATTAGGAGCTGTGTATCTAAGGCTTGTGTTGTTTTGAGAGGAGCATATTTTTCTATTTACTAACTAACATGGTACATAGATATACATCTTTACGTTATAGTTTTTATTCAGTGTTTATATATATATTTTTAGCCTGCCATTGTATCTACACTTATATCAGGACTGGGAAGAATGTAATGACATGGGGTTAGGAATCTCCAACCTAGTTTCTGGTGTGGGGAAAATAGGATTATAAGTATCTCAATGAAGCATGTATATCAATAAAGTAACTTCCCCATCACAGATGCTAATATAATGATGTTAGCATGCAAGTGCAGGGCTCACAATACATACTGTGCGTGCATATGAAGTCAATTAGCACATCCATATGAGGAGCTATATCATCTTATAACACATTTGGAATTACGACGCTCATCTTATAGTTTTATTCAGTATATATATTTTTAGCTTGGCAGTGTATCTACACTTATATCAGTACTGGGAAAGAGTTTTAGTGAAATACAGACTTTTGTTACAGATTGGTAATCTATTAGGAGCTGTGTATCTAAGGCTTGTGTTGTTTTGAGAGGAGCATATTTTTCTATTTACTAACTAACATGGTACATAGATATACATCTTTACGGGCACATAGAAATGTAGTACAACAGTGTTGACATGAATTGTCAGAATGAGTGAAGGTCGATGCTACGGTAATTCAGGCAAACAGTAAATAGTACTGCATTGTGTATAGTCAGTGGGATCTTTTAAAACCAACACATTTATGTGTATTCTGATAGCAGTGCCCATAGAATGAGTGAAGGTCGATGCTATTGTGACATGTTAGAAACCACATATACTAAATAGCCCTGTATTGTGTCATGACCTGTAAGTACAATGAGAGAAGGTCGCATGCATTCATGAATTCATTTGTCTCTATTTACCTGTAAATGTGTGTAAAGGGGAAAGTCATGGCGAGATTGAAATAAATTGAAAAAGGAAGCTTTTGTAGTATAAAATACAAATTTTATTAATGTCTAAAATACATTATCATGGATAAAAATCCAAAAGAGTGGGATATACAGCATGCAGAAAAAATAACCAAAGTGTTGACATGAAGTTACAGCTCAAAGACATATACATTATCATGAATAAAAATCCAAAAGAGTGGGATATACAGCATGCAGAAAAATAGCCAAATGCAGACAGGTATGAACTACATTCAAATCAATATATAATAGTGCACATCTCCATATCTTATATGTTATAACGATAATAGACTAATCCGGGGCTAAACAATAATAACCTACATATATTTGTCCATATATATGCAGTCTATGTAACTCACAATATCCCCCAATAGGCAGACATATATGCACTATATATAGGATTATAAGTATCTCAATGAAGCATGTATATCAATAAAGTAACTTCCCCATCACAGATGCTAATATAATGATGTTACCATGCAAGTGCAGGGCTCAAAATACATACTGTGCGTGCATATGAAGTCAATTAGCACATCCATATGAGGTGCTATATTAAAAAAGCATTTGTGTATAGTTGGCCAATCAAATATTAGTTATGCGTTCGCTACCACTGTCAACCATAGCAGCTCTCATGATGCTAGCTATTTTGATCAGCTTATCATATCAACCATGAAGCCTCTTTTAACCCCTTCACAATAATGTACAGAGGAGTTTTTATGTTTTAATACTGATAGACATATCGTGAACTGACATATAGGGTCCATGTGAGACACCATATTTTTCAAATATTAGTTAAGCGTATATTTCAACATTTTTGCTCCTTCACAGATTTATTTTACATTATTTTTTTATTTTGCTTAAGGATCATGTACAGAGGAGTTTTTATGTTTTAGTACTGATAGACATATCGTGAACTGACATATAGGGTCCATGTGAGACATGCCTGGACAAGTCCGGGCATGTCTGGGCATGCCTGGACAAGTACTGGTCACGGGACAGCCGTGGAAAAACAATACTGAAATTCAAAAACTATGTGCTGGCCGTTAACACGCGCACAGTCATCTAGAAAATATTGAGCGAGTTGCTTCACAAACCCTCTCAAGGCATGTTGAATGTTAACGTTCCCGCTATGAGCTACACACATGACCAACTGTATAGCCTGGGATGCGTAGCGTTCTTGCAGCGCAGGCCTATTTTTAAAGACGCTAAGCCCCATCAGATATAAAAGACAGGCATGTTGAGATGTGTCCCGGCCTATTTTGGCACAGAACCACAACTATGCAACGATTTTGACCAGCATTCAACAAAAAATCGGGTACAAATTTTTTAACATAACCGTGTTTCGGACCCTCAGACCATGCCAGAAGCACTCTGTGCCATGTACTCTAACTCATAATATTCGATTTTGATCCGCATTCAACAAAAAATTGGGTGCTAACTTTTTAGCATACCTGTGTTTCTATAGCGAATACACGGACCCCTACAGCGCATCCCTATAGTGTAGTTTAATGTAGGGGGCAAACAGATTATCGCTGGTGCTTGGAAAATACCACATTTCATAGATGGTGGTGATCCGCTGAATCATTTTTAAACATTTCACGCCACTCATGCACCCACAGCACACTTATGCTGTACCAGCACCGCTGCAGCTAGTGCTTTTTAGCTAAAAAAAAGACCCTTATTTGCATCATTTTCATTATAGTACGACTGGTGCATACCCACTCCTATGCAGCGATATTGAGTACCGCTCAACAAAAATCAGGTACAAACTTTTTAACATACCTGTGTTTCGGGCGCTCATGCCATACCAGAAGCACTCTGTGCCATGTACCATAGCCCATAATAATCGATCTTGATCAGTATTCAACAAAAAATTGGGTGCAAACTTTTTTAGCATAGCTGTGTTTCTGACTCCCATGTCGTACCAGAAAGACCTATTTTGGCACAGGCCTACACCTATGCAACGGTTTTGACCACTACTCAACAAAAATGGCTACAAACTTTTTAACATATCTGTGTTTCGGACTATCATGTCATAGCAGAAGCACCCTGGGCCGTGTACTCTAGACCATAATATTCGTTTTTGATCAGCATTCAACAAAAAATTGAGGCATGTTGAGACGTGTCCCGGCCTATTTTGGCACATGACAAATGTTTCTGACTCTCATGTCATACCAGAAGCACCTTGTGCCATGTACTCTAGACCATAATATTTCACATCGGGTATGAGAACTACATAGCTTTGTTTTCTCAGGTATTTAAAAAAGTGTGGAAAACTGAAAATCCCGCGGCCTGTGGTAATTTAGTGAGAACCATATAGACAAATCGGGTATCGTCACACACGAGACCACGACACCTCGGGCTATCACATTTACCACTAGTTTTCAAAAATCAGCTCCTTAACAATAAAGTAAGAATCGTAGCGTCCTGCATTGTGGTCTATAAATGTATAGTTTGAAAATTTACCGTTGCTAAAGAACAGTAAAAAGTCGTGCGTACAACTATCAGCCCCAAAACTCTCACCACTATCACAAACACTATTGCCTACAGAGGCGCCCCGCGAGAATTTCTGTATGTGTGTATCAAGATGATCCCTGCTATGACCGAATGTTTGCTCGTGGATGCTGGCATTTCCAGTGACATCATAGTTGTGTAAATGCACTGGGGCACGTGTATCGATCCCCTAGGTTGTAATGCGTGATCATTTTAATTATTTTTCAATTCATAACCATACGTTCTCAGGCAGACAGGTTTATTTCACAGAAGTTGACTGTACAGTTGCATAATCTTTGTTTAAAATCATACATTTGCATAATTTTGTTTAAAATCGCACAGTTCTGCGATAATGTCTGGTGTTGGACACGCACTTATCAGTCTTTCATACGTGTCGCAGAAAGATTTTAGTCTGTTCTGCGAGAGTTTATTATGCACGTACTGTGCAGACATGTCAAGAAACATTTTGGTGTGTTCACCAGTACATACGGGTGTTGGTGTGTAAGGCGATCGACCATCATCCTTCTGCTTCTTACTTACACGACGGCGCGATACCGTGCGTTTCTTTGACGGTAATGCATCGGCTGAATTGGCAGCTGCTGCTTCCGCGTTGCTATTTTTTATTTACAGCTGCTAAAGTATCGCCCGTGAGGTTGCAGTTTGAGGGAGAAAACAGCCCCATACGGCTGCGCCCGAGCAGCGAGATGTCTGTTAATTCAGCATTCTCTGTAGATCAGCACCCGGGGCATACTTGTAAGTATATATGTCTAGGCCGCTCTATAGTGTACTTATACAAACAATCATGCATCGGTTTCACAGATAATCGGTGCTAGTAGCTTTACAAATATCGCGTTGAATCAGAGCCAAGTGGCTCATGTAGCTCTTCCTAAATCTCCCCCACTTAGCGGTTAACTACACCATGTATCTTTTCTTTAGTTACGGAGGATCGTCATTCGCGAGTTTTGCAGCAGCGCAATTATGGATTTGAGAATAGAACGGAAGTGAGAACGGAGCCTCTTTCACACGGGTGTGTCGCAGATCGTGAAGAAAACGACGCGCCAACCGAGCACCCCGGGAATACTGAGAGTAGTCGGCTTAAGAATATACGTCTGTGTCAAGCTACAGAATCTGCAAATAGCAACGCGGAAGCAGCAGCTGCCAATTCAGCCGATGCATTACCGTCAAAGAAACGCACGGTATCGCGCCGTCGTGTAAGTAAGAAGCAGAAGGATGATGGTCGATCGCCTTACACACCAACACCCGTATGGACTGGTGAACACACCAAAATGTTTCTTGACATGTCTGCACAGTACGTGCATAATAAACTCTCGCAGATCAGACTAAAATCTTTCTGCGACACGTATGAAAGACTGATAAGTGCGTGTCCAACACCAGACATTATCGCAGAACTGTGCGATTTTAAACAAAATTATGCAAATGTATGATTTTAAACAAAGATTATGCAACTGTACAGTCAACTTCTGTGAAATAAACCTGTCTGCCTGAGAACGTATGGTTATGAATTGAAAAATAATTAAAATGATCACGCATTACAACCTAGGGGATCGATACACGTGCCCCAGTGCATTTACACAACTATGATGTCACTGGAAATGCCAGCATCCACGAGCAAACATTCGGTCATAGCAGGGATCATCTTGATACACACATACAGAAATTCTCGCGGGGCGCCTCTGTAGGCAATAGTGTTTGTGATAGTGGTGAGAGTTTTGGGGCTGATAGTTGTACGCACGACTTTTTACTGTTCTTTAGCAACGGTAAATTTTCAAACTATACATTTATAGACCACAATGCAGGACGCTACGATTCTTACTTTATTGTTAAGGAGCTGATTTTTGAAAACTAGTGGTAAATGTGATAGCCCGAAGTGTCGTGGTCTCGTGTGTGACGATACCCGATTTGTCTATATGGTTCTCACTAAATTACCACAGGCCGCGGGATTTTCAGTTTTCCACACTTTTTTAAATACCTGAGAAAACAAAGCTATGTAGTTCTCATACCCGATGTGAAATATTATGGTCTAGAGTACATGGCACAAGGTGCTTCTGGTATGACATGAGAGTCAGAAACATTTGTCATGTGCCAAAATAGGCCGGGACACGTCTCAACATGCCTCAATTTTTTGTTGAATGCTGATCAAAAACGAATATTATGGTCTAGAGTACACGGCCCAGGGTGCTTCTGCTATGACATGATAGTCCGAAACACAGATATGTTAAAAAGTTTGTAGCCATTTTTGTTGAGTAGTGGTCAAAACCGTTGCATAGGTGTAGGCCTGTGCCAAAATAGGTCTTTCTGGTACGACATGGGAGTCAGAAACACAGCTATGCTAAAAAGTTTGCACCCAATTTTTTGTTGAATACTGATCAAGATCGATTATTATGGGCTATGGTACATGGCACAGAGTGCTTCTGGTATGGCATGAGCGCCCGAAACACAGGTATGTTAAAAAGTTTGTACCTGATTTTAGTTGAGCGGTACTCAATATCGCTGCATAGGAGTGGGTATGCACCAGTCGTACTATAATGAAAATGATGCAAATAAGGGTCTTTTTTTTAGCTAAAAAGCACTAGCTGCAGCGGTGCTGGTACAGCATAAGTGTGCTGTGGGTGCATGAGTGGCGTGAAATGTTTAAAAATGATTCAGCGGATCAGCACCATCTATGAAATGTGGTATTTTCCAAGCACCAGCGATAATCTGTTTGCCCCCTACATTAAACTACACTATAGGGATGCGCTGTAGGGGTCCGTGTATTCGCTATAGAAACACAGGTATGCTAAAAAGTTAGCACCCAATTTTTTTTTGAATGCGGATCAAAATCGAATATTATGAGTTAGAGTACATGGCACAGAGTGCTTCTGGCATGGTCTGAGGGTCCGAAACACGGTTATGTTAAAAAATTTGTACCCGATTTTTTGTTGAATGCTGGTCAAAATCGTTGCATAGTTGTGGTTCTGTGCCAAAATAGGCCGGGACACGTCTCAACATGCCTGTCTTTTATATCTGATGGGGCTTAGCGTCTTTAAAAATAGGCCTGCACTGCAAGAACGCTACGCATCCCAGGCTATACAGTTGGTCATGTGTGTAGCTCATAGCGGGAACGTTAACATTCAACATGCCTTGAGAGGGTTTGTGAAGCAACTCGCTCAATATTTTCTAGATGACTGAGCGCGTGTTAACGGCCAGCACATAGTTTTTGAATTTCAGTATTGTTTTTCCACGGCTGTCCCGTGACCAGTACTTGTCCAGGCATGCCCAGACATGCCCGGACTTGTCCAGGCATGTCTCACATGGACCCTATATGTCAGTTCACGATATGTCTATCAGTACTAAAACATAAAAACTCCTCTGTACACGATCCTTAAGCAAAATAAAAAAATAATGTAAAATAAATCTGTGAAGGAGCAAAAATGTTGAAATATACGCTTAACTAATATTTGAAAAATATGGTGTCTCACATGGACCCTATATGTCAGTTCACGATATGTCTATCAGTATTAAAACATAAAAACTCCTCTGTACATTATTGTGAAGGGGTTAAAAGAGGCTTCATGGTTGATATGATAAGCTGATCAGAATAGCTAGCATCATGAGAGCTGCTATGGTTGACAGTGGTAGCGAACGCATAACTAATATTTGATTGGCCAACTATACACAAATGCTTTTTTAATATAGCACCTCATATGGATGTGCTAATTGACTTCATATGCACGCACAGTATGTATTGTGAGCCCTGCACTTGCATGCTAACATCATTATATTAGCATCTGTGATGGGGAAGTTACTTTATTGATATACATGCTTCATTGAGATACTTATAATCCTATATATAGTGCATATATGTCTGCCTATTGGGGGATATTGTGAGTTACATAGACTGCATATATATGGACAAATATATGTAGGTTATTATTGTTTAGCCCCGGATTAGTCTATTATCGTTATAACATATAAGATATGGAGATGTGCACTATTATATATTGATTTGAATGTAGTTCATACCTGTCTGCATTTGGCTATTTTTCTGCATGCTGTATATCCCACTCTTTTGGATTTTTATTCATGATAATGTATATGTCTTTGAGCTGTAACTTCATGTCAACACTTTGGTTATTTTTTCTGCATGCTGTATATCCCACTCTTTTGGATTTTTATCCATGATAATGTATTTTAGACATTAATAAAATTTGTATTTTATACTACAAAAGCTTCCTTTTTCAATTTATTTCAATCTCGCCATGACTTTCCCCTTTACACACATTTACAGGTAAATAGAGACAAATGAATTCATGAATGCATGCGACCTTCTCTCATTGTACTTACAGGTCATGACACAATACAGGGCTATTTAGTATATGTGGTTTCTAACATGTCACAATAGCATCGACCTTCACTCATTCTATGGGCACTGCTATCAGAATACACATAAATGTGTTGGTTTTAAAAGATCCCACTGACTATACACAATGCAATACTATTTACTGTTTGCCTGAATTACCGTAGCATCGACCTTCACTCATTCTGACAATTCATGTCAACACTGTTGTACTACATTTCTATGTGCCCGTAAAGATGTATATCTATGTACCATGTTAGCTAGTAAATAGAAAAATATGCTCCTCTCAAAACAACACAAGCCTTAGATACACAGCTCCTAATAGATTACCGATCTGTAACAAAAGTCTGTATTTCACTAAAACTCTTTCCCAGTACTGATATAAGTGTAGATACACTGCCAAGCTAAAAATATATATACTGAATAAAACTATAAGATGAGCGTCGTAATTCCAAATGTGTTATAAGATGATATAGCTCCTCATATGGATGTGCTAATTGACTTCATATGCACGCACAGTATGTATTGTGAGCCCTGCACTTGCATGCTAACATCATTATATTAGCATCTGTGATGGGGAAGTTACTTTATTGATATACATGCTTCATTGAGATACTTATAATCCTATTTTCCCCACACCAGAAACTAGGTTGGAGATTCCTAACCCCATGTCATTACATTCTTCCCAGTCCTGATATAAGTGTAGATACAATGGCAGGCTAAAAATATATATATAAACACTGAATAAAAACTATAACGTAAAGATGTATATCTATGTACCATGTTAGTTAGTAAATAGAAAAATATGCTCCTCTCAAAACAACACAAGCCTTAGATACACAGCTCCTAATAGATTACCGATCTGTAACAAAAGTCTGTATTTCACTAAAACTCTTTCCCAGTACTGATATAAGTGTAGATACACTGCCAAGCTAAAAATATATATACTGAATAAAACTATAAGATGAGCGTCGTAATTCCAAATGTGTTATAAGATGATACTTCAATAAAATCCTTATTACATAAAATATCAATAGAGACGAATAAATCACTTTGATTGAAATTCACAAATCCAGCAGACCAGATTTCCCAGCCTGAGCAAAGTTCAGCCAGGGGACATGACGACCTGGATCAATCTGACAGGGAGACGGATTAAATGATAGGGGGCGTGTCGACCTGTCAGATTTGAGTTTGACGAATGGTATACCTCCTATACTACTGTCGGCGTACCCCCCTGCTGCGGGAAGAACAAACTGAAGCCGTTGTTGGTTGGATGGCAGCCAATGCATCGACTTCAATTGCTTCCACCTCCTCTCAGGACCACAGCACTGTTGAACAACCATCTGTCTCTTCACCGCCTGCCAAATTGCCCAGGCAGTCAGAGAGCTCTGTAAAGGAGCCAGCTGAGTCTCTGCTTCTGTTCTCAGAATCTGTTGTTTTGCAAACAGGGGCCCAGCCAAGCAGCATTCTGGAATGTGAAGAAGAGGGAGTATGCAGTGATGCGCAACAGCTGTGTCTCTCTGAATCTGAAGAGGCGGGTGAGCCAGTGCCGATGGTCAGCACACCGCAGAACGCATCTGATGATGATGAGACTCAGGTGCCAGTTTCTGTTGAGCATGGTGCTGGCCAGACCACACAACAGCAGCAGGTGTTGGAAGAGGGTAGTGGAGATGATGAGGTCCAAGACCCAACATGGCGTGAGGAACAGGAAGGTGGTGGGAACAGCTCTGAGGAAGAGATTGCCCCAACGGTCCAAACAGTAGGGAGAGGTAGGCTGCAGACTCGGTTGCCTGTAGCCTCCAGTTTGGCACCCGTTCGTAGCAGTTCTCTTACAACAGCCAAAACGGGCGCTCCCAGGACTTGCACTGCGTGGTCCTTTTTTGACACACTTGCAGATGATATTTGCTATGTCAAATGCAAGCTGTGTAATCAAAAAGTAAAAAGAGGTAAAAGTGTCAGTAACCTTAATACCACAAATATGTGGAAACATGTGCGGACAAAGCACGTGGTTGAGTTACAAGGACACACTGGAGATGTAGGCCAACCTACAGCAGCACCTACATCTTCAGCTCGTGTTGGAGCCTCTTCCTCCAGCTCACACACAGCTGGTTCGGCTTCCTCACAGGATCGCCATGGAAGAACCTCTGTCACTGTTGTCCAGAGACCCAGTGTTATTCCACCCACAGCTGCAAGTTCCCTGTCATCCTCACACTCCCAGGCCACAAAACAGCCATCGGTAGCACAGGCATGGGATAAAAGACGGCCATACTCGGCAAACCATCCACGAGCACAGGCTCTGAATGCTGGCATTGCAAAACTCCTGTCCCTTGAAATGCTGTCATTCAGGCTGGTGGAGACTGACAGTTTCCGTAACTTAATGGCATTGGCAGTCCCACAATACAATGTGCCCAGCCGATTTTATTTCAGCAGGCAAGCCGTCCCTGGTCTGCAAAAGCATGTTGAGGGAAAAATTAAACATGTGCTACTAAACGCCGTCAGTAGCAAGGTCCACCTGACCACCGATGCGTGGACCAGTACCCATGGCCAGGGACGATACCTTTCCCTCACTGCCCATTGGGTCAATGTTGTGGAGCCGGGTACAGATCTTGCGAGTGGCGCTGTACGTGTTCTGCCAACTCCAAGGATTGCAGGAATCCAGTCTGTCCACATTGACTCCTCCTCCTACTCCAGTTCCTCAGAATCATCGCTGCAGGAGCCGTCACGGTCTACCTCCACATGGACCCGTGAACGCTTACCTGTTGCGACCGATATGAGCACAGCCGTGGCCAAACGTCAACAGGCCGTCCTGAAATTAATTTCCATGGGGAATCGAAGCCACACAGCGCAGGAGGTCTGGAATGCCATCAAGCAGGAGAGCGACGTGTGGTTTTTGCCAGCGAATCTCCAGCCAGGCTTGGTAGTGTGTGACAATGGCCGAAATCTGGTGGCAGCTCTGGGCCTTGGCAACCTCACTCACATACCATGTCTGGCACATGTGCTCAACTTGGTTGTGCAGAGTTTTTTGAGGGACTATCCGGATCTTGATGCACTGCTGCACAAGGTCCGCCTAGAGTGCGCTCACTTGCGACGTTCCAGCATGGCCAGATCCCGCATTGCAGCTCTGCAACGCAGATTTCGCCTTCCTGAACATCGCATCATATGTGACGTACCCACCAGGTGGAATTCCACGTTACATATGTTGGAGCGGTTGTGTGAGCAGCAGCCAGCAGTAATGGAGTATCAGCTGCATTAGGCGCAATCAACTCGCAATTTGCACCGTTCACACTTCACCTCTACTGAGTGGGCCTCAATGAAGGACATCTGCCACGTTTTGCGTGCGTTTGATGAGTCAACGCAGATGGCGAGTGCAGATGATGCACTAGTCAGCCTGACTGTCCCCCTTATCTGCCTGCTTCAAAAAACACTGCAAGCACTAAGGGATGAGGTTTTGGAAGAGGTGGAGGATGAGGAGTCACAAATTCCATCACCTTCTGGACAGTCAGCGCAACGTGGTTCCTCACAAAGGGCTGGGCAGGGCTCACTTTGTGAGGAGGATGAGGAGGAGTCAATGGAGGAGGAAGACAT
>JARQOD010000004.1:244296422-244497172 GCA_033576555.1 Oophaga sylvatica | reverse complement strand
TTCCTCTTCAACATTACTTATATTTGTGTCATTTGAAAAAATACATATTTTAGTTAAAAATTAAAAACCCATGTTCAATAGCTGTGAAAGGCCTGTTTGTGTACTTCTATATTGTTTGCAACCAATGTATTGTATACGGATGGAAGCGCGTCACACTAATAGATTAGATTTATTTTAAATGGAATGTAGCAGAACCAATTGGAGATAAATGAAAAGGATGAGCCACTGAGACACGCTCAGCAGAGTACAAGCAGCAGTGCTTGAACATGTAACTGGAGCGTGATCTGCACTCAAAAAAGTAAAAAACACAGACTGAAGTGAACACTGAAACACAACTGTCCACAATCTGTGAAAAGCTCCTTTCTGTACTTCTATAGTGTTTGCAACCAATGTATTGTATACGGATGGAAGCGCGTCACACTAATAGATTAGATTTATTTTAAATGGAATGTAGCAGAACCAATTGGAGATAAATGAAAAGGATGAGCCACTGAGACACGCTCAGCAGAGTACAAGCAGCAGTGCTTGAACATGTAACTGGAGCGTGATCTGCACTCAAAAAAGTAAAAAACACAGACTGAAGTGAACACTGAAACACAACTGTCCACAATCTGTGAAAAGCTCCTTTCTGTACTTCTATAGTGTTTGCAACCAATGTATTGTATACGGATGGAAGCGCGTCACACTAATAGATTAGATTTATTTTAAATGGAATGTAGCAGAACCAATTGGAGATAAATGAAAAGGATGAGCCACTGAGACACGCTCAGCAGAGTACAAGCAGCAGTGCTTGAACATGTAACTGGAGCGTGATCTGCACTCAAAAAAGTAAAAAACACAGACTGAAGTGAACACTGAAACACAACTGTCCACAATCTGTGAAAAGCTCCTTTCTGTACTTCTATAGTGTTTGCAACCAATGTATTGTATACGGATGGAAGCGCGTCACACTAATAGATTAGATTTATTTTAAATGGAATGTAGCAGAACCAATTGGAGATAAATGAAAAGGATGAGCCACTGAGACACGCTCAGCAGAGTACAAGCAGCAGTGCTTGAACATGTAACTGGAGCGTGATCTGCACTCAAAAAAGTAAAAAACACAGACTGAAGTGAACACTGAAACACAACTGTCCACAATCTGTGAAAAGCTCCTTTCTGTACTTCTATAGTGTTTGCAACCAATGTATTGTATACGGATGGAAGCGCGTCACACTAATAGATTAGATTTATTTTAAATGGAATGTAGCAGAACCAATTGGAGATAAATGAAAAGGATGAGCCACTGAGACACGCTCAGCAGAGTACAAGCAGCAGTGCTTGAACATGTAACTGGAGCGTGATCTGCACTCAAAAAAGTAAAAAACACAGACTGAAGTGAACACTGAAACACAACTGTCCACAATCTGTGAAAAGCTCCTTTCTGTACTTCTATAGTGTTTGCAACCAATGTATTGTATACGGATGGAAGCACGTCACACTAATAGATTTGATTTTTTTTTCTAATATAATGGAGCTGCACCAATTCCACAAAATAAAAAAAAATAAAAAAAAAAAAAGAGTCACTGACACGTGCAGATGCCTACAAACAGCGGTGGATGCAGAGCAAACTGCAGCGTCACCTGCACTGTCACACACACACCTTGCACAGAGCTGTTAAAACAACACTGGCAAAATGAAGCTTTACACAGCGGTTGGTAAACTAGCCTGCCTCAAGCACAGTAGTACACAAAATCGCAATATCTAACTGTCCCTCAGAGTGAGCAGAGTAGCGTTCTGTCCCTTACTGAGTTCACAGCACAGTGACGCTAAAATGGCGGCGGCGCCTTTTATAGTGCATTCTGACATCATTTCAGCAGCCAATCACAGCCATGCCATTAGTTAAGATGACCGCAGCATTACAGGATGTGCCCACACTTCGTAGGATTCCTCATTGGCTGACTAAAATCACATTGCCTCTCAAAGAATTATGGGAACTTCCGATTCCGGTATACGATATGGAAAAAGTATCGGAATTAAGTATCGGAATTCCGATAACGCGAATATCGGCCGATACCCGATACTTGCGGTATCGGAATGCTCAACACTAATCATCACCACACAATAAAAGAAAAAATAATGGATTTACCTGTGGCAAAACACTTTTGTATGCCCGGTCATAGCATGATGGATATTGAATTACTGGTATTAAAATATAACTTCAAATCTGAGAAAGATAGAAAGGTTTGGGAATATAATCTCATGATGACCTTTGACACTCTTAGTGCTGGAATGAATAGATCACTCGGATTCATGTCATTCTATATCAATTAAGGAATCTGCGTCTCTGACCTTCTAGGGGCATCAAAACAGAACACCAGACCCCAATCAGAGGGCAATAAAACTTTCTCTATGAACTGTTCCAATATGTATGATCATCCCTCTGCCATAATGACAGTTCTGCTTCACGTCACTTGTCTTACCTATTGCACTATTCCTGTGTCCTGTTGTGTGTAGAAATATGTGATTCTTCAGATTTTTTATTAGTCTTTGCCTGATGAAGAGACCTGAGTAGTCTCGAAAGCTTGGAATTTGTTACCATCTTTTCAGTTAGCCATTAAACGGTATCAACCACTGAGGACTCTCAAGTATAAATATTTTTCTATTCTTGGAATTGAAATTCATCATTTTATTGTCCTAGTAAAACTTCATTTATTCTTGTTTGAAGTACATACATTTGCAATGGCCACGTAACAAGGCAATAACTCAATATTTTATTTCAAAACCCTCCTTGACCCTGGGCTTCAACACCGCCAGTTGCTGCTCAGAAGTGTTAGATGCACAGATGAAAACAATCGCTGATGTGTTTGTGGGGTTCAGTAACGCCTGCTGTTCCCCTGCTGTGTGTCTGGCAAAAATTACTGCTGCTAACTACAAATTCAACTTCAAACATCTCATACTAGGCCTCTGCCTACACCCTCCTTGACCCTGGGCTTCAACACCGCCAGTTGCTGCTCAGAAGTGTTAGATGCACAGATGAAAACAATCGCTGATGTTTTGTGGGGTTCAGTAACGCCTGCTGTTCCCCTGCTGTGTGTCTGGCAAAAATTACTGCTGCTAACTACAAATTCAACTTCAAACATCTCATACTAGGCCACTGCCTACACCCTCCTTGACCCTGGGCTTCAACACCGCCAGTTGCTGCTCAGAAGGTTAGATGCACAGATGAAAACAATCGCTGATGTGTTTGTGGGGTTCAGTAACGCCTGCTGTTCCCTGCTGTGTGTCTGGCAAAAATTACTGCTGCTAACTACAAATTCAACTTCAAACATCTCATACTAGGCCTCTGCCTACACCTTCCTTGACCCTGGGCTTCAACACCGCCAGTTGCTGCTCAGAAGTGTTAGATGTACAGATGAAAACAATCGCTGATGTGTTTGTGGGGTTCAGTAATGCCTGCTGTTCCCCTGCTGTGTGTCCGGCGAAAATTACTGCTAGCTACCTACACATGGTAAAAAAAACATGATATGTCAAAGTGTCTAGTGCTACACATAGATATGAGGCTACACCCTGATTTCTAAGCTGTAAACAATTGAAACGTCAGCTTTAAAACCATAAAATGATTAGTCTTTGTCACAAATCTGTAACAAAATAATTGTGACATATTATTTCAGATATGCACATGTCGAAAACAAATGCTAACACAAAAGCCTAGTTATGCTATAGGATACTGATGGTCAACCTTGTCACTCCATAGCTTAGACAAATCCAACTCACATCATGACTCAAATGCTGCAATGTTGGAAGTGCATAATGTGTGTTGAACTTTGACAACAGCTGCAGTGCGAAGGTTAGACTTCAGTGTTCTTGGCTTTTAAATAAAAACATACAAGTAAATATAATAATCCAATGTTGATTAAGGGACGTGATGTACACCTGTAATATTGTGCAAACAATGCATGTAGGAATAGTCCTCTTCAACATTACTTATATTTGTGTCATTTTAAAAAATACATATTTAATTAGAAAGTTAACAGCCCATATCATAAAGGTCCTTCATGTAAACATGATAATCGGTAACAAAAATCAGGCATTACCTTTTTAAAGTCAATAGTGCATAGTCACAATAGCAAAATATATACCTGTAAGTGGTGCTGAAAGAACGACAACTGATAGAATAGGTGAATGATATCTATTTATCAGACTGAAGATGGACACCTGTACAATGTCGATATAATACTGTACCTTAACAAAACAGCTGTGTCACACCTCACACGCGTTTTTCTTGTAGCTTGTTATGTAATAGGGCACATGCGTGTATGTTTCATCATAGGTGCATGTTTACTGAGTAAAGCAGTCATGACAACGCCTTTGTGTTGTCGGTACGCTTGCGATGATGAACGATGTGCACCGTGAATGTTAGTCTGCGTCATAAGACGCACAGACGCTCCAATACCCAACGCGTCACAGCAGGAAGCCAGTCTGTGCGTCCAAACAAAGGCGCAAGCATACATGCACGTACCCTTTTATAAAGCTATATAAAAAAAGGATGTAGTAGTAACGCACACTTTATTGAGGTACAGTATTACATCGCCATTCACCATCTGTGGCTATGCAGTCTCATCTATATATACCTTATCTATCCGTTGTCATGCTTGCAAGTCCACAGTCAGGCATAAATAGCTGTTTTCACTATGCACTATGCACTTTTTAAAGGTTTTGTTTGTTAATATAAATGATTGGCACATATTATCAGTATTACATGATGGAAATTTTAGATATTTTTAAAAACTTTTTAGTGATATTATTCAGCAAATGTAAAGTTTTATGAATGTCACAGATAACTTGTAATGCTGATTATGTTTTTAAGTCAGCCATTCATTGTCTATACAATAAAAATGGTGTACATACTGTTACTTATCCATCATTAATGGATTCTGATATGTACTTGTATGCTTTTATTTAAAACCGCATAGCAGATTATTTAACCTATTTTTATTGTGGTTTGCATTGCTTTTCAACATGTTAATGTATGCGTTTATGTTTGTCAATTATTAATTTACATATATTTTTTAAAGTAAAATCATCATCTTATGGTACTAAAGGTTATATTTCTCTTGTTTGGAGTATAGACATTTTTAATTGACACGTAACAAGGAAAATACTTGATCTAGTATTTAAACATCCTCCTTGACCCTGGGCTCCAACACCGCCAGTTGTTGCTCGGAAGTGCTGTTAGCACAGTCAACACTTGCTCCTGTGTTACTGGGGTTCAGTAATGTCAGCTGTTCCCCTGCTGTGTGAACGGCAAAAAGTCCTGCTGCCTCCACACTGTTCTCTTCTCATCCCTGGGCTACAACACCGCCAGTTGTTGCTCGGAAGTGCTGTTAGCACAGTCAACACTTGCTCCTGTGTTACTGGGGTTCAGTAATGTCAGCTGTTCCCCTGCTGTGTGAACGGCAAAAAGTCCTGCTGCCTCCACCCTGTTCTCTTCTCATCCCTGGGCTACAACACCGCCAGTTGTTGCTCGGAAGTGCTGTTAGCACAGTCAACACTTGCTCCTGTGTTACTGGGGTTCAGTAATGTCAGCTGTTCCCCTGCTGTGTGAACGGCAAAAAGTCCTGCTGCCTCCACCCTGTTCTCTTCTCATCCCTGGGCTACAACACCGCCAGTTGTTGCTCGGAAGTGCTGTTAGCACAGTCAACACTTGCTCCTGTGTTACTGGGGTTCAGTAATGTCAGCTGTTCCCCTGCTGTGTGAATGGCAAAAAGTCCTGCTGCCTCCACCCTGTTCTCTTCTCATCCCTGGGCTACAACACCGCCAGTTGTTGCTCGGAAGTGCTGTTAGCACAGTCAACACTTGCTCCTGTGTTACTGGGGTTCAGTAATGTCAGCTGTTCCCCTGCTGTGTGAACGGCAAAAAGTCCTGCTGCCTCCACCCTGTTCTCTTCTCATCCCTGGGCTACAACACCGCCAGTTGTTGATCAGAAGTGCTGTTAGCACAGTCAACACTTGCTCCTGTGTTACTGGGGTTCAGTAATGTCAGCTGTTCCCCTGCTGTGTAAACGGCAAAAAGTCCTGCTGCCTCCACCCTGTTCTCTTCTCATCCCTGGGCTACAACACCGCCAGTTGTTGCTCGGAAGTGCTGTTAGCACAGTCAACACTTGCTCCTGTGTTACTGGGGTTCAGTAATGTCAGCTGTTCCCCTGCTGTGTGAACGGCAAAAAGTCCTGCTGCCTCCACCCTGTTCTCTTCTCATCCCTGGGCTCCAACACCACCAGTTGTTGCTCGGAAGTGCTGTTAGCACAGTCAACACTTGCTCCTGTGTTACTGGGTTCAGTAATGTCAGCTGTTCCCCTGCTGTGTGAACGGCAAAAAGTCCTGCTGCCTCCACCCTGTTCTCTTCTCATCCCTGGGCTACAACACCGCCAGTTGTTGCTCGGAAGTGTCATTGGCACGGGTACTTACTCCTGCCCAGACTGGTTACAGCACGCCATCTGTTTCCTGTCAGTGTAAACGTCACTTAGCCTCCAATAAGTTGTCCTGTCGTGTTGCGGTCGGGTTAGCCGACTCTATGGTGCCTGGAGTTTAGGTGCTTCCTATGTGTGCTGCGGGATATGCAAATAAAGGCTGTTTCCGTTGTGACAATAGGACAATCACCCACTGTAGTACTGTGGGATTCGGTAACTGCGGCCGGCTCACGGCCTGTCAACTTAAATTTCCATGGGTACCTTCTGCTGCCCCTCCGGGTTCCAGCACAGTCAGCTGGTCCTCGTTACTTGCATTGGCTCTTGTACCTTCTGCTACCCGTCCGGGTTCCAGTACCGTCAACTGGTTCTCCGCAGTGCCTTTGGCCTAGGTGCCTCCATCTCGGTATCCGAGTTCCAGCAACGTCTGCTGGTCCTTGGTAGTGCTTTGGAGCACAGGTACCTCCTGCTTAGTAACCGTGTCCCAGTAACGTCAGCTGGTCCTCGGTTGTGCCATTGGCTCTTTTCCTTCTGCTGCCCCTCCGGGTTCCAGCACAGTCAGCTGGTCCTCGTTACTTGCATTGGCTCTTGTACCTTCTGCTACCCGTCCGGGTTCCAGTACCGTCAACTGGTTCTCCGCAGTGCGTTTGGCCTAGGTGCCTCCATCTCGGTATCCGAGTTCCAGCAACGTCTGCTGGTCCTTGGTAGTGCTTTGGAGCACAGGTACCTCCTGCTTAGTAACCGTGTCCCAGTAACGTCAGCTGGTCCTCGGTTGTGCCATTGGCTCTTTTCCTTCTGCTGCCCCTCTGGGTTCCAGCACAGTCAGCTGGTCCTCGTTACTTGCATTGGCTCTTGTACCTTCTGCTACCCGTCCGGGTTCCAGTACCGTCAACTGGTTCTCCGCAGTGCCTTTGGCCTAGGTGCCTCCATCTCGGTATCTGAGTTCCAGCAACGTCTGCTGGTCCTTGGTAGTGCTTTGGAGCACAGGTACCTCCTGCTTAGTAACCGTGTCCCAGTAACGTCAGCTGGTCCTCGGTTGTGCCATTGGCTCTTTTCCTTCTGCTGCCCCTCCGGGTTCCAGCACAGTCAGCTGGTCCTCGTTACTTGCATTGGCTCTTGTACCTTCTGCTACCCGTCCGGGTTCCAGTACCGTCAACTGGTTCTCCGCAGTGCCTTTGGCCTAGGTGCCTCCATCTCGGTATCCGAGTTCCAGCAATGTCTGCTGGTCCTTGGTAGTGCTTTGGAGCACAGGTACCTCCTGCTTAGTAACCGTGTCCCAGTAACGTCAGCTGGTCCTCAGTTGTGCCATTGGCTCTTTTCCTTCTGCTGCCCCTCCGGGTTCCAGCACAGTCAGCTGGTCCTCGTTACTTGCATTGGCTCTTGTACCTTCTGCTACCCGTCCGGGTTCCAGTACTGTCAACTGGTTCTCCGCAGTGCCTTTGGCCTAGGTGCCTCCATCTCGGTATCCGAGTTCCAGCAACGTCTGCTGGTCCTTGGTAGTGCTTTGGAGCACAGGTACCTCCTGCTTAGTAACCGTGTCCCAGTAACGTCAGCTGGTCCTCGGTTGTGCCATTGGCTCTTTTCCTTCTGCTGCACCTCCGGGTTCCAGCACAGTCAGCTGGTCCTCGTTACTTCCATTGTCTCTTGTACCATCTGATACCCGTCCGGGTTCCAGTAACGTCAGCTGGTTCTCGGAAGTTAGTCAGCCTTCTTGTACCTTCAGCTACATTTACAAATTGAAGATTTTTTAAATGTTTTTTTTGGGTAATCACTCTGGATCTCCAACAATGAAGACGACGACCCTGATGACCACCCCGAAGAAGATGACGACCACAAGGACGACGAGCATCAAGCCAACCAGCCTGAACACCATCACAAAGAAGAAATAAAAGATTACCCAGAAGAACATCACCAACAGGACAAAGAAAGTTAAGACAAACTACAAGATACAGAAAAAGAGACAGAAGAACAATAAGCAGAAGATCAAAAAGCAGAAGAACATTAAGTATAAGACCAAAATGAAGAGCAAAATATATGCTCTAAATTATAAGCAGAAGAAGACTAAGCAGTGTATGGGGGTGAGTCCGTTCCTCCTCGTGGTGCCTCTGGAAAATGCCTGCTGCTGCAGGCTAAACTGAACACGGACAAATACTTTTGTAATTTAAATCTTTTGTGACAGCAAGAACGGAAGGATGAAAAATTCATACTTTGACAGATTACAAGTACAGGAATCTCTGTCACAAATAAGAATATGATGAAGAAGATGAAGTACAATATGAAGAAGAATAATAGTTTAATAAGAAGAATATGAGTAATGTTAACAAAAAGATGAATAGCAAGAAGTTTAAGAAGAAGATAAAGAAGGTGAAGATGAAGAATAATTTGATGAAAAAGATGATGCTGCTGAAGATTATGAAGGAGAAAGTGTGACAAAAGTTAAAAAGGTGAAGAGCATGGAAGTTGTGAAATATACATATTTGCCAAATAGAAAAAACGTTAACAACATTGTCAATTTCTTCGTCAATCCGAACATCTTTAAAAAAAAAAATATTTATGCTATTCCATTTGATTGGGTTAAACATCTATGCCTTTAATGTCTCCTCAACCTTCCCCAATACATTGTACATTACTCTTTGTTGTTTTCCTTCATGTACAATTAACCAACAAGGCAAGAATGGGTTTTTTTTAATTCCGATATTTTGTTCCCATAGACTTACATTGGATTTCCGGTATCGGTATCGGGTATCGCCGATATTTTTTGGGTATCGGCGATACCATTCCGATTCCGATACTTTTGGATATCGGAAAGTAACGCTCAACTCTATGTGAGACGGGTCATTTATAATATCGATGAGTGAAAGGAACCTTTGGACTCCTTCATGCATTAGAACACTGTGGCAACGACTATCTATGCACTCTTATAGCTACAGCCCTGGATGCCTGCTTCTCTAAGGGCTTCCTGTATCTGTGACTATTGTCTGTAATTGATATAAAGTTTATGGTTACCTGAGCAGCCTCTTCACTCTTTTACAGTGTAACTCTGTACTAACGTTGATGATATTAAAAAGCTTGTTTCAGAAATACAACTTCATAGAGGTCAACAGGGAGAGCTCTTCACAGGATGATTTGCGAGCAGCGCGCCATGGGAAAAATGAGACTGACTCTCTTCATGGAGTAGCATATATAAAGAACCCTAGATTAGACTATATACTTACCCTCCATGCTTCTAGGTCAGGTTTCATACATCAGGCCCACAGGCTTCTATCACTTCACAGCCAAGTAGCAATCATCACTTCATCATATAAGTCATATCATCTTGTAACACTATAATTTATTGTATAGAACCTCTTCAACTGTAATTAAAAGTTGGAGGCCTCAACCTGGACACATCCTCCTCCCAATTCAGTATCCAAAGCATTTTGACTGTGCCCTGTTCCTGAATTCCACACATAACATAGGCTTTTGCTACTTAGGCCGGGATCACACATGCGAGAAACATTGCCGAGTCTCGCATGTGAAATCCCAGCTCTGGCGCCGGCACTCGGGAGTGGAGTGTGCGGCTGCATGTAATTCTATGCAGCCGCTCGCTCCACTCCCGAGTGTCGGCTCCAGAGCTGGGATTTCACATGCGAGACTCGGCCGTGTGTCTCGCATGTGTGATCCCGGCCTTAGAGTGAGTAATAACATTAGAGCCCACCAGGTCTATGAGGCCAATCTGCTCAGGAACCTGCAAACAAGGTTCCACCCTGCAATGCCTGGTTCAGTAGAACTGGATAATCACCTTCCATATGTAGTGCAGGATCTGTCATTCTCTGTCATCTAAGCCAGCAAACTGACAATTATTACTTTAAGGCCGGCGTCACACTTGCCGTATGAAAAATTGGTACGATTCTCTCGCCCGAGAATCGCACCAATGTTCTCCATATGGTGATCTGTATGTAATTCGCTTGCAATGTGATGATGTGATTTCCTCGCACCTATGTATCCGTATGTCATGCGTGTGGCTTTATATTTTTCACCGATTTTCCCCATTGAATTAAATGGCTCAATGGGCTGAAATGAGGAAAATGTGTGCGTATTTCTCGCAAGTTACACTGATGGTCCGTGTGGTGTGCGATGTTTTCTCGCAGCCATAGACTTGCATTGGTGAGACTCAGTCGATATACACGTAGAATGGCAGCATCCTGCAATTTCACTTGCACATAGAATACACCCGAGGAAAAAAAACGGTGATGTGAGCTGCCCCATAGATTAATACTGGTCCGATTGCTATGCGATGTTTTCTCATATAGCACTCGTCCGTATTCAACACTAGTGTGACCCCGACCTAACAGTGTTACCCCCAGAAACTGTGTTTTATCTAGATCTGGGAGGATGAAGGGGTGAGGGATGCTGAAAACAGGGTGACTTCCTGTAAAACTGGGTGATTTGAAAGCCTTCAGCCCCTGTCCATATGCCCTACTGGAGTACATTGACATCATAAAGTGTAGTTTTGCAGCTCTGGCCTCTCCTTTTATGAGCCCGAATGAAGAGTCAATATGGTGAGCACTACTCTTCCATAACTGCATGCTTTGAATGCAGTAGCTGAGGCCAATTCTCTGATTGTCTGCATAAAAAAAATGTAACCAGGTTTTTTTTAATCTGATTTACAGATCCCATTCAAGTGAGTGGGTTGGTCAAAATCATATATAGTACCCAATTTTTTACTGTTAAAAAGGTAGAATGAATCCTTTTGTGGACGAGAATATTAGATGCCACACTGATGGTAAAAATGGATACACAGTCAACGGATGAAAATTGGATCTGGCATGCAAATGAAAACATCCATTTTTTTCTTGTACCCAAAAAATGTACAACTGAATGAGGCCTTATACTACACCTCAGCTGGCCATTGGTGATCCAATATGGAAAAAATTAGCAAGGCAGCATAACTTGATTAGTTCTGCTCATCTTCAAAGGTTTTACAAAAGTAGGAGAAATTAGATATTTAATTATTAAGTTACAGAAAATAATACATGGTAAAAATATGACTGATTCTTGGCTGGCAATAAGTTTGTACAGAGGTAGCCAAGAATACCCACTCTGAATGGTGTGGTGACCCTCATTTTTTTGTTGTGGTCATATGTAATGACATCCCCCGATAAGGCATTGTTTATCATAAACTTGGCACTAACGTTTGCAGTCCTTTTAATCTCTTGCTTCACTTATCCTGTGATTGTGCATTGTGTCTTAAGGAAAATGGCATTTTTGTTCTTGACACTAAAATGTTCCACATTATGTATATTAACCTGATTATATGCATCAACAACTACATTTGAAGTTCAGAATGTTCCTTTTTATATTATTGGCTAATTGTATTTAAATTTAGGTCCAATGTGCACAGCATTGAATGTACTGTATGGTCTCCATTATTTGAATGTTCCATGCTTTATTTTAAAGATTATTTTAAATGTTATTACTTTTAATTGATCTAGTTTGGAATTGAAATAGTTGCACTTACTATGAAGACTATATACTGATGAAACACACAAAAATAAAAAAAACAAATACTTTATTAACCCCTTTACCCCAAGCCTGTTTTCACCTTCATGACAAGGCCAAATTTTACAAATTCTGACCAGTGTCATGTTATGAGGTAATAACGCTGGAACACTTCAATGGATCCCAATTCTGAGACTGTATTTTTTTTTACTTTAGCCCCAAACTTCTTATTTTAACAAGGGTAACAAGAGAAAATGCACTGTAAAATTTGTTGTGCAATTTCTCCTGAGTAAGCTGATACCCCATATGTGTAGGAAAACTACTGTTTAGGCGCATGGCAGGTGTAAGGATCTGAACGGTGTACCTGTTTTACCTGATCTGCCGGACTTTGCCCTCATCTAAGATGGAGTTGGTGGCTTCTCGGGGGCCATCTTGTTTCCTGTTTGCCTGATCTGCCCTTAGTTCTGCCAGTCTTTGCCCTCATCTAAGATGGAGTTGGTGGCTTCTCGGGGCCATCTTGTTTCCTGTTTGCCTGATCTGCCCTTAGTTCTGCCAGACTTTGCCCTTATCTAATATGGAGTAAGTGGCTTCTTGGGGACCATCTTGTTTCCTGTCTGATATGCCTTGTTTTCTGTCTGCTGCATATATGAAGAGACTCTGCACACTATACCTCTCGTACTTCACCTGCTGCCAAGCTGGAAGGACTTTTATCTCACCTGTTCCTTCTGATCTTCGGGTTACCCGTCTGTTACCAGTCTGCCTTGCATCCAAAGGACTCTACTTTCACGGATCTGCTCTACACCCACCTCCGCTGCGGCCTGCACTCCACTTGGAGCCCAGTCCGGGCCCTGGCTGGACCTCTGGATTCTGCATTCCCGGGCTTGAACTTTCATCTTTGGTCGGTACTGACAACACCCTTGTATTACTGAGCCTGTATAATTTTCTGCTTGATTCTTTGAGCCTCTGTTTACATTTGCCCTGTTAACTGAAGCCTGCCAGCCTATAATATACTTTACTGAGTCTTGACATACTGTGTTGTTATCTTCATTCTGACCCACGTCACCGGTCTCCACAGAACATCAGAATAATCTTATGACAGCAGGACTCAGAAGGGATGGAGCATCATTTGATTTTTTGAATGCAAAATATGCTGGAATCATTAGCGGATGCCATGTCGCATTTGGAGAACCCTGATGTGCCTAAACAGTGAAATCACCCCACAAATGAACCCATTTTGGAAACTATAGACCCCTCAAGGAATGTATATAAATGTGTGCTGAGCACCTTGACCACCCAGATGCTTCACAGAAGTTTACATGGTAGAGCCGTGAAAAATAAAAAAATAAATAAAAATTTTTCCCGCAAAAATGTAACAGAAGAAAATAGAACCCAAAATTTGTTGCACAATTTCTCATGAGTACGCAGATACCCCACATGGGGGAAAACTACTGTTTGTGTGCACAACCGAGCTCAGAAAGGAAAGCGTGATGTTTTGGAACAAAGACTTTGATGGAATGGTCTGCGGGTGTCATATGGCATTTGGAGAGCCCCTGATGTGACCTGCCATTATGATTCTCCAGGTCATTATGAGTTCATAGATACCAAACATGTCTAGGTTCTCTTATATCTAAGTGGTGAAAAAAATTCCAAAGTTTGCTAAAAATAGGAAAAAAAATTGCGCCATTTTCCGAGACCCGTAGCGTCTCCATTTTTCGTGATCTGGGGCCGGGTGAGGGCTCATTTTTTGCGTGCCAAGCGGACGTTTAAGGATACCATTTATCCATTCTTTTGATCGCTCGTTATTGCAATGTCATGGCGACCAAAAAAAACGTAATTCTGACATTTTGATTTTTTTCCTCGCTACGCCGTTTAGCGATCTGGATTCATCCTTTTTTTTTATTGATAGATTGGGCGATTCTGAACACGGCGATACCAAATATGTGTATGTGTGATTTTTTTTTTATTGTTTTATTTTGAATGGGGCGAAAGGGGGGTGATTTGAACTTTTTTTTTTTCTAAACACTTTTTTACTTTTGGCATGCTTCAATAGCCTCCATAGGAGGCTAGAAACATGCACAACTCGATCACCTCTGCTACATATGGGCGATGAGCAGATCGCCCATATGTAGCAGATTTACTGCATTGCTTTGAGCGCCGATCACTGGGCGACGTTCACAGCAATGTGCCGGTAACAACCATAGAGGTCTCTATGAAACCTCTGGTTGTCAAGGCAACGCGTCACCGACCCCTGATCACGTGACGGGGGTCGGCGATGTGCTCATTTCCGGCCCGGCGGCCGGAAGCGGTAGTTACATGCCTGCTGTCAGCTTTGACAGCGGCATTTAACTAGTTAATAGGCGCGGACAGATCGAGATTCCACTCACGCCTATTGCGGGCACATGTCAGCTGTTTATAACAGCTGACATGTCGCGGCTTTGAGGTGGGCTCACCGCCGGAGCCCACTTCAAAGCAGGGGATACTGCCAGCTGACGTACTATTCCGTCAGCTGGCAGAAAGGGGTTAAAGGAATTTATGTAGACATGTGGTGAGCAACTTGAACCCACAGGAGCTTCACAGAATTTTACAACGTTAATTAGTCCCAATTTTTTTCATTTTCACAAGGAAAGCTAGAGAAAAATGGACTCCAAAATTTGTTGGGCCATTTCTCCTGAGCACAATAATACCCCATATCTGGTCAAAAACTACTTTTGAGGCACAGTGCAAAGCTCTGAAGGTAAGAACGCCATATTGGATCTCAGATTTTGCTGGAATGATTTGAGGGTGCCATGTCACATTGGCAGAGCCCCGGGGGGTGCCATAACAGCAGAAGTCCCCCATAAGTGACCTCATTTTACAAACTACACCCCCAATGAATCAATCTAAGGGTGCAGTGATCATACTGACACCACAGGTGTGTCACAGAATTGTATACCTTTGGGCAGTGAAGTAAAAATTACATTTTTACCACCAAGATTTTGTTTTAGCTCCAGATGTTACATTTTCACAAGGGTAAATGGGTAAAAATGGCTCCAAATTTTTTTCCACAATTTCTGCTGAATACAGAAATACCCCAAATGTGGCTGTACAGTACTGCTTAGCCATAGACCGAGACTTGGCAGGGATGGAGCGCTATTTGACGCCTGGAGGGCAGATTTTTCTAGAATAGTTTGTGGACTCCACATACAGAGCCCCTAAGTGCCAGAAGAGAAGAATTCCCCCTCAAGTGGAATTTTGGAAATTATACCCCTTTGGGAATTTATCTACAAGTGTAGTGACAATTTGGCTCTATTGGTGTTTTCCAGTATTGACACACTGCAAAAATTGTTCAGGAATGGTTTGGGGAAAATGAAAGGATTAAAAGTACTGACTGGCCCTTAAAAAATCTCCAGATTTAGGGTACATACTCACTGGCGACGAAAACGTCCGACGCTCGCATGTAAAATCCCAGCTCTGGCGCCGGCACTCGGGAGTGGAGCGAGCGGCTGCATATAAATACATGCATCTGCGCACTCCACTCCCGAGTGCCGGCGCCAGAGCTGGGATTTTACATGTGAGCGTCGGACGTTTTCGTCGCCAGTGAGTATGTACCCTTAGTAAGATGTTGGTTGTGATCGTATGAACAGCTTGTGTGGCCTAACTGTGCAACCATTGCCTGCAGCATCCCCGGAATTGTCTCCCATCGAGCACATTTGGGAAGTCAGTGGTTGTGAATTGCAATGGAAGCTGCCAGCAGTAGACCTTGATGATTTCCCTAAGTGTATTCAGTATAGCGGAACAATACTGAGACTACCAATAATAACCTCATTGATGATATGTGAAAGAGTGCAAGTGTGTGCATCTCTGCACATGGTGCTTATACTTGATATGGAATAAACTGCTGCCATCTACCAGGATGATGAAGGTGAAATGAGGGTTGAGATTTCAGCAAGAGAATGGTGAGAAAGACACAGCCAAGGAAAGGAAATTACACCTCCTAGCTCTCTAACACCTTTTTCATGAACTGCTGTCGTTAATGAACAACATTTTCAAGTGAGGTCATCAGAGCTCTAACCACCTTAGACCAGAGTCAATGAATTTCCGCTATTGTTTTGGTGTGAATACTCCTCAATTTGCGCCTTTGTCTTTTGTTATGTAGTTTTCTGATTTTTATGGCAATGTAGCCTCTGCAGATGCTTTAGACGGATTCATAAAATGCAACTTTCTGAAAAAAAGTTGAAAATTTGGTGGATATCTACTCCAGTCCTCCCCGGAGTGATTTTATGTATGCTGGCGATTTTGAAGTATTTTTTGCAACATTTTGTAAATTGTGATTTTTTTTTGCGCTAGTTGAAGACAGAAAATTTTTTTTGGAGAGGTTTTATCTTATTGATTATTATGATAGTCACGGTCACATTAGGCATCATCTATGCTTTCCAGTCATTGTTCTATCACTTGTCTCTGATGATAGATTGGGGAAAGTTCCCTTTTATATTCACTTTGACCTGACAAAAGATATGTTTATTCATGTATTTACAAGCTGAAGAATCTAATTGTAAAATCAGATAGCACCCAAATACACTAATGCAATTTATAGAAAAGAAACAGAGCATGAGCCTGTGAAATATACTGATGGCATTCTTATGATGAAAGCAATAACACAAGTTATTTTACAGTAAAGTACTATTAATACCTATAGTCAGATATGTGAACTTATCTACTCTGTTTAATTTTACAGCACCATTAGTTTGGACAACACTACAGCTCGATGGCAGTTAATCAGGTTACAGTGAAATACATCATCTCCAGAAGGCATGAACTTAGTGTGAACCTGCCCCACTCCGCAGCATAGCATGCATTCCTTATAGGTTGACTAAGGATGCATATACGTTCAGCTGAATGCCTTACACTGTCTTTGACTGCTCAACATATTTTAAAAACTGGACTGTACACACGATACTCAAATCAGGGGCCAAGGCAAATTGGGGCCCAAACTGCCCTGTGGGTTGTGTAGTTTCATATATTAAAAGTCAATATTTAAAGGGAACCTGGCAGCAGGATTGTGCTCAGTAACCTACAGACACTGTCAGGTTGGATCCATTATACTGATTAAAATGATACCTTGGTTGATAAAATCCATCTTGTGGTTGTTGTTTATTTGTATTTAACTGAAAACTACAAATAAAGATTACACAACAACCACAAGACGGATTTCATCAACTTAGGTATCATTTTAATCAGTATAATGGCACCGACCTGACACTGTCTAGGTTACTAAGCACAATCCTGCTGACAGGTGCCCTTTAATTTTGTGAATAAACCAACTACAAATCTTATCTTCCCACATGGACCCACTAAATATATAGTATGTCCCTTCAGAAGAGTGCATAAAAAGTATAGCATTTAGTTTCCTTCCGTACTCGGCAGCCTTAAAGGGAATCTGGCACCAGATTTTTGCCACCTAATTTGAGAGCAGCTTAATGTCCAGACAGAGACCCGGATTCCAGTGATTTGTTACTTACCAGCTGCTTGCTGCAGTTTTGATAAAATAACTATCAGCAGAAGATTATCACTAGAGGACTAGTAAACATGTGACCATGTAGTCCTCTATATTCCCGAGCTCTGTACAACCCTGCCGCCAACACGGATTGGCACCTTTCTGCCTATGCACAGTGTACACAGAAAACTGCCACTCACTGGTGTGGACGAGGTTATATAGAGCTCAGCATTCAGAGTGGTACATCCGCAACAGATAAAAGTGATTTTATCAATACTACAGTGAATCAGCCCAAGAAATGATACATCGCCAAAATAAGGATTTCTGCCGTTACATGAAACAGCTCTCAGCCTAATGATATATCTGATGTACTGGTATGTCATATGCCAGCTCCCTGACTGATGTCAGCTTGCACACAGAGCTCGGGTCTGATTTGAATCAACCATCATGTGTCTGACAGCCACAGGTGGAGCAGAGCTTTGCGCACGGCTTTTAACCTGTTAAATGGCTTACAGTCACTACCTTTGACACTATTGTGATAACCTGTTAAATGTCGCCAGTAGTGGGTGTGTCGTTCCACCCGCACATTCGTGCGCCCACGATGTCACCAGGAGGAGTCACACAGTTGTGTGAATGTAGCTTAAGTGTTCTAATTACTGCCTCCATTCTTCAAGTACTGAAATGTAATAGTATCCTAATTCGGCTGCTCGATGCACCCTCGGCATGGCCAAGAATCTCGATGTATAGCTACATCCACTGCTTTGCATGGTCCAGTCTCCCTCACTGGTGATTAATAGCAGTGTCTGGAGCAAGAAGTCTGCAGAGAAAGATCAGTCAAGCTGTCCATCATCATAAAGGGAGAAGGTGCATGCAAAACCGGGGTGGAACGTCTTCTTGGTCAGCAATTAGAACACAAAAAGGTGAGATTTTTAGATAACCAAGATTATGTGCTCAGTTTATCCTGTTTAAAACCAAATATGGTAAGGGTATGCGAACACAACATCTTCAACATGGTGGTGTACACTCTGAGTTTTTTAAGACGACGGTGCTTCAGAAAACCACAAATGCCGTTTTTTCCAGGAGCGTCTTTTGGGACAGCTTTACGGCATTTACGTTGTTTTTTTTTTTTTTTACATTTTATATATAAAATTGTGTTCAAGGCCTCAAGAACAAGCAGGTCAGTTCGTGTAGTTGCTTTACAGCTTTCGAAGTCTCAAGTGGTTAAAAAGTGACAAAATATGGAACATATGCACAAGATGTTTTGACGTTACTGAGCATGATATTAATTCTCTGTAGTGACATCCACCTGAAAAAGACTTAGCTTAAGGGTATGTTCAAATAGTTTTTTTGAGATGGAAAAATCCAGCGTGGTTTTCAAGAGAGATCGAAGTCAGAATCTATGCAGTTTTTGATGAGGTTTTCAGTTCAGACACTTTTTGATGCAGCTTTTGACCCCGCATTAAGAATTTCTTGAAGCAATCCTCATTAAAGAAGGGAAAAGTCACTTGTATTTCATCAACAGTTTTCAAAACCTCAGATAAAAAAAAAAAAAAAAAAAAAAAGAAAAACCCGCTGTATGAGCAGCAATGTGGTTTTCTCAATAAAAACATGAAGCTTCTTCAAAGAGTATTTGTATAAGGCCGGCGTCACACTGGCGAGTGTGATGCGAGTAAGTCGCACGACTTTCTCGCATCAACACCCGACACAGCCGCCCGCTCTCGGACCCGAGTGTGCGGTTGCATGTATTTCTATGCAGCCGCACACTCGGGTCTGAGAGCGGGCGGCCGTGCCGGGTGTTGATGCGAGAAAATCGTGCGACTTACTCGCATCCCACTCGCCAGTGTGATGCCGGCCTAACTTTTAATGTGGATGTTGGTGCAGAACATGGCCTAAATGACAGGCATTTGGTGAGCAATGCTCTTGAAATCTAACTGGAGCAAGTCAAGCGCCCAATTTACAGAAAGTCAAGGATCCTGAGGCGATATCAGAAGGCAAATTCTGCGCATGTCTTTTTGTGTCTGCAATCTACATGTTGCTCATTTTTTACGCTCTTCAAAGAAAATACCTTGAGGGTAGTTTTGTCTAGTCACCAATATCTAACTTTTTTTTGTCCAGTAGAGAAATTTGTACCAATCTTGTTCAACACAAGCCCGTTGAAACTGGAGAAGGATCAGCAATACATGCCACCTTAAATAATTTGTATGATAGGGGTTCAAACTACTCTCAACCTAAAGCTGACCGCACAAAACGTTATGAACATTTTTAGACAACAATAACATATTGCCATCGTCAGAAAGGAAGTCAGCCATCTTTGAATCCTTTATCATATAGTTTTACAAAAGATCTTTCCGTAAAAAGAAATTCCCTGAAAGATCATTGGCTAGCTTGAATGACTAACAGCAACATGGATTAAAGACCCCTATGCAAATTATACTAACATCAGCCTATGCAGAAAGGCTCAGATGACAGTCTAATGAGAGAGATACACGGCCACAAGAGGAGTCTGACAGCGGCTCTCTCATAGATAACACTAGAGAGCTCAACAGAGCGTGCGCACCATACACATACATATACACACACACCTTCAGCAATTGTCTGAGGCTAAAAAATTAAATCAATCATCAATGCTATTGATTTAGCTTGGGAAAGATATCTCATTAAGTCGACCAGACATATATTCAAGAATCAGTGTAGGCCTTTAATTCTCCCAGCAATTTATTTCTGCTGTTTTCTATATACAGTAAATTGTTGGCATGTGTTTAGGTCACCGATTACCTTTATCCTCAGCTCACCTCTTGTTTGGGAGTCAATTGTTAGGACCTTTCTTTTCTGGTTATTGAATGTCAAAAGGAAGCTGTTGAGCCCAGGAATTTGACCCTAAAATGTGTGAATATGGTTGTAAATTTTATTTATGCAATATCCATGGGTAAAATCAACACCAGCTATTGTAGCACATGAATGTATACCTTATTCAGGTGACAAAAAAAGGGACGCTAGAACGATGAAGAACTGTAAAGTACTAACTTTTAAAATGTCTGCTGTCTGCACTGTTGCCACAGGACTATCACAATTTGACAGCGATTTTAAAGGGTGTTCGTTTTAATTTACATAGCGATGGCAGAAGAATGGCTTTGATTTGGAGAAGCACAATGGGCGAGGAACCTTTACACACGTTTCCTTGCTAGAATATCTTTGCATATAATGCATACCATTCAGAAGAATACAAAGAAATCTTTGAAGTGATCTCCCTCTGCAGGATCTTTGGAAAATCAAGTCAGAAAAATGTATAATGACACAAACCTGGGTTATCAAAAGTATCTTTTTATTATTTGCTGATAGAAGTGTGTGAACGTCAACAGTTCCTAAGGCTATAGATAGGTTTGCATAGTTAAACCTGGTAAACAGCATGCACATAAAGGTTCTGTACGACTTACATAGCCACACAATGGGTTTAGACACCAGCAGGAAACATGCTGCTTCCTTCCAACTACAAAAGAGACCTGGAGGATTTATAGAACAGATTAACTCCTTGCTTGGCAAATGGCATCACTACATATATCATATACAGTTTATTTTCTTAGTCTGCTATAGTAGAGGTTGAAATGCTGAAAGTGGCTTTCTTTTCATGAGTTATATGAAACCCGTAACATCGGTCTTACTGTAAAAAATATTCAACATCCCATTTCTCACAAAGACAACCCCATATTAAATAGAAGACATGGGTCCGGCTTCTGAAACCCCAGAAGTTTAGCTACTATCATTAGGACATTCAGCAGCAGCATATACAGGGATGACAAGCCAAACACTTAAAAGAAGTTTGCCACAAAATGACTGTTCAAACCAAGCACAGGTGCTCAGTGCACCTTCTCACCTACTTATCTCTGCCCTTCTTGGACTTTTTCTTTAAAGTGACATCTCTGGCTTTGCAGGAGGACCGTGAAGCAAATCAAGTAGCCGAGAATGTGCACAGAATTGGTCAGATGCCTCAAGGAACCAGCAAGCACCTGTGTGCTACGTTTGAACACTCATTTTGTCCTGCACATTCCCTTTAAATGAATGGACAAGTAAGTAATGCAGTAACAGGCCAGCTTTCCATTTTTCGCCCCCTTTGGGATATCCAAATGCTATATATGAGACCAGGGAGTTGGATATTGATTACATTCAGTCAACCTTTCATTATTTGCTTATGACGAGATGGGAGCTATTTTCGTAAAACCAAAGAAAACATTTCTCGCGTTAAGTCTACGCATACCAGGATGGATCCTTGGGCGTGAGAACTTGTACTGGACCCATTTGTACTGCTTATATTGACTTGTATATGTAAAGCGGCAGAAAGGTTACACCAATTTAGAAGTCCTTAAAAGGGAACTTCACTGCAGGATTTACCCTTTATCAGTCTCCTTATACGGTTTTAATGATCCCTATGTTACACCTATACACTACATCATGTGTGCGTTTAAAAAGCATGTTAAATTCTCCCTGCCTGTGGGTAGCGGACTAGTCAGGGACCGGACGATCGGTGCTACGGCAAGCTGGGATCTCACCCGCAGCAATGTGTGCCACTGTGGGTGTGATCCTAGTGCGCTGTTAGCAATGACTGACAACGGTCCTTTACTAGTCCGCTGTCTGCATGTAGGGGGAACCTGGAGGATTTAACTTCATATACTTCTATTAAAAATGGTATTAGGAGGCTGATCAATCATCCCTAATGCCTCCTAATGGTAAATCCCTCTGAGTGGGTCCCCTGCCCAACATGACACTTTAACCCTGTATTGCACTTTTAACTATATTGGAATCCTAGATACCAATACCGTTGAAAGCAATGATGGAGGAACGATCGTCGGCTGACAATGCCTTCCTGCTGTGGCGTCATTACAACGCACCCCCTGTACTGAGATATGCAGAGGATCCGAAGACACCATGAAGAAACCAAGGCGAGTAGTTATTTTTTTAGTGTAGGGCCAATTGCACTGTATGGAGCACTATGTGTGGTCCATTCTACTGTATGGAAGGCTGTATGGGGAGTACGATTGGAGAATCATACAGTGATTGGGTCACCACTGTCAGGGACATTGAAGGAGGGACAGTAGGGTCATTATACTGTGTGTGTGGAGGAATTGTGGGTGCACTTTTATTTGTGTCATACTTTATTATCTGTATTAAGTTTTTTTTATCCTTTATTCCTACATATTTTAATTAGGCCATTGGGCCATATGCTTTTTACTGCTCTTACATAACATTGTTCCAATATTTTATTCTAAGATCTATTAATGAAAATGTACTTTGTTCACGGGACAAACCCTTTAAGTTTGTTTCCATATAAAAAAAGTTTACTGTTATATTAAGGAAAAACTTGCTCAATTGTACACTTTTTTTAAAATAAATATCAATGTTTGTCTGCAAGTTTGTCCAAGCTTCACATTTTGTCCCTCTGTGTATTGGAGTTTGACATCCCCAATTTATAACTATAATAAAGTTGTTAAAAATCTTTATGATCATTTCTTCGAGACATTTCTCTTCTGGTAACTAGGTAAGTCTGTCAGATATTCCTAGGGAGTAAAACATTGGTTAGTGTCCTGGAAAACCCATTTTACGCAGCTTTACATCCCCCTCCAGAACTAATACATACTCTGGAAGATCCAAACTCTTCAGAGAATTACGCTACTGCGTCACCATTTATGACGCAGTAGCGATCTCGTTAGCGCCTTAGCTGTGTGTGACATGTAGCAGCGATGTGGCCCCTGCTGCGATGTCGCTGATCGCTTATGAATGTTCTGAGCCGTTTTTTGGTCGTTGGTGTCCCGCTGGTGAGCCTGAATCGCTGAGTGTGACACCCTTTATGAACGACTTCACCAGCGTCGCAGGTGGGACTAGGTTTTCCCAACGACCGCAGAGGTCGTTATACAGATCGCTGATGAGTTGTGTTTGGAATCTAACTAGCAATCACGTAGCGATCGCACTAGCGATCTCGCCAGGCTAAGTCGTTGTCGTGATCGCTAGAGCGATCGCTAAGTGTGACAGTGCCTTTAAATTCCCAGACCTATGGATGGTCATATTGCTTGCCCAGAATGGAGTTTCATTGCCTTGACAGTAAATATGACCTCGATGGCTACCATTTACTGGTGATGCGTTACATTCACTATAAAGTGCAGCAAATCAAATGCCAGGGGATGGAATAGGATACGATACAAGGAAACAGTACTCAGGCAGTGAAAGTGATGTGGCGGTTTATAATTAGCAAAGCAACATTTTCAGTTTTGGTAAACTTGCATAAAGCATGAAAATATTTTTCCCTTAAGAGCATTTTCATTTCTAAACAGAATTAAGAGCTCATGTAGATTTATTCCATTACTGCTTGGAGATTCATCTTCGAAAAGTTCTACCTGATTCTGAAATGTAAAATATTGCGTTACTGTCTTCTCTAGGAAGTCATCTTCTTCTTGCACTCCACGGAGCAGAACACCATCCCCTCTACTGGCATGAACTTCTGGCCGATCAGACACTTGCTGCAACATGAGCACAAGAAGCAGTCGGATGAGGCATGCCAATGGAATCCGCTGTAGCTCACACGCTGAACTTCTGGATCAATGGCATTGTGGCAACCTTGGCACGTCTAAAAGGAGGAAAAAATAACTGAAATCAATTCTGTAAAGCATTACAGAGCTTTGTCACAGCTTGTCTCATAGATTGTAAGCTTGCGAGCAGGGCCCTCATTCCTCTTGGTATCTACTTTGATCTGTGTTTATTGTTATGCTGTAATGTCTATTGTCTGTACAAGTCCCTCTATAATGTAAAGTGCTACGGAATATGTTGGCGTTATAGAAATAAAATTATTATTATTATTATTATTGTCAAAGGTTATCACCTGGAACAAAGTGAACACATATCCACCTCAATGTGGACAGGCCTTCCCTCATGAAGACATTTATCATGGTAAATGTGCCACAATTCTGGTGTACGCCAATAAAAAATAAGTGATTTGCACCATATTTATTATATTGGAAGAGATGAGATCCAGCAGTAGAACTCATGCCTTGGTAAAATAAATCTTCTTTATTGTAGATCAATTAAACTGAGGCAGACCAGGTAAACAGTTTCACCATGGCAAAAATTAGAAGTGATGCAGCACTAATTAAAAAACTTGAATTTTATTAGTATACCGTCTTAAATTATAATCAGAACAAGATGTCGGATAGAAACTCAAAATACCACATTAGCGAACAGGCAGAGAAGGGGTTCAATGGTCAAGCTATGAATCACAGAAAGCTAAGCATATACCCACAAAACAGTACGTTGCATGCTGTAAACCCAAAAAATATGTGACGTACCAGTCAATAAGACGTATAACCATTAAGTGATCCATTGCATAAAGTGCAATATGAATCGAATAAGTATATAATACATATTGTGTCATCCATGATTCAGATGATTTTTTTTTTCCATTTTTTATTTTATTTTTCACGTGGACTGGCTGAAATAATTATTGATCCATAAGCAATGGATCATTTAAAGATGGATGAAACACAATTGGAAAATGAAAATAAAAAGTATGTCTTGACTTTTTCATCTGTATGTCACGGATCCCTATAGGCTTTAATGGCAGAGTCGGATCGGCAAAATGAATGAGAATAGGGCATGCTCCGAGTCTCACGGACCGGCAAGAAGGATCAGTTTATATGGATCAATAGAACATGTGTGAGTGTAGCCTCAGAGACTCTTCCATCTTGCTCGGCAAGGAGGCATGGCCTCGTTGCAAAGGGTATACCTTATCGTAAATGGGGAAAGAGTATATTGCAGCACTACTATCTTATGACTTATCGTAAATGGGAACATCTTGGTACTGTTTGATAAATAAGAATTTTCTCTTTGTACAGTCGTGACAAAGTTTTGAGGCTTCTAGGGAGGTAAATTCACCGCACACTCTTGTGTTGAATGTAAATCCTTTTAATTTTAAAAATGCAGGTAAACATAGGCTCAGATTAGGCATATAAGGCAAGTATGTAAAAGCTTCGACCCGGTCCCAGGTCTTGTTCACAAAGTCACTCTTGTTGTGCTGAGCTTGTCCTATGGCGCTGTTAGTCCCTGGAGGGGTAAAGTAGAGCGGTGCATACACCAGACACACAGATGCGCACAGCAAGCTACTGTAATCAAGGAGAAACCCCTCTAATTTACCCCTTCAGGGACTAACAGCACCTTTGGAGAAGATCAACACACCAAGAGCGACTTTGTGAACAAGACCAGGGACCGGGTCGAAACATTTGGTTGCATTCACAACTTGCCTTGTATGACTAATCTGAGCCTATGTTTACCTGCATTTTTAAATAAAAAGGATTACATCTGACACAAGAGTATGCGGTGAGTTTATCTGACTAGATGTCCCAGGGCCTCACTACCCCTCTCCACCGGCACCTCGCCTCTACCACTGTGTGCACCTCAATTCTCCAAAGTTTTGAGGCTGTCACAAATTGTGTGGTTCAATGTTGGACACTTCAGTTTTTATAGTGGCACTTTGTGCTAACTCTTAGATTGGTATAAAGAGTGAGCAAATGGATGGCAAAAGAATTGCAGTCATTCCTTGCCATAAAAAAATTAAAATAGAAGAAAAAATAAATTCCATTGAATTTCAGCTTAGCCACAAAATGTCATGCTGTCATCAGTGATCTTCTCATTTGCTAAGGAGAAAGTGTTAACAAGAACAAGCAGCTGATGCGGGGGAGGGGGGCTGGTGCTTGTAATTAATGTCTTCTTCTGTTAACCATCTAATTACACACATGCAGCCATCATTGATTTGCAGGCAAGGACATTGATTTAGGGGCAATCTTGCAATCAGCAACCATTTATCAGATCATCAAGAACTTCAAAGAGAAATTCAGCTGCTGTGAAGAAGGCTTTGACGGGGTGGGGGGACCCCAGAAAGTCCAGCAAGTGCCTGGACCATCTCTTAAGAAGGATCTAGCTACAGGATTGGTTCAACACCAGTGCAGAGCTTGCTGCACACAAGGTTACATGGTAGCAGGCAGTTAAAGCAGACAAGATAAAAGGGATAAGAGTGTGCATGGACACTTGGAGCTCCTGCGGTGCCAGTGTTGACTTGCAGGGTCAGAGAGTCAATACAGGCAGCACTTGCTCTGGAAAATGGAGCTAAGGGAAGGTGCGCAACCTGTTGAAGCAGGGGCCTGAATGGTGCACTAATGAGCACTGATTTGCATATGAAGTAAAACTTTTGTTTCTGATAAACTAAAGTGAAGTCTATACTGCAGGTATGAGCGTTATAAGGACCAAGTACCCTAGAGAACTGTATAAGAGATTTAAATAGAGTTTTCTCAGTGACAGCCTCCGCATATATAGTATGTGTGCCAAATCTAGAAAACTACGTTTCATTGTTATGAAGGCATGATTACATAGAGGTACTTCTTTAAAAACCACTGTATGTACTGGCACACAAAGATGTAATCATTTTCCCTAGTACAAATAAAACAAAATTCAAAGTTATTTCTACGATTACAATGTGCTGTTACTTTCAGTTAGGACGAAATATAGCAGCCTTTAGAAGACTAAGGACGACCTTTTCAATTTTTTTCAATAAAGGAGTCACACAAGCTTACCACGGCATGATTCTTCACATAGCAAGGCTTGCATACTGGCTTGTCATTCACCATCACATAAATTTCTCCAGCCAGGACACAATCACAGTCAAAACAGCAGAAGTGCTTCAGATGCCAGTTGAGACCTTCTGCTTGAGTATATTCATTGCTGAAAATCAACTAATAAGAGAAAAAAAAATAATTTTGTTTATGTTGCTTTATCCTGTAGTACTGTAATGTTACGGATTTCAAATCTAACCACTAGATGTCACTGGATCCTTACTTTTTAACTGATGATTTCTGCCACCTAGTGTACATTTAGGAGAAATGCAACTAAGATCTTGAGAGTGAAAAGCCTGTAACATGGAACTACTAGATACATGCCATAGTGTCTTTAACCAGGATTTTTATTTCTATTAACAAGTAAAACTGCAAAATCTTTATCATTCTCATTTATATAAAACTAATTAAGGCTGCAAATTATTGCTATGCTACTGAAATATACATATTTATCATAAATGACTGATCACCACTGATGACAAGTAGTAATAAACTAGAGAATGAAGACCTGAAGTTTACAGCCAGGAGTAGAATATATAGAACAATGGTACAACGCAGTCTCTATATTATGCAGCAGCGTTCCTCGGTTCTTCACAGGAAAATCTAACTGCTTTCTTGCTAACATGGAGACTGATCTGTATACAGCTCACATTCAGAGTCCATAGATGTTATATGCAGATGAAGCAGCATTGGTCTGCTTAGTTTTGGAAACATGCAGTAAAGATTAAGGGAATAGTGCACCAACCAAATCAGGTATATTATCCAGACACTGGACGTCAGCCATGTTGCTGCTGTTGAATATGGGTTGTTGTTTTTTCCCCACTTTTGACTGCTTACATCTATGGAAGGCAAAGTCTCTGCTCTTTACCAGTTGTTAAGCCAATATCCACCAACAGAATACCGAAATCTAGAAATGATGTGTGCCAATACCTCAATATTAATAAAAATTAACATAGCTCATGATTTAAATTAATTCCATCCATGTAGAAAACAATGAAGCTGATGACTCAAGGAAGATTGTTTTGAATCATTAATGAAAACCAGCCAGAACTAAAGACACTGCTCATATAGTCAGAATGACCCCTAAGTTCTGCCAGAAATCATCGACTGCCTAGATGGGAGGTTACAGACAACTGAGCAATGCCCCGGATAAACACTCTGCTACCGTTACTGAATAGCTCCATAACTGCAACAATTCACTTTATGCATGACACCAATTCTGAATTCCCTTTAAATATATCAAATACCATTATAAAAAAGGAACACTTATCATAAGAAAATGGCTATAACCAAGTCCTCCAAGGAAAATCGCAACCAGAAAAGCCCTGCAGTGATTGGTGGAAGGGATATGTAGTATTATATGGTGGCCATTCAGATGATTGATCACTCATGTGACAGTTCCAGGCCAGCAGAATGGAAGCCACTATAGTTCTGCAACCACAGCTCTATAGAGTGGCTTTATATTCTGGCTCAGAGGGAAAAAAACACAAGAACTGAAAAGGTCCATAATTGTGGTGACTTTAGCAAGTCTTACAAGCTCTACAGTGATGGAAGCAATAATAAAAACATTCCTTAAAATTGCATTGTTACTAAAATTGCTGCTTAGAGGGGTTGTGCCAAGTTCGGAAGTTATCCTTCAACCACAGGATAGGGGTGAACATCACATTTGAAGGGAGTCCAACCACTGAAACCCCACCAATCCAGAGAATGGAGCTCTGAAGAGCCCCATGTGAAAAGAGTGGAGGTCGCCATTCACTCTCAATGGAGCCGCCAGAGATGGCCAAGCACTGCTCTTGGCTGGTCACTGCTATTAAGAATGAATGCTCGATCGATCACTGCTCGATTCACACGCAGCTCTTCAGAGGCCCGGTCTCAGGACTGGTGAAGGTTTCAGCGCTCGGACACTTGCGATTGGGAAGTTATCCCCCCATCCTATAGATAGAGAAGAATGTCTAAACTTGGCTCAACCCCATAAAGGTATTCACCTACATACATGTCGTACAGTACGTGACGGAGCAATTTTAAAGGATACTGAAGAAGTGAACATGAGATTACCTCATCACAGCCTGCGCACCGCGGCTTCTCACTGTCACAGTAATGTCTGCCACAATAGAGCTTTCCCTTTTTCCAGAAGTAGATCATGTCTACTAGAAGCTCGCTGCAGGTGAAACAGACAAAGCACGAAGGATGCCACAGCTTGTCGTAGCCGGCCCGCTCGGCATACACCGCAGGGTCACCCTCCTTCATGTTCTCCTTGCACCGGAAGCAGTACTGTGGACACAAGTGGAAACAGTTTATAATAGCAAAGATCTTACAACAAGACACAGGTAGACGGCATTTAATACAGAACGATGGGAAGGAAGCAAAGCCAAAGGACTGTCAGCGCTACAGAGCATGCCTGACAACGTGCCAACAGAAACCTACATGCATCCCAGCTCCATAATGCCATGTAGACAGTGACATGGACCATCAATTAGCAATGCAGGGAGGCTTTCTAATCCTGCGGTGACAGGGAGAAATTGGGCTGGAATTGAGCATGCATGCCACAGCTATTTCCACAGAGATCCTTAATGTCCCAACACTCCCTCTCTACGCAACGATAACATGCTAATCAACAATCCAATTGTGAGTCGGGTCACAGTGCATTCTTCGCCCTCTCAATCTTTTAACCCTTCCCTGCCGTGACAAACGACCCATTGTCCGGCAGAAAGGAACGCCTCTGATGGAAAGATTGTCTCAGCCGTGCCTGTTGCTTTTCCCATAACTGGAGATGTGCTTCTGATGGAGTTTTGTGAGTAATGAACATGTTTTATGACACATGAATCACGTCCAAGCATGGAGCCGTCAGAGTAAATACAAGCAGAGTGGGCTGCTCCGCACAGATAACAACAAAGCTTTTCCACTTCACGTTTGCTGCCTCTTAGATCAAGTCTGTAGAAACTTTAAAAAAAAAAATGCAAGGTTTATGCAAAGAATTCCTGACCATGCACCATAAATTAGGAGAAAAGGATTTGGAGTCAGTGCTGTAAGCATAAGCTTCAGAATAGGAGACTTTCTGGTACAGACAATAAAATACAGAATGGAGACGTCTTTAAGAACGCACAATAAAGCCCCCTTTTATGTTGCCTGATGATTATAATTCACTCAACGGGCATTTATATTACTGTAAAAAGATGGTTACCAATCACTGGACTGTGTTCATGTGGCAGCCAACAAACAAGCTGAGCCCCTTATCAGATCTCATCGGTCCATTTGATTGCATCAGTTCCGCTGGCTGTAAAATGATCAAATTATAATGACCGCTCTGACCGTGTACAGGTCGCAATAACCTTACAAAAAGGGATTTGAAAGTTACGTTAATCAACTTGTTATATTGTTCATTGGTGCAGATTATGGTCAGAAATCAGCACATGAAAAACGAGCTGTAAGGGGTTGGCCACTCCTTTAATATGGAGGACATATCTGATGAATAGCAGATGGGTGGGGTCTGACACTAAACTCCTCTGCACTCCTGATCAGCGTGCAATCTCCTCCATCAGGGGCCTTCCCAAACAGGATGAACACAGAGCCACGCACGGTTTAGTGGCCACTGCCAGGTACTGCAGATCAGCTGCATATAAAGCTAGGCGCTGCTGCGGACACTTCACAAGTTCTTAACACCCTCCTCCATAAAGACAGAGCTCTCATCTGCAAGGCTCTGTGCCCACGCACAGTATCAGAGCCTTCTGTCGGAGGTGAAAGCTGCAGACGTATTTACCAGTGTACAGGGACATAGTGACATATTGGGTGCCACTGTCAGGAGAGGTAAAAGAAGAAAGATAGTGCAGCACATGGCATCTTCTCTTTATTTTCTCTTGCAGTGACTCTCCTATGCAGCATCGGACTGGAGTACCTTGGGCCCACCAGAGAAAATAATTCTTGGGGCCCACCATCATACTTCCCAACCTTTGAAGAAGGGAAAGAGGACAAAGGCTGTGGCACGCTGTGCCTGCTGCAGCAAATTTTAGGCCATGCCACGTTGCACCACAGACTGTCCAGGAGTTGGTGGATGCTTTAGTCCAGGTGTGGGAGGAGATCCCTCAGGAGACCATCCGTCGCGCTCATCAGGAGCATGCCCAGAAGTTGTAGGGAGGTCATACAGCATACCTCCCAACTTTTGAAGATAGGAAAGAGGGTTAAAGGCTGCGGCGCGTGTAGCGCGCCGCCGCAAATTTTAGGCCACGCCCCGACCACACCCATTTCACAACTAATCACACCCATATCCTCGCCCCAACTGTACCCATTTAGCACTGCTGATCACACTGACTGGTAATGAGGGCACAGTGGCTGGCATTATGGGCACAGTGGTTGGTACTGAGGAAAAGAAAGAAAGAGCAGCGAGAGAGAAAGAAAGGAGAGAGAAAGAACAAACAGAAAGAAAGAGAGGAAAGAAAGAAAAGAGAGAAAGAAAGAACAGAGAGAAAAAAGAACAGAGAGCGAGAAAGAAAGAACAGAGAAAGAGAGAACAGAGAGAGAAAGAAAGAACAGAGAGCGAGAAAGACTAGAGAGAGAAAAAGACTAGAGAGCGAGGCAGAGCGTAGCTAGGGTTTTGGTTTAGTGGGGGCGAAACTTCTGAGTGGGCCCCTAACCAGAGAACCTCAGCAAATTACCGCGCTGTTGCCAAAAATAATCTATATATAAAAAGACCAATATTGATATCACCGCCATATGGTCTGTGGTAAATAATACCAGTCCTACAGAACATATAATAGATTACAGCACAGGTACAGATAATGACTTACCGCTGATGTTCTTTCTAATGGAATTGTTCACTTTTCATGTCTTTTCCATCTGGCCCAGACCGACATGACGACTTCTCCAGCCAGGACTCGACTGCAGAGATTACAACAAAGACACATTTCACTTCTCATATTTTTAGCACTGTCACGGTCACCAATTGGACTATTCTCAACCTGCACAAACTCCTCATCCTGCTGATACCCCAATACTGAGCCGCTGCTGCCGTATGTGTCCCTATTTCTGCACCTGATACCCCAAAACTGAGCCGCTGCTGCCGTATGTGTCCCTATTACTGCACCTGATACCCCAATACTGAGCTGCTGCTGCCGTATGTGTCCCTATTACTGCACCTGCTGTGTGGTTCTGTGTGACCTCTAAATTCTAAAGCACCCCTCTAGAATATAGTAATGCCGGGTGCAAGTGCCCTAGAAAACAGTGCCCACATTTTGTCCCCTAGACTGTAATAATGCCCTGTGTGCCCCTTTGACAGTCACAGTAACCCGAGTTCCCCTATAACAATAAGTGTCCACTTTACATTTAATAATGTCCCAAGTCTCCCCCTGTACATCTCCCCTATACACAGAATAATGCCCCTCACTGGATATATACTGACCCCTTAATGTCCCAAACTATTTAATGGGTCCAACACTGTATGATGGCCCCTAGATAGCATCCATACAGCATAATACACCAGATAGTACTCAATATAGTATAATGCACCCCCATAGGCAGCCTCTATATTATAATAAACCCCCATAGGCAGAGTCTATAATATAATGCACCACCATAGGCAGCCGCTATATTATAATGCACCCCCATAGGCAGCCTCTGTAGTATAATGCATCCCCATAGGGAGTCTCTGTAGTATAATGCACTCCCCATAGGGAGTCTCTGTAGTATAATGCACCCCCATATGGAGCCTCTGTAGTATAATGCAGCCCCATATAGAGCCTCTGTAGTATAATGCAGCCCCATATAGAGCCTCTGTAGTATAATGCACCCCCCATATACAGCCTCTGTAGTATAATGCAGCCCCATATAGAGCCTCTGTAGTATAATGCACCCCCCATATACAGCCTCTGTAGTATAATGCAGCCCCATATACAGCCTCTGTAGTATAATGCAGCCCCATATACAGCCTCTGTAGTATAATGCACCCCCCATATAGAGCCTCTGTAGCAAAATGCAGCCCCATATACAGCCTCTGTAGTATAATGCAGCCCCATATAGAGCCTCTGTAGTATAATGCAGCCCCATATAGAGCCTCTGTAGTATAATGCAGCCCCATATACAGCCTCTGTAGTATAATGCACCCCCCATATAGAGCCTATGTAGCATAATGCAGCCCCATATACAGCCTCTGTAGTATAATGCAGCCCCATATACAGCCTCTGTAGTATAATGCAGCCCCATATAGAGCCTCTGTAGTATAATGCACCCTCCATATACAGCCTCTGTAGTATAATGCAGCCCCATATACAGCCTCTGTAGTATAATGCAGCCCCATATACAGCCTCTGTAGTATAATGCAGCCCCATATACAGCCTCTGTAGTATAATGCAGCCCCATATACAGCCTCTGTAGTAAAATGCACCCGCCATATAGAGCCTCTGTAGCATAATGCAGCCCCATATACAGCCTCTGTAGTATAAAGCAGCCCCATATACAGCCTCTGTAGTATAATGCAGCCCCATATACAGCCTCTGAAGTATAATGCACCCCCCATATACAGCCTCTGTAGTATAATGCAGCCCCATATAGAGCCTCTGTAGTATAATGCACCCCCATTAAAAAAAACAAACAAAAAAAAAAACAATACTCACCTCCCGGCTCCTGTGCTGCTCACTGCTCTCCCTCTCAGCGTCTGACAGCGGGCGCCGGGCAGTGACGTCATCGCGCCCGCTGTCAGACGCTGAGAGGGGGATTATGGGAGAGAAGGAGCGCTCGCTCCTTCTCTCTCTATGCGGTCAGCTGTATGCCGATACAGCTGACCCTCCGATGACGGGTGGGGGGCCTACTGCTGGCACCGGGCCCCCCACCGCCTGCTCAGGGGCCCCATAGCGGCCGGGCGGCAGAGCAGGGAGAGCGATTCTCCCTGCTCTGCCGCAGAATGTAACTGTATCGGCGTGCTGTGCACGCCGATACAGTTACTGTAGCGTAGCTCCGGGTGGGCCCCCTCAGAGCGCGGGGCCCGGGGCCACCGCCCCCTCTGCCCCGTGACCTATCCTTTCAAATCAGGGCCCACCACGCAGGAGCTGGGGGCGGGGCCCACCGGAGGTTTCTCCGGTGTCCCGGTGGCTCAGTCCGACCCTGCTCCTATGCAGATGCATAGAATCCCATTGTGGGCCATAAGGACACTCTTAACCTCGGTAGATATGGGAGCATCACCCTGGCATAGACTTTACATGTATGGTTCTGGCAAAGTACAAACACAGTCATAATGGGACAATCAGCAGTGCAGTAAATACAATAAATTATACTTCACAATGGTACTGAAAGGAAACTGCCATATTTTATCCATGTGTATTACCAGCTCACAAACAAGCGAAAGACTGACAAGTGTATGACAATAAAAGAATGGGACTATAACCCAGCAACACATGATACCCCAATATACTCCCACTAGCAGAGCAAGAAGACAATCAATCATTGTGGCCTGACCGCAATTTTACAGCCAGACCCCCATAGACAATGTCTGTCTATAGATCACTGATAGATACTTAAGGTACTGCCACACTGAGCTATCCCGCTAGCGATCTCGTTAGCGTTGCATACTAATGAGATCGCTAGCGGGATTGTTTCTATATCGCTAAATGCTGCCGCATTTAGCGATATAGTTAACGACGCTATCGCCGTTAGCGATCTTCTTAACGACTTTAGCGGTACAAAAGTACCACTAAATCGCTAAGAAAAGGTGCCACACAGCGATTAGATACTTACCCAGCGGGAGCGCCAGCGATGAAATAGGGTCCGGAGCGATTCCAGCGACGAGCGAGATCACAGCAGGAAGCTCGTCGCTGGAAGCTGCCGCACTGAACAATATCGCTAACGGGATCGCTAAATAGTGACGTTTTTTAGCGATCCCGTTAGCGATATTGTTTAGTGTGGCATACCCTTTAGTCACAGAAAGCTGAGCTACACTGGACTCCGATCTGTCCTGCCTGCAGCAAAGTGACAATATATTTGGGAAGTGAAGAGGATATGACTCTCTACCATACGGACACTACATATTGGGGGTAAATGTCAGGCAGCTAAAAATTAGAGATCGGTGTAGAGCTGACTAAGAGACCTCCCTGAATCTGTGTGCTGAAGAATGGCTGCAGATGGTATGAAAAGCTAGGAATGAATTAACCTTCCAGTGACCTGCACAGACTCCTTGTATATGGAGAAATCGGTTTTTCCTAGTTACTCTTCCTGCTTTGTCTCCCGCACAGTGTATAAACCAATGGTCACAGGGAAGAAAACAAATGGTTTGTAAATTATTTTTTAGAAAGTGAAATCTACTAAAGCGGATCAATGATGGACTCAGCGCTAATTCAGACCTAGGACAATTTAGTGCAAACTCGAGGTCAGGCTTTATGGGGTCAGTCGTTCAGATGAGCATGCATGTGCTTTCAAATAGGAGAATGGAGCCAGTCTCTGTCAAGACACTTCTGGCAGCTTATACCCCAGGGACTAAAAGGATTGAGTGCTGCAAGGATCCTACCCTTCCCTATCATTGTCAAGGAAAAGGCAGAACACCCTGATACACAAGATAATTAGCTGATCCCACCAGGGTTCCTGTAATGTGTATGGGCATCATTAAAGAGTTTGTCCCATCTTCACTCTTCTGGAGTGCACTATTCTCCTGCTTGATGACAGTCTTTGGACCAGCATCATGGTTGAGCCGCTGGCCCGAACTGTGTGCTCTGATGATGCAAGCAGAAGCAGCTGTTCATTAGAGGAGCAGAGCTGTACTGAAGCTAGTGCGAACTTGTCAGCTCCAGGGAGCGCTTACAATCTCTACAGTCATGGCCAAAAGTTTTGAGAATGACACAAATATTATATTTTCACATGATCTGCTGCCCTCTGGTTTTTATGTGTGTTTGACAGATGTTTTTATCACAGACAGAAATATAATAATTGCAAACATATGAGTAACAAAAGCTTATATTGACAGTTAGAATGAGTTAATGCAGCAAGTCAATATTTGCAGTGTTGACCCTTCTTCTTCAGGACCTCTGCAATTCTCCCTGGCATGCTCTCAATCAACTTCTGGACCAAATCCTGACTGATAGCAGTCCATTCTTGCACAATCAATGCTTTCATTTTGTCAGAATTTTTAGGTTTTTGTTTGTCCACCCGTCTCTTGATGATTGACCACAAGTTCTCAATGAGATTAAGATCTGGGGAGTTTCCAGACCATGGACCCAAAATCTCTATGTTTTGTTCCCTGAGCCATTTAGTTATCACCTTTGCTTTATGGCAAGGTGCTCCATCATGCTGGAAAAGGCATTGTTGATCGCCAAACTGCTCTTGGAGGGTTGGGAGAAGTTGCTCTTGGAGGACATTCTGGTACCATTCTTTATTCATGGCTGTGTTTTTAGGCAAGACTGTGAGAGCCGATACCCTTGGCTGAGAAGCAACCCCACACATGAATGGTTTCAGGATGCTTAACAGTTGACATGAGACAAGACTGGTGGTAGCGCTCACCTTGTCTTCTCCGAATGAGGCGTTTTCCTGATGTCCCAAACAATCGAAAAGGGGATTCATCAGAGAAAATAACTTTACCCCAGTCCTCAGCAGTCCACTGCCTGTACCTTTTGCAGAATATCAGTCTGTCCATGATGTTTTTTCTGGAGAGAAGTGGCTTCTTTGCTGCCCTCCTTGAGACCAGGCCTTGCTCCAAGAGTCTCCGCCTCACACCTGCCTGCTGCCATTCATGAGCAAGCTCTGCACTGCTGGTAGCCCGATCCCGCAGCTGAAACACTTTTAAGAGACGGTCCTGGCGCTTGCTGGTCTTTCTTGGGCGCCCTGGAGCCTTTTTGGCAACAATGGAACCTCTCTCCTTGAAGTTCTTGATGATGCGATAGATTGTTGACTGAGGTGCAATCTTTCTAGCTGCGATACTCTTCCCTGTTAGGCCATTTTTGTGCATTGCAATGATGACTGCACGTGTTTCTTTAGAGATAACCATGGTTAACAGAAGAGAAACAATGATGCCAAGCACCAGCCTCCTTTTAAAGTGTCCAGTGGTGTCATTCTTACTTAATCATGACAGATTGATCTCCAGCCATGTCCTCATCAACACCCACACCTGTGTTAATGGAGCAATCACTGAAAAGAGGTTAGCTGGTTCTTTTAAGGCAGGGCTGCAATTATGTTGAAATGTGTTTTGGGGGATAAAGTTCATTTTCTAGCCAAATATTGACTTTGCAAGTAATTGCTGTTAAGCTAATCACTCTTTATAACATTCTGGAGTATATGCAAATTGCCATTAGAAAAAGTGAAGCAGTAGACTTTGTAAAAATTAATATTTGTGTCATTCTCAAAACTTTTGGCCATGACTGTACAGCAAAGAGCAGGCAAGACCTGCGCTCCTTACCTACGAGTCCAGCCACCTATGATGGACTCCATGGTTGGTTGGTTATCCAGGCAAGGAGCAGTAAACAAAATTAAAAGTCCCTCTGTTCTTGAGAATAGAGAGGATATTTAATAAAAGGTAAATTGCAAAGGACCTGGTTTTAACAAACACTGCAATTTTACCCAATTAAGAAGATAAGAAAAGCTCTTAAATCACATGAAACCAGCAAGATTTGCCCATTCAACAAAGTGTAAGATAAAAGACAGGTTGACATATAAGAGTCATCAGATGTAATGCTGTGTCAGTAACTTACATAAGTAGATCCCGATGGTGCAGCTGCCTTGTTTTCTACATTCTTTACAGTAGCAAGTGTGCTTCGATTTCCATTGTCTGGCTTAGCAGCCTCTCCAGCCTGGGTCCCCACTTCTTTAGGAAGCTTGATATCTCCGACACCAAGGACTTCATTTTTGTAGGTCTTCACAAACTGCTCCATCTGCTTCACTTCGTTAGGAGACAGCTCATGACACTTAGAAGGATCCTGATCGTGAGCGGGCAGCTGCTTAGCCAACTGTTTCTTCCTGTACTGGGCTCCCTCCGAACCAGCTACAGGCTGCTTGTCTTTTGGAATAAGTTCCATGTAACGCCTGGCCTAAAAATTCAACAAAAACAGGGATTAATAGAAAAAAAAAAAATACCGTATACACAATGATGCCAGACAGTAAGAATGAGTGAGATTGTATGATCCTCTACATATCAGGGTGAGTAGCTGGTCATGCATGCTGCTGCTCCTGCAGTCAACATAAGGCTTAGGCATTGCAGTAGATTATATAATCACACATTTCCCAATGCAGCATGGTTTATACAAGCTACCATCAGTTTAGAACACCTTTTCTTATTCGGCAAAGGATCTGAGCAACAGAACGTTAATCCTGAAATTGCATGCTCTATACCTCTGAGTAACGATGCACCCCCCAGGCTTAGACATCTCTCCATTGTAACCCATGTAAAGCATCTGTGTAGGTACTTACTAGAGTTTGGTTCTGCACTGGTGGTGCCCATTCATAGGTCACAGTATTGATGGACACATCTTTCTTTGCTGCCACTGGACTAGTCAGGATCATTACATTCCTTTTGTACGTGGGAATGCCATCTGTTTTCAGCTTTGCAATCATTGCTGTGTATTTTGTGTCCTCGAACAGCCTGCCAACTTTACGATCATCTTCGTTGTTTGAAGGAACATCATGTTCTTCTTGCCCACATTTGCAATTTCTACAGATCTTCCTAAATTCCAGAAAACATGATTAGTTACATCAAAATCGTATAATAATGATCGAAACACTTATTTTAAAGCGTATATTTTGAGCAAATTCACATGCTAAATGTTACAATATTAATGTAGTTTGTCAATTTGACCATGTATACAATGTTTTAAATGTTACAGTAAGCCTAAAATTTAAAAAGAATGCATTGTATTTGGTCTAAATTACTGATTTTCCTCAAACTCCTATAAGTAAGCCACTGGTGTAGGAAGACTTATTGGTTTGGCAAAGCTCCTTGACAAAAGACATCTACATAAAGCCTTCTCCAACAGAAAGAATGCTGCCTCTCTAGTGCCACCTGTTGGAGCAGCCTTGCAGCATATTATAAACAACAACAACAGCTGATTTGGTGATTTGGCAACAGTGTTGGTATAAAGTCAGAATATGACTTAGGGTCTGTGCACACGTTGTGGATTTGACTGCAGAATTTTCTACACCAAAACAGGACCTCTTGGCAGAAAACGCAGGTGCTTTTTGTATGCGTTTTTTCATGCTTTTTTCTCATGCGTTTTTGTCAGCTAAATAAAGATATGTTATTTAACAAAAAAAAATAATTTGTGATGTCATTCTTGTCCAACCTCCTCTTTTACATTTGTCCAACCCACACTCCATTACACACACAGACAGATAGAGATAGATAGGTAGATAGATAATAGATACTGGTAGATAGATAGAAAATACATAGATAGATAGATAATAGATAGAAAGATATATAGGTAGATAGATAGATGATAGATAAAATGGTACATAAATAGTTAAAGAGACACACACACAAAATCTTAACGCAATATAGTTAATAAAAAAAAATGGCGTGGGCTCCCGCGCAATTTTCTGCGCCAGAGGGGGAAATTCGACAGCCGGGGCCAATATTTCTAGCCTGGGAAGGGGTTAATACCCATGGGGTTTCCCAGGCTATGAAAATCAGACCGCAGCTAGCCTTTATTAAAATAGGGGGACCCCCAAAAAAAGAAAAAAATGACGTGGAATTCCCCTATAATTTATAGCCAGAAAGGCTAGGCAGACAGCTGCGGGCTGATATTCATAGCCTAGGAAGGGGCCATGGATATTGGCGCACCCCCGTGGCTAAAAATACCAGCACCCAGCCGTCCCAGAATTGGCGCATCTATACGATGCGCCATTTCCAGCACTTAGGCCCCTCTCTTCCCACTCCCCTATAGCGGTGGGATATGGGGTAATAAGGGGTTAATGTCACCTAGCTATTCTTAGGTGACATTAAGCCCGGTTAATAATGGAGAGGCGTCAATAAGACGCCTCTCCATTATTAATCTTATGGTTTGAAAGGGTTAAAAAAAAACCACACATAAGAATAAAAGTATTTTAATGAAATAAAACAACACGGTTTTCATATTTTTATTACACGCTCAGATCCAAGTGACGCCCTCGGTCTCCTGTAATAAAACGTAAAAAAATAAAACAACCGTATACTCCCTGTCCGACACAGTCCAATTAATAACGAGTGTCCAACGACAATCTCCCCTTTAGAACAGTGACATCAGGTGATGCCACTGCTCTGTAGGGCCTCCCAGTGATGCACTGACAGGAGACAATGGCTCCTGCAGTGCATCACTGAGGTTATTTGAGTTCATTCTCACGCAGCATTGCCATAAAGTGAGACCGAGGGTGTCGCTTGGATCTGAGCGTGTAATAAAAATATGAAAACCGTGCCGTTTTATTTCATTAAAATACTTTACTCTTATTGACACCTCTCCATTATCAACCGGGCTTAATGTCACCTAACAATAGCTAGGTGACATTAACCCCTTATTACCCCATATCCCACCACTACAGGGGAGTGGGAAGAGAGGGTTAAGTGCCGGAAATGGCGCAGGCTGATATTCATAGCATGGGAAGCTTCATGGGTATTAACCCCTTCCCAGGCTAGAAATATTGGCCCCGGCTGTCGGCTTTCCCCCTCTGGCGCAGAAAATTGCGCAGGAGCCCACGCCATTTTTTTTTTTATTAACTATATTGCGTTAAGATTTTGTGTGTGTGTGTGTGTGTGTGTGTCTCTTTAACTATTTATGTACCATTTTATCTATCATCTATCTATATATCTTTCTATTATCTATATATCTATCTTTCTATATATCTTTCTAACTATCTATTATCTATCTATCTACTTTCTATCTATCTACCAGTATCTATTATCTATCTATCTGTGTGTGTAATGGAGTGTGGGTTGGACAAATGTAAAAGAGGAGGTTGGACAAGAAATTACATCAAAAATCTTTTTTTTTTGTTAAATAACATATCTTTATTTAGCTGACAAAAACGCATGAAAAAATGCATCAAAAAAGCATCTGCGTTTTCTGCCAAAAGGTCCCGTTTTGGTGCAGAAAATTCTGCAGTCAAATCCGCAACGTGTGCACAGACCCTAAAACAATTAAAAGAGTGACTAACCTTTTTTATTTCTTATTTAATAATGATGTCTAGCATGGAAAGTTTTGGACATTTACAAAATAAAAATCTTTAGTTTTGTACAAAAAAAAAAATAGTATGTAAGCGGCTTCCAAACCCCCTGATTCTTCCCACCAATTTGCCAGCCTTTAGATGCATTGATATCAGAACGTATTCATTTGGAATACTGATGTTGACAGTGAAAAGGTCAGTTTAGCACTGATGTTTTAGTAAAAGCGTATTCAGACGTCCATGTAAATCGGTCTGAGAACGGACCTCAATGCATGGACTGGCCGCGGATCTTCAGATCCGAGTAGGACAGCCTCATAGAAATAAATTAAGCTGTCAGGTTCAGGTCAGGAGACCCACAGCCAGTTTGGGCATTGCGGTCCAACTTTTAACAAATATACATGGATACCTGAACATGCCCTAACTCTGGGGAGAAGCTGCTGCAGCAGATTGCTCGGATAAGCGCCACACTCAGAAGAGAAGACGGGCGCTGACCCCGACAAGCGCCACACTCGGAAGAGGAGACGGGCGCTGATCCCGGCAAGCGCCACACTCTGAAGAGGAGACGGGCGCTGACCCCGACAAGCGCCACACTCGGAAAAGGAGACGGGCGCTGACCCCAACAAGCGCCACACTCGGAAGAGGAGAAGGGCGCTGACCCCCGACAAGCGCCACACTCGGAAGAGGAGACGGGCGCTGACCCCGACAAACGCCACACTCGGAAGAGGAGACGGGCGCTGACCCCGACAAACGCCACACTCGGTAGAGGAGACGGGCGCTGACCCCGACAAGCGCCACACTCGGAAGAGGAGAGGGGGGCTGACCCCGACAAGCGCCAAACTCGGATGAGGAGACGGGCGCTGACCCCGACAAGCGCCACACTCGGAAGAGGAGATGGGCGTTGACCCCGACAAACGCCTCACTCTGAAGAGGAGACAGGCGCTGACCCCAATAAGAACCACACTTGGAAGAGGAGACGGACGATGACTACATTACTTCTATCATCTGTACTCCAAATTAATACATTTTGACATCAATGCAACTATAGGCAGGAAAATAGACTGGGGGAAAAGCAAGAGTCTGGAAGCCACTTAAAAGCATTTTTTTACAGGAATAAATAAAGTAATTTCCAAAGTTTCATTATGCTCTATACTGGAAAAAAATAAAAAATATATAAATCAATTTTTTAAGCTTCAAATGTGAATCTAGATTTCAGCTACAACCCTCAACCTTTATGCATCATACACTGTTGCATAGAAAGTTGTAAAATTTTCTGTTTCACTCATTGCTAATCTCAAATTTTCAAAGATCAAATTCAAAAGTGCGCTTGGAAACGTAACTTGGATAGATACATTAAGAAAAACGTAGCAAAAACTTGAATTGGGTATTGGAAAATTCAGACAGTTGTAGACTTCTTGGAGTAAGACAGAACCTAACAGTCCAGGGCTCAACTCTTCCCAGATTATTAGTGTTTTAGAAATTATGATGGTAATGACTTGGAATATATAGCTCGTCTTCAGGGAACAGGTCATTTGACATAAGTCAACTGTTATAACAAGTCTTGGAGTAGCTGCTATTGTTCAGGATATCTTGACCTAGTAGTATACATGTTATCAATGTGGAAAAATCTGTTTTCTGCTAGGATGTTTAGTGTCTCAGAGACCTATCACATGCATGGCATATTTTAGCCTTCTTTGGATACAATTTGTTTTTCATCTGAACACTAGCCATACTCTGTTCAATCTTTCTTAATGCTGTCCATAATTCACAGTCTGTATTCTAATCTGTTTAATAAAAGCATACATTATTACTTTCACAATAAGGTGGTAACCTATATAAGGAGCATTTGGAGCGCTGCTTAGCATCAAGGCGTATAGCTCAACAGAAGGACTCAATAAATAATTTTACAAGTACTAAAGTAGAATAGGCATTTTCTGGTTTTCTCGTATGGTTTTCATATTATTTAGGACAGTGTCTTAAAGGGTTTGTCCACTACTGGATAACCTCTTTTTAACAGGGGTCATGTTCTTTATAAAAGGGATAAAGAGGGCTGTACTCACACAAAAAACTCCCAAAAATCTGCAAACTTGGGTTGGACAAACATGCATTTATATTTTAATGGGAAGGCTTTATATAGTTACTGTTATATCAATAACATTTCTATCAAAGATAATGCAAAATACAGTATATACTAGAGTATAAGCCGAGATTTTCAGCCCATTTTTTAGGGCTGAAAGTCCCCCTACAGGGGGAAGGTGGAGCGCAGCTGTTCTATATACTCACCCCTCCGCCGGCGCGGTCTCTGCAGCCCCTGCTCTTCCTCAACGGTCTCTGGAGCCAGTGTTCAGCGGTCAGGTGGAACCGCTCATTAAAGTCATGAATATGCACGGGAGAAGAGCAGGGCAGAGACGCGTCGGCGGAAGGGTGAGTATAAGCGATATTTACCTGTCCCGTTCCACCGCTGCTCGCCGCTGTGTACTCTGGTCCTCTTGCTGCGATGTTCAGGCAGAGGACGCGATGATGTGGTTACTGCGCGCCGCACCCTCTGCCTAATCATTCACTGCTGGAGGACCTGGAAGACAGCGGCGCTCAGTGGTGGACCGGGTGACAGGTAAATATCGCAGGTGATGGGGCCCTGAGCGAGCGGTGATACCGGCACCTGTCCCCGCCTGCTCAGGACACCGGCACCTGGCCCCCACCGACGAGAGGCGAGTATGTCTTTTTTTTTTTTTTTTTTGCAGCAGCTGTGGCAGCATAAGGGGCCTATTCAATGCAGCATCTATGGGGCATAATCTATGGAGCATCTATGGGGGCATAATCTATGGAGCATCTATGGGGGCATAATCTATGGAGCATCTATGGGGGCATAATCTATGGAGCATCTATGGGGGCATAATCTATGGAGCATCTATGGGGGCCTATTCAATGCAGCATCTATGGGGCATAATCTATGGAGCATCTATGGGGGCATAATCTATGGAGCATCTATGGGGGCATAATCTATGGAGCATCTATGGGGGCATAATCTATGGAGCATCTATAGGGGCATAATCTATGGGGGCACAATCTATGGAGCATCTATGGGGGCATAATACATGGGGCATCTATGGGAGCATAATCTAAGGAGCATCTATGGGGGCATAATCTATGGGGGCACAATCTATGGAGCATCTATGGGGGCATAATACATGGGGCATCTATGGGGGCATAATCTAAGGAGCATCTATGGGGCACAATCTATGGAGCATCTATGGGGGCACAATCTATGGAGCATCTATGGGGGCACAATCTATGGAGCATCTATGGGGGCACAATACATGGGCAGCATATGGGGCACAATACATGGGCAGCATATGGGGCACAATCTATGGAGCATCTTGTGGGGCATAATACATGGGGCAGCATATGGGGCACAATACATGGAGGATCTTGCGGGGCATAATACATGGGGCAGCATACGGGGCACAATCTCATTTTCCACCCTAGGCTTATACTTGAGTCGATAAGTTTTCCCATTTTTTTGTGGCAAAATTAGGGGGTCGGCTTATACTCGAGTTTATACGGTATATATGTTCAAGAAATTATAATTTGTAAAAAATGAACTTTGCACTCCGGAATTGATGCAAAGATTATCAACTTTCATTTCACAGATTATCCACTGTTTGCATTATTTATAACGTTTCAGCCAATTATATGGCCTTCTTCAGAATTAAGGATACAATAAAAACAGAAGAAGAATAAGGTATACATGAGAAGATAAAAGACCAAAAAGTCTTTATACAAAGCACATGAATCACAAATGTATAATAATATGACTATACAAATAACAGAAAAGTGTCCGCGAAAAGGAGAAAAATAGCGCCAGGAACAACATGAAATGTCAGCCTAATATAGCCAAGATTTTCAGCACTTTTTTTGTGCTGAAAACGCACCCCTCGGCTTATAAACGAGTCATTGTGCAGAAAGCCAGTGGGGGGGGGGGAGAGGGGAGCGGCAGGAGCCGGGGGCTGTGACATCATACTCACCCTATCTACGCCATCGCTGAACGTCCCTGCGTCTCCATCGTTCCGGCTTCCTGCAGCTCTCCTGTGCTGAGGGGTCACATGGTACCACTCATTAAGGTAATGAATATGCACGTGTCTCCACTCCCATAGGCGTGGAGCGCATATTCATTACCTTAATGAGCGGTACCACGTGACCGCTCAGTACAGGAGAGCTGCAGGAATCCGCGACAACAGAGACGTGCAGCGACGGCGCAAGGAGGGCGAGTATGACAGGGGAGGACGGGGGAGCACGGAGGAGGACGGGGGAGCATGGAGGAGGATGGGGGAGCCAAACCATACATAGAAGGATGGGGCTGGGGGGGAGCCGAGCAATGTATAGAAGGATGGGACGGGCGAGCCGAGCAATGTATAGAAGGATGGGATGAGGGGAGCCGAGCCCTACATAGAAGGATGGGACGGGGGGAGCCACACAGTGATGTGGGGACAATGCATACCCGGCTTATTCTCGAGTCAATAAGCTTACCCAGTTTTCCGTAGCAAAATTAGGTGCCTCGGCTTATACTCGAGTATATACGGTACATCACAGGGAACGCCGCACTTGTAATTCACTGGCGTTTTACTATACAAGACTGACCACCCCATATTCTTAGCGCCATTCTAGTACGGTTGGGCATTTCCCCTGCGTCGCTCTATGGGACAGTAAACACTGTTCCAAGGTGTCCCTGGTAGGCTAATGATCTGTTTTTAATCATTATACAGTATGGTGTTTTATTCCTATGATCAGATAGGATTTGTTTCCTTTGCAGACCTCAAAGCCATGCTTTTCCTACTGAGCCATTTAACGGTAAACCAGTTTTTTCTTGTATCCTCTTTTCTTCTATGACTATATAACTATTGGGCTGTCCTAGCCCTGTGATGTACATTTAATCTACCTCACTATTTATTCTTTTGTACAGTGCCTTGTGAAAGTATTCGGCCCCCTGGAACTTTTCAACCTTCTCCCACATATGCTTCAAACATAAAGATACCAAATGTTAATTTTTGAGGAAGAATCAACAACTAGTGGGACAATTGTGAAGCTGAACGAAATTTATTGTTTTTTTTTAAATTTTTGTGGAAATACAAAAACTGAAAAGTGGGGCGTGCAATATTATTCAGCCCCTTTAACTTAATACTTTGTTGCGCCACCTTTTGCTGCGATTACAGCTGCAAGTCACTTGGGGTATGTCTCTATCAGTTTTGTACATTGAGAGACTGAAATTCTTGCCCATTCTTCCTTGGCAAACAGCTCGAGCTCAGTGAGGTTGGATGGAGATAGTTTGTGAACAGCAGCTGTCAGCTCTTTCCACAGATTCTCGATTGGATTCAGGTCTGGACTTTGACTTGGCCATTCTAACACCTGGATACGTTTATTTGTGAACCATTCTATTGTATATTTTGCTTTATGTTTGGGATCATTGTCTTGTTGGAAGACAAATCTCCATCCCAGTCTCAGGTCTTTTGCAGACTCCAACAGGTTTTCTTCAAGAATGGTCCTGTATTTGGCTCCATCCATCTTCCTATTAATTTTAACCATCTTCCCTGTCCCTGATGAAGAAAAGCAGGCACAAACCATGATGCTGCCACCACCATGTTTGACAGGGGATGGTGTGTTCAGGGTGATAAGCTGTGTTGCCTTTACACCAAACATATCATTTGGCATTGTTGCCAAAAAGTTCGATTTTGGTTTCATCTGACCAGAGCACCTTCTTCCACATGTTTGGTGTGTCTCCCAGGTGGCTTGTTGTAAACTTAAAACTACACTTTTTATTGATATCTTTGAGAAATGGCTTTCTTCTTGCCACTCTTCCATAAAGGCCAGATTTGTGCAGTGTACGACGGATTGTTGTCCTATGGACAGACTGTCCCACCTCAGCTGTAGATCTCTGTAGTTCATCCAGGGTGATCATGGGCCTCTTGGCTTCATCTCTGATCAGTCTTCTCCTTGTTTGAGATGAAAGTTTAGCGTGACGGCCGGGTCTTGGTAGATTTGCAGTGGTATTATACTCCTTCTATTTCAATATGATCACTTGCACAGTGCTCCTTGGGATGTTTAAAGTTTTGGAAATCATTTTGCATCCAAATCCGACTTTAAACTTCTCCACAACAGTATCACAGACCTGCCTGTTGTGTTCCTTGATCTTCATGATGCTCTCTGTGCTTCAAACAGAACCCTGAGACTATCACAGAGCAGGTGCATTTATACGGAGACTTGATTACACACACAGGTGGATTATATTTATCATCATTAGTCATTTAGGACAACATTGGATCATTCAGAGATCCACAATGAACTTCTGGAGTGAGTTTGCTGCACTGAAAGTAAAGGGGACGAATAATATTGCACGCCCCACTTTTCAGTTTTTGTATTTCCTGACGCTAATTTTCTCATTTTCTCTTGACACTTTTCTGTTATTTGTTTAGTCATTTATATCATTATACATTTGTGATGCATGCACTTTGTATAAAGATTATTTTGGCTTTTTGCCTTCTCGTGTATATCTTACTCTTTTTCTGTTTTTTACTGTATCCTTAATTCTGAAGAAGACCATATAATCGGCTAAAACGTTATAAATATTGCAAACAGTGGATAATCTGAGAAATAAAAGTTGATAATCATCGCATCAATTCCGGAGTGCAAGATTCATTTTTTATAAATTATAATTTCTGGATTCGATGAAACATATATCTTTTCCATTATCCATTATTTTTTACTTCTTGCGGAGTAGAATCTTATTTTTGCACCCTTAATATGAGTGCTGGGCAGAAATTAGAATTTGTCATATAATACATCGAAACAATCAAGCCTAGTTATGATTTGTGCAGTGTTAGAGCAGTTGGGTTGATTAGAGACCATTACACAATGCGGAAGAGATGTAGTACTCACCTCCAAAAATGAAGTTCAAATCCCTCACATTTGTCTTTACACTTGAAGCAAGGAGCTCCAGACCCCTCTTCATGTCCTAATGTCATCTGTAAAAAGGAAAAAGAAAAAAAAAATGAAATTATTCAGAAATTCTACATAACAGTATAAAAAAAGGACTACAGGATGCACATTGGCCCCCGGTCCATCAAAGCTTTTATGCCAATATTCTGGCAGAAAAAGCTTTGAAAAGTAGAAAATTTTATAACTTTGCATTTTGATGCCAGTGTTGCCTAGCTCCACCAAAATGGGCAGAGCTGGGACAGGAGGGCATGGCACCACAACTTATCCAGTTCGTGACTAGCTGTAGCATTCTTCACGTCAGAAATCTTACTCCAATCCTTGACTAGAGTAAGATTTGTGGCAAGGTACACACCACGACTCAGACATATGTATGATCAGGCAGAGTGAGGCATGAATTCTCTGCCCAATCATTAACCCCTTAACCCCCAAGAGTGGTTTGCACGTTAATGACCAGGCCAATTTTTACAATTCTGACCACTGTCCCTTTATGAGGTAATAACTCTGGAACGCTTCAACGGATCCTGGCGATTCTGACAGTTTTCTCATGACATATTGTACTTCATGATAGTGGTAAAATTTGATAGGACTTGCGTTTATTTGTGAAAAAAACGGAAGCTTAGTGAAAATTTTGAAAATTTCGCAGTTTCCCAATTTTGAGTTTTCTTTCAAATAGTTTTTATTAACTTTTCAAACAGTTTTATAGAGGGGAGGGAAGTAAGGAGAGGGAAGGGTATATTAACAGAGAATTCAAACTATACACATAGATAGTTATACCTAGAGATAACAATATGTAAAACAGTGGTTAAATATAACAAGCACATTGTAGCAGGATGACTAAAGGGTATGCCACACTAAACAATATCGCTAACGGGATCGCTAAAAAACGTCACTATTTAGCGATCCCGTTAGCGATGTTGTTCAGTGCGGCATCTGCCAGCGACGAGCTTCCTGCTGTGATCTCGCTCGTCGCTGGAATCGTTCCGGACCCTATTTTCTCGTCGGCGCTCCCGCTGGGTAAGTATATATCGCTAGTGTGGCACCTTTTCTTAGCGATTTAGCGGTACTTTTGTACCGCTAAAGTCGTTAAGAAGATCGCTAACGGCGATAGCGTCGTTAACTATATCGCTAAATGTGGCCGCACTTAGCGATATAGAAACAATCCCGCTAGCGATCGCATTAGTATGCGTCGTTATCGTGATCGCTAGCGGGATTGTTTAGTGTGGCAGTACCTTAAGTATAACTTAAGTTTTATTTCCCTTTATTTTCATTTTTAGAATAAATCTTATCACTAGAAAAAAAAAATCAGAACAGGGAGAAATCCAGGTATGTATTAATGAATTCCCCTGGAGGATATCACCTAAAGTGATGTCTCTCCTACTTTGGGGGCAAAAGAAAATGGGCAAAAACCTGTGGTGCACCCATCTTATCAGACAGATTTATTTGTTGAACAAGATGATAACCACTGCTTTATGAGGAATCAAATTGAAGTGTGGTAGCCAATAATTTAAAGCTTCAACCGTTATCTTTATTACTGTGAATCCCCTGAAGGGAAGAGATGAAACGCATCTCTTCTTCAAGAGTGTGTAATGGGGTAATCCTACTCTTGTGCCACACCAGAATCTTGGTTGGATTTTGTTTCAATCTCTAAAATTCTTCTTTCGTTATCCTCAAATCTATGAGAAAAAGAACCCTGTATCTCCTGAAGTGTTTTGTTTTGTGCCTCAAAACCCATTGCAATAGATTTATTGAAAGAAATACATAGTTTGGCCATAAAGCCTTCTGTTACTTGTCTTTCTGAAGAAATAAAGTCATCAAAGCTGACCGTAGGAAATGAAATGTCTGGTGGATTGGTAAGCGCCGAGCGTTTTTTTGGGGGGACATTTGTTTATTTGGGCTAATATTAGGGGAGAACTTGTCCGAATAATTGTCTGTATCAGTATGCAAGTTGTTTTTATCTGGAGCTCTTGAGCCAGGACCTTTTCTTTTAGTTGTGTTTGGGTATTAACACGACAGAAAACATGGACCACTCAGAGTTGAAATATGTGGGTTACAAATGTCATTTCCTTTATTAGTAGTAATTTCAGAATAAGTTTTTGGCACTATTGTGTCCAAATCATTTCCATTTTTTGGAGTTTTATTAAAAACGGGTAAAAAGGAAAACTTAGGTGGTTTAATGATCGAGTCCCCTCTCTTAGGGAGTGGCTGAGACCTTGGAGGACTTAGTAGGATTGAGGATTCTTCAGTTGGGTTCAATAATGATTGTCTTGTTTTTTTTTTTCCCTTTTGAGGTTTTTGTCTTATTGGTGGAGTGTTCTCCTGTTTTATGAGGAGTTTTAGCTCTAGCTCCACCCGATTCCATAGAAGAGCTTAGTATTTAGTTTAAGTAGCCACACAAAATGTTAGCTTTCAAGGACAGGTCTATAAGCTGTTAACCTATATGAAGGTCAGACCCCCTTTCTATTTTAAGATCCCTTATTATTAACAAGCTAGTGCGATATTATACACTTTTCTATAGATACTCAAGTAAGTACTAAATGAACTCCAGTTTTCTTGTCCACCCAGGAATTACCCTTTTCAGCAAAATGAACTAGAAATGTTGAACCAAATCAGCATTAAAATGAACTCAGTGGGTTTTACCAATACACAGTGAGCAGGCTCTTTTATATTACCCTATCCACTAAGTCTCCAAAACGATCTAAATATTCCATTGTCAAGAGACACAGCCTACAACTTAATCTATATTTTAAATCAGGGTTCGACAAACCCGGGCGCCAGGTCGCCAGTGGCGCCTAGAAAATCATGCCTGGCGCCCGGGTTTGTCGGGGCCCTGAGCAGGCGGGGGGCCCACTTGCCGTCGGGCACCCCGGCGCCCGTTAGCGGAGGAGAGCGGTGTCAGCGCCGCCACTGGGCCCCCCCCCGCTTGCTCAGGGCCCCGGCAGCAGCTGGCACAATACTCACCGCTCCCCGTGCCTCCGCTGCCGCAGCTCCGGGCGCCAGGGGCGCCTGCGCTTCCTCTCACAGCAGCACCGCTGAATGACGTCATCATTCAGCGGCCGGCTGTGGCAGAGAGCGCGCGGACGCCGGACAGGTGAGATATGTGTGTCTGTATCAGTGTGTGTGTATGTAGTGCGGTGCTTTGTGTATGTGAGAGAGTGCTTGTGTGCTGCGGTGCTGTCTGTGTGATGGTGGTGGGGGAGGGCAGTGATGCATTGTTGATAATGGGGAGGCATTGATGATAATGGGGAGGCATTGATGATAATGGGGGGGCATTGATGATAATGGGGAGGCATTGATGATAATGGGGAGGGATTGATGATAATGGGGAGGGATTGATGATAATGGGGAGGGATTGATGATGATGGGAGGAATTGATGATAATGGGGAGGCATTGATGATAATAGGGAGGCAATGATGATGATGGGGAGGCATTGATGATAATGGGGAGACATTGATGATAATGGGGAGGCAATGATGATGATGGGGAGACATTGATGATGATGGGGAGGAATTGATGATGATGATGGGGAGGCCATGATGATGATGGGAGGCCATGATGATGATGGGGAGGCGATGAAGATGATGGGGAGGAATTGATGATGATGGGGAGGCATTGATGATGATGGGGAGGCGATGATGATGATGGGGAGGCGATGATGATGATGGGGAGGCATTGATGATGATGGGAGACATTGATGATGATGGGGAGGCATTGATGATGATGGGGAGGCATTGATGATGATGGGGAGGCATTGATGATGATGGGGAGGCATTGATGATGATGGGGAGGCACTGATAATTATGGGGAGGCACTGATCATGATGGGGAGGCACTGATGATAATGGGGAGGCACTGATGATAATGGGGAGGCATTGATGATAATGGGGAGGCGATGATGATGATGGGGAGACGATGATGATGATGGGGAGGCGATGATGACGATGGGCAGTCATTGATGATGATGGGGAGGCGATGATGAGGATGGGGAGGCGATGATATGATGAGGAGGCAATGATGATGATGGGCAGGCATTGATGATGATGGGGAGGCATTGATGATGATGGGGAGGCCATGATGATGATGGGGAGGCAATGATGATGATGATGACGAGGAGACAATGATGATGAAATGAAAAAAAATTCTGGCTCCTAAATTTTTTGGCTGGCTCCTAGATTCTGAACAACTTTGTCGACCCGTTTTAAATTGCGTTAATATTCTGCTGCTCCTCTAAAATAACCAAGATCTTAATATGTCCAATGCTGTATTATCCAGATTCCAAGATCTTAGTGAGTCGTTATAGCTTCCACGTCATGAAAACTCCAATTCCCTTCAAGTCACAGCGAGTAGGCACAATCCCAGTAGTTCCAAGGCGATAGAGCCAGGTATCTTTATTCCTCTGAGATCCTGCTCTTGTACTGCGGAGTTCCAGTAGTCACAATCTGTTGTACTAAATAAGTTGCAGTATAAGCCAAATTCACTTTAAACCAACCTGTAGCCTCTCAGGGGCTGTCAGATAGAGCCTAACAAACCCGGAGGATGATTAGAAGGCGGGGAAATTTGGCATCAGCTCCTAAGCAGGGCGCGCTCCATGTCTCAGCTGCTCGTTTTGGTGCCTCATACCCCAGCTCCTCTCCACCTCTCCCCGCTACAGCGAGTGCGACAGCGGGAGAGCTCCAGTTGATCAAAGCTTAAGCTCAGTTTACCGAGCTGCCATCCATCAGACTAACAGGTGATCGCCGGAGTTGAGACTCAAGCAGAAAGGCGGGGTCAAGATGGCGCCCGACCCGTGACAGGGTGCATTCAGTCTCTCAGCTGTTCGCTATGGAGCCTCCCACCTCAGCACCTCCCCGTTCTCTCCGCTGCAACATCTTTGCTCACAACAGTGGGGGAGCCCCCGTACACAGACACAACGACACAGGCAGGAAACAGGGTAAATACTTAATCTTCTCTGAAATCCGCCTTCCCTCAAATTTTCGCGCTTTAGCAGCGTATGGTTTGAAAACAATCTGGAAATCATTTCAGGCACCGACTCCGCTCCCCTTTCAAGGACACGGTTCAAATATTACTGAACCAAAAATCACTTCCACTGTGTCAAAATGATCCCATTAAATAAGGGAAAAATTTCCAATAAGAAATGTGAAAACGCCTCTGTCGAGTTATGGGTCGCTTCAATGGGTGGTATCACAGGAGCTGAGCGCTCACACGACACTGCCATCTCCGGCGCCTGAAGCCACGCCCCCCCAACTTTGAATTTTCATGCCCTGAAAGCAGAGATATGTCACACAAAATACTTAATATGTAACACTTCCCACATGTCTACTTTACATTAGCACAATTTTGTAACCAAAAAATTTTTTTTTGTTAGGAAGTTATAAAGGGTTAAAAATTTAACAGCGATTTCTCATTTTTACAACACCATTTTTTTTTAGGGACCACATCACATTTGAAGTCACTTTGATGGGTCTATATGATAGAAAATACCCAAAAGTGACACCCTTCTAAAAACTGCACCCCTCGAGGTGCTCAAAACCACATCCAATAAGTTTATTAACCCTTCAGGTGCTTCACAGAAATTTTTGGAATGTTTAAAAAATGAACATTTAACTTTTTTTCACAAAAAATTTGTTTCAGATCCAATTTGTTTAATTTTACCATGGGTAACAGAGGAAATTGGACCCCAAAAGTTGCTGTACAATTTGTCCTGAGTACGCTGATACCCCATATGTGGGGGAGAACCACTGTTTGGGAGCATGGCAGAGCTCGGAAGGGAAGGAGCGACATTTGGATTTTCAATGCAAAATTGGCTGGAATTGAGATGGGACTCCATGTCTCGTTGGAGAGCCCCTGATGTGCCTAAACAGTGGAAACCCCCCAAATTCAAACTCCAACCCTAACCCCAACACAACCCTAAACATAACCCTAACCACAAACCTAACACCAAACCTAACCCCAACCCTAACTTTAGCCCCAACCCTAACTTTAGCCCCAACTGTTATGATTTGGTAGCTGAGGAGGACAGGAGCAAAAAACAGCCAAGGCAGCCGAACACCCAGAGAGGTTGGGAACTAATGGGTTGCAGATCCCTAAACTAACCGCACAACTAGAAGCAGTTGTGGGACGTACCTACGGTGAACTAGACGCCTCGGCACAGCCGGAGAGCTAGCTACACCTAAAGATAGAAACAGGAAAGCTAACTGCCCCGGAGTAGAGTCCCAAAGGAATACGTAGCCCCCATACATATAATGGCGGTTAGACAAGACGAAAAACAAACGCAGGCAGAAAATAGAGTGAGCAAATGCTGGGGCCAAACACTGCCTAGATAGAACAGAACAGAATACTATCTGCAACCCAGCAAAACCCTAGAAAAACTTCCAACACTTTTGATTTCAAAAATGCTGAGATCACAAGATCTCGCCACCCGCTAAATCAGATCTCTGGTGTGAACAAGCGGCTAACCCGCAGACACTCAAATAGCAGGGACAGAGCAATTGAACAAATAAACAGTGGCTACTGAAAAACAGAGTAGCACAGGCCCCTGGAGGGAACCCGGCTAACCTACCACAAAAGTGCAGACAAAAAATGGAAATAGCACACAATAAAAAAAGCAGCAAATAACTTATCTGAAAGTAGCAGACGAAGGCAAGACACCAGCTGACTTCCAAATGAACCAGGAAACAACAATTGATCACCGGCGAGGATTATGGGAAGGCAGCTCACTTATATCAGCCCAGTCCGTCTCTCCTGATTGCCAGTCATCGCTTGCAGGTGATGGACTTCTACTATTCATCACTGGTTTAATACCCTCAGCAACCACCAAAGGGAGCCCCAACTCATAAGTCATTTCCAAAACGTTCACAACACCCAACCCTAACTTTAGCCCCAACCCTAACTTTAGCCCCAACCCTAACCCTAACTTTAGCCCCAACCCTAATGGGAAAATGGAAATAAATACATTTTTTTTTATTTTATTATTTTTCCCTAACTAAGGGGGTGATAAAGTGGGGTTTGATTTACTATAGCGGGTTTTTATATTTGGCAGCTGTCACACGCTAAAAGATGCTTTTTATTGCAAAAAATAGTTTTTGCATCTCCACAGTTTGAGAGCTATAATTTTTCCATATTTTGGCCCACAGAGTTGTTTTTTGTTCGCTTTTTATTACGATTTTTGGGAGGCAGAATGAACAAAAACCAGCAATTCATGAAGTTCTTTTGGAGGGGGGGGGCGTTTATACAGTTCTGAGTGTGGTAAAAATGATAAAGCGCTTTTATTCTTCGGGTAAGTACGATTACAGCGATACCTCATTTATATCATTTTTAATGTTTTGGCACTTTTAAAATAAAAACTATTTTATATAAAAAAAATATTTTTGCATTACTTTATTCTGAGAGCTATAACTTATTTTTTCGCTGATGACGCTGTATGGTGGTTCATTTTCTGCGGGACAAGATGACGTTTTTAGTGGTACCATGTTTATATCCGTCTTTTTCATCACGTGTTATTTCAATTTTGTTTTGCGGTATGATAAAGCATTGGGTTTTTTTGCCTTTTTTATGGGGTTCACTAGTGGGACAGTTTTATAGGTCGGGACGTTACGGACGCAGCGATACTAAATGTGTGTACTTTTATTGCTTAGATTTTTTTTATTCAAATATTTATTCATTGATATAATATTGATTTTTTAAAAAATATTTTTACAAGTATTTACATTTTTTTTATTTAATTCTTACTTTTTACACTATGCCCCACTAAAATGATATTAACCCCTTCAGAACAGGCGCTGTACTAGCACTACTCTGCAGGAGAAGAGTTCCAGCAAACAGCAGTACTAGTACGGCACACTGATTTTGCAGCCTCACGCTGAGTGCTGCGGCGATTCGGTGCGAGTGTCAGCTGTATGTGACAACTGACACCCCACAGCGATGTCCACGATCGGTGCTTGCACTGATTGCGGGCAGTTAACCCCTCTGGTGCCGCTGTCAGTAGTGACAGTGAGATAGAGGGGCATCGCGCAGGGAGGGGTTCCCCGTGCACTGTCATCAGGATGATCGCGTTGTCCTGATGGTGTCCATGGAGACTCTCGGCACCAAGATGGCCGTGGGGTCCTTCTGGGTAGGTGGCTTGTGGCATGCCTCCTTCCCTGCCTGTCAGATCAGCAATCTGAGGTAATATAGTAATGTCCCATCCTAGGACAATGTAAAAAAAGTAAAAAAATAAATATTTACTAAGTGTAAAAATATTTTTTAAAAAAACCCAATAAAAAAAAATTCTATTTTTCCAATAAATACATATAAATAAAAAAAACAAACAATAGACGTATACATATTTAGTATCGCCGCGTCCGTAACAATCCGCTCTATAAAACTGTCCCACTAGTTAACCCCTTTAGTGAACACAGTAAAAAAACTAGGCAAAACAATGATTTATCATCATACCGCCGAACAAAAAGTGCAACAAAACGTGATCAAAAAGACGGGTGTAAATAAACATGATACCGCTGAAAATGTCATCTTGTCACGCAAAAAAAAAAAATCCGCCATACAGCTCCATCAGCAGAAAAATAAAAAAAAAGTTATAGCTCTCAGAATAAAGCGATGCAAAAATAATTATTTTTCTATAAAATATTTTTTATTGTGTAAAAGCGGCAAAACATAAAAAAAACAATATAAATGAGGTATCACTGTAACTGTACTGACTTGAAGTATAAAAGCCTTAACAATTTTACCACACGCGGAACGGTATAAAAATACAAAAAGTAATATCTGAATTTCTGTTTTTTTGTTCATTCTGTCTCCCAAAAATCAGAATAGAAAGCGATCAAAAAACGTCATGTGTCCGAAAATGGTACCAATAAAAACGTCAGCTAGTCCTGCAAAAAACAAGCCCTCACATGACTCTGTGGGCCAACATATGAAAAAAATTATAGCTTTCAAAATATGGTGATGCAAAAACTAGTTTTCACAATAAAAAGCGTCTTTTAGTGTGTGACAGCAGCCACACAGAAAAACCCGATATAAATTGCACCAACCTGAAGAATAAAGTTGCCTAATCACTTACAACGCATGAGAAAAGGCATAAAAAAATAAAAACAATTTTTCACATGCTGTTGATTTTTTCATTCTGTCACACAAAGATCGCAGTAAGGCTCGGCGCACATTTATCCTGTGCTCTATGCTGAGTGCTTACACCGGGGTTTCCATTTAAATCTCTGAAAAACGTGATTCACACAGAACACCTGGCAGTAAATTCCCTATAATGAGGCAGATGGAGGACCTGTGATCCGGCAGTGTCTCTCATTTGTCTTGTGCACTTCTGAAAAGGACACCGCTGCCTCATTATAGTGAATGGATCCCTCGTGGCTTTCATCTGTCATGTCACTCAGAGATTTAGATGGAAAACCCAAAGTGCTCAGCGTAGTGCGCCGGATAAATGTGATCCCAAATGTTATGTAAAATGTTCCCAATAAAAGCTTCAACTCAATCCACAAAAAAAGCAATTCCCCACTCAGATCTGTCATCTGTTAACGGAAATATAGGGGCTTCCACGTAACTGGAAGCACAAAGGCTCTGGAAAAGCTAAATGGCTCCTCGCTCCCCAGAAGAAATTCAGCAAATTCTCGGCTTCCAAATCCAAATGACCCCCTCCCTTCAGAGCCCCAGTGTGCCTAAACAACATTTAGTGCCCACATGTTTGGCATTTCTGTAGTGATGACCTGATGGCGGTGGCCGCAGCTTATAGTCGAAAAAATAGGTGACAGATTCCCTTTAAATCACTTGAATGTTGCTTTGGGTCATTGTCTTTTTGGAAGGTGAACTGCAGTCCCAATCTCAAATCATTGACAGACAAACAGATATATTGTCTTTTTGGAAGGTGAACTGCAGTCCCAATCTCAAATCATTGACAGACAAACAGATATATCCCTGTATTTCTCACCATCCATTTTCTCGTTTTCTCTGTCCTTGCAGTCGAAAAACATTCCCACAGCATGATGCTGCCACCACGTTTCACTGTGGGGATGATGCTCTTGGGGTGATTAGCTGTGTTGGTTTGACGCCAGACATAGCGTTTACTTTGGTGGCCACGGCACCTTTTTTCATACATTTGGAGAGTCCCCACTTGTTTTTTGGACCAACTCAAAACAAGCCCTACAAATATATATAAATAACATATATATATATATTTTTTAATAACCCAACCCTGACTTGTACTTCTCAACAACTTTGTCCCCAACTTGTTTGGATATCTCCTTGGTCTTCACGGTGTGGTTTGGTTATTAGTGCTTCCTGTTGCAGCCTCTGTGGCCTTTCAGAAAAGGTGTGCATATACTGACTGACCATGTAAGGCTTAGATTGCACACAGGTGGACTTCCTTTCACTAAGCATGTGATTTATGAAGGTAATTGCTTGCACCAGAAATATTTAGTGGCTTCATATCGCAAAAGGGGTGAACACATATGCACATGCCAACTTTTAGTTATTTGAGCCCATAAATTTAATTTATGCCTATATTTTTCTCATTTTGCCAACTAAGACTATTTAGTGCTGATGCATCACACACAATTTGGATTACAAAAATATTTGAACATAGGTTGTAAAATAACAAAATAGTTAAAAAGCAAAGGGGGGGTTGGTGAATATTTTCGCATGTCACTGTAGCTGGGAAAAAGATAGTACCAGGATGCTGTATGAAAAAAAGGGTAAACTAGCAGTGGCATTGTGATGCACTGAGGAATGTTCTTTTGGGAACCAAAAGGTCCTAGATCTTATGCCATATCTAAACATAGCTGAGGACCAAGTACACATTCACCCCTTCCCCGCTGTGAAGAAACCGGATTATATCTTAATTACCCAGATGACTGTGCTTAGCAAACCAAGAAGAATTGACTTTTTATCTGTATGTTGGCTTTTGGATTTAAGGTTGATTTATGGTTGGTCAAGAAAACAGACTTTTGTTTATGTAAGCCTGGAATATTGACTTGTAAGCTGATATTTGATATAACATATTGTGCCATTACCCTTGATGAAGTGAGGTCTACTGATATACTAATTATACATTGTCTAGCCCAGATAGTTTGTTGATTTTTAAAACAGAGGAGGAAAATCTATGCAACCCTAACTTTAGCCCCAACCCTAACCCTAACTTTAGCCCCAACCCTAATGGGAAAATGGAAATAAATACATTTTTTTTATTTTATTATTTTTCCCTAACTAAGGGGGTGATAAAGTGGGGTTTGATTTACTATAGCGGGTTTTTATATTTGGCAGCTGTCACACGCTAAAAGATGCTTTTTATTGCAAAAAATAGTTTTTGCATCTCCACAGTTTGAGAGCTATAATTTTTCCATATTTTGGCCCACAGAGTTGTTTTTTGTTCGCTTTTTATTACGATTTTTGGGAGGCAGAATGAACAAAAACCAGCAATTCATGAAGTTCTTTTGGAGGGGGGGGCGTTTATACAGTTCTGAGTGTGGTAAAAATGATAAAGCGCTTTTATTCTTCGGGTAAGTACGATTACAGCGATACCTCATTTATATCATTTTTTATGTTTTGGCACTTTTAAAATAAAAACTATTTTATATAAAAAAAAATATTTTTGCATTACTTTATTCTGAGAGCTATAACTTATTTTTTCGCTGATGACGCTGTATGGTGGTTCATTTTCTGCGGGACAAGATGACGTTTTTAGTGGTACCATGTTTATATCCGTCTTTTTCATCACGTGTTATTTCAATTTTGTTTTGCGGTATGATAAAGCATTGGGTTTTTTTGCCTTTTTTATGGGGTTCACTAGTGGGAGTTTTATAGGTCGGGACGTTACGGACGCAGCGATACTAAATGTGTGTACATTGCTTAGATTTTTTTTATTCAAATATTTATTCATTGATATAATATTGATTTTTTAAAAAATATTTTTACAAGTATTTACATTTTTTTTATTTAATTCTTACTTTTTACACTATGCCCCACTAAAATGATATTAACCCCTTCAGAACAGGCGCTGTACTAGCACTACTCTGCAGGAGAAGAGTTCCAGCAAACAGCAGTACTAGTACGGCACACTGATTTTGCAGCCTCACGCTGAGTGCTGCGGCGATTCGGTGCGAGTGTCAGCTGTATGTGACAACTGACACCCCCCAGCGATGTCCACGATTGGTGCTTGCACTGATTGCGGGCAGTTAACCCCTCTGGTGCCGCTGTCAGTAGTGACAGTGAGATAGAGGGGCATCGCGCAGGGAGGGGTTCCCCGTGCACTGTCATCAGGACGATCGCGTTGTCCTGATGGTGTCCATGGAGACTCTCGGCACCAAGATGGCCGTGGGGTCCTTCTGGGTAGGTGGCTTGTGGCATGCCTCCTTCCCTGCCTGTCAGATCAGCAATCTGAGGTAATATAGTAATGTCCCATCCTAGGACAATGTAAAAAAAGTAAAAAAATAAATATTTACTAAGTGTAAAAATATTTTTTAAAAAAACCCAATAAAAAAAATTCTATTTTTCCAATAAATACATATAAAAAAAAAACAAACAATAGACGTATACATATTTAGTATCGCCGCGTCCGTAACAATCCGCTCTATAAAACTGTCCCACTAGTTAACCCCTTTAGTGAACACAGTAAAAAACTAGGCAAAACAATGATTTATCATCATACCGCCGAACAAAAAGTGCAACAAAACGTGATCAAAAAGACGGGTGTAAATAAACATGATACCGCTGAAAATGTCATCTTGTCACGCAAAAAAAAAAAATCCGCCATACAGCTCCATCAGCAGAAAAATAAAAAAAAAGTTATAGCTCTCAGAATAAAGCGATGCAAAAATAATTATTTTTCTATAAAATATTTTTTATTGTGTAAAAGCGGCAAAACATAAAAAAACCAATATAAATGAGGTATCACTGTAACTGTACTGACTTGAAGTATAAAAGCCTTAACAATTTTACCACACGCGGAACGGTATAAAAATACAAAAAGTAATATCTGAATTTCTGTTTTTTTGTTCATTCTGTCTCCCAAAAATCAGAATAGAAAGCGATCAAAAAACGTCATGTGTCCGAAAATGGTACCAATAAAAACGTCAGCTAGTCCTGCAAAAAACAAGCCCTCACATGACTCTGTGGGCCAACATATGAAAAAAATTATAGCTTTCAAAATATGGTGATGCAAAAACTAGTTTTCACAATAAAAAGCGTCTTTTAGTGTGTGACAGCAGCCACACAGAAAAACCCGATATAAATTGCACCAACCTGAAGAATAAAGTTGCCTAATCACTTACAACGCATGAGAAAAGGCATAAAAAAATAAAAACAATTTTTCACATGCTGTTGATTTTTTCATTCTGTCACACAAAGATCGCAGTAAGGCTCGGCGCACATTTATCCTGTGCTCTATACTGAGTGCTTACACCGGGGTTTCCATTTAAATCTCTGAAAAACGTGATTCACACAGAACACCTGGCAGTAAATTCCCTATAATGAGGCAGATGGAGGACCTGTGATCCGGCAGTGTCTCTCATTTGTCTTGTGCACTTCTGAAAAGGACACCGCTGCCTCATTATAGTGAATGGATCCCTCGTGGCTTTCATCTGTCATGTCACTCAGAGATTTAGATGGAAAACCCAAAGTGCTCAGCGTAGTGCGCCGGATAAATGTGATCCCAAATGTTATGTAAAATGTTCCCAATAAAAGCTTCAACTCAATCCACAAAAAAAGCAATTCCCCACTCAGATCTGTCATCTGTTAACGGAAATATAGGGGGCTTCCACGTAACTGGAAGCACAAAGGCTCTGGAAAAGCTAAATGGCTCCTCGCTCCCCAGAAGAAATTCAGCAAATTCTCGGCTTCCAAATCCAAATGACCCCCTCCCTTCAGAGCCCCAGTGTGCCTAAACAACATTTAGTGCCCACATGTTTGGCATTTCTGTAGTGATGACCTGATGGCGGTGGCCGCAGCTTATAGTCGAAAAAATAGGTGACAGATTCCCTTTAAATCACTTGAATGTTGCTTTGGGTCATTGTCTTTTTGGAAGGTGAACTGCAGTCCCAATCTCAAATCATTGACAGACAAACAGATATATTGTCTTTTTGGAAGGTGAACTGCAGTCCCAATCTCAAATCATTGACAGACAAACAGATATATCCCTGTATTTCTCACCATCCATTTTCTCGTTTTCTCTGTCCTTGCAGTCGAAAAACATTCCCACAGCATGATGCTGCCACCACGTTTCACTGTGGGGATGATGCTCTTGGGGTGATTAGCTGTGTTGGTTTGACGCCAGACATAGCGTTTACTTTGGTGGCCACGGCACCTTTTTTCATACATTTGGAGAGTCTCCCACTTGTTTTTTGGACCAACTCAAAACAAGCCCTACAAATATATATAAATAACATATATATATATATTTTTTTTTAATAACCCAACCCTGACTTGTACTTCTCAACAACTTTGTCCCCAACTTGTTTGGATATCTCCTTGGTCTTCACGGTGTGGTTTGGTTATTAGTGCTTCCTGTTGCAGCCTCTGTGGCCTTTCAGAAAAGGTGTGCATATACTGACTGACCATGTAAGGCTTAGATTGCACACAGGTGGACTTCCTTTCACTAAGCATGTGATTTATGAAGGTAATTGCTTGCACCAGAAATATTTAGTGGCTTCATATCGCAAAAGGGGTGAACACATATGCACATGCCAACTTTTAGTTATTTGAGCCCATAAATTTAATTTATGCCTATATTTTTCTCATTTTGCCAACTAAGACTATTTAGTGCTGATGCATCACACACAATTTGGATTACAAAAATATTTGAACATAGGTTGTAAAATAACAAAATAGTTAAAAAGCAAAGGGGGGGGTTGGTGAATATTTTCGCATGTCACTGTAGCTGGGAAAAAGATAGTACCAGGATGCTGTATGAAAAAAAGGGTAAACTAGCAGTGGCATTGTGATGCACTGAGGAATGTTCTTTTGGGAACCAAAAGGTCCTAGATCTTATGCCATATCTAAACATAGCTGAGGACCAAGTACACATTCACCCCTTCCCCGCTGTGAAGAAACCGGATTATATCTTAATTACCCAGATGACTGTGCTTAGCAAACCAAGAAGAATTGACTTTTTATCTGTATGTTGGCTTTTGGATTTAAGGTTGATTTATGGTTGGTCAAGAAAACAGACTTTTGTTTATGTAAGCCTGGAATATTGACTTGTAAGCTGATATTTGATATAACATATTGTGCCATTACCCTTGATGAAGTGAGGTCTACTGATATACTAATTATACATTGTCTAGCCCAGATAGTTTGTTGATTTTTAAAACAGAGGAGGAAAATCTATGCAAATAGATTACATATTCAAACAAGGCAATTTGGTCATCACCATTCTTCCCCTTATCTGTGAGGGTGGACTGAAGGACACTGGTTAAATCTAATAATAGGTTACATGCCACTATATAAAGAGACTTTCTTCTGGTCAGTGTGACTCTTCAGGATCTCAGCTTAGGGTACTATGGACCCAGCTGGTCGAACACAGGACTGCTTCATTGACCATCACTGAAACCCCAGAGACATCTTAAAGAATCCAGTTTGGGATAATAGATTCACCTGCCCACATGTTGTGAACACGTTAGAGGCAACTTCGGAGCTGGGGCTCCCTCTGGTGGTTGCTGAGGGTAATGAACCAATTGCTGAATGGCTTTCAGCTGGGTCTGAATGGTCTGATATAAGTGACCTGAACTCCCATCAGCCTTGCCGGTAATCAATTGTTCTTCCAGTTCTTGGTTGGAGCTCAGCTTGCATTCCTGCTTTCATTCAGATAAGTGATTTGCTGTTTTTTTTTCTCTGGTTGGATTTTCCTTGCTGGTTTGCTGCCTTGCAGAGGACTTCAGCCTGATCCCCTTTTGGGGCCTGGCTCTGCAATTGTGCTCAGTTTGTGTTTGCACTTTTGCTCTGTTCCTGTGTCACTTTTTATTTGCTGAATTGCTGTGTGTTACACCAGAGATCTGATTTAGGTGGTAGAGATCGTGTGATCTCAGGTTTTTTTGTTAATCAGAAGTGTTGGTATTTTTGTCAGGTTTTTTGGGTTGCAGTCAGAATTCTTTCCTATACTTTTCTATCTAGACAGAATTGGGCCCCAGCATTTGCTCATTCTATTTTCTGTCTGTGTCTTCTCGTCTAACCGCCATTACATGCTTGGGGGCTTCCTATTTCTTTGGGGTTCTGCCACGGGGCAGTTAGCTTTCATCTTTCTGCCTTTAGGTGTAGCTATCTCTCCGGCTGTGACGAGGCGTCTAGGATCACCGTAGGTACGCTCCACGGCTACTTCTAGTGTTGCGGTTAGTTTAGGGTTCTGCAACCCAGTAGTTTCCAGCCTCTCTGGTGTATTGCTACTTTGGCTATTTTTGCTCTTTCTCCTCAGCTACCGAAACATAACAGTATTACCGGCCATACTGAAAATTATATGGTACTCAACAGAAGGGAAAAATAGTTAAAAAGGAGAAAAAAAAAAAAAAGGGGAGTTGTCAGAATTTTTTTTTTTTCTGTTTGTTGCATTTTTTCCCTCTTTTTCTCTGGGTGCTGAGGAGGAATTTTTTCTTTGTCGTCAATGGAGTTTGCACAGTTGTCTGGCCGTGTGGAGCGGCTTGCCGCTGAGGTTCAGAGCATTGCTAGGTTGCCGGTTGTGGAACCTAGGATCCCCATACCAGATTTATTTTTTGGGGATCGGTCTAAATTTCTGAATTTCAAAAATAACTAAGTTGTTTTTTGCCTTGAAGCCTAAGTCCTCAGGGAACGCAGCACAGCAGGTTCAAATTGTCATCTCTCTGCTGTGCGGCGACCCTCAGGATTTGGCTTTTTCCCTGACACCTGGGGATCCTGTTTGAATGATGTTGATGTATTTTTTTCAGGCTCTGGGGTTATTGTATGATGAACCTAATGTCACTGATCAAGCTGAAAAGACATTGTTGGCATTAAATCAGGATCGTGAAGACGCTGAGCTGTACTGTCAGAAATTCCGAAAGTGGGCAGTCCTGACCAAATGGAATGATGATGCTTTGGCAGCCCTTTATCGGAAGGGTCTGTCAGAAAATGTAAAGGATGTTATGGTGGGATTCCCTGTTCCCTCTGGTCTCAATGATTCTATGTCTTTGGCTATTTAAATTGACAGACGTTTGCGTGAGCACAGAGGTATGCGTGAGATAGTATTGCCTTGTGAACCAGCTCCTGAGCCCATGCAGTGTGATGGAGTGACTTCTGGGGCTCAGCGTCATGAGTTTCGAAAGCGCAATGGGTTATGTTTCTACAGTGGCGAACGCTTCTCATGCTACTTCCGTCTGCCCTAAGCGGGGACGACGTTTTGCGTGCCCAGTTGTCTTGGGTATTGTTAAGACTAAATTTCTGTTGACTATTACCCTGATTTGCTCCCTGTCCACAATTTCGGCTCAGGCTTTTGTTGATTCAGGAGCAGCTATTAACCTGATGGATTTTGACTTTGCCAAACGTTGTGGGTTTCCCATGATATCCCTGCAGAAGTCTATTCCCTTGCTGGGCACTGATTCTACCCCTTTGGCGGAGAATAAACCCCAGTTTTCTACTCAGGTGATAATGAGGGTTGAACCAGATCATCAGGAAAGTTGCAAATTTCTGGTGTTGCATAATCTACATGAAATTGTTGTACTGGGTTTCCCTTGGTTACAGACTCATAATCCTGTTTCGGATTGAAAATCTGTGTCTGTGACAAGTTGGGGCTGCCAATGTGTTAATACAGACACTCCTGTTTTTTCTGCCTCTCCCCAGTCTCAGGATGTCCCTGAGTTTTTGACTGATTTTTCTGATGAGTTTAGTGAAAGTAAATCTGCATCCTTACCTCCTCATAGGAGCTATGATTGCGCTATTGAGTTAGTGCCTGGTGGTAAATTTCCTAAAGGTCGCCTTTTTAATTTATCTGTACCTGAACATGATGCTATGCGATCTTATATCAAGGAGTCTTTGGAGAAGGGTCATATCAGACCATCGTCTTCACCCTTGGGCGCCGGTTTTTTCTTTGTGGCCAAAAAGGATGGTTCATTGAGGCCGTGTATTGACTATAGCCTCCTGAATAAAATCACTGTTAAATATCAATATCCGTTACCCTTGATTTCTGACCTATTTTCCAGAGTGAAAAGTGCTAGTTGGTTTACCAAGCTTGACCTCAGGGGGGCGTATAACCTTATTCGGATGAATGGAAGAAGGCGTTTAATACCCCAGAGGGGCATTTTGAGTACTTAGTGATGCCTTTTGGGCTTACTAATGCCCCTTCCGTCTTCCAATCCTTTATGAATGATATTTTCAGGGATTTTGTGGATAAATTTCTGATCGTTTATTTGGATGATATCTTGATTTTTTCCAACGACTGGGACTCATGTGAAACATGTTCGGACTGTGTTTCAGTGAAGGGATCAAAGTGTCTTTTTGGCGTACAGAAGGTTTCATTTCTGGGATTCATTTTGTCTCCGTCTGTTATTGAAATGGACCCGGTCAAGGTTCAGGCCATCTGTGATTGGGTTCAACCTACTTCATTGAAGGCTCTTCAGAGATTTTTGGGTTTTGCCAATTTTTATCGTAAATTTATTGGTAATTTCTCCGGTATTGTGAAACCATTGACTGATTTGACCAAAAAGGGTTCCGATGTGGTGAACTGGCCTCCTGAGGCAGTTTCTGCGTTTCAGGAACTTAAGCAGAGATTCATTTCTGCTCCTGTTCGATGGCAGCCTGATGTTTCTCTGCCATTTCAGGTGGAGGTTGATGCTTCTGAGATTGGAGCAGGTGCCGTTTTGTCCCAAAGGGATCCGGAGACCTCTAAGAGTAACCCTTGTGACTTCTTCTCTCGAAAATTTTCTCCAACTGAACGTAATTATAACGTGGGTAATAGTGAGTTATTGGCCATGAAGTGGGCCTTTGAAGAGTGGAGACATTGGCTGGAGGAGCCAAAACATCAGGTGGTGGTCCTCACGGACCATAAGAACCTGGTTTATCTCGAATCAGCCAAGCGACTTAATCCTAGACAGGCCAGGTGGGCCTTGTTTTTCACACGTTTTAATTTTGTGGTTTCTTTTCTTCCGGGCACTAAGAATGTTAAGGCAGATGCCCTCTCGAGGAGTTTCTTTGCAGATTCTCCTGAGTTAACTGATCCTGCTGTTATTTTGAAAAAGGGTGTAGTTCTTTCCACCATCTTGCCCAATTTGAGACTGGCTCTGGAGGGGTGTCAGGAGGATAAACCTGAACGCTGCACTGTTGGGAAATTGTTTGTCCCAGACCAGTGGAAGAAGAGTGTGATGTCTGAGATTCATTGTTCCGCGTTGGCTGGTCATCCCGGTATTTTTGGTACCAGAGACTTGGTGAGACGGTCCTTTTGGTGGCCTACTTTGTCTCGTGAAACCAGGGACTTTGTGCAGTCCTGTGGGACTTGCTCTCGTTCCAAGCCTTGCTCTCGCTCTAGTGGTTTGTTAATGCCATTACCTGTGCCCAAGAGGCCATGGACCCATATCTCTATGGATTTTATTTCCGATCTCCCTGTCTCTCAGAGAATGACCGTTATCTGGGTAATCTGTGATAGGTTTTCCAAGATGATACAACTTGTGCCATTACCTAAGTTGTTTTCCTCCTCCGAATCGGTGCCTTTGTTCTTTCAGCATGTGGTTCGGTTACATGGCTGTTATGTTTTGGTAGCGGAGGAGAGCAGGCAAAAACGGCAATACACCAGAGAGGTTGGAATCTATTGGATTGCAGTACCCTGACTAACCACAACCAAAGGCAGCCGTGGAGCGTTCCTACGTTGGTCCTAGACGCCTCTTCACAGCCTGAGAGATTAACTACACCTAAAGATAGAAAGAGGAAAGCTATCTGCCCCGGAGCAGATCCCCAAAGAACATAGGAAGTCCCCAAACATGTAATGGCGGTTAGACAAGAGGAGATACAGACACAGACAGAAAATAGTATGAGCAAACGCTGGGGCCCAATCTGCCTAGACAGAAAAGGATAGAAAGGATACTCACTGCAATCCAAAAAAACCCTAAAAAATGCCAACGCTACTGATTGCAAAAACACCTGAGATCACACGACCTCTACCACCTAAATCAGTTCTCTGGTGTAATAAAACTAAGCCGCAGCCACTGAAAAAACTGGAAAAGGCAAATGAACAAATAACAGTGGCTCCAGCGGAACTGAGAGGAGCCCAAGCCCCCCGGGGGGGGGGGGGACCTGGCTAACCTCACAGAAATGCAGAGAAATATGCAAATGGTAAGCACAAAAACAAAAACAGAAAATATCTTATCTGAAAGTAGAAGAGGGAAGACTCAGGAAGCTTCCAAGTGAACCAGGAACCACAGTTGAGACAAGAACAATTGATCACCAGCAACCATAATGGGAGGGAACCTCCGTTATATCAAGCCAGTCTGTGACTCCTGATCCTCATTGAATGGTTCAGTACTGTTTGTAACCACCAGAGGGAGCTTCTGCTCAGAATTCATTTCCAAAATATTCACAACAGTACCCCCCCTTGAGGAGGGGTCACCAAACCCTCATTTGTGCAACCAGGTCAGTCAGGATGAGCTCGGTGATACGCACGGATCAGTCTCCTAGCATGGATGTCCGAAGCAAACACCCTAGAATTGTCCTCCTGACCATAACCTCTCCACTTAATCAAATAATGGAGTTTCCGTCTAGAAAAACGAGAATCCAATATTTTCTCAACCACATACTCCAGATTGCCCTCAACCAAAACAGGGTCAGGAGGAACAGCCATAGGAACCACTGGCTCGACAAACCTCTTCAATAAGGACTTGTGGAACATGTTATGGATCTTAAATGTCCCTGGAAGAAGTAAACGAAAGGAAACAGGATTAAAATCTCCATGATCTTATAAGGTCCAATGAACCTAGGCTTAAACTTAGAAGATGCAACTCTCATAGGGATATTTCTTGAGGACAACCAGACCAAGTCCCCCACTTTAAACCGAGGACCATCAGTCCTATGCCGGTTGGCAAACCGCTGAGCCTTCTCCTGAGAGAGGGACAACCTCTCCACTACCTGGTCCCAAATCTGCTGCATACGCTCCACAACAGAGTCAACACCTGGACAGACAGAAGCCTCCGTCTGTCCCGAAGAAAATCGAGGGTGAAACCCAAAATTGCAGAAAAATGGAGACATCAAAGTGGCAGAGCTAGCCCTATTATTAAGAGCAAACTCAGCCAAAGGCAAAAAAAGAGACCCAGTCATCTTGATCAGCAGACACAAAGCATCTCAGATAAGTCTCCAATGTCTGGTTTGTTCTCTCAGTTTGTCCATTGGTCTGAGGATGAAAAGCCGAGGAGAAAGACAATTGAACACCAAGTTTAGAACAAAAAGTCCTCCAAAATCTGGAAACAAACTGGACTCCTCTGTCAGACACAATGTTCTCAGGAATGCCGTGTAACCGAACCACGTGCTGAAGGAACAAAGGCACCAATTCAGAGGAGGAAGGCAACTTAGGTAATGGCACAAGATATATCATTTTGGAAAACCTATCACAAATCACCCAGATAACGGTCATTCTCTGAGAAACAGGGAGGTCGGAAATGAAATCCATAGAGATATGGGTCCATGGTCTCTTGGGCACAGGCAATGGAATCAACAAACCACTAGAGCGAGAGCAAGGCTTGGAGCGAGAGCAAGTCCCACAGGAGTGCACAAATTCCCTGACGTCACGAGACAAAGTAGGCCACCAAAAGGACCGAGTCACCAAGTCTCTGGTACCAAAAATTCCGGGATGACCGGCCAACGCGGAACAATGAATCTCAGACATCACACTCTTTTTCCACCGGTCTGGGACAAACAATTTCCCAATAGGGCAGCGCTCAGGTTTATCCTCCTGACACCCTTCCAGAGACAGTCTCAAATTGGGCGAGATGGCGGAAAGAACTACACCCTCTTTCAAAATAACAGCAGGATCAGATAACTCAGGAGAGTCCGCAAGGAAACTCCTCGAGAGGGCATCCGCCTTAACATTCTTAGTGCCAGGAAGAAAGGAAACCACAAAATTAAAACGTGTGAAAATCAAGGCCCACCTGGCCTTTCTAGGATTCAATCCCCCGTCTCACATACCTAGCGAGATCGCTGCTGAGTCACTAGTTTTGTGACGCAGCAGCGAGCTCACCAGCGATATCGCTGTGTGTGACATTAAGCGACGATCAGCCCCCCTGCCGGGTATCGCTGATCGTCACTGAAAGGCCAGGACATTTTTTTGATCGCTGGTCTCCCGCTGACAGGCACGCATCGCTGCGTGTGACAGGCGGGAGAACAGCGATCCGCTGGTAACCAAGGTACACAGCGGGTTTCCAGGCGCGGGGCTGTGCCTAGAAACCCGCTGTGTACCTTGGATACCAGCTCCCTGAAGCAGGGAGCTGGTAACCAAGGTACACAGCGGGTTTCCAGGCACCGCGCAGCGTCTGGAAACCCGATGTGTACCTTGGTTACCAGCTCCCTGCATCAGGGCGCTGGTATCCAAGGTACACTGCGGGTAACTAAGCGATGTTACCCGCAGTGTCGCTTGTACTGATCGCTGCCTGAGCTGCCTGTTTGGCAGCTCAGCAGCGATAATGTAGCGATACACCAGCGATCCTGATCGTTGTCGGGATCGCTGGTGTATCGCTATGTGAGACCCAGCCTTAAGTCGCTTGGCTGATAACAAATAAACCAGATTCTTATGGTCCGTGAGGACCACCACCTGATGTTTGGCTCACTCCAGCCAATGTCTCCACTCTTCAAAAGCCCACTTCATGGCCAATAACTCCCTATTACCCACGTCATAATTACGTTCAGTTGGAGAAAATTTTCGAGAGAAAAAGGCACAAGGGTTACTTTTAGAGGTCTCAGGATCTCTTTGGGACAAAACGGCACCTGCCCCAATTTCAGAGGTATCAACCTCCACCTGAAATGGCAGAGAAACATCAGGCTGCCGTAGAACAGGAGCAGAAGTGAATCTCTGCTTAAGTTCCTGAAACGCAGAGACTGCCTCAGGAGGCCAATTCACCACATCAGAACCCTTTTTGGTCAAATCAGTCAATGGTTTAACAATAACAGAGAAATTACCAATAAATTTATGATAAAAATTGGCAAAACCCAAGAATCTCTGAAGAGCCTTTAATGAAGTAGGTTGGACCCAATCACAGATGGCCTGAACCTTGACCGGGTCCATTTCAACAACAGACGGAGACAAAATGAAACCCAGAAATGAAATCCTCTGTACGCCAAAAAGACACTTTGATCCCTTCACATACAGAGCATTCTCTCTCAAAATCTGGAACACAGTCCGAACATGTTTCACATGAGAGTCCCAGTCATTGGAAAAAATCAAGATATCATCCAAATAAACAATCAGAAATTTATCCACAAAATCCCCGAAAATGTCATTCATGAAGGACTGGAAGATGGAAGGAGCATTAGTGAGCCCAAAGGGCATCACTAGGTACTCAAAATGCCCCTCTGGGGTATTAGATGCCGTCTTCCATTCATCCCCGTGCTTAATGCGAATAAGGTTATACGCCCCCCTGAGGTCAAGCTTGGTAAACCAAGTAGCACTTTTCACCCTGGAAAACAGGTCAGAAATCAAGGGTAACGGATATTGATATTTCACAGTGATCTTGTTCAAGAGACGATAATCAATACACGGCCTTAATGAACCATCCTTTTTGGCCACAAAGAAAAAACCGGCACCCAAGGTGAAGAGGATGGTCTGATATGACCCTTCTCCAATGACCCCTTGATATAAGACCGCATAGCGTCATGTTCAGGTACAGACAAGTTAAAAAGGCGACCTTTAGGGAATTTACTATCAGGCACCAATTCAATAGCGCAGTCATAGCTCCTATGGGGGGCAAGGATGCAGATTTACTTTTGCTAAACACATCAGAAAAATCAGTCAAAAAGTCAGGAACATCCTGAGACTGGGGAGAGGCAGAAAAAACAGGAGTGTTGGCATTAACACATTGGCAGCCCCAACTGGTTACAGACACAGATTTCCAATCCAAAACAGGATAATGAGACTGTAACCAAGGGAAACCTAGTACAATAATGTCAAGCAGATTTTACAGTACCAAAAATGTGCAACTCTCCTGAGTAGAAAACTGGGGTTTATTCTCAGCCAAAGGGTAGAATCAATCCCCAGTAGGGGAATAGACTTCCGTAGGCGTATCAAGGGAAACCCACAACGTTTGGCAAAATCAAAATCCATCAGGTTAATAGCTGCTCCCGAATCAACAAAAGCCTGAGCAGAAAATGTGGACAGGGAGCAAATCAGGGTAACAGTCAACAGAAATTTAGTCTGAACACTACCCAAAACAACTGAGCGTGCAAAACGTCTTCCCCTGCTTAGGGCAGACAGAAATAGCATGAGAGGCGTCACCACAATAGAAACATAACCCATTGCGTTTTCAAAACTCATGACGCTGTGCCCCAGAAGCCACTATCACACTGCATGGGTTCAGAAGCTGGCTCACAAGGCAACACCATTCCACGCATACCTCTACGCTCACGCAAACGTCTGTCAAATTGAATCGCCAATGACATAGAATCATTGAGACCAGAGGGAGCAGGGAAACCCACCATAACATCTTTCACATTCTCTGACAGCCCCTTCCGAAAAAGGGCTGCCAAAGCATCATCATTCCATTTGTTTAGGACTGCCCATTTTCGGAATTTCTAACAGTAGAACTCAGCGTCCTCAAGCCCGATTTAATGCCAACAAGGTTCTTTCAGCTTGATCAGTGACATTAGGCTCATCGTACAATAACCCCAGAGCCAGAAAAAAATGCATCAACATCACTCAAAACAGGGTTCCCAGGTGTCAGGGAAAAAGCCCAATCCTGAGGATCGCCGCGTAGGAGAGAGATGACAATTTGAACCTGCTGTGCTGCGTTCCCTGAGGACTTAGGTTTTAAGGCAAAAAACAACTTACAGTTATTTTTGAAATTCAGAAATTTGGCCCGATCTCCCAAAAACAAATCTGGCATGGGAATCCTAGGTTCCACAACCGGCAACCCAGCAAGATAGACAGCAATACTCCGAACCTCAGCAGCAAGCTGATTCACACGCCAGACAGCTGTGCAAGCTCCATTGAGAGAAAAAAAAATCCTCCTCAGCACCCAGAGAATAAGAGGGAAAAAATGCAAGAAACAGAAAAAAAAACAATCTCTGACAACTTTTTTCTTTCCACACTATTTTTCCCTTATGTGAGTACCATAGAATTTTCAGTTTGGCCGGTGATACTGTTATGTTTTGGTAGCTGAGGAGAGCAGGCAAAAACGGCAATTCACCAGAGAAGTTGGAATCTATTGGATTGCAGTACCCTGACTAACCACCACAACTAAAGGCAGCCGTGGTGCGTTCCTACGTTGGTCCTAGACGCCTCTTCACAGCCTGAGAGATTAACTACACCTAAAGATAGAAAGAGGAAAGCTATCTGCCCTGGAGAAGATCCCCAAAGAACATAGGAAGCCCCCAAACATGTAATGGCGGTTAGACAAGAGGAGATACAGACACAGACAGAAAATAGTATGAGCAAACGCTGGGGCCCAATCTGCCTAGACAGAAAAGGATAGAAAGGATACTCACTGCAATCCAAAAAAAACCCTAAAAAATGATGACGCTACTGATTGCAAAAACACCTGAGATCAAATGACCTCTACCATCTAAATCAGTTCTCTGGTGTAACAAAACTAAGCCGCAGCCACTGAAAAAACTGGAAAAGGCAAATGAACAAATAACAGTGGCTCCAGCGGAACTGAGAGGAGCCCAAGCCCCCCGGGGGGGGGACCTGGCTAACCTCACAGAAATGCAGAGAAATATGCAAATGGCAAGCACAAAAACAAAAACAGAAAATATCTTATCTGAAAGTAGAAGAAGAGGCAAGACTCAGCAAGCTTCCAAGTGAACCAGGAACCACAGTTGAGACAAGAACAATTGATCACCGGCAACCATGATGGGAGGGAACCTCCCTTATATCAAGCCAGTCTGTGACTCCTGATTGCCAATCCTCATTGAATGGTTCAGTACTGTTTGTAACCACCAGAGGGAGATTCTGCTCAGAATTCATTTCCAAAACATTCACAACACATGGCATTCCAGAGAACAGTGTCTGACAGAGGAGTCCAGTTTGTTTCCAGATTATGGAGAAAATTTTGTTCCAAACTTGGTGTTCAGTTATCTTTCTCCACTGCATTTCGCCCTCAGACCAATGGACAAACCGAGAGAACAAACCAGACCTTGGAGACTTGAGATGTTTTGTGTCTGCTGATCAAGATGACTGGGTCTCTTTTTTTGCCGTTGGCGGAGTTTGCTCTTAATAATAGGGCTAGCTCTGCCACCTTGATGTCTCAATTTTTCTGCAATTCTGGGTTTCAACCTCGATTTTCTTCAGGACAGGCGGAGGCTTCCGTCTGTCCGGGGGTTGACTCTATTGTGAAGCGTATGCAGCAGATTTGGGACCAGGTGGTGGAGAGGTTGTCTCTCTCTCAGGAGAAGGCCCAGCGGTTTGCCAACCGGCATAGGACTGATGGTCCTCGGTTTAAAGTGAGGGACTTGGTCTGGTTGTCCTCAAGTAATATCCCTATGAAGGTTGCATTTCCAAAATTTAAGCCAAGGTTCATTGGACCTTATAAGATTATGGAAATTCTTAATCCGGTTTCCTTCCGTTTGCTTCTTCCAGGGACATTTAAGATCCATAACGTGTTCCATAAGTCCTTATTGAAGAGGTTTGTCGAGCCAGTGGTTCCTATGGCTGTGCCTCCCGACCCTGTTTTGGTTGAGGGCAATCTGGAGTATGTGGTTGAGAAAATATTGGATTCTCGTTTTGCTAGACGGAAACTCCAGTATTTGGTTAAGTGGAGAGGTTATGGTCAAGAGGACAACTCTTGGGTGTTTGCTTCGGACATCCATGCTAGGAGACTGATCCGTGCCTATCATCGAGCTCATCCTTATTGGCCTGGTTGCACAAGTGAGGCTTCGGTGACCCCTCCTCAAGGGGGGGGTACTGTTGTGAACACGTTGGAGGCAACTTCGGAGCTGGGGGCTCCCTCCGGTGGTTGCTGAGGGTAATGAACCAATTGCTGAATTGCTTTCAGCTGGGTCCGAATGGTCTGATATAAGTGACCTGAACTTCCATCAGCCTTGCCGGTAATCAATTGTTCTTCCAGCTCTTGGTTGGAGCTCAGCTTGCATTCCTGCTTTCATTCAGAAAGTGATTTGCTGTTTTTTTTTCCTCTGGTTGGATTTTCCTTGCTGGTTTGCTGCCTTGCAGAGGACTTCAGCCTGGTCTCCTTTTCGGGTCTGGCTCTGCAATTGTGCTCAGTTTGTGTTTGCACTTTTGCTCTGTTCCTGTGTCACTTTTTATTTGCTGAATTGCTGTGTGTTACTCCAGAGATCTGATTTAGGTGGTAGAGATTGTGTGATCTCAGGTTTTTTGTTAATCAGAAGTGTTGGTATTTTTGTAAGTGTTTTTTGGGTTGCAGTCAGAATTCTTTCCTATACTTTTCTATCTAGACAGAATTGGGCCCCAGCGTTTGCTCATTCTATTTTCTGTCTGTGTTCGTATTTTCTTCTTGTCTAACCGCCATTACATGTTTGGGGGCTTCCTATTTCTTTGGGGGTTCTACTACGGGGCAGTTAGCTTTCATCTTTCTGTCTTTAGGTGTAGCTATCTCTCCTGCTGTGACAAGGCGTCTAGGATCACCGTAGGTACGCTCCACGGCTACTTCTAGTGTTGCGGTTAGTTTAGGGTTCTGCAACCCAGTAGTTTCCAGCCTCTCTGGTGTATTGCTACTTTGGCTATTTTTGCTCTTTCTCCTCAGCTACCGAAACATAACAGCCACATACCTCACTGTTCTCAGTTAGCTTACCAAGCTTGGCGTTACCTCCTCACAGTGGGGCCAGCCAAAAGTGGGAAGACACTGGTGAGGGGTATGCGACACTGGAAGCAGATCTAATCCCGGCGAGTCAGCGGAAGGGTGAGACTGTAATTTGAACTATCTTGGGTATTTGCTGGGACAGTTCTGTTTGCTATTGTGTGTTGAGGTTCAATAAAGTATTCCCACATTGTGTTACCAACACACTGTCTTGTCTGAGTAGTGTTCTCCCCATGGGGAGAGAGAGGGCGTTCAGTGGTATGAGCCCGAGTCCATGCAGTCTTGCTAAAGACAGCCAGGCCAGCGGACGAGAGCACCCACTGACCCCCGTATCTACACACCTGCCAATAAACTTCCCTAACTGCTGAGGCAGTTTTCAGCTGGATAATGCACCTGTACCATATAATACAGCTCAGTGCAGTTTAGGCGGCATTAGTATCATGTACAAAACATTAGGCAGGTGGTTATAATGTTACTGCTAACTGATATAATACATTAGCTCTGTTAGTTGTCATATTCTGATGTCCAGTATACATCATGAATAAACAACTCCACAATGGAATGTGAAGGGGCTGCTTTATTCCTTGTTCTCAAAGTCACTTAGTTAATGGTGTTCCAAAACTATTATTACACAAGTCTGATTTGACAAAGCGAACCAACAAAAGAACTAAGATTTAGAATGAACAAGGCTGATACATTATTTCAGCTTTTCTATTCAGGATATATAGTGCTCATCAAAAAAAACCCACATTCCTCACAGGATGTAATTGCCTCATAAATTGGCGGGGAAAAGCAAAAATTCCTTCCAAACTTGAAAAGAAAAGGGAAAAAACTCCTTCAAAGATGACAAGAAGACTAACTGTCTACTGATATACACTGCTCAAAAAAATAAAGGGAACACTAGCCACATAATGAAACCCAAAGTCAAATCACACTTCTGTGAAATCTACCTTTCCAGTAACAAAGCAACACCAATTATGAATCAATTTCTCCTGCTGTTGTGCAAATGATACAGACAACAGGTACAAATGATCGGCAATTAGCAAGACACCCCCTATAAAAGGAGTGGTTCTGCAAGTGGTAACCACAGACCATTTCTCTATTCTCATCCTTTTTGGCTGTTTTGGTCACTTTTGCATTTTATCATTGCTCTCACACCTAGAGGTACTGTACAGTAGCATGAGGTAGTGTCTACAACCAACAGAAGTTGCTCAGGTAGTGCAGCTCATCCAGGATGGCACATCAATGCGAGCTGTGGCTATAAGGGTAGCTGTGTCTGTCAGTACAGTGTTCAGAGCATGGAGCAGATACCAGGAGAGAGGCCAGTATACCAGGAGACGTGGAAGGTACTGTAGGAGGGCAACAACCCAGCACGAGGACCGCTGTTATGTTTCGGTAGCTGAGGAGAAACTGCAAAAAATAGCCAAAGTAGAAATACACCAGAGAGGCTGGAAACTATTGGATTGCAGTAACCTAAACTAACCGCCACACTAGAAGTAGCCGTGGAGCGTACCTACGGTGATCCTAGACGACTCGTCACAGCCGGAGAGATAACTACACCTAAAGACAGAAAGATGAAATTTATCTGCCCTGGAGCAGAATCCCCAAAGAAATAGGAAGCCCCCGAACATATGTAATGGCGGTTAGACAAGAAGAAAACACGGACACAGACAGAAAATAGAATAAGCAAACGCTGGGGCCCAATCTGTTTAGATAGAAAAGTATAGGAAAGAATTCTGACTGCAACCCAAAAAAAACCCTAACAAAAATACCAACACTTCTGATTAACAAAAAAACCTGAGATCACACGATCTCTACCACCTAAATCAGATCTCTGGTGTAACACACCGCAACACAGCAAATAAAAAGTGACAAAGGAAAAAAGCAAAAGAGCAAACACAAAATGAGCACAATTGCAGCGCAAGACTCCAAAAGGGGATCAGGCTGCAGTCCACTGCAAGCAGCAAACCAGCAGTGAAAATACAACAGAGGAAAAAAAAAGGAAAACACTTAACTGTATGAGAGCAGGAAAGCAAGCTGAGCTCCAAGCAAGAGCAGGAGGAACAATTGATTACCGGCAAGGCTGCTGGGAACTCAGGTCACTTATATCATACCATTCAGAGCCAGCTGAAGGCCATTCAGCAATCAGTTCATTACCCTCAGCAACCACCGGAGGGAGCCCCAGCTCAGAAGTCGCCTCCAAGGTATTCACAACAGACCGCTACCTCTTCCTTCGTGCAAGAAGGAACAGGAGGAGCAGTGCCAGAGCTCTGCAAAATGACATCCACCAGGCCACTAACATCCATGTGTCTGCTCAAACTGTGAGAAACAGACTCCATGGTGGTGATATGAGCGCCCGACGTCTACAAGTGGGTGTTGTGTTTACAGCCCAACACTGTGCAGGGCAATTGGAATTTGTCAGAGAACACCAAGATTGGCAGATTTTACATTGGCACCCTGTTCTCTTCACGGATGAGAGCAGGTTCACACTGAGCACATATGACAGAGTCTGGAGATGCTGTGGGCAGCGTTCTGCTGCCTGCAACATCCACCAGCATGACGGGTTTAGCAGTGGGTCAGTAATGGTGTGGGGAAGCATTTCTTTGGAAGGCCGCACAACCCTCCATGTGCTAGCCAGAGGTGCCCTGACTGCCATTAGGTACCAGGATGAGATTCTCAAACCCATAGTGAGACCATATGCAGGTGGAGTGGGACTTCGGTTCCTTCTGATGCATGACAATGCTAGGCCTCATGTGGCTGAAGTGTCAGCAGTTTCTGCATCAGTCCAAAGCAATGATGCTATGGACTGGCTTGCCTGTTCCTCAGACCTGAATCCAATCAAGCACATCTGGGACATCATGTCTTGTTTCACCCACAAACGCAAAATTGCATCACAGACTGTCTAGAATTGACTGATGCTTTAATCCAGGTCGGGAAGAGATCCCTCAGAAGAACATCTGCAGCCTCATGAGGAGAATTGCCCAGGCGTTATAGGGAGGTCATACACGTCCGTGCTGAGCATCATTTCCTTGTCTTGAGGCATTTCCACTGAAGTTGGATGAGCCTGTAATTTGATTTTCCACTTTGATTTTGAGTATCATTCCAAATTCAGACCTCCATGGGATATTAATTTTGATTTACATTGATCATTTTAATGTTTTATTGTTCCCACTGCATTCTACTATGTAATGAATAAAGATTTGCAACTGGAATATTTAATTCAGTGATACCTAGGATGTGGGATTTTAGTGTTCCCTTTATTTTTTTGAGCAGTGTATTTGTATACAGTTATTAAGTCACTGATCTTCGGAAATAGATGATTGAAACTTCTGTAATATTTCTTAGGGTTACAATCCAACCATTACCTTGTAGATCTTTCTCCTACACTATTCAATTTGAAATGTAACTATGGGCCTTACAAATGTGAATCTGCCCATTAGATGTGTACAGTCATGGCCAAAAGTTTTGAGAATGACACAAATATTATATTTTCACATGATCTGCTGCCCTCTGGTTTTTATGTGTGTTTGACAGATGTTTTTATCACAGACAGGAATGTAATAATTGCAAACATATGAGTAACAAAAGCTTATATTGACAGTTAGAATGAGTTAATGCAGCAAGTCAATATTTGCAGTGTTGACCCTTCTTCTTCAGGACCTCTGCAATTCTCCCTGGCATGCTCTCAATCAACTTCTGGACCAAATCCTGACTGATAGCAGTCCATTCTTGCACAATCAATGCTTTCATTTTGTCAGAATTTTTGGGTTTTTGTTTGTCCACCCAACTCTTGATGATTGACCACAAGTTCTCAATGGGATTAAGATCTGGGGAGTTTCCAGGCCATGGACCCAAAATCTCTATGTTTTGTTCCCTGAGCCATTTAGTTATCACCTTTGCTTTATGGCAAGGTGCTCCATCATGCTGGAATAGGCATTGTTGATCGCCAAACTGCTCTTGGAGGGTTGGGAGAAGTTGCTCTTGGAGGACATTCTGGTACCATTCTTTATTCATGGCTGTGTTTTTAGGCAAGACTGGGAGAGAGCCGATTCCCTTGGCTGAGAAGCAACCCCACACATGAATGGTTTCAGGATGCTTAACAGTTGGCATGAGACAAGACTGGTGGTAGCGCTCACCTTGTCTTCTCCGAATGAGGCGTTTTCCTGATGTCCCAAACAATCGAAAAGGGGATTCATCAGAGAAAATATCTTTACCCCAGTCCTCAGCAGTCCACTGCCTGTACCTTTTGCAGAATATCAGTCTGTCCATGATGTTTTTTCTGGAGAGAAGTGGCTTCTTTGCTGCCCTCCTTGAGACCAGGCCTTGCTCCAAGAGTCTCCGCCTCACAGTGCGTGCAGATGCACTCACGCCTGCCTGCTGCCATTCCTGAGCAAGCTCTGCACTGCTGGTAGCCCGATCCCGCAGCAGAAACACTTTTAAGAGACGGTCCTGGCGCTTGCTGGTCTTTCTTGGGCACCCTGAAGCCTTTTTGGCAACAATGGAACCTCTCTCCTTGAAGTTCTTGATGATGCGATAGATTGTTGACTGAGGTGCAATCTTCCTAGCTGCGATACTCTTCCCTGTTAGGCCATTTTTGTGCATTGCAATGATGACTGCACGTGTTTCTTTAGAGATAACCATGGTTAACAGAAGAGAAACAATGATGTCAAGCACCAGCCTCCTTTTAACCCCTTCACCCCCAAGGGTGGTTTGCACGTTAATGACCGGGCCAATTTTTACAATTCTGACCACTGTCTCTTTATGAGGTTATTACTCTGGAACGCTTCAACGGATCTTCGCGATTCTGAGACTGTTTTCTCGTGACATATTGTACTTCACGTTAGAAGTAAAATTTCTTTGATATAACTTGCGTTTATTTTTGAAAAAAACGCAAATATGGCGAAAATTTTTAAAATTTTGCAATTTTCAAACTTTGAATTTTTATTCCCTTAAAACAGAGAAATATGTCACATAAAATAGTTAAGAAATAACATTTCCCACATGTCTACTTTACATCAGCACAATTTTGGAACCAAAATTTTTTTTTGTTAGGAAGTTATAAGGGTTAAAAGTTGACCAGCGATTTCTCATTTTTACAACAAAATTTACAAAGCCATTTTTTTTAGGGACCACCTCTCATTTGAAGTCACTTTGAGGGGTCTATATGGCAGAAAATACCCAAAAGTGACACCATTCTAAAAACTGCACCCCTCAAGGTACTCAAAACCACATTCAAGAAGATTATTAACCCTTCAGGTGCTTCACAGGAACTAAAGCAACGTGGAAGGAAAAAATGAATATTTAACTTTTTAGCCACAAAAATGATCTTTTACAAACTTTTTTTTTATTTTGACAAGGGTAAAAGGAGAAAATGGACAGATAAGGTTGTTATGCAATTTCTCCTGAGTACGCCAATACCCAATATGTGGGGGAAAACCACTGTTTGGGCACACGGCAGAGCTCGTAAGGGAAGGAGCGCCGTTTGACTTTTTCAAACTAAAATTGGCTGGAATTGAGATTGGACGCCATGTCGTGTTTGGAGAGCCCCTGATGCGCCTAAACAGTGGAAACCCCTACAAGTGACACCATTTTGGAAACTAGACCCCCTAAGGTACTTATCTAGATCTGTTGTGAGCACTTTAAACCCCCAAGTGTTTCACAAAAGCTTATAATGCCTGGGTGTGAAAAAAAAAAAAAAACAATTTTCCACAAAAATGATTTTTTAGTCCCAAATTTTTGAATTTTCCCAAGGAAATTGGACCCCAAAAGTTGTTGTCCAATTTGTCCTGAGTACGCTGATACCCATGTGGGGGGGGGGAAACTGTTTTGGTGCACGGCAGGGCTTGGAAAGGAAGTAGTAACGTTTTGGAATGCAGACGTTGATGGGGGTCATGTTCCGTTTGCAGTGCCCCAGATGAGCCTAAATAGTGGAAACCCCCCACAAGTGACCCCATTTTGGAAACTAGACCCCCTAAGGAACTTATCTAGATCTTTGGTGAGCACTTTGAACCCCCAAGTGCTTCACACAAGTTTATAATGCCCGGGCATGAAAATAAAAAATCCTATTTTTTTCCCACAAAAATTATCTTTTAGTCACTAATTTTTTATTTTCCCAAGGGTAACAGGAGAAATTGGACCACGTAAGTTGTTGTCCAATTTGTCCTGAGTACGCTGATACCCCATATGTGGGGGGGAACCACTGTTTGGGCTCACGGCAGAGCTCGGAATGGAAGGAGCACCATTTGACTTTTTCCAACCAAAATTGGCTGGAATTGAGATTGGATGCCATGTTGCATTTGGAGAGCCCCTGATGTGCCTAAACAGTGGAAACCCCCCACAAATGACCCCATTTGGGAAACTAGACCCCCTAAGGAACTTTTCTAGATCTTTGGTGAGCAATTTGAACCCCCAAGTGCTTCACACAAGTTTATAATGTAGAGCCGTAAAATTTAAAAATCATATTTTTTCCACAAAAATGATCTTTTCACCCCAATTTTTATTTTTCCAAGGGTAACAAGACTCCAAAAGTTATTGTGCAATTTGTCCTGAGTGCGCTGATACCCATATGTGGGGGTAAACCACTGTTTGGGTGCATGGCAGAGTTTGGAAGGGAAGGAGCGCCGTCTGACTTTTTCAACGCAGAATTGGCTGGACGCCATGTCGTGTTTGGAGAGCTCCTGATCTGCCTAAACAGTGGAAACCCCCATAAATGACACCATTTTGGAAACTAGACCCCTCAAGGAACTTATCTAGATGTGTGGTGAGAACTTTTAACCCCAGGTGTTTCACTAAAGTTTATAACGTACAGCCGTAAAATAAAAAATCCTTTTTTTTTTTTGCAAAAATGATTTTTTTGCCCCAATATTTTATTTTTACAAGGGTAACAGGAGAAATTGGACCCCAAAAGTTGTTGTCCAATTTGTCCTGAGTACGCTGATATCCAATATGTGGGAGAAAACTACTGTATGGGTACACGTTGGGGCTCGGAAGGGAAGTAGTGACGTTTTGGATTGCAGACTTTGATGGAATGGTCTGGGGGCGTCATGTCGCATTTGGAGAGCCCCTGATGCGCCTAAACAGTGGAAATCCCCAAAAAGTGACCCCATTTTGGAAAATAGACCCCACAAGGAACTTATCTAGATGTGTGGCGAGCGCTATGAAGCCCCAAGTGCTTCACAGAAGTTTATAATGTACAGCCGTAAAAACAAAAAAATAATTGTTTTTGTACAAAAATGATATTTTCGCCCCCAGTTTTTTATTTTCCCAAGGGTAACAGAAGAAATAGGACAAATTGCACAATAACTCTTGGGGTCCAGAGTACGCTGATACCCCATATGTGGGGATAAACTACTGTTTGGACGCATGGCAGAGCTGAGAAGTGAAGGAGCACCGTTTGACTTTTTCAACGCAGAATTGGCTGGAATTGAGATCAGACGCCATGTCACATTTGGAGAGCCCCTGATGTGCCTAAACAGCGGAAACCCCCCAATTCTAACTCCAACCCTAACCCCAACACACCCCTAACCCTAGTCCCAACCCTAACCACAAACCTAACCCTAACACACCCCTAATCCCAACCCTAACCCTAATCCTAACTTTAGCGCCAACCCTAACCCTAACTTTAGCCGCAACCCTAACCCTAACCCTAATGGGAAAATGGAAATAAATACTTTTTTTTAATTTTATTATTTTTCCCTTACTAAGGGGGTGATAAAGGGGGGTTTGATTTACTATTTATAGCGGGTTTTTATGATTGGCAGCTGTCACGCTAAAAGACGCTTTTTATTGCAAAAATAGTTTTTGCATCATCACATTTTGAGAGCTATAATTTTTGCATATTTTGGCCCACAGAGTCATGTGAGGTCTTATTTTTTGCGGGACGAGTTGACGTTTTTATTGGTACCATTTTTGAGCACGTGACGTTTTTTGATCGCTTTTTATTTCGATTTTTGGGAGGTTAGAATGAACAAAAATCAGCAATTCATGAATTTCTTTTGGGGGAGGCGTTTATACCGTTCCGCGTGTGGTAAAATTGATAAAGCAGTTTTATTCTTCGGGTCAGTACGATTATGGCGATACCTCATTTATATAATTTTTTCATGTTTTGGCGCTTTTATAGAATAAAAACAATTTTATATAAAAAATAATTATTTTTGCATCGCTTTATTCTGCGAGCTATAACTTTTTTATTTTTTCGCTGATGATGCTGTATGACGGCTCGTTTTTTGCGGGACAAGATGACGTTTTCAGCGGTACCATGTTTTTTTATATCGGTCTTTTTGATCGCGTGTTATTCCACTTTTTGTTCGGCGGTATGATGATAAAGCATTGATTTTTTGCTTCGTTTTTTTTTTTTTTTTAAGGGGTTCACTAAAGGGGTTAACTAGTGGGACAATTTTATAGGGGGGGTCGTTACGGACGCGGCAATACCAAATATGTGTACTTTTATTGCTTTGTTTTTTTTATTTACAGGAAGAAGTGAATTTATTGGGGAATATTTTTTTTTTTTTTTTATTTATTTTGGATTTTTTTTTTAAACATGTTTATTTTTATTTTTTTAACTTTTTTACTTTGTCCCAGGGTGGGACATCACTGTATTTTGTCAGATCGCTGGTGTGACAGTGTGCACAGCACTCTGTCACACCAGCGATCGCTCAGGCAGTGAAGCAGGCTTCTCAGTGCCTGCTCTCGGCAGGCACTGAGGTAGCCGCCTCCCTCCAGGACCCCGGCGCCATCTTGGATCTGGGTCCTGGGAGGGAGGAAGCCCTCAGAACAGCGCGATCACATCGCGCTGCTCTGAGGGTCTCAGGGGGGCGCGCAGGGAGCCCCCACCCTGCGCGATCCTCCCCTGTGCCCCCAGTACACCGCGATCATGTTTGATCGCGGTGTGCAAGGGGTTAATGTGCCGGGAGCGGTCCGTGACCGCTCCTGACACACAGTCACGGGTGTCAGCTGTGATAATCAGCTGACACCCGGCTGCGATCGGCTGCGCTCCCCCCGGGAGCGCGTCCGATCGCACGAGACGTACTATCCCGTCCATGGTCATACGGGCCCAGGTACCATGGACGGGATAGTACGTCCGATGGCAGTAAGGGGTTAAAGTGTCCAGTGGTGTCATTCTTACTTAATCATGACAGATTGATCTCCAGCCATGTCCTCATCAACACCCACACCTGTGTTAATGGAGCAATCACTGAAAAGAGGTTAGCTGGTCCTTTTAAGGCAGGGCTGCAATGATGTTGAAATGTGTTTTGGGGGATAAAGTTCATTTTCTAGCCAAATATTGACTTTGCAATAATTGCTGTTAAGCTGATCACTCTTTATAACATTCTGGAGTATATGCAAATTGCCATTAGAAAAAGTGAAGCAGTAGACTTTGTAAAAATTAATATTTGTGTCATTCTCAAAACTTTTGGTCATGACTGTAGTATGCCACAATCATACTGATGTTAAAAAAAAAAAAAAGACATGGCACATTATGTAAAAAGCATAGTGGTGTGTCATAAAAACACAATGATTGCAAATAATTGCTTAATGGTTTTTATTCACACTAATGGGTACAAAACTGGCAGTTACACTAAGTGTTTGCTTGTCAATTTTTTAGCAGTAAGCAATGTTCTAACTGGCGCTGATGACGTTGCACCCCACCCACCTGTACATGATATGCACAGGTCCTGCATGCATTAGAGCAGGTGTGTGCAGATGTAATGTCATCAGCGGCTACTATCCCCTAATGGGCAAGTAAAATAACAGATAAAACAAATTTGCCCATTTAGATTGATGATTTCACCTGAAAACCAACTAATATGGCAATGATATAAAAATACACATGCAGCTACATGATGCTGAAAGTAGAAGAGAATATCGGACAGAGACTACTGTCCAGGCCTATACAGTGCAGAGAAGAATTGTGTAGTTAAGGCTATGTGCGCATGTTGCGTGTTTGCTTGCAGAAATTTCTGCATCTCTTGGCAGAAAACGCAGTGGAAAATCTGCACGGTTTTTATTTCTTTTTTCATGTGGATTTGTATGCGTTTTTTTGTAAATCCATAGAGCATTTCCTTGTTCAACCTCTTCTTTTACATTCTCCATTGAAGACCATAATATCATTACACACCATGTTCAAATTTATGTTTACACATACAAATGTAAGTGAATATAATATATATATATATATATATATATATATATATATATATATATATATATATATGTATTCACATATGTCAGCCAGATACCCTCATTAATAAAACTACATAAAGAGTTACATAAAGACACACACACCTATGTAGGAGCATTAACATAATTAACCTACATAAGCTGTAACAAAACAGCAACTGTCTGAAATCTGCGTGAAACGCAATATCTATTTTTTTAAAAAATGTAAAAAATTGCATGGGCTTCCGCTTAATTTTCATAACCAGCAGAGGGAAAGCCGACGGCTGAGGGCTGAGAATATTCTGGGAAGGAGCAAATAGCCTTAAAGGTTCCCAGGCTATTAATATCAGCTCACAGATGTTTGTTTAGCCTTAACTGGCAAGTTTACAAGGGAACCCCAGAATAAATTGACATGGGGTCCCTCTATAAAATCGAACCAGCAAAGGCTAGGCAGACAGCTGCAGGCTGATATTAATAGCCTAAGAAGGGGCCATGTATATTGGCACCCCCCAGGCTAAAAAGTATTAAGTTACTTACCGATAACGGTATTTTTCAGAAGCCCATGATAGCACCACGAGAGAGGGGATCCGCCCTTCAGGAACAGGATATTTACAGATACAAAAAGGGCGGCCCTCTCTCACGCATCAGTTGGATTACAGGGCCAAGAGGACCACCATGGTTAATGACACACAATATATACATAATTTAAACAAAACTAGTCTACGTGAACCTTATAAGTGAAGGAGGTGTGCATCACACGTGAAAGGGAGGGAACTAAGGGTGCTGTCATGGGCTTCCGAAAAATACTATTACCGGTAAGTAACTTAATACTTTATTCGGACTTCCATGACAGCACCACAAGAGAATTACAGAGATGTAACACTATTCTAGAGAGGGACTACAGCCTGCAGCACCCTTAAAGATCTGAGGAGGTACCCATGTCCACGTGGCCGCCTTACATATTTGGTCGATGGATACTCCAGATCTTTCCGCCCAAGAGGTTTCCATGGCTCGGGTAGAATGCGCCCTCAGATTATGTGGAGCCGGACCGCCACCTGTTGTGTAAGCTAGAGAGACAGCCTCCCTAATCCATCTCGCTAATGTACATTTGGAAACTCTAAGACCCTTCCTAACGCCCTGGAAGGATATAAATAAGGCATTGTCCTTTTCCATGGATTAGTGACAGAGATATTGCAATAAACATCTTCTGACATCTAGGGTATGGAGTTTCTCCTCCTTATGGTTAGTAGGGTTAGGGAGGAAGGAAGGAAGAACTATCTCTTGAGTTCTGTGGAAGGGCAACTTTAGGTAAATAGGCAGAGTCTGGTCTAATTACTACCCTGTCCTCTAGAATCTGCGTTTAAGGAGGGTCTCTAGAGTGTGCCTGGATATCGCTTAATCTACGAGCTGACGTAATGGCCACCAAGAAGGCTAGCTTGAGGGATAGGATCTTAATTGAGGCAGATACCATGGGTTCAAGCGGAGCCTCAGTCATAGCCGTAAGGACTAGGTTTAAGTCCAATGGTACATACGTTGCCCTATGTATGTGTCTCGATCTGCCTGCAGCTTTGATAAATCTGGATAACCAGTAATTCCTCGCAATCTCTCAATTGAATAGGGCACCAAGGGCTGATATCTGTACCTCCAGAGTACTAGTGGCCAGACCTAGATCGAAACCTTTCTGCAGAAATTCTAAAATCTGCCTTATATGAATCTCCCCTTTAGATTTAAGGTCGGTGGTTGCCAAAACATTTTTCCCAAGTTTTAGCACAGATTTTTGTTGTAACCGATTTTCTTTTTAGTAGCGTGTTTATTAGATTGGGAGAGAATCCTTTGTCCTTCAACAACGACCTCTCAAACTCCACGCCGTCAGATGGATTCTGGCCACTTGTGAGTGATTGACTGGGACCTGGAAGAGTAGGTCCGGAAGATCCGGAAGTACCCAGGGGTCGCAGACTGACATTGTCCTCAGCCCTGAGAACCAGGTCCTTCTGGGCCAGAATAGAGCGATAAGTATGACTCTTCCTCTGTCTTCTCTGATTTTTCTTATTACCAGGGGTAACAGGGATAGCGGGGGAAAAGCGTATGCTAGGCAGAAATCCAATTTTGTCAGGAAAGCGTCCACCTCAAGAGGTCTTCCTCGGATTTAGTGAACAGAATTGCTTCACTTTCTTGTTCAGCCTGGTAGCAAAGAGGTCCACATCTGGTTGACCCCTCATACGGACAATCTGGCTGAAGATAGGAGAGAAGAGAGAGAGAGAGAGAGAGAGAGAGAGAGAGAGACCTTGGTTCGGCTTCCAGGCAGGCGTACATGAAGAAAACGGAGTCTGGTGGCCGGATCAGTCCTATGCTTGATTCGGCTCCCATAGACTTGTATTGTATGACCTAGCATGACGCGCCACTTCAGGCGCTGTCAGGCGATTCCGGCAGAAAAAAAAAAAAAGTTACATGATGCGTCCTGTCCGGCCGCCGGAATTAAAATCTACGACAGATCCGGCAGAAAACGGACTAAACGCAATGACATGTGGCGCGATCCGGCGCTAATGCATGTCAATGAGGAAAAAACTGAATCGGCGGTAAAAAAAAAAAAAGGATCCGTTTTTTTCAAAAACTGCTGGATCGCGCCTGACGGCAAAAAACTGATGTGTGAAAGTAGCCTAAGCCAAACCACCGACTCAGACTCCTCAATTTTCCTGACTTCCGACCAGGGTGGATAAAAATCAATGATTTTTTTTTAAAAAATCAAAAAAAAAAAAAAAATCGGATTTTTTTGATTTAAATCGGATTTTTTTCAATAAACTGTTTTTTGAGGAAAATATTTTACCATCCAAAGGTTCTTCCATCATGAGATAAAGCCGAGTTGTTTAACTCAGTAGAATAAAGGCTGTATATGTGTAACATTCACAATGCCATGCTCTTCCAGAGGTTTCTGTAGGATTAGTGGGCAGTTTCTCTCCTATATTATCACAGACGCTCGCTTTACTTACGCAGTTCTCAAAACTGAATTTGACTCCGCAGAGGTCCCAGCCTCTTCTTCACAGCAAAAATGTTACAACATGAACAGAGTTGAGAAAAAGACCTTAATCCTATTGTTCTACAAACCTATATGAATACAGAATCAACCCCTTCAGTGCCAAGTCCAAGAAGTTAGACAATATGTTTCTGATTGTTTGGAGTGGAATAGATCTGCACAACACAAGAAGAATGTGAATCTAAGTGTGAGGAGGAGGAAGGGCAAGCAGACAAGAAAATGAAAGTGAAACTTTGAGCACAATACTGCAGCATAGCCACAGACAGACAAGTCTGGATCTGTTTGTGTGTACGATCTGAGGTTTATTACATTCTTTCCTTATAATGGCAGCAGGCCGTAAAAGAGACCCAGTTTGGGAATATTTTAATGAAGCTCCTTCGCCTATCGGTAAGGCAGGCATGCGTGCAAAATGCAAACGATGCAACAAAGAGATGCAAGGCCTGGTGGCGCGAATGAGGTAACATCATGAGAAGTGCGGTGATGAAGAGGACCAAAGAAACACTTCTGAACAGGCAGGATCTTCAGGTTGGTAAACATTTTTATTGAATCCTATTTCTAAAGACTGAACTGTCATGTGTGAGAAAAATTATATTTCTTATTATTACTGCATGTTACTGTCATTTGGTACAGTTATGAAGAAAAACAAATATTCCTTTTGGGGCAGTGCTGTGTTGTGTACAATAAGCAGAAATTGTATAAACAATAAAATAACAGCATTGACTTTTTTTGTTTAGGGGAATTCATGGATTCTGGAAACTATCCACCTCCAAGATCACCATCTTCCTGTTCTACAGTTTCAGAGTTATCCATCCAGGATAGTGCTTCATTAGCAGCAGCATCATCATCATCAGACACCCACAGCCACATATCACCATCACCCAAAAGGAAGAAAAAACCTTTACCTCCTGGAACCACCATAGATAGGTTTGTGATAAGAACTAGCAGATTAGAAAAAGAGTTGATTGATGAAAAAATTGCCCAGTTTATTTATGCAACGAACTCTTCTTTCCGTCTGACTGAGAACCCACATTTCATTAATATGGTTCAGTCACTGAGACCAGGATACAGTCCACCCAGAAGAGCTGATGTTGCAGGGAAACTGCTGGATCAAGTGTATGACAGAGAAATGGAGCAATGTGCAACAGCTCTGGAGGGTAAAATTGTTAACCTAAGTATTGATGGGTGGAGTAATGTCCACAATGATCCTATTGTATGTGCTTGTATAACAACAGAAGAAGGTAAAGTCTTCCTTGCACAAACAACTGATACGTCAGGAAATGCACACACAGCAGAATACTTACAAGAAGTGGCAGTAAAAGCTATAACAACATGTGAACAAAAATTCAAATGTCTAGTACGCAGTTTGGTCACTGACAATGCTGCAAACGTATCCAAGATGAGAAGAAATTTAGAAGAGCAGGGAGGGAATACAAAGCTAATAACATATGGTTGCAGTGCTCATTTGCTGCACCTCTTAGCCAAAGACTTAAGTGTTCCAGAAATAAAGGCTAATGTTGTTGAAATTGCTAAATACTTCCGTAATAATCATTTTGCTGCAGCAGCTCTGAAAGGGATGGGTGGAACCAAGCTAACACTCCCACAAGATGTTAGATGGAACTCTGTGGTGGACTGTTTTGAGCAGTATATCAAAAACTGGCCTATTCTGATGACACTTTGTGAAGAAAATCGAGATAAAATAGATGGCACTGTCATGGCCAAAATCCTCAACATTGGGCTTAAGAGAAATGTTGAACATATGCTGAGCTTCCTGAAACCTGTTGTGAATGGGTTTGAGATGAGTTCTGAGCAGAGGCTCCCTCTGGTGGTTACAAGCGGTGCTAGTGAAGATTGTGAGGACTGGGAATCAGGTGTTACTAACTGGTCTTATATTAGGGAGTCATTTTCCCATCAGGGTTGCCGGTGATCAATTGTTCTGGTCTGAATCCTTTATTCCAGTTTCCCTTGTTGCCTGCTGTGTTGTGTCTGCATCTCCTGCTAACAGATAAGACATTTTCTTCTTTTGTGTTTGTGCTATATTTTTGCATTTTGTCCTGCACTTCTGTGGGGGCCTTCAGGGTCCCCTCCGGGGGCATCTGCCCTCTCAGTTTTGTTCAGCCACTGATGTTTGTACTTTTGCTTTTTCCAGTTTTTTCAGTGGCTGCTGTTTTGATTTTGTTACACCAGAGAACTAATTTAGGTGGTAGAGGTCGTGTGATCTCAGGTGATTTTGAAATTAGTAGAGTTGGTGCTTTTCAGGGTTTTCTGGGATTGCAGTAAGTATCCTTCCTGTCCTTTTCTATTTAGTTAGTTTGGGCTCCAGCGTTTGCTCATACTATTTTCTTTCTGTGTCAGTATTTCATCTTGTCTAACCGCCATTACATGTTTGGGGGCTTTCTATTATCTTTGGGGTTCTGCTCCGGGGCAGATAGCTTTCCTATATCTATCTTTAGGTGTAGTTAGTTTCTCAGGCTGTGACGAGGCGTCTAGGACCAACGTAGGAACGCTCCACGGCTGCCTCTAGTTGTGGTGGTTAGTCAGGGTACTGCAATCTCATAGATTCCAACTGCTCTGGTGTATTGACTTTTTTACCTGCACTCCTCAGCTACCGAAACATAACAGTATCACCGGCCCAAAAAATTGAAAATTGTATGGTACTCACAGAAGGGAAAAAATATTGTCAGAGTTGTCAGAGATATTTTTCTGTTTGTTGCATTATTTTTTATTTTTTTTTTTCCCTCTGTATCTCTGGGTGCTGGGGAGGATCTTTTCTCTCAATGGAGTTTGCACAGTTGTCTGGCCGTGTGGATCAGCTTGCCACTGAGGTTCAGAGTATTGCTGCATATCTTGCTAGGTTGCCTGTTGTGGAACCTAGGATCCCCATGCCAGATTTGTTTTTAGGGGATCGAGCTAAGTTTCAGAATTTCAAAATAATTGTAAATTGTTTTTTGCCTTAAAATCTAAGTCCTCAGGGAACGCAGCGCAGCAGGTTCAAATTGTCATCTCTCTCCTGCGCGGCGATCCTCAGGATTGGGCTTTTTCCCTGACACCTGGGGATCCTGTTTTGAGTGATGTTGATGCATTTTTTCAGGCCTTGGGGTTATTGTACGATGAGCCTAATGTCACTGATCAAGCTGAGAAAGCCTTGTTGGCATTAAATCAGGGGCTTGATGACGCTGAGTTATACTGTCAGAGATTCCGTAGGTGGGCAGTCCTGACCAAATGGAATGACGACGCTTTGGCAGCCCTTTTCCGGAAGGGTCTGTCAGATAATGTAAAGGATGTTATGGTGGGATTCCCTGTCCCCTCTGGTCTCAATGATTCTATGTCATTAGCGATTCAAATTGACAGACGTTTGCGTGAGCGGAGAAGTATGCGTGGAATGGTGTTGCCTTGTGAACCAGCTTCTGAACCCATGCAGTGAGATAGAGTGGTGTCTGGGGCACAGCGTCATGAGTTTCGAAAGCGCAATGGGTTATGTTTCTACTGTGGTGATGCCTCTCATGCTATTTCAGTCTGCCCTAAGCGGGGAAGACGTTTTGCACGCTCAGTTGTCTTGGATAGTGTTCAGACTAAGTTTTTATTAACTGTCACTCTGATATGCTCTCTGTCCTCATTTTCTGCTCAGGCTTTCGTTGATTCTGGAGCAGCTATTAAACTGATGGATTATGATTTTGCTAAACGTTGTGGATTTCCCTTGATACCCCTACAGAAGTCTATTCCCCTACTGGGGATCGATTCTACCCCTTTGGCTGAGAATAAACCCCAGTTTTCTACTCAGGTGATAATGAGGGTTGAACCTGATCACCAGGAGTGCTGCAAATTTTTGGTTCTGTATAATCTGCATGACATTATCGTGCTGGGTTTTCCTTGGTTACAGTCTCATAATCCTGTTTTGGATTGGAAATCTGTGTCTGTAACCAGTTGGGGCTGCCAATGTGTTAATACCAACACTCCTGTTTTTTCTGCCTCCCCCCAGGCTCAGGATGTTCCTGACTTTTTGATTGATTTTTCTGATGTGTTTAGCGAAAGTAAATCTGCATCCTTGCCTCCCCATAGGAGCTATGACTGCGCTATTGAATTAGTGCCGGGTAGTAAATTCCCTAAAGGTCGCCTTTTTAACTTGTCTGTACCTGAACATGACGCTATGCGGTCTTATATCAAGGAATCATTGGAGAAGGGTCATATCAGACCATCCTCTTCACCCTTAGGTGCCGGTTTTTTCTTTGTGGCCAAAAAGGATGGTTCATTAAGGCCGTGTATTGATTATCGTCTCTTGAACAATATTACTGTGAAATATCAATACCCGTTACCTTGATTTCTGACCTGTTTTCCAGGGTGAAAAACGCTACTTGGTTTACCAAGCTTGACCTCAGGGGGGCGTATAATCTTATTCGCATTAAGCACGGGGATGAATGGAAGACGGCATTCAATACCCCTGAAGGGCATTTTGAGTACCTGGTGATGCCCTTTGGGCTCACTAATGCTCCTTCCGTCTTCCAGTCCTTCATGAATGACATTTTCAGGGATTTTGTGGACAAGTTTCTGATTGTTTATTTGGATGATATCTTGATTTTTTCTAATGACTGGGACTCTCATGTGAAACATGTTCGAACTGTATTCCAGATTTTGAGAGAGAATGCTCTGTATGTGAAGGGATCAAAGTGTCTTTTTGGCGTACAGAGGATCTCATTTCTGGGATTCATTTTGTCCCCATCTGTTATTGAAATGGACCCGGTCAAGGTTCAGGCCATCTGTGATTGGGTCCAACCTACTTCATTAAAGGCTCTTCAGAGATTTTTGGGTTTTGCCAATTTTTATCGTAAATTTATTGGTAATTTCTCGGTTATTGTTAAACCATTAACTGATTTGACCAGAAAGGGTTCTGATGTGGTGAATTGGCCTCCTGAGGCAGTCTCTGCATTTCAGGAACTTAAGCAGAGATTCACTTCTGCTCCTGTTCTACGGCAGCCTGATGTTTCTCTGCCATTTCAGGTGGAGGTTGATGCCTCTGAAATTGGGGCAGGTGCCGTTTTGTCCCAAAAAGATCCAGAGACCTCTAAAAGTAACCCTTGTGCCTTTTTCTCTCGAAAATTTTCTCCTACTGAACGTAATTATGACGTGGGTAATCGGGAGTTATTGGCCATGAAGTGGGCTTTTGAAGAGTGGAGACATTGGCTGGAGGGAGCCAAACATCAGGTAGTGGTCCTTACGGACCATAAGAATCTGGTCTATCTGGAATCTGCCAAGCGACTCAATCCTAGACAGGCCAGGTGGGCCTTGTTTTTCACACGTTTTAATTTTGTGGTTTCCTTTCTTCCTGGCACTAAGAATGTTAAGGCGGATGCCCTCTCGAGGAGTTTCCTTGCGGACTCTCCTGAGTTATCTGATCCTTCTGTTATTTTGAAAGAGGGTGTAGTTCTTTCCGCCATCTCGCCCAATTTGAGACTTGCTCTGGAGGGGTGTCAGGAGGATAGGCCCGAGTGCTGCCCTGTTGGAAAATTGTTTGTCCCGGACCAGTGGAAAAAGAGTGTGATGTCTGAGATTCATTGTTCCGCGTTGGCTGGGCATCCCGGAATTTTTGGTACCAGAGACTTGGTTAGTCGGTCCTTTTGATGGCCTACCTTGTCTCGTGATGTCAGGGAATTTGTGCAGTCCTGCGGGACTTGCTCTCGCTCCAAGCCTTGCTCTCGCTCTAGTGGTTTGTTGATGCCATTGCCTGTGCCCAAGAGACCATGGACCCATATCTCTATGGATTTCATTTCCGACCTTCCTGTTTCTCAGAGAATGACCACCATCTGGGTAATTTGTGATAGGTTTTCCAAGATGATACATCTTGTGCTATTACCTAAGTTGCCTTCCTCCTCTGAATTGGTGCCGTTGTTCCTTCAGCACGTGGTTAGTTTACACGGCATTCCTGAGAACATAGTGTCTGACAGAGGAGTCCAGTTTGTTTCCAGATTTTGGAGGACTTTTTGTTCTAAACTGGGTGTTCAATTGTCTTTCTCCTCGGCATTTCATCCTCAGACCAATGGTCAAACTGAGAGAACAAACCAGACATTGGAGACTTATCTAAGATGCTTTGTGTCTGCTGATCAGGATGACTGGGTCTCTTTTTTGCCTTTGGCTGAGTTTGCTCTTAATAATAGGGCTAGCTCTGCTACTTTGATGTCTCCGTTTTTCTGTAATTCTGGGTTTCACCCTCGATTTTCTTCAGGACAGACGGAGGCTTCTGTCTGTCCAGGTGTTGACTCTGTTGTGGAGCGTATGCAACTGATTTGGGACCAGGTAGTGGAGAGGCTGTCCCTCTCTCAGGAGAGGGCCCAGCGGTTTGCTAACCGGCATAGGACTGATGGTCCTCGGTTTAAAGTAGGGGACTTGGTCTGGTTGTCCTCAAAGAATATTCCTATGAGAGTAGCATCTCCTAAATTTAAGCCTAGGTTCATTGGACCTTATAAGATCATGGAGATTATTAATCCTGTTTCTTTTCGTTTGCTTCTTCCAGGGACATTTAAGATCCATAACGTGTTCCACAAGTCCTTGTTGAAGAGGTTTGTTGAGCCAGTGGTTCCTGCTGCTGTGCCTCCTGACCCTGTTTTGGTTGAGGGCAATCTGGAGTATGTGGTTGAGAAAATATTGGATTCTCGTTTTTCTAGACGGAAACTCCAGTATTTGGTTAAATGGAGAGGTTATGGTCAGGAAGACAATTCTTGGGTGTTTGCTTCGGACATCCATGCTAGGAGACTTATCCGTGCGTATCATAGAACTCATCCTGACCGACCTGGTTGCTCAAATGAGGGTTCGGTGACCCCTCCTCAAGGGGGGGGTACTGTTGTGAATGGGTTTGAGATGAGTTCTGAGCAGAGGCTCCCTCTGGTGGTTACAAGCGGTGCTAGTGAAGATTGTGAGGACTGGGAATCAGGTGTTACTGACTGGTCTTATATAAGGGAGTCATTTTCCCATCAGGGTTGCCGGTGATCAATTGTTCTGGTCTGAATCCTTTATTCCAGTTTCCCTTGTTGCCTGCTGTGTCGTGTCTGCATCTCCTGCTAACAGATAAGACATTTTCTTCTTTTGTGTTTGTGCTATATTTTTGCATTTTGTCCTGCACTTCTGTGGGGGCCTTCAGGGTCCCCTCCGGGGGCATCTGCCCTCTCAGTTTTGTTCAGCCACTGATGTTTGTACTTTTGCTTTTTCCAGTTTTTTCAGTGGCTGCTGTTTTGATTTTGTTACACCAGAGAACTAATTTAGGTGGTAGAGGTCGTGTGATCTCAGGTGATTTTGAAATTAGTAGAGTTGGTGCTTTTCAGGGTTTTCTGGGAATGCAGTAAGTATCCTTCCTGTCCTTTTCTATTTAGTTAGTTTGGGCTCCAGCGTTTGCTCATACTATTTTCTTTCTGTGTCAGTATTTCATCTTGTCTAACCGCCATTACATGTTTGGGGGCTTTCTATTATCTTTGGGGTTCTGCTCCGGGGCAGATAGCTTTCCTATATCTATCTTTAGGTGTAGTTAGTTTCTCAGGCTGTGATGAGGCGTCTAGGACCAACGTAGGAACGCTCCACGGCTGCCTCTAGTTGTGGTGGTTAGTCAGGGTACTGCAATCTCATAGATTCCAACTGCTCTGGTGTATTGCCTTTTTTACCTGCACTCCTCAGCTACCGAAACATAACAGAAACCCATCTCTCAAGCTTTAAACAAAATACAGAAAAATAGCTGTTTTATTGCGGATGCTGTTGAAACTTGGAAGGAACTGAGTGAACACTTAAAAACAGAACTGCACATGGACAGAATTAAATTACAAGCAGTAAACAAACGAATGGGACAAGCACTGACTCCAGCTCATTTTTTGGCAAATATTGTCAATATCCAATATCAGGGTCAAAACCTAAGTGCTGAGGAAGAGGAGTTAGCTATGATATGGGTATCCAGCAATCATCCATCTTTAATGCCAACTATAATAAACTTCAGAGCTAAGGGGGAACCATTCAAGAAATATATGTTTGCTGAAGATATTTTAAGGAAGGTCACACCAGTAAACTGGTGGAAGTCACTTAAGCGCTTGGATTTAGAGACTGTTCAAGTAATGATTTCACTTTTAACAGCAGTAGCTTCTTCTGCAGGCGTTGAAAGAATATTCTCTTCCTTTGGACTCATTCATTCTAAATTGAGAAATCGGTTGGGACCCAATAAAGCAGGAAAGCGTGTTTTTCTTTTCCAGATTATGAATAGGAACAAAGAAGAAGATGATGATGAAGATGACGACGAGTGAGCTACAGAGGACAGCAGGGACAAAGTATTTAAGTTTTTCATGTGTCGGCTGGGCTGACAGTCTAAGTTTCTTAAAATATATATATATTTTGTTTAGCCAAATTAGTTAACAAACATGGATGTTTGTTTAAGCAAATAACTTATGCTGTAATGTTGTTATTGTTTCAGTTGAATAAATCTATTTAAATTGTTATTAAGGTCAGGATTATTTTTCTCCTTCCTAAGTACAACAGAACAGTGGTGTCCAAATATGAATGATTAACCCATTAAACTGGGGAGAAAAAAGTAATATAAAAAGTGATTCTAAAAATCTTCATCTACTTGCATGTTAAAGTAGCAAGAACTAGTTTAGGTAGAAACTTTGATTTAAATCACTGATTTAAATCAAGCCTTACTGACTAGTGATTTAAATCGTGATTTAAATCAGTTTGATTTAAATCAAATCCACCCTGCTTCCGACTCAAGACTCAACAGCACTGCCTCACTACTATCACGTACATGAACATAAAGTCCAGCACAGATTCATCTCAACTAAAAGCAGAGATCCTTAGATCAGGAAAAGAACAGACGTTTATAGGGAATTTCATAACTTTCCCAAATTATTGTGAAAACATTTACAGCACATCCTGCACTGAACCCAATATATTGTATGTTTCAGGAGTTGGAGTCAGTTCATTTTATATCACAACTCCTCCAAATTGGACACAGACTCAGACTCCACAGCCCTGGTTACAACTTGTCCGATGGTTACCACTGAAGCATTTTTTTTTTTTAAGTGGTGCATCTATTATGTGCAAAGTGTTAAATGCAATGGTAGTCATTAGTTAGAAAGAAAGGGCCCCTGTAAATCACTGCACTTATCTGTACACAGAGTTGAAAAAGAATAGCAGAGATGAAATAAAACTAACACTTTCAGCCAACAGTGCGGGAAGGTCCCTGGCTGCATTGTTTGCTTTCATCATCTTAAGACATACGAGACAGAGCTTGAAGCCAAATACTTTCTATGACGTTCCCAGTTACACATTACGGAAATCGTTGACGTGCCAAATCATATTTATTGCAACTAAAAGCTTCAGCAGAAAGCCAATAAATCAAAACTCCCAATCACACCATCTTCATTCAGTACCTAAATTCTTCTATATGTTTAAGATTTATTCTTTATCAGTCTCAGTGAGCTTTGTGCTGCCATGCTTCTTAATGACCTCCTACCACGACCAATTCTAATTTTGCACTTTTCTCCCTTAGGCCAGGATCACACATGCGAGGAAATTGTCCGACGCTCGCATGTGAAATCCCAGCTCTGGTGCCGGCACTCAGGAGTGGAGAGAGCGTCTGCATAGAACTACATGCAGCCGCGCACTGCACTCCCGAGTGCCGGCGCCAGAGCTGGGATTGCACATGCGAGCGTCGGACAATTTCCTCGCATGTGTGATCCCGGCCTCACTTTCAAAAGCCATGCTTTTTGTTTTTTTGTCGATATAACCACATAAGTTCTTAGCAGGAGAAGCTGCAGTTTTAGGACACCATTCATTTTACAATGTAAGAAAAAAAAAAGTGAGATATGCCAAATGTATTGAAATAGTAAAAAAACAAAAATAAAAAAGCATCTTAAGGACTTGCTTTTTTGCGTGGTGACCTGACATTTGTATTGATGCCATTTTTGTGAACATAAGACTTTTTTTTATCATATTTTTTTATTCAGAAGTGTGGAGACCTAAAAAAAAAAAAAAATAGAATTAGACTTACCAGTAGTTCTATTTCTAGGAACCCTCCACAACAGCACCATAGGAGGATACAACCTGCCCTAAGGCCTCTTTCACACTTCAGTCGTGTGACATCCGCCCAAGTGTGAATATGGCGGATCCGTCAGAAAAAAGTGTAAAAACGGATGTAAAACGGATCAGTTTTCTGACGGATCCGCCAAGAAGTTTTCAACCGGAAATGATTAAATTTTCGTTCCGGAAATGTAAGTCCGGAGAGAGAGAGAGAGAGAGAGAGAGAGAGAGAGAGAGAGAGAGAGAGAGAGAGAGACCGGACAGTGTTGTCTGCATTTTCAATGGTTTTCTATGGAGGTGACGGATCCGCTGGCGGACCAAAAAACGTTGCATTGGACGTTTTTCTCAAATGACGGACGCCAATTTTTTGGCGGATCCGTCAAAAAACGGACGACCATCCGTCAAAATCCGTCACTAATGCTAGTCAATGGAAAAAAACGGATCCGCCAAAAAAAAATGGCGGATCCGTTTTTTCACATTTTGACAGATTTTGACGTCGCATGACTGAAGTGTGAAAGAGGCCTAATAGGGACAGGAAACACAAAGTGTTGAAATAGCCCCACCACACTTCCTCACTCAAGTATTTTTATAAGGACTATACAGGTATGAATGCTTCAATATTTATTTACATCATCCAAATGAAACAACAAATAATAGGGTGGGATTACCCCTGCTGTCTTGGAGAGTTCCTAGAAATGAAACTGAAGTCCAATTTTCCCTAGTCACCCTCCATGACAGTACCATAGGTGGAGTGCCAAAGAATAAATTTTTAAGGGGAAGGGAGGGGAGGGACGGGCAGACACAATGGCCTGGAGAAACTTCCTTCCAGAGGCCAAATCGGTATTAGACATTAACCCCTTTCCAACATCGGGCGTAATAGTACGCCGATGAAGGACTCCCTGTTTGGTGCGGGCTCTGGCGCTGAGCCCTCACCTTTCTGGGCACATGTCAGCTGATCTATACAGCTGACATGTGCCAGCAAAGGTTGCGGGTGGAACCAATCCACCTGCGGTTGTTAACCCGTTAAATGCCGCAGTCAATCTCTGACAGCGGCATTTAACATTTTTTTCCCGTTTTTTCCAGTACATGATATGTTAAAACCAATGGAGTCGTTCAAAAGTACAACTTGTCCAGCAAAAAACAAGCCCTCACATGGCCATTTTGACCAAAAAATAAAAAAAGTTATGGCTCTGGGAAGAAGGGGAGCAAAAAACGAAAACAGCTCTGGGTCAAGGGGTTAAATCTAGTCTGTAATGTTTTGAAAAGGTATGGACCAAGGACCAGGTGGCAGCTCTGCAGATCTGCTAGATAGAGGCGCTTGCCCTCTCAGCCCATGAGACTGACATAGCTCTGCTAGAGTGTGCTATAAACTTCTTTGGAGGTACCATTCCTTGGTTCCTGTAAGATCCTCAAATTGCCTTTTTAATCCAATTTGCAATCGTGTTCTTGGAAGCTCTTTCCTTTATTTTTTCCAAAGTGTTGTATGAAGACATTCTTGTCCTTCCTCCAGGGTCTTGACCTTTGAAGATAGTGAAGGACTATTCTTCATACATCTAGAGCAGAACTGGGCAAAGTGCGACCCGTGGGCCACATCCGGACCGAGACAGCCCAGGGGCTGAAAACAGTGGCCCAACAGTCCGCACTGAATCTCATTTCCTTGCTTTGAGGAATGGATAAGCCTGTAATTTGATTTTCCACTTTGATTTTGAGTATCATTCCAAATCCAGATCTCCATGGGATATTAATTTTGATTTACATTGAACCTTTTTTAGGTTTTATTGTTCTCAACGCATTTCACTATGTAATGAATAAAGATTTGCAACTGGAATATTTAATTCAGTGATATCTAGGATGTGATATTTTAGTGTTGTCTTTATTTTTTGAGCAGTGTATGTATCACCCATTTTGCTATTTGTCCCTTATCCTGGTATATAGCTCCCATCTTGGTACATATCCCTGTTCTGCCGCTGTTCTGAAATGTATAGATCAATATAAACCATTAAACTCACCAGGGGTGTATATAGAAGCCTTGGGGCTCCATAGAAGAAGTATGCTGCACATCCCACAGTCATCCATAAAGAATATTGCACCCTTATCATCCACGTACTAGTACGGTCACTGATTTTTTAAATAAATAAAACACTCATCTTTCCTCCGCTCCCCCACCACGCGCATCCTCTTGTGAAGCCGGCAGCTGACTTCGGCGCGCGACAGGAGAATGTGAGGTCACTGCCATGCGCCCAGGCATGTGCACGCTGCTGGCCTCTGATTGACTGACAGCATGTATTGTTGGGTGAGGACCCGATGTGTCTGTGCACTGCAATAACTTCTACTGGATGTGTGTCTGAAAACAGTTGAAATTTCTGCTGGCATTGACAACAGGAGGGGCAGTGGTTGGTACGCCGCTGCATCAGAGTTTGGACCGAGTTTCATCAGCTATTCTTGGATGAAGATGCAAAAAAATAAATAAAAAAAATCTGATTGAGGTTTCTCCAGCTTCTATCAATCAGTCCATGAAAAACAGACAACACACAAATGGCATCTACATACTGCCATTTTTTTTTCCAAGATCCCACAGACGTGCATTTTAGAGTTTGATCCGAAAGTTGCATCAGTATCGGACATGTCTCCATGATTTTGTGCAGACCAGTCGGTCTGGGGGGGGAGGTGGAACAAAAATCAGACATGACAACTATCCCATGAACAGCACGGATATTTTAGCTACTGGCATTAAAAAAAAACAACTATGACAGTACAAAATTAGCGCGGTCAAGAGTCCTGGGATTCAGGGTACTTTAGCTTTCTACGATACCCACAGATACTTGGCTCTTTTATAGTCTTCATTCAAGAGCTGCACTTAACTTGATTTACATCCTCCACATAAAGGCAAAAAAAAAAACCTCAACAAAACCTGACATAACCAGAAATAAAACCCTGTGTTCATGTAGCTGTGTGCAATTCATCAGATCACAGGATGCTAACATAAACTAACAATTACATGGAACAGTTAACTAGAAAATCTATTTTCTTTAAATTGCACCCAACATGGTGAACAGAGGATCAGTCAGGATGAGACACTCCAGCCACTAGGCTCACCAGATTATACCTGTGCTCCACACTACTAGTGCCGCCCAGCAGAAGGCCAGATAGACTTTCCTTCTCACCGTTATCAGCCGGAGATCTGTAGCCGTTAGTCATTTCCTGTTTGCATGTGTCATGGGTGTGGAGCCCAGAACACTGCGCAATACATTTCTGTCTAATTTCTGCCACACAATACAGCAAATCTGTCTGCAGGAGAAATGCCCATCTAGTAATCTCTGCCTACTGCGAGTGGCAACAAAAAAAATGGCAATATGTGTATAGGGGGAATAATAAATACCCCCTTGTAAATCCCGCTTTAAAAAAAAAAGAAAAAAAAAAAAGAGCATCTCTACATTTCATTGGGCAGCCTTTTGGCTCAGTAGTTAGCACTGTTACTTTGCAGCGCTGGGGTCCTGGGTTCAAATCCCACCAAGGACAACATCTGCAAGGAGTTTGTCTGTTCTCCCCGTGTGCGTGAGTTTCCTCCAAGTACTCTGGATTCCTCCCACACTCCAAAGACATACTGATAGGGGTTCACAATTTAATTGCATATGCAAAGTGCTGCAGAACACGATGGCGCTATAATAAGCAACGCATAATAAGTAAATAGGGAATGATATGGGTAACTACTGTGAAAAAGGCTTTTTTGATTTTGCTTCAAAATCATGAACCACGTAACCACAATAAATCGCAAAAGATGAATCGGGCTCTATGTCTCTGATGCAAGACTGGCGTTCTGCTCACTAGTTTTTACGTTTTTGTTACAACGTGATATGTGGACTGGCTGTGGATATCCTGATCCAAACTCGACAGCCTCGTAGGCATGGAGGCTGATAAATTCAGGTCAGGAGGCCCACGGCCCGTCCATGAATTGTGCGCTGTGCATGGAGCGTGTATCTGAGAAGTCTCAATTTGCCCAAAAGATGCTCCAAATTGGTTGACACATGCACCTCTGTATGAATTTAGTGGATCTTTCACCTGCCTTGCGCCAGTAGTAAAGTGTACTCCAGTCATCCTGCCATTACTTACACCATTACTTGGCATACATTATTAATTTGTTGGCTGTGTCCCATCCCATTTAAACTTGGCCGACTTCTCAAAAAGCTGGCAAAGCTGGCATAATGACAGCAAGAGTTGCAAAAACATTTTCAACATTTCAAACAGTTTTATGGCAGAATTCTGGTGAAATGGTTTAATGGCTCAGAGGCCATGTTATATTGTCATGTATGTAAAATCATGCTGGTCTATGCACGACAATGTACTTTACAGAAGAAAATGTATAGAGCCTAAAGATCCAACTAAATATTTCTATGGGTAGGCATCAGGCCCATATCCATTAAATAGGTCAGCAAAAACTATAATTTTGATGCACCAAAGTCTACCATCTGCCTCTCGATGGCAGATGAGGAAGAGAAAAGGGAGCGGGCACGCTGGATTTTAATATGTCCTACTTCCAGTCCTGGCACTAGCTGATGTTCCTGTATCCATGTGTTGTATGCAGCTGGTCGGAATATATTTATAAGTGGTTTTGCTGAGGTCCTGTCACGTGTCACCATAATTTAGGCGACAGGATAGGTCAGACCTAGACATGCATGGTCACCCCTGACGAATGGGTCTAATAAGTGTCACAAAAATCTACCAGAGTTGCACACTTTATTAGATGGAGGTTAGAGACTGGCTCAGTACTCACGTAGAGGAGAGGGAAACAGTACACTACATATATTGCATAGGTGGAACACTTTCTGCTAATTTGCACCAAAAATCAAGTCAATATACCATTTATAATTCAAAATATGTGCATGAAGACTGAAGGTAGAAGTTCTGTCTATTCTCAAACTAAACATTAATTATTGAGTAGTTAACAAAAGATGAAAAATGTAAATTAGTGGCAGTAAAACAGTTAAAAATGTCCCCATTAGCTGATCTGCCTGACACAATGGCCAGGGCGTTACCATCCCTGGGTCAATACTCCTATTCTTACTCACAGAACTTGCTGCAGAAAAATCTACCAGGAAGTTTCCCCATATAAGGCTATGATCACATGTTGCATACTTTCAGCAATTTTTTCATGCAGATTTTCAGCTGCGATTAGCAGTACCAGCAAAGTCTATGAGACTTGAGAAGTCTCATGCGCGCACAGCTTGTTTTTTTTTTACTTCAGTATTTTATGCAATACGTTGTTTTTTGCAAAATGCACCATGTCACGTCTTTCACCCATTGAAAACAATGGGTGGTGCAAAAAATGCTGCAAAAATGCAGGTATCAGTTTTTGCTGCCAAAACCTGATGCAGTGCAGTTTTTTTTTATGCACTAGACTTAGGCTACTTTCACACTTGCGTTTTTTTGCGATGCGTTTCGAGCGCACATCAAACGCATTAAAAAAACGCATGCAAACGCTTGTAAACGCTGCGATATTTAGTCGCATAAGCATGCGCATTACGACAAAAAAACGCAGCGTTTGGACGCGATTGTATGCAATTTCAAGCGTTTTTGCATGTGTTTGAATTTTTTCGCCGCATGGGTTGTCTACATGTCACATCTCTATCATCTCTGTCTCTATCATCTCTGTCTCTATCATCTCTGTCTCTATCATCTCTGTCTCTATCATCTCTGTCTCTATCATCTATCATCTCTGTATCTATCACCTATCATCTCTGTATCTATCACCTATCATATCTGTCTCTATCATCTATCATATCTGTCTCTATCATCTATCATATCTGTCTCTATCATCTTCTTTATATCTACACTCCTCACAAACAATGTTACTTGTGTAGGGGGTGGTTTAAACAAGTGTGTAGACATTTACTCAAAAATCGCGTGCGCGCAGAAGCGCTGACGAGCGCACAGCCATGCGCATGCCAGCGCACCCATAGACTGCAATGTTATTTTTTGGCGCATAGCATGCGCATACGTGCGCCCGCACTTTTTTAAAGTGGTTGGGCGGGAAAAAAAATGCAACATGTAGCGTCTAGCGCGTCTGGGCGCACACCTGGAAAATGCGCAGCGCGCGACAAACGCAGATGAACGCGTGCAAGCGCTAGACCCTGCGCCCGCCATGTTAAAGATAGGGGAACATTGCGCATGCGTCCGATAGCGCACGATGCGCTGCGCGATAAAACGCAAGTGTGAAAGTAGCCTTAATCAGCATGCACAAGAGACAAACATACCATGACAAAAAAAAGCAACAAAAACTAAGGCTAGTTTCACACTAGCGTTTCACTGACCTGCGTCAGTCTGCGCACGGCCGCCGCTAAGCCCCGCCCCCGGCCACACCTCCTCCTGCCCAACGCACAGTGTTGCATTTTGGTGCGCTCGTCAAAAGGACGCATGCGCCGGCAAATGTATACCTGCGCACGGCCTGCCAACCCAATGCTAAAGATAGGGTACGCAGGTCGCATGCAGAGTCATGTGCCCATAGGCGGAGGGGCCGGGAGGAGGCACGGCTGGGGTGGAGCTTAGCGGCGGCCGTGTTCAGACCGACGCAGGTCAATGAAACTGGTCTAAGCAAGAAATGCTTTTTTGAAGTTTCTTATTGCGCAGACAGTAGATATTGCCTGCGGAAAAAATCGTATTAGGCTGGTTTCACACTTGCGGATGGAGGTGCTGCGGAGGGCTGCGTACTTCCTCTGTGAAGCTCTGCCCACCAACATGGGTACGCAGGGCCATGCGGATGCCGCCGCATACGTTTAGACAGTGCGGTGATCTGCGCCGAACATAACAAGTTGCATTTTGTTGCGGTCGCGTCACCGTCAAAACGATGTATGTGGAGGCATCCGCATGGCCCTGCATACCCATGTTAAATATACAGTAGGTACTCAGGCCGCATGCAGAACACATGCACACATAGGTGGAGCGGACCGGAGGAGATGTGGCGGTGGGCGGAGCTTCACAGATAAAGTACGCAGCCCTCCGCAGCACCTCCATCCGCAAGTGTGAAACCAGCCTTAAAAACACAACGTGTCAACATAGCATAAGGATCCATTAGTGCGACAGGTCATTGCTGGTGCAGAGCTTGTACTCGGCTGCCTCTTATACCCAGCCCATGGTCCTAAGCCCCAGGGTAAGGTCACAGCTGGCACATCTATGAATCCATGCACATGATGCAACAGTTACCTGGATGGGACAGATTTACAGGGGCAGCAGTATGCCATGCGTGACATATACGTTCTACAAAGTGACAATGACATAACTAGTACATGTGCCCAACTACAGCACACAAGCTCCCACTTGTCCTGTGCTCTACAGCCACACCCTACAGTGCACAATGCAGAGGACAGGTCACACACGTGGGGGGGTGCTATAATACACAGGAAGGTAGGGGGGTGCTATAATACACAGGTAGGTGAGGGGTGCTATAATACACAGGTAGGTGAGGGGTGCTATAATACACAGGTAGGTGGGGGGTGCTATAATTCACAGGTAGGTGGGGGGTGCTATAATTCACAGGTAGGTGGGGGTGCTATAATACACAGGTATGTGGGGGTGCTATAATACACAGGTAGGTGGGGGGTGCTATAATACACAGGTAGGTGGGAGGGTGCTATAATACACAGGTAAGTGAGAGGGTGCTATAATACAAAGGAAGGTGGGGGTTGTACTATAATACACAGATAGGCGGTGGGGTACTATAATACACAGGTCAGCGGGTGGGGTACAATAATACACAGGTATGTGGGGGGTGCTATAATACACAGGTAGGTGGGGGTGCACTAAAATACATAGGTCGGTGGGGGGGTACTATAATACACAGGTAGGTGTGGGGTGCACTATAATACACAGGTAGGTGTGGGGTGCACTATAATACATAGGTCGTGGGGGGTGTACTGTAATACACAAGTCGGTGGGGGTGTACTATAATACACAAGTCGGTGGGGGTGTACTATAATACACAAGTCGGTGGGGGTGTACTATAATACACAAGTCGGTGGGGGTGTACTATAATACACAAGTCGGTGGGGGTGTACTATAATACACAAGTCGGTGGGGGTGTACTATAATACACAAGTCGGTGGGGGGTGTACTGTAATACACAGGTCGTGGGGGTGCTTTAATACACAGGTCGGTGGGGGGGTGTACTGTAATACACAGGACGGTGGGGGGTGTACTGTAATACACAAGTCGGTGGGGGGTGCACTATAATACACAGGTCGGTGGGGGGTGTACTGTAATACACAGGTCGGTGGGGGGTGCACTATAATACACAGGTCGGTGGGGGTGTACTGTAATACACAGGTCGGTGGGGGGTCCTATAATACACAAGTCGGTGGGGTGTACTATAATACACAGGTCGGTGGGGGTGTACTATAATACACAAGTAGGTGGGGGTGTACTGTAATATACAGGTCGGTGGGGGGGTGTACTATAATACACAGATAGGCGGTGGGATACTATAATACACAGGTCGGTGGGGGGTGTACTATAATACACAAGTAGGTGGGGGGTGTACTGTAATATACAGGTCGGTGGGGGGGGTGTACTATAATACACAGGTCGGTGTGGGGGTGTACTATAATACACAGGTCGGTGGGGGGGTGTACTATAATACACAGGTCGGTGGGGCGGTGTACTATAATACACAGGTCGGTGGGGGGGTGTACTATAATACACAGGTCGGTGGGGGGTGTACTATAATACACAGGTCGGTGGGGGGTGTACTATAATACACAGGTCGGTGGGGGGGTGTACTATAATACACAGGTCGGTGGGGGGGTGTACTATAATACACAGGTCGGTGGGGGGGAACTGTAATACACAGGTCGGTGGGGGGTGTACTATAATACACAGGTCGGTGGGGGGTGTACTATAATACACAGGTCGGTGGGGGGGTGTACTATAATACACAGGTCGGTGGGGGGGTGTAATATAATACACAGGAAGGTGGGGGGTGTACCGTAATACACAGGAAGGTGGGGGTGTACCATAATACACAGGTCGGTGGGGGGTGTACTATAATACACAGGTCAGTGGTTGGGTGTACTATAATACACAGGTCGGTGGGGGGGTGTACTATAATACACAGGTCGGTGGGGGGTGTACTATAATACACAGGTTGGTGGGGGGGTGTACTATAATACACAGGTCGGTGGGGGGGTGTACTATAATACACAGGTCGGTGGGGGGGTGTACTATAATAAACAGGTCGGTGGGGGGGTACTGTAATATAATACACAGGTCGGTGGGGGGGTGTACCATAATACACAGGTCGGTGGGGGGTGTACTATAATACACAGGTCAGTGGTTGGGTGTACTATAATACACAGGTCGGTGGGGGGTGTACTATAATACACAGGTCAGTGGGGGGTGTACTATAATACACAGGTCGTGGGGGGTGTACTATAATACACAGGTCGGTGGGGGGGTGTACTATAATACACAGGTCGGTGGGGGGGCACTGTAATATAATACACAGGTCGGTGGGGGGGTGTACTGTAATACACAGGAAGGTGGGGGTGTACCATAATACACAGGTCGGTGGGGGGTGTACTGTAATACACAGGAAGGTGGGGGTGTACCATAATACACAGGTCGTGGGGGGTGTACTGTAATACACAGGAAGGTGGGGGTGTACCATAATACACAGGTCGGTGTCATTCACAGCTGCACCCGCTCACCTTCTTCACTTTGTTCTCCAGCTCCATCCTGCGCCCCAGCACTATGTGACTAGCTGCCTGCTCTCCTCTCTGTCCGCTCACTGCCGCCTCAGTGGACTCAGGGGCAGGATGCTTGTAGCTAAAGGACCTTTGGTGACATCATCACCATGTGACCAGTAACCTGTGTGGGCGGAGCCGGCTGCGCTGTTGGGGAAGTTTCACTTAGTTTCTTGTTAGTGTGTGCTGTGTCTCATGAGCAGGTATCAGTGGTGCGTGCACTATGGAGCACGGGGAACACGTGACTGGTGCATGCCTGGGTGACACAGAGCTCCACCAGGTGCGCTGCACCTAGACACAACCAGTGCGTGCTGCAGGGCGATGTGTGGCGGCTGTGTGTAATGTACAAGCTGCAGGGCCTGACAGTCACATCAGGCAGCGTTACCTCCCAACTATCGGGAGATTGTGCACAGCACTACCTCAAGGAACGCGCGCCTGGCCAGCTGTGCCTCTATAGCAACTCTACGTGTAGTGTACGTGGTGTGTGAGGTGTGCACGGTGCGGAGCTGTGTGTGTGTGAGGTGGGCACAGGTGCGGAGCTGTGTTGTGTAGTGTGAGGTCGAGTGAGTGTAGGTGTGCACGGTGCGGAGCTGTGTGTGGTAGTGGCAGTGAGGTGTGTGCACGGATGCGGAGCTGTGTGTGTGTGAGGTGGGCACAGGTGCGGAGCTGTGTGTATGCAGTGCGAGTGGTGTGTGAGGTGTGCACGGTGCGGAGCTGTGTGTGTGTGAGGTTGGGCACAGGTGCGGAGCTGTGTGTGTGTGTGAGGTGGGCACAGGTGCGGAGCTGTGTGTGTGTGAGGTGGCACGGTGCGGAGCTGTGTGTGTGTGAGGTGTGCACAGGTGCGGAGCTGTGTGTGTGTGAGGTGGCACAGGTGCGGAGCTGTGTGTGTGTGTGAGGTGGCACAGGTGCGGAGCTGTGTGTGTGTGTGGTGGCACAGGTGCGGAGCTGTGTGTGTGTGAGGTGGGCACAGGTGCGGAGCTGTGTGTGTGTGAGGTAGCACGGTGCGGAGCTGTGTGTGTGTGAGGTGGGCACAGGTGCGGAGCTGTGTGTGTGTGAGGTGGGCACAGGTGCGGAGCTGTGTGTGTGTGTGAGGTAGGCACAGGTGCGGAGCTGTGTGTGTGTGAGGTGTGCACGGTGCGGAGCTGTGTGTGTGTGAGGTGGCACGGTGCGGAGCTTGTGTGTGAGGTGGGCACAGGTGCGGAGCGTGTGTGTGTGAGGTGTGCACGGTGCGGAGCTGTGTGTGTGTGAGGTGGCACAGGTGCGGAGCTGTGTGTGTGTGAGGTGGGCACAGTGCGGAGCTGTGGTGTGTGTGAGTGGCACAGGTGCGGAGCTGTGTGTGTGTGAGGTGGCACAGTGCGGAGCTGTGTGTGTGTGAGGTGGCACAGGTGCGAGCTGTGTGTGTGTGGTGGGCACAGGTGCGGAGCTGTGTGTGTGTGTGGTGGGCACAGGTGCGGAGCTGTGTGGTGTGAGGTGGGCACAGGTGCGGAGCTGTGTGTGGTGGTGGCACGTGCGGAGCTGTGTGTGTGTGAGGTGGCACAGGTGCGAGCTGTGTGTGTGTGAGGTGGGCACAGGTGCGGAGCTGTGTGTGTGTGAGTGCACGGTGCGGAGCTGTGTGTGTGTGAGGTGTGCACGGTGCGAGCTGTGTGTTGAGGTGGCACGTGCGGAGCTGTGTGTGTGTGAGGGGCACAGGTGCGGACTTGTGTGTGTGAGGTGGCACAGGTGCGGAGCTGTGTGTGGTGAGGTGGCACAGGTGCGAGCTGTGTGTGTGTGAGGTGGGCACAGGTGCGGAGCTGGTGTGTGAGGTGGCACGGGCGGAGCTGTGTGTGTGAGGTGGCACGGTGCGGAGCTGTGTGTGTGAGGTGGGCACAGGTGCGGAGCTGTGTGTGTGTGAGGTGGCACAGGTGCGGAGCGTGTGTGGTGGTGAGGTGAGTGCACGGTGCGAGCTGTGTGTGTGAGGTGGGCACAGGTGCGGAGCTGTGTGTGGGTGGCACAGGTGCGGAGCTGTGTGTGTGTGTGGTGGGCACAGGTGCGGAGCTGTGTGTGTGGAGGTGGGCACAGGTGCGGAGCTGTGTGTGTGAGGTGGGCACAGGTGCGGAGCTGTGTGTGTGGGGCACAGGTGCGGAGCTGTGTGTGGGTGGCACAGGTGCGAGCTGTGTGTGTGTGAGGTGGGCACAGGTGGGAGCTGTGTGTGTTGGTGGCACAGGTGCGGAGCTGTGTGTGTGTGAGTGGCACAGGTGCGGAGCTGTGTGTGTGTGAGTGGGCACAGGTGCGGAGCTGTGTTTGGGGGCACGTGCGAGCTGTGTGTGTGTGAGGTGGCACGGTGCGGAGCGTGTGTGTGTGAGTGGGCACAGGTGCGACTGTGTGTGTGAGGTGGCACAGTGCGGAGCTTGTGTGTGTGAGGTGGACAGGTGCGGAGCTGTGTGTGGGTGTGAGGTAGGCACAGGTGCGGAGCTGTGTGTGTGTGAGGTGGCACAGGTGCGAGCTGTGTGTGGTGGCACAGGTGCGGAGCTGTGTGTGTGTGAGGTGGGCACAGGTGCGGAGCTGTGTGTGTGGTGGCACAGGTGCGGAGCTGTGGTGTGTTGAGGTGGCACAGGTGCGAGCTGTGTGTGGTGGCACAGGTGCGAGCTGTGTGTGAGGTGGGCACAGTGCGGAGCTGTGTGTGTGTGAGGGGCACAGTGCGGAGCTGTGTGTGTGTGGGCACAGTGCGAGCTGTGTGTGTGTGTGAGGTAGGCACAGTGCGAGTGTGTGTGTGTGTGAGGTGGGCACGGTGCGGAGCTGTGTGTGTGTGAGGTGGGCACAGGTGCGAGCTGTGTGTGGTGGCACAGGTGCGACGTGTGTGGAGGAGGCACAGGTGCGGATGTGTGTGTGTGAGGTGGGCACAGGTGCGAGCTGTGTGTGTTGAGTGTGGCACAGGTGCGAGCTGTGTGTGTGGTGAGTGGGCACAGGTGCGGAGCTGTGTGTGTGTAGGTGGGCACAGGTGCGGAGCTGTGTGTGAGGTGGGCACAGGTGCGAGCTGTGTGTGTGAGGTGTGCACAGGTGCGGAGCTGTGTGTGTGTGAGGTGGCACAGGTGCGGAGCTGTGTGTGTGTGAGGTGGCACAGGTGCGGAGCTGTGTGTGTGTGAGGTAGGCACAGGTGCGGAGCTGTGTGTGTGTGAGGTGGCACAGGTGCAAGTGTGTGTAGGCACGTGCGAGCTGTGTGTGTGAGGTGGGCACAGGTGCGAGCTGTGTGTGTGAGGTGGCACAGGTGCGGAGCTGTGTGTGTGTGAGGTGGGCACAGGTGCGGAGCTGTGTGTGTGTGAGGTGGGCACAGGTGCGAGCTGTGTGTGTGTAGGTGGGCACAGGTGCGGAGCTGTGTGTGTGTGTGGTGGCACGGTGCGGAGCGTGTGTGTGTGTGAGGTGGCACGGTGCGGAGCTGTGTGTGTGTGAGGTGGCACAGGTGCGAGCTGTGGTGTGTGAGGTGGCACAGGTGCGGAGCTGTGTGTGTGTGAGGTGGGCACAGTGCAGAGTGTTGTGTAGGCGGCAGCAGAGTGTGTGTGTGAGGTGGGCACATGGTGCGGAGCTGTGTGTGTGTGAGGTGGGCACGGTGCAGAGCTGTTTGTGTGTGAGGTGGCACGGTGCAGAGCTGTGTGTGTGAGGTGGGCACAGGTGCGGAGCTGTGTGTGTGTGAGGTGGGCACAGGTGCAGAGCTGTGTGGGGTGAGGTGGCACAGTGCAGAGCTGTGGTGTGTGGTGGGCACAGGTGCGAGCTGTGTGTGATGTGAGTGGCACAGGTGCGGAGCTGTGTGTGTGTGAGGTGTGCACAGGTGCAGAGCTGTATGTGTGTGAGGTGTGCACAGGTGCGGAGCTGTGTGTGTGTGAGGTGTGCACAGGTGCGGAGCTGTGTGTGTGTGAGGTGTGCACAGGTGCAGAGCTGTGTGTGTGTGTGAGGTAGGCACAGGTGCAGAGTGTGTGTGAGGTGGGCACGGTGCATAGTGTGTGTGTGAGGTGGGCACGGTGCAGAGCTGTGTGTGTGTGAGGTGTGCACAGGTGCAGAGCTGTGTGTGTGAGGTAGGCACAGGTGCAGAGTGTGTGTGTGAGGTGGGCACGGTGCATAGTGTGAGGTGGGCACGGTGCAGAGCTGTGTGTGTGTGAGGTGGGCACAGGTGTGGAGCTGTGTGTGTGGTGGGCACAGGTGCGGAGCTGTGTGTGTGTGAAGTGGGCACAGGTGCGGAGCTGTGTGTGTGTGAGGTGTGCAGAGTGTGTGTGTGTGAGGTGGGCACGGTGCAGAGTGTGTGTGTGAGGTGGGCACGGTGCAGAGCTGTGCGTGTGTGAGGTGGGCACGGTGCAGAGCTGTGCGTGTGTGAGGTGGGCACGGTGCAGAGCTGTGTGTGTGTGAGGTGGGCACGGTGCAGAGCTGTGTGTGTGTGAGGTGGGCACGGTGCAGAGCTGTGTGTGTGTGATGTGGGCACGGTGCAGAGCTGTTTGTGTGTGTGAGGTGGGCACTGTGCAGAGCTGTGTGTGTGTGTGAGGTGGGCACGGTGCGGAGCTGTGTGTGTGAGGTAGGCACGGTGCAGAGCTGTGTAAGGTGTGCATCTTGTGAAGGGCATGATGTAGAGCTGTGGCTGTGATTTGTGCCTGGAGAGAGGTATGATGCAGAGTAATGATGAGCTAAGTGCTGAGATAAGATGTTTTCTGAGCATGCTCGTGTGCTAACAGAGTGTTTTCGGCGTGCTCTAATAATATGTTCGAGTCCCTGCGGCTGCATGTCATGCAGTTGTTTGAAACATGCTCTTGAAGCTGCAAGGCGCAAAATAGGCGACACTAGCCGATACGCCCATTTTTGAGTATCCAGTGTCACTGCACTACTCAATGTCCTCGGTGAACTTATAATTACGGTATATTGGCCCCATTGTTACATCTTCCCGTGATGAGGCCCGTTCAAAGAGGCAGAAACACAGGGAATGGCTGGGATTCACTACCATAGGGCCATACTTGGGTACTGCCCTTGTTAAGGCAGGAGTCCTGCATTTGGGGCATGACAGGGGATATTAGGGATTTTACCCTTCTACTTAAACTCTTCCTCCTACACTCTCCAAGGGTGATCTCCGGAAGTACAGGTGAGATTCCCCTCTCCCCATTTTTTACTTGCACTGATTTTTGTCGTGAGAACTTTAGTTATTGTGTGTTATTGTACATGTTGTGTTTGTAGTACACATTTTATCCATGCCAATTAAAATTTAAGATTTATGCATAGAAAATACCCCAAAGTGACACCATTCTAAAAACTGCACCTCTCAAGGTGCTCAAAAACACATTCAAGAAGTTTATTAACCCTTCAGGTGCTTCACAGGAATTTTTAGCATGTTTTAAAAAAAAATGAACATTTAACTTTTTTTCACAAAAAATGTACTTCAGATCCATTTTTTTTTATTTTACCAAGGGTAACAGGACAAATTGGACCCCAAAAGTTGTTGTACAATTTGTCCTGAGTACGCTGATACCCCATATATGCAGGTAAACCACTGTTTGGGCGCATGGCAGAGCTCGGTAGGGAAACAGCACCATTTGACTTTTCAATGCAAAATTGGCTGGAATTGAGATTGGACACCATGTCACGTTTGGAGAGCCCCTGATGCTCCTAAACAGTGGAAACCCCTACAAGTGACACCATTTTAGAAACTAGACCCCCTATGGAACTTATCTAGATGTGTGGTGAGTACTTTGAACCCCCAAGTGCTTCACAGAAGTTTATTATGTAGAGCCGTAAGAATAAAAATATTTTTTTCCCAAAAATCATCTTTTCACCCCCATTTTTTATTTTCCTAAGGGTAACAGGATAAATTAGACCCCAAAGGTTGTTGTGCAATTTGTCCTAAGTGTGCTGATACCCCATATGTGGGGGTAAACCACTGTTTGTACGCACAGCAGAGCTCAGAAAGGAAGGAGCACCGTTTAACTTTTTCAACGCAGAATTTGCTGGAATTGAGATCAGACGCCATGTTGCATTTGGTGAGCCTGATGTGCCTAAAGAGTGGAAATCCCCCCCCAATTCTAACTCCCACCCTAATCCCAACACAACCCTAATCCCAACCCTAACCCTTACTTTAGCCCTAACTCTAACTTTAGCCCCAACCCTAACGTTAGTCCCAACCCTAACTTTAGCCCCAACCCTTTCCCTAATGGGAAAATGGAAATAAATATATTTTTTTAATTTTATTATTTTTCCCTAACTAAGGGGGTGATAAAGGGGGGTTTGATTTACTATTTATAGCAGGTTTTTTATGTTTGGCAGCTGTCACACACTAAAAGACGCCTTTTATTGCAAAAAATAGTTTTTGCATCACATTTTGAGAGCTATAATTTTTCTGTATTTTGGCCCACAGAGTCATGTGAGGTCTTGTTTTTGCGGGACGAGTTGATGTTTTTATTGGTACCATTTTCGCGCACATGACATTGACTTTTTTTGATCGCTTTTTATTCCGATTTTTGTGAGGCAGAATAAACAAAAACCTGCAATTAATGAATTTCTTTTTGAGGGGGCGTTTATATTGTTCTGCGTGTGATAAAATTGATAAAGCAGTTTTATTCTTCGGGTCAGCACAATGACAGCGATACCTCATTTTATATTTTTTTTATGTTTTGGCACTTTTATACAATAAAAACTATTTTAGATAAAAAATAATTATTTTTGCATCGCTTTATACTGAGAGCTATAACTTTTTTTATTTTTCCGATGATGGCGCTATATGGCAGCTTGTTTTTTGTGGGACAAGACGACATTTTCAATGGTACAACGTTTATTTATATCCGTTTTTTTTGATCGCGTGTTATTCCACTTTTTGTTTGGTGGTATGATGATAAAGCATTGTTTTTTTGCCTCTTTGTTTTTAATGATGTTCACTAAAGGGGTTACCTAGTGGGACAGTTTTATAGGTCGGGTCGTTACGGACGCGGCGTTACCAAATATGTGTGCTTTTATTTAGATTTTTTTTAAATTCAAATATTGATTTAATGATAGAATAAATATTGATGTTTTTATTATTTTTTATTTTTTTAAATATTTTTACAATTATTAAAAAAAAGTGTTATTTAATTCTTAGTTTTACACGTTGTCCCACTATGGGACACTCATTTTCTGCAGGCTGATCGCTTCTATAGCATGCAGATCTGCATGCTATAGAATCTGTCAGCGATACAGCTTCTATTACACTAACCTGAGAGTCTTGTCAGTATGTAAGTGTCAGTATATTGGCCAGAAAGCTTATATATCCTTTGTATAGTAGCTTTACAAGTGTCTTTATACTTGCAGATATTTTGAGGACCCAGTCAGGCCCCCAAGAGGACCCAGTCAGGCCCCCAAGAGGACCCAGTCAGGCCCCAAGAGGATCGCCAGGCCCAAGTGTCAAGTTCTGATGTAAGTATATTGGCCAGAAAGCTTATATATCCTTTGTATAGTAGCTTTACAAGTGTCTTTATACTTGCAGATTATAATGTCTTCTCTTGGGAGCCCCTGGCCATAGCGTCGGCGAACTGAGGTAATTTATTTATTTTTTTCTGATGGTAACATTAATTGTAAACCTATATGCATGTATTCTGTTTGCACAGGAAGCTGAAGCAGAGGAGCTTCCAGAAGAAGGGCAGGGTGGAGAAATACTAGGAGTGGGCGCGCAGAGTGTAAGTTTTGCACAGACAGATCCTCACATACATATTATTACCCAACACAAACATTGATCACAGCACACACAAAACATATACTTCCATTCCAAGCACATAATTTTTTTTTCTTTTTTATAGTCTTCACAATCCAGGTCTCCGTCTAGAGTTCCTCCAAGGACCTCCCATGGTCGTCGGCATGATCGTCACGGCGGTCAGCAAGTAAGTACACTTTTTTAGTTTTGTGTTTTATAATTTTTTTACTTCATGTTGCTCCAGCGTGCTCCCGATCCAGATGTTGAGGAGGGAGGAATTGATGTGGACACTCTCATCAAAGAGGTCCAAGATCGGGAGGCGCTGTGGAATATGGCTGACCGCCACCATGCTGACCAAGTAATCACCCGACGGCTATGGGAGGAAGTATGCAGTGTGGTGATTGAGAACTGAGAGGAACTCGACGCTCGGGACTAGGATAATGCGCGTAAGTATTCACAGTTCAGTAAGTTATGTTGCAGAATGTAATGTGTTGTATACTAAAACCAATTTTTGATTTTACTTTCCAGGTGACAGGGTTATCACACGGTGGCGGTCACTCAGGGATCGCTTCAAGAGGGAATTCAACAAGGAGATGCAGGCCCCGAGTGGATCGGGAGGATGCAGGAGCAGGTACAAATACGCCAGAGCCCTGTCGTTCCTCCAGTCAATGATGGTCAGCAGAAGGTAAATATTTCACACCCCATTTATGTTTCAAAAATGTTTTACGTGTCTAACCTTATTTTATTATTTCAGCAAGGGCAATGTAATATCAAAATATTAATTTTTTTTTTTTGTTTGTTTTTCTTTGACAGCACTGTCTGCAGCACTCGGGAGCCTGCTTCTGAGTTGGTCCCCTCTGGAGCGGTCCCTCAGGAGTCCGCCACCGGGGACCACGTCGAAAGACCCGACCCCTCTGCACCTTCCCTCTTGTCTGATCCCTCCGTCCCATCCACCAGCGCTGGAGTAGCAGGGCAGACTTCGTCACGTGAAGCTGCAGGTGACGCGTTAGAGTTCCCTTTACCACAACCCGCTGACACTGCCGCCACATCTAGACCACCTTTGTGGTCTGGACGGCAGCGCCAGAGCGGTCAGGAAAGGAGCTATGCGCCTGGGTTTTTGCATCTGAATGCATCCTTTCAAAACACGATCAGTCTTTTAAATGATCAAGTATCTGCTGGGTTCAGTATGTTGAGCAAAAACATACTTGAACTCAGCAGTCGTATTGATAGGATGCAGTCAGATGCAAACTTGTCACCAAGACACTGCTTTTTTCAGTCAGTACTCGGGCACATGGAGAATCTAACTCCTGACCTGCAGATGCATGTGATGCAAGGCTGCCACACTGCTCTAGCGCAGGCAATGTCCCAAGCCCATCCACCTACCCAGCAAATTCCAACACCTTCCCCACCTCAACCTGCCGTCCATCCAACTGCCGTCCATCCAGCTGCCGTCCGTCTTCCTACCACTCCTTCGCCATTCCAGCCTTCCCCGTTTCATTATTCCCAGTATTTTAGTTCACCCTTCCAGTGTTCACCCTTAACTTCACCGTACCCCATCCCACCAACACCTTCACCATTCCTCCCACAAACCACATCTGCCCCTCAACTCCCTGCCCAACCTCATGTTTTACCACCACTTCCACTTCTGATCCTACCCAACCTGGTTTTCCGTCCCCCACTATCGACGTGGTCCGCCCTCTCAGCCCCTCCGCTACTATCTCCACCCAACAGTACACAAATTTGTGAATTTCTGTATGTAGTGATCTGATTTTCCAGACGTCTATTGTCTATATTCCAACAAGAAGGATTCAAGTTTTTTGTATAATACATATTTACTATGGTTGAAAACACATTTATTATCTTTGTATTTTTTTTTAGTGATAAAGTTTAAAAACGTTAAAAGGTAAAAAACACAACTTGGTGTAAAGGTACCAAAGTTAGGGTACAGATAATACTGAAATAGTGGTAAAGGTACAAAAGGTTTAAATGTTATGATACCAAACATTACAGATTTGTTGAAACTTGGTAAAAACACAAAAGCATGGTATGGTTAAAAAAAATCATTTTAAACCATGTCATACTGCCAGTCAACTCTTCCTTCAGGTGACATGAAGTAGTCCGCAAACTTGTCCCGCATTCTGGAAACTGAGGCTGTACTCCGAAAACTTATATTGTGGTAATTCTGCAAGGTGGTTTCCAACACATTTTCATCCATGGAAACCTGTTCTTTGGATAGAACAAAATTGTGGAGGACCACACAAGCCTTCACGACCTCATCAACAGTCTCAGTTTGCAGTTGATTGCGGTCAGCAGCACTCTCCATTTTGCTGTTAGAATCCTGAAGGCACATTCCACCACTCTTCGGGCTCTTGTTAAACGATAGTTATATATTCGTTTCCTTTGTGTCAATCCAACACTTCCATATAGTTTGAGCAAGTGCGGTGAGAGTTGAAAGGCCTCATCTCCCACACACACAAAAGGCAATGCAGGGCCAGAGGTTCCAGGGAGTGGTCTTGGAGGTGGAAAATCAAAAGTATCTCCATATAACCGACGTCCCATCGGCGACATTTTGAAAACCTGCGAGTCATTTGAGCGGCCATAGGCACCGATATCCACTGCAATGAATTTACATTTGGCGTCGGCAATGCCCATGAGTACAATTGAAAAAAATTTCCTATAATTAAAAAATTCAGATCCTGATCCAGCAGGTTTAACAATTTGAATGTGCTTCCCATCAACTGCACCAACACAGTTTGAGAACTGGCATATTTCCTGAAAATTAGCCGCATTCTCCAGCCACCTCTCCTGTGTTGGCTGTGGGATGTATTCCTCCTGCAAACAATCCCACAATGCCTGGCAGGTCTCTTTCACAATCTTAGAGATAGTGGAAATCCCAAGCTGGTATTGGTAATGGAGAGAGGAAAAGGATTCTGCAGTTACAAGGAATCTGCAAAAAAGGAAAAGACAATAATTAAACACCAGCAACAACATACATTTATAAGTTTGGAAAATGAGGAAGAATTAAAAAAAAAAACAATGCTTACCGAATTGTCACCATCAGACGCTCTGCTGGTGATATTGCAAACCGCAAATGGGTGTCTTTTCTTCTTTTTCTGTCTCCAATCCGTTCCACCACAAACTCAAAATTGGCAGCTGTCATTCGCATGTAATTAAAGAACTTGTCCGGGTTTTTGCCTCAATTCCATGTATAATGTGGAATAGACCCCACGTGTCATACGCCTTGCATTTATCGGATGGATCCACATAAGTCTCTGCCGCCGCTGACGCAGGATACGCTGTCTTGCTTCCTCCTGAACAATTCTTGCCAACTGATTGGCCTCCAATGCAAAATCCGCACATATCCACACACACACACTGTATACGCCGTACGCACCACACACACTATACGCCATATGCACCACACACACACACACACTGTATACGCCGTACACATACTGTATACGCCGTACGCACCACACACTATGCCGTATGCACCACACACACACACTGTATACACCGTACACAGCCTCTTGCACGGTATCACCAGACAGCAGACAAGGGGGATAGCACATGGGATAGACAGGTCAAAGAAGAGAGCCCAGATGGGAGAAGTCAGCACATGGGGAAAGAGAGAGTGGATAGGTGGGTGAGCACATGGGGGGGAGATTCTCTTTGCTGCAAAGCCTGCCTCCATCGTGACATTACAGCCCTCTTGCGATAGCATCGGGCCTCCATCTAGTAACACTTATAATCACCTCCAGTGTTGGCGCTATTCCGGCAATGTTGACACAGGCTTTCTCATAGCTCGCATGACATTGTCATGCCATCTCTATGGTGAATCACTGCTGGTTTCACTCTCTGAATCAGACATCAAGAGTAGTTTTTTTTTTTAACACAATTACCCAGGTACCGAATTAACAACAATAGTTTGTTGTGAAGTCAATTCACATCTATAACTGTCTCTGATCCCCTTGAGCATTTAGCTGGATTAAGGCACCTGTGTGGCCACCATCATGTTAAGTCTCAATGACTGGTCTATATATGTGGTTGTCCACAGCCTACTACCATGCTGAGATTAGATTAAAGATAGATCAAAGCCATACTGTATGCAAATAAGAGATAAACCCCAAAGAGTGTTGTTACCTGGATGGATCTACGCAATAGAAAAAGGAAAGAATCCAGTCCCTCTTCCTCGATGCTTCTTCATGGGGCGTATCTACGGCAAAGGGTGACAGTTTAAATACCACCGTGGACCAATAGGAAGTCCTCTTTACTAGAAAAAAGATGCACATCCCTGGGTTGTTGGGAGTGCATGCACTGGCCAGGTTGCGCTCCCAATGGAAAGTACAATTAAGCTGTGGGTCACATGACTTTGTCACCAAATAACTCCACCCATCTGGGTGATCGCCAGCTTATGATAGATAGAGTGCCTGAGACTACAATCTCGCGAGTCCAGCAGTGTTGGCACAGGCTTTTCCAAAGCTCGCGTGAAATTGTCATGCGATCTCTGTGGTGAAACACTGCTGGTTTCACTTTCTCTGAATCAGACATCAAGAGTAAGTGAAAGCTATGGCTGTCTGTTTACTTCCTCTGGATATCTAATTTGTCAAAAAGGAGAGTGAAGTCATAATGTCACGAGAATCCCAGCTGAGCCAGTACTAACACTGCTGGAATAGAGCTTGTAACAGAGGTGAGTATAAGTGTTAGTAGTATAGGTACTGTACCTTTCGTCAAACTCAAATCTGACAGGTCGACACGCCCCCTATCATTTAATCCGTCTCCCTGGGATTTGATCTGGCTGGACTTTGATCAGGCTGGGAAATCTGAGCTGCTGGATTTGTGAATTTCAATCAAAGTGATTTATTCGTATCTATTGATATTTTATCCAGTGGATTTGATTAGTCTGTGTTGTTTTAGTGAATTAAAGAGCGAATCTTGATCTTTTTTTGTTGGGGAGAAACTTTTAAGGACCCAGTAAATGTATAAGGAGTTCTAGTTAAATACAGACTTCTGTATATAACTAGTATATAAGGATTTTTAGTGAATTAAAGAGTGAATCTTGATTTTATACTTTTTTGTGGAGAGAAACTTTTAAGGACCCAGTAAATGCATGTAAAGCACTACTGTGGTGGAAAGCTGTATCAAGCTGCTAAAAGGTGTTTATTATTTAGTATTATCCAGGATATACAAGCTGCTAAAAGGTGTTTATTTTTTAGTATTATCCAGGATATAAGTTTTAAACTACATCTGCAAATGCAATTTAATTTGAAGTATCACCTTATAACACATTTGGAATTATGACGCTCAACTTATAGTTTTATTCAGAGTTTATATATTCATTTGCTAGAAGTCTTATGAAATAGCCTGCCACTGTATCTACACTTATCTCAGCAATTCATTGTATACTAAGAAGAATCTTGGCATGGTTTGTTAGAGATAGATCACTTATTACCAGGTAGAGGTATGTACAGAGATCACTCTATTAGCAGCAGTGTTGACATGACCATTTTTTTTCTATCTACTGGCATTGTTGACATGAATTGTCATTGTGGAGAGAAACTTTTAAGGACCCAGTAAATGCATGTAAACAGGACAATTGAGAGAATGAGTGAAGGTCGATGCTATTGTGACATGCTAGACTGTAATTAAAATAAATTCAAAAAGAAAAAGGAAGCTTTTGCACTATAAAATACAAATTTTATTAAGGTCTAAAATACATTATCATGGATAAAAATCCAAAAGAGTGGGATATACAGCATGCAGAAAAATAGGCAAATGCAAGGAGTATTCGGGGGGGTGTACAAGGCTTGGGTTGTGTTAGAAGTCTAAATATTTTTCTATCTACTGGCTAACAGGGTACAAAGATATACATCTTTACTGCACCATAGAGGTAATTTATCGGGTTGTGTGTTTTCACACAGGACAAGTTCTGTGATCCGTCTTTTGTGTGGGAAAAGTCAACAATTTTTATTAAGGTCTAAAATACATTATCATGGATAAAAATCCAAAAGAGTGGGATATACAGTATGCAGAAAAATAGCCAAATGCAGACAGGTATGAACTACATTCAAATCAATATATAATAGTGCACATCGCCATATCTTATATGTTATAGCGATAATAGACTAATCCGGGGCTAAACAATAATAACCTCCATATATTTGTCCGTATATATGCAATCTATGTAACTCACAATATCCCCCAATAGGCAGACATATATGCACTATATATAGGATTATAAGTATCTCAATGAAGCAGGTATATCAATAAAGTAACTTCCCCATCACAGCTGCTAATATAATGATGTTACCATGCAAGTGCAGGGCTCACAATACATACTGTGCGTGCATATGAAGTCAATTAGCAAATCCATATGAGGAGCTATATTAAAAAAGCAGCGCCATAGATGGGAGATCATACCTGAATGCGGCTTGGCACCCCTTGTGTATAGCCCTCATTTCACAAAACGTGGATATTTAGATATTGTGTATAGCCCTCATTTCTAGCACTGTTTGCTAGAGATAGCTAACTTATTAACAGGTGACCCTCACTGCTACTTTTCCTCTTGTCTAACATCACAATACAACCAGGTGGTTCTTCAAAACTATTTGTAAGTCTTCCGGCACAAAGCACATGTGAACAGTTGATGGTAATATTTTGGCACATGACAAATGTTTCTGACTCTCAGTTGCTAATACTGAGAGACATATTGTGAACTGACATATAGGGTCCATGTGAGACACCATATTTTTCAACATTTTTGCTCCTTCACAGATTTATTTTGCATTATATTTTTTTATTTTGCTTAAGGATCATGTACAGAGGCGTTTTTATGGTTTAATACTGATAGACATATTGTGAACTGCCATATAGGGTCCATGTGAGACACCATATTTTTCAAATATTAGTTGTGCGTTCGTTACCACTGTCAACCATAGCAGCTCTCATGATGTTAGCTATTCTGATCAGCTTATCATATTAACCATGAAGCCTCTTTTAACCCCTTCACAATAATGTACAGAGGAGTTTTTATGGTTTAATACTGATAGACATATAGTGAACTGACATATAGGGTCCATGTGAGACACCATATTTTTCAACATTTTTGCTCCTTCACAGATTTATTATGCATTATATTTTTTATTTTGCCTAAGGATCATGTACAGAGGAGTTTTTATGGTTTAATACTGATAGACATATTGGCCCAGGCATGTCCGGGCATGCCCAGGCATGTCCGGGCATGCCCGGACAAGTCCTGGTCACGTGACAACCGTGGAAAAAACAAGCCTGAAATTCAAAAACTATGTGCTATCCGTTAACACACGCATAGTCATCTAGAAAATATTGAGCGAGTTGCTTCACAAACCATCTCAAGGCATGCTGAATGTCAACGTTCCCGCTATGAGCTACACACATGACCAACTGTATAGCCTGGGATGCGTAGCGTTCTTGTTGCACAGGCCTATTTTTAAAGACGCTATGCCCCTCAGATATAAAAGACAGGCATGTTGGGACGTGTCCCGGCCTATTTTGGCACAGGACCACACCTATGCAACGATTTTGACCACCATCCAGCAAAAGCGGGTACAAACTTTTTAGCATAGCTGTGTTTCTGGCTCTCAGCTGCTATTTTAATAGTTACCATACGAATACTGTAGCGAACCAAGATGTGTTAATTTGATTACTAACACGATTTCAGCAACTTGATGACAAATTCAGAGCAAATTCGTTATTTCGGAACTGACATGTCCGGGCATGCCCGGACAAGTCCCGGGCCTCTACAGCTCGCCCCTATAGTGTAGTTTAATGTAGGTGGCAAACAGATCATTGCTGGTGTTTGGAAAATACCATATCTCATAGATGGTGGTGATCCTCTGAATCATTTTTAAACATTTCACGCCACTCATGCACCCACAGCACTCTTATGGTGTACCAGCACCGCTGCAGCTAGCGCTTTTTTGTGACCTTATCTGCATCATTTTCATTATAACACGAGGGACAGCCATGGAAAAAACAACCCTGAAATTCAAAAACTATGTGTTGTCCGTTAACACACGCACAGTCATCTAGAAAATATTGAGCGAGTTGCTTCACAAAACACACAAGGCGTGGTGATTGCCAATGTTCTCGGTATGCGCTACATACATGACCCGCTGTATAGCCTGGGATGAGCAGCATTCTTGCAGCACAGGCCGGTTTTTAAAGACGCTAAGCCCCATCAGATATAAAAGACAGGCATGTTGGGACGTGTCCCGGACTATTTTGGCACAGAACCACACCTATGCAATGATTTTGATCAGCATTCAACAAAAAATTGCGTGCAAACTTTTTAGCATACCTGTACAAACTTTTTAACATACCTGTGTTTCGGACTCTCATGTCGTACCAGAAGCACCCAGTGCCATGTACTCTAGCTCATAATATTTCACATCGGGTATGGGACCTACATAGCTTTGTTTTCTCAGGTATTAAAAAAGCGTGGAAAACTGAAAATCCCGAGGCCTGAGGTAATTTACTGAGCTTCATGGGGATAAAATTTATCGAGTCTATGAACCTTATAGACAAAACCGGTAGCGTCACACACAAGACGACGACACCTCGGGCTAGCACATTTACCGGTAGTTTTCAAAAACTACGGCCTTAACAATAAAGTAAGAATCGTGGAGCCCTGCATTGTGGGCTATAAATGTATACCCTGAAAATTTACCGTTGGTAAAGAACAGTAAAAAGTCGTGCGTACATCTATCATCCTCAAACTCCCAGAGCTATCACAAACACTATTGCCTACAGAGGCGGCCCCGCGAGAATTTCTGGATGTGTGTATCAAGAGGCTCCTTGCTTTGACCGATTGTTTGCTCGTGAATGCTGACATTTCCAGGGTCATTATAGTTGTGTAAATGCGCTGGGGGCTCGTGTATCGGCCCCTAGGGTGTGATGTGTGATCATTTTAATTATTTTTCAATTCATAACCATACATTCTCAGGCAGACAGGTTTATTTCACAGAAGTTGACTGTACAGTTGCATAATTTTTGTTTAAAATCATACATTTGCATAATTTTGTTTAAAATCGAACAGTTCTGCGATAATATCGGGTGTTGGACACGCACTTATCAGTCTTTCATACGTGTCGCAGAAAGATTTTAGTCTGTTCTGCGAGAGTTTATTATGCACGTGAGTCGCACTAAGTACCAGGGCAAAGGGGTACTCGGCACCGAGCCCATGAAAGTCTATGGGGTTTGTCACTGGCAGCAGGACTCGGTCCGTGGCCCTGGGCGCTCATACAATGGGGATATTTACAGGGGAATTGTAGATTAGATAGTTCGTGACGCCACCCGTGGTATCTGATCAATTGGACCAGCGCTGCTATATGGATCTTCACAGGGGATGTTATGGGGCAGCTAGATGGTAGGTCTCCCACAGGTGAGACCGGTCCCTGGAAGTCTATGGTGGTGCAGGGTGTAGATAATAAAGCAGTCTCACACAAGGCAATCTCTTTCCATACCTTTACTTGCAGATGTTTCAGGCAGGTCCCGGGAAGCTGGTCGGGGTGGAGAATGCACATTCAGGATCACCGCTGAGCAGGTTAGAGGCCTCCTTTAACCTTGTATATGTGTGAGTACAAACTTGCATGAAGTCAAGTTAACTCTGTTAATCTTCAGCTTGTTCAATAGCTGCAACGCCCGGCCGACATTGTGGTAGAGCCTTCTAATTGGTGAGAACAGAGTCCCTACTGTTGTGGCGCCTCACTCAAGGTCCTTGTTCTACCTGACTCCATTTACGTATCAGCGCTTAGGGCTACCTTCTGCGACTTGAAGTCCAGAAAGCCTCCGGTTTTCTTACTGCTAGGCGTAAAGCACTAGCAACGCTTCGGACCCCGGTGTCCGGTGAATTAGTGGGGGTAATCCGGTACCTGATGCACTGGTCTCTATCTCTCCACTGTGCCTCTCGTCCTGCTCTTGCTCTTAACATAAGCACAAGTAGCGAGGTTGTGAATGCCAGTTTTTCTCCAGAGCTCGCTGAGCAGTTCTCAGTACACTCGTTGTGGCAGCTTGTGCTGAAGTACTGGTCCTGCAGTTCTGACTGGGCTAGAGTGACTCCTTACACTCAAACCAGACTCCACTTTATGAACTGCTCTGTCAGGATCTAGTCTGCACTCCTCTCCCTCCAAGACTAGACTGAACTGAAACTGAACTGAACTGAACTGAACAGTGTGTCTTGTCCTGAGACAGGAACTAGACTGAACTCTGAACACTGACTGAACACTGACTGCTACGTGTCACTTCCTTTTATACCCCTAGTGGGTGTGTTGGGAAATGTGAGTGACGTGAATGAATATCAAGCTTCACGGTTACCTTCTTGTGCATTTTCCTGGAATTATGTGTGCCTGGCGTAGCTGGGCCACACACACGTACTGTGCAGACATGTCAAGAAATATTTGGTGTGTTCACCAGTCCATACGGGTGTTGGTGTGTAAGGCGATCGACCATCATCCTTCTGCTTCTTACTTACACGACGGCGCGATACTGCGCGTTTCTTTGACGGTAATGCATTGGCTGAATTGGCAGCTGCTGCTTCCGCGTTGCTATTTGCAGATTCTGTAGCTTGACACAGACGTATATTCTTAAGCCGACTACTCTCAGTATTCCCGGGGTGCTCGGTTGGCGCGTCGTTTTCTCCACGATCTGCGACACACCCGTGTGAAAGAGGCTCCGTTCTCACTTCCGTTCTGTTCTCAAATCCATAATTGTGCTGTTGCAAAACTCGCGAATGACGCTCCTCCGTAACTAAAGAAAAGATACGTGGTGTAGTTAACCGCTAAGTGGGGGAGATATAGGAAGAGCTACATGAGCCACTTTACTCTGATTCAACGCGATATTTGTAAAGCTACCAGCACCGATTATCTGTGAAACTGATGCATGATTGTTTGTATAAGTACACTATAGAGCGGCCTAGACATATATACTTACAAGTATCCCCCGGGTGCTGATCTACAGAGAATGCTGAATTAACAGACATCTCGCTGCTCGGACGCCGCCGTATGGGGCTGTTTTCTCCCTCAAACTGCAAACTCACGGGCGATACTTTAGCAGCTGTAAATAAAATATAACATACATGAATGCGCACAACACATTCACAAAGCTAACTTGACACACGTAAATAAAATATATCTACTAGTTACCGCAGAAATTTTTATCTGCGTGTATAAGTACACTATAGAGCTGCGTAGACATATATGCTTACAAGTATGAGACGTGTAGTGTAGTTCAGAGATTGGTGAATTAAACGGTGTGGAGGTGCTCGGGCGTTTTCGTATGGGGTGTTTTCTTTTTCAAGCTGCAGCCTCCTGCACGTTAGTTTAACATCTGTAAATAAAATATAACTATTAGTCGCCACAGAAATGATATCTACACGGGCCACACGCACAAAGCTAAATTCGCAAAGCTATCGTAACGCGCGTAAATAAAATATATCCACTAGTTATCGGTGGGGTCACAGGGTACAGGGGGTACAAACACATATCACCCGGGTTTCAAGGACCCGCTACCTTTTCTATTCCAGAGCCGTGTGCTTAGCGAATCACCCCATCTTTTAGGAGCGTTGGGTATCGAGCGAGTTAGAGGATTATAGTCCGGTTCTACGAACTCGACATCTGAATCCTGGGGATCCTCCACGATCTCAACATCAGAATTGCGATGCTCGAGCGGCTCAGTCGCCACAGGGTTTCCAACCGCCCAGTCCGCTTGGAGTCGATCTGTATCTGTATGAGAAAATGTTTATATTATTAAAACATGTCTAGCTAACGACCCAGTCAGCTAAAATAAAATTAACTGTATGGATTTTAGCGACAGTCTATATTAATTATTAATATTAATAGTAGGCGTTATAAATTTACAGCTACCACGTTTACCCGTCTAGATACATAGGTTTAAAACATCTGATATAGCTATAGGTTTCTTGCCTGTGACAGACTGGTGAGAGCTGAGGCTCGTCGCCCGCTAGCAGAGTTGCCATTCCTCTAACAGGTTCGGCGTAATGAACCGGTTCTCGTAAGAGTAGTCTGAATGGACTCCCTTCTTAAATAAGAAAGTGAAATATATCACTTATATATACAAAGCGCAGACTCAGACAGCCCGACACAATACGGTGTACACTATATACTGTGTAAAATTTACCCGATTGTTCTGGTGAAAGCAAGCAGAATATTGAACGCGAGAATATCTAGACCTCCATCTTGAATAAAAAGGGTCCGCTATTGAATTAAAGCAAATAAAGATCAAGTATGAAAACACGGTAAGTGTTCATCAAATACTACACAAACTTAAATATAATTGAAACGAAAGACATAAAAATACTCACTTTAGTTCTGTTCAGATCGGGCGTGTGTCCTGTGATGTGGAACAAGTGTGAGCTGTATTGCTTGTGAGCTCCCGTATTTATTAGGGCTAGCAGAGAGAACACGCCCCTGTCACTGCCCCACGCTAGGGCAGAAAAATCTATTAATGTTTTACAGAGGGATCATGGCGGCTAACCGCGTTGATGCAATATTGGAGAAGTAATATTTCACGCAGAACCCCCACCATCATTACCCTGTAGCTGTAAATTTATAACGCCTACTATTAATATTAATAATTAATATAGACTGTCGCTAAAATCCATACAGTTAATTTTATTTTAGCTGACTGGGTCGTTAGCTAGACATGTTTTAATAATATAAACATTTTCTCATACAGATACAGACGACTCCAAGCGGACTGGGCGGTTGGAAACCCTGTGGCGACTGAGCCGCTCGAGCATCGCGATTCCGATGTTGAGATCGTGGAGGATCCCCAGGATTCAGATGTCGAGTTCGTAGAACCGGACTATAATCCTCTAACTCGCGCGATACCCAACGCTCCTAAAAGATGGGGTGATTCGCTAAGCACACAGCTCTGGAATAGAAAAGGTAGCGGGTCCTTGAAACCCGGGTGATATGTGTTTGTACCCTCTGTACCCTGTGACCCCACCGATAACTAGTGGATATATTTTATTTACGCGCGTTACGATAGCTTTGCGAATTTAGCTTTGTGCGTGTGGCCCGTGTAGATATCATTTCTGTGGCGACTAATAGTTATATTTTATTTACAGATGTTAAACTAACGTGCAGGAGGCTGCAGCTTGAAAAAGAAAACACCCCCATACGAAAACGCCCGAGCACCTCCACACCGTTTAATTCACCAATCTCTGAACTACACTACACGTCTCATACTTGTAAGCATATATGTCTACGCAGCTCTATAGTGTACTTATACACGCAGATAAAAATTTCTGCGGTAACTAGTAGATATATTTTATTTACGTGTGTCAAGTTAGCTTTGTGAATGTGTTGTGCGCATTCATGTATGTTATATTTTATTTACAGCTGCTAAAGTATCGCCCGTGAGGTTGCAGTTTGAGGGAGAAAACAGCCCCATACGGCGGCGCCCGGGCAGCGAGATGTCTGTTAATTCAGCATTCTCTGTAGATCAGCACCCGGGGGATACTTGTAAGTATATATGTCTAGGCCGCTCTATAGTGTACTTATACAAACAATCATGCATCGGTTTCACAGATAATCGGTGCTGGTAGCTTTACAAATATCGCGTTGAATCAGAGTAAAGTGGCTCATGTAGCTCTTCCTATATCTCCCCACTTAGCGGTTAACTACACCCAACGTATCTTTTCTTTAGTTACGGAGGAGCGTCATTCGCGAGTTTTGCAACAGCGCAATTATGGATTTGAGAACAGAACGGAAGTGAGAACGGAGCCTCTTTCACACGGGTGTGTCGCAGATCGTGGAGAAAACGACGCGCCAACCGAGCACCCCGGGAATACTGAGAGTAGTCGGCTTAAGAATATACTGTCTGTGTCAAGCTACAGAATCTGCAAATATCAACGCGGAAGCAGCAGCTGCCAATTCAGCCGATGCATTACCGTCAAAGAAACGCGCAGTATCGCGCCGTCGTGTAAGTAAGAAGCAGAAGGATGATGGTCGATCGCCTTACACACCAACACCCGTATGGACTGGTGAACACACCAAAATGTTTCTTGACATGTCTGCACAGTACGTCATAATAAACTCTCGCAGAACAGACTAAAATCTTTCTGCGACACGTATGAAAGACTGATAAGTGCGTGTCCAACACCCGACATTATCGCAGAACTGTGCGATTTTAAACAAAATTATGCAAATGTATGATTTTAAACAAAAATTATGCAACTGTACAGTCAACTTCTGTGAAATAAACCTGTCTGCCTGAGAACGTATGGTTATGAATTGAAAAATAATTAAAATGATCACGCATCACACCCTAGGGGCCGATACACGAGCCCCCAGCGCATTTACACAACTATAATGACCCTGGAAATGTCAGCGTTCACGAGCAAACAATCGGTCAAAGCAAGGAGCCTCTTGATACACACATCCAGAAATTCTCGCGGGGCCGCCTCTGTAGGCAATAGTGTTTGTGATTGCTCTGGGAGTTTGAGGATGATAGTTGTACGCACGACTTTTTACTGTTCTTTACCAACGGTAAATTTTCAGGGTATACATTTATAGCCCACAATGCAGGGCTCCACGATTCTTACTTTATTGTTAAGGCCGTAGTTTTTGAAAACTACCGGTAAATGTGCTAGCCCGAGGTGTCGTCGTCTTGTGTGTGACGCTACCCGTTTTGTCTATAAGGTTCATAGACTCGATAAATTTTATCCCCATGAAGCTCAGTAAATTACCTCAGGCCTCGGGATTTTCAGTTTTCCACGCTTTTTTAATACCTGAGAAAACAAAGCTATGTAGGTCTCATACCCGATGTGAAATATTATGAGCTAGAGTACATGGCACTGGGTGCTTCTGGTACGACATGAGAGTCCGAAACACAGGTATGTTAAAAAGTTTGTACAGGTATGCTAAAAAGTTTGCACGCAATTTTTTGTTGAATGCTGATCAAAATCGTTGCATAGGTGTGGTTCTGTGCCAAAATAGTCCGGGACACGTCCCAACATGCCTGTCTTTTATATCTGATGGGGCTTAGCGTCTTTAAAAACAGGCCTGTGCTGCAAGAACGCTGCTCATCCCAGGCTATACAGCGGGTCATGTATGTAGCGCATACCAAGAACATTGGCAATCACCACGCCTTGTGTGTTTTGTGAAGCAACTCGCTCAATATTTTCTAGATGACTGTGCGTGTGTTAACGGACAGCACATAGTTTTTGAATTTCAGGGTTGTTTTTTCCATGGCTGTCCCTCGTGTTATAATGAAAATGATGCAGATAAGGTCACAAAAAAGCGCTAGCTGCAGCGGTGCTGGTACACCATAAGAGTGCTGTGGGTGCATGAGTGGCGTGAAATGTTTAAAAATGATTCAGAGGATCACCACCATCTATGAGATATGGTATTTTCCAAACACCAGTGATGATCTGTTTGCCACCTACATTAAACTACACTATAGTGGCGAGCTGTAGAGGCCCGGGACTTGTCCGGGCATGCCCGGACATGTCAGTTCCGAAATAACGAATTTGCTCTGAATTTGTCATCAAGTTGCTGAAATCGTGTTAGTAATCAAATTAACACATCTTGGTTCGCTACAGTATTCGTATGGTAACTATTAAAATAGCAGCTGAGAGCCAGAAACACAGCTATGCTAAAAAGTTTGTACCCGCTTTTGCTGGATGGTGGTCAAAATCGTTGCATAGGTGTGGTCCTGTGCCAAAATAGGCCGGGACACGTCCCAACATGCCTGTCTTTTATATCTGAGGGGCATAGCGTCTTTAAAAATAGGCCTGTGCAACAAGAACGCTACGCATCCCAGGCTATACAGTTGGTCATGTGTGTAGCTCATAGCGGGAACGTTGAAATTCAGCATGCCTTGAGATGGTTTGTGGAGCAACTCGCTCAATATTTTCTAGATGACTATGCGTGTGTTAACGGATAGCACATAGTTTTTGAATTTCAGGCTTGTTTTTTCCACGGTTGTCACGTGACCAGGACTTGTCCGGGCATGCCCGGACATGCCTGGGCCAATATGTCTATCAGTATTAAACCATAAAAACTCCTCTGTACATGATCCTTAAGCAAAATAAAAAAATATAATGCATAATAAATCTGTGAAGGAGCAAAAATGTTGAAAAATATGGTGTCTCACATGGACCCTATATGTCAGTTCACTATATGTCTATCAGTATTAAACCATAAAAACTCCTCTGTACATTATTGTGAAGGGGTTAAAAGAGGCTTCATGGTTAATATGATAAGCTGATCAGAATAGCTAACATCATGAGAGCTGCTATGGTTGACAGTGTTAACGAACGCACAACTAATATTTGAAAAATATGGTGTCTCACATGGACCCTATATGGCAGTTCACAATATGTCTATCAGTATTAAACCATAAAAACGCCTCTGTACATGATCCTTAAGCAAAATAAAAAAATATAATGCAAAATAAATCTGTGAAGGAGCAAAAATGTTGAAAAATATGGTGTCTCACATGGACCCTATATGTCAGTTCACAATATGTCTATCAGTATTAGCAACTGAGAGTCAGAAACATTTGTCATGTGCCAAAATATTACCATCAACTGTTCACATGTGCTTTGTGCCGGAAGACTTACAAATAGTTTTGAAGAACCACCTGGTTGTATTGTGATGTTAGACAAGAGGAAAAGTAGCAGTGAGGGTCACCTGTTAATAAGTTAGCTATCTCTAGCAAAGAGTGCTAGAAATGAGGGCTATACACAATATCTAAATATCCACGTTTTGTGAAATGAGGGCTATACACAAGGGGTGCCAAGCCGCATTCAGGTATGATCTCCCATCTATGGCGCTGCTTTTTTAATATAGCTCCTCATATGGATTTGCTAATTGACTTCATATGCACGCACAGTATGTATTGTGAGCCCTGCACTTGTATGGTAACATCATTATATTAGCAGCTGTGATGGGGAAGTTACTTTATTGATATACCTGCTTCATTGAGATACTTATAATCCTATATATAGTGCATATATGTCTGCCTATTGGGGGATATTGTGAGTTACATAGATTGCATATATACGGACAAATATATGGAGGTTATTATTGTTTAGCCCCGGATTAGTCTATTATCGCTATAACATATAAGATATGGCGATGTGCACTATTATATATTGATTTGAATGTAGTTCATACCTGTCTGCATTTGGCTATTTTTCTGCATACTGTATGTCCCACTCTTTTGGATTTTTATCCATGATAATGTATTTTAGACCTTAATAAAAATTGTTGACTTTTCCCACACAAAAGACGGATCACAGAACTTGTCCTGTGTGAAACACACACACAGATAAATTACCTCTATGGTGCAGTAAAGATGTATATCTTTGTACCCTGTTAGCCAGTAGATTGAAAAATATTTAGACTTCTAACACAACCCAAGCCTTGTACACACCCCCGAATACTCCTTGCATTTGCCTATTTTTCTGCATGCTGTATATCCCACTCTTTTGGATTTTTATCCATGATAATGTATTTTAGACCTTAATAAAATTTGTATTTTATAGTGCAAAAGCTTCCTTTTTCTTTTTTGAATTTATTTTAATTACAGTCTAGCATGTCACAATAGCATCGACCTTCACTCATTCTCTCAATTGTCCTGTTTACATGCATTTACTGGGTCCTTAAAAGTTTCTCTCCACAATGACAATTCATGTCAACAATGCCAGTAGATAGAAAAAAAATGGTCATGTCAACACTGCTGCTAATAGAGTGATCTCTGTACATACCTCTACCTGGTAATAAGTGATCTATCTCTAACAAACCATGCCAAGATTCTTCTTAGTATACAATGAATTGCTGAGATAAGTGTAGATACAGTGGCAGGCTATTTCATAAGACTTCTAGCAAATGAATATATAAACTCTGAATAAAACTATAAGTTGAGCGTCATAATTCCAAATGTGTTATAAGGTGATACTTCAAATTAAATTGCCTTTGCAGATGTAGTTTAAAACTTATATCCTGGATAATACTAAAAAATAAACACCTTTTAGCAGCTTGTATATCCTGGATAATACTAAAAAATAAACACCTTTTAGCAGCTTGATACAGCTTTCCACCACAGTAGTGCTTTACATGCATTTACTGGGTCCTTAAAAGTTTCTCTCCACAAAAAAGTATAAAATCAAGATTCACTCTTTAATTCACTAAAAATCCTTATATACTAGTTATATACAGAAGTCTGTATTTAACTAGAACTCCTTATACATTTACTGGGTCCTTAAAAGTTTCTCCCCAACAAAAAAAGATCAAGATTCGCTCTTTAATTCACTAAAACAACACAGACTAATCAAATCCACTGGATAAAATATCAATAGAGACAAATAAATCACTTTGATTGAAATTCACAAATCCAGCAGCTCAGATTTCCCAGCCTGATCAAAGTCCAGCCAGATCAAATCCCAGGGAGACGGATTAAATGATAGGGGGCGTGTCGACCTGTCAGATTTGAGTTTGACGAAAGGTACAGTACCTATACTACTAGTGTTATTTTACTGGGAGGGTAAACCTGGGTATCATCTGAGTAGTGGACAACCGCTTTAAGAAGGAGCCCTATTTGGCTTTTGGGGCTCAGAGTTTCTTGTAATAGTTCATGTGCAACATTTGCAGAGCCCCAATAGTGCCAAAACAGCAGGAATTGCTAAAAAGTTACCCCAGTTTTCAATTTACACACAGCAGATTCATCTACAGGTGTAGTAACTATTTCGACCTCACTAGCCTTTTCCAGAAATTAGTGCGCAGTGCATGTTGCAGAGTGAAAACTGCAAATGTGCCATTTAATTACCCAATTTATAGTGCTTTGCTTGTGCTTCTGGAGACATGCACCCTATTAATTGTGAAATGGGTTGTCCAGGACATCTGTTGTTGAGATAGGTCATTAGTAGTGTTGGGCCATCCTCGTAGTGTTCGAGTTTGGTTCGCCGAACATCGTTAAAACCAATGGCAGGCAAACTAAAACACATAGAAAACACTTCAAAGGTGTTGTGAGACAGTGAAGGAATATGTGGTGAATGAGGTGTATATTTCACCTAAGTACCTTGCTGACTGGTATGAGCGAAATGTGTGGCTTTGTAAACCTGGTGGTAAAGAAAGGTCACTACACCTGCCATTCAGTACACGCTTGCAGCTCAGACCTGAATCCACTCAGGTGTTGATTAGGAAGCCAGAAGTAGGTGCTTGTGAGCACAGTCAGAGAGCTCATTCAGTCTGGACAAGGGGTCTAGGCACAGAAGGTGTCTCCAAGAGTGTGGGAGCTGTCTTTAGCCCGGACACAGGGAGGTGTCCTGGCACAAGGAAGCAGTCTCTAAGAGTGTGAGCTATCTCAGTCTGGGTGCAGGAAGTACCCCGGACACAGGAGTAGTCACAGTGAGAATCCGTGCGAATAGCGGCTGAATAGGAGTGGATCTCTCTCAAGTCGGGACATTGGAGTTGCCTTCGGACATAAAGAGGAGTGTCTGTGAAACTCCATACTGGTAACATATGTGATATGTGTTGTTTTGGGCACAGACTGGTAGAGTCTGGGTCCCGGATAGAGAGGGCCATCTATCTAAGTGTAATTTAGTGGCTAGACAAGCCCAGGTTTTCTGTTTATGATTTGTTTTTATCTGTGTGCTGTGGACTTTAATAAAACTGGTTGCGGCCAGTTTTCACCAAACTGCTGTCTGAATGAACTGTTTCCGTGCCATTCTGTCTACCCAGACAGCGATCCTAGAGCTAAACCCCCGGAAAGCTTACAATTGGCGGAGAATGCTGGGGCAGCGCAGGGCCTGGTACAGTTAGTGCTGGAGTGTGCATGCAGCACAGTGGCGAGAGACAGCATTAAAGGTGAAGTCTATTGAAATAGCAACAGAAAAAAAAAAAAAGTGTGTGTCAGCAGAAACGTCTGTTTGGAGCAGTCTTGGAGAGACAGTGGCCCTGATAGGGTCTGCAGAGAGAAAATGTATGCACAGCAAAGCTGAACTTGTTGTGAAAATGACTGTGGAATGTGCAGCAGCAAAAGAAAAGTTTGTGGAGCAGTCTTAAAGAGACAGTAGCCCTAATAGACTTTGCAAAAGAAAAAAAAAAAAAAAAGTGGTTGCACAGCAAGGCTGAATTTTCTGTGGAAAAAAAGCTGTGTAGTGTGTATGTCTTGAGTGAAGACTGCCGTTGTTGAGACAGAGAAGTCTGACAGCATGGATGACAGCATGGAGGCGCTGTTTGAACAAATGGCACAAGTTAATGTGCAACATAAAACTGCCGTGGTTGAGACAGATAAGTCCGGCAGTATGGAGGAGCTCATTGAGTACCTGGCCCAGGCCCAGCGAAGCATGGAGCAGAGCATGGAGCAGCAGCGCTTGCAGCACCAGCAGCGCATGCAGGAGGACCAGCAGCAATTCCTGCAGCAGCAGCAGGAGAATAACTGGTTATTTGTTGAGCAGATGACAGCACCAAAAAAGGATTTCGGTGCCGCGTCCCGAAGTAATGTTGTGAAGGCACCGGCGTTGTCCGCTATAAAGAAGGCGGTAAGACGGTCCTTGAGAAAAATGACACCTCGTGATGATGTGGAGGTATATCTTACTAGGTTTGAGAGACTGGCAGAGAAGGAAATCTGCCACTATCTGAATGGGCCATGGTGGTCGTACCCTATCTGATTGGGGAACCCCAAAAAGTCTGGGCTGACCTGAGCAAGCAGGACAGCGAAGACTATGCAAAGTTGAAAGCGGCGATTCTTACCCGGCTGGGTGTTACGGTTGCAGCCCGTGCCAGGAGAGTTCGTGACTGGAGATACAGTTGGGAGTCTGCAGTCAGCAGGCCTGATTATGGAGTTGAAAAGGTGATAGTGGACCGCTACACCCAAGCACGTCCTCCTGAGGTACAGCCGTCTGAGAGGTCACCACTTCGGAGTTCCCGGACGCTGAACTCTCGCGGTAAGAGCGTTCCAGGTGTTGGGGACATGGGGTATGCTGATAAGCGGGTTCAGGCCCGAGGGGACATGTGGGTGGGAGAGTGTGATGGACAGTGTTGGAGCTGGCGTGAAATTGCAGCCAACTGTCCAATAGAGGGGGAGCCTATGTGTTGTGATGTTGGCAGATCCCTCTCTCCCTGCGCAGAGCCTGTGTGTGTGTCCACCTCAGCCGAAGAGACTGGACCACAGGGGTCCCCGGTGGTTGTAAGTGACTGCCCAGCACAGGCCCTCTTGGACTCAGAGAGTCCAGTGACTTCCGTATGTGACAGCCTGAGTGATAGGGACTTCATCCCTGATAAGCACCTGAGTGTGGTGTACATCCATGAAGACACCAAAGTCTACCCAGAGACTGCCGTGGACTTGGTCCCCAAACTCGGGGAGGTTTCATATGAAGTGGGGGTAGTGAAGACCCTGGTGCACCCCGTTATATGGGGTAATGACTTTCCCCGGTCTAAGGATCTCTGGGGGAAAAATGTTTCTGATGGACAGTGTGATGAAGCTCCTACTGAGGGTGCGCAGTCCCGAGGGGCGGAACACAATGCTAGTGGGCCGTTAAACTTATGTGATAATGATGATGACCATGATAATATTGATAATGATAATGATGATCATGATGATGATGACCATGATGAGGATGCTGATATTGATAATGATGATAATGCTAATCATAATAGTGATGATACTGATGATGACCGTGATAAAGATGACATTTCTTTGCAGGTGATGTTGGGAGACGAGGATGGTGGTTCTCGGGAACCGAGTGTCCCTGACCTGCCTGGCTCCTGTGACAATTTTGGGAGTGAGCCGGTGCGAGACCCCACTCTTAAAACGGCACAGGAGAATGTAATTGTTCTGAATGAGGTTCCCCAAGAGCCTGGCTCTGAGGAAAGGTTTCCTCATGCTGCCATGAACAATAACCTATTGTATAGGGACACTGAAGTCCAGGGAGAGGTCGTGAGTCAGCTCCTGGTACCTGAGCTATATGGAAGTATAGTGCTGGGGTTATCACATAGTCACATACTTGAGGGACCACCTGAGGGAAACCAGGGACCAGATGGTGAAGTTAATGTTGTGGATGACATGTTAACTAAGGTTCCCGATCAAGATGTGAATGAAAATGAATTGTATAACCCTGACAGTGAGCCGGATGTGAATGAGAATGAATTGTATAACCCTGACAGTGAGCAGGATGTGAATGAGAATAAATTGTATAACCCTGAAAGTGAGCCAGATGTGGCTGAGAAAAGGGGGTCAGACAGGGATAGTGGTGGTGATAGTGAGTCATCTGATGACAATAAAGCAACCATTGCAAGTGAGGAAGGCATGGTAGCAGAGGAGATTGAGAGTCCTGAGAGGAAGGCTGAGGCTGACCTTGCAGTCGGACGGAGGATGGCATCTGAAGATGTTGTACAGTTGGTCGGTTCCCTGGCGAAGACTAAGGTGAAAGACAGGACTCTGAAACTGAACACAGCACAAGTGGATGCTGTTGAAAATGAGAAGTTATCAATGTATGGTGTGGATCTGCATCAGGCCAAGGACTCTGAAGGTGATGCTGCAGAGGTGGAAAAAGCCATGGAAGTGGTGGTCACCAAGCCAGATGCCTCATCAGAAGCTGAGGTTTCAAGTGAAGCTGTGAGGAGCAAGACTGAAGATATGGGGACTGACTCTGTCCAGGAATCTGTTTCTGCCGAAGACAGCGGCGTGGACGGGTTACGGTCCGGATCAGTAGCTGGCATTGGTGAGCTCAAGCGCACTTTCAGGGAGGCTACATCGGAGCCACGTCCCAACAAATGGGAAAAACGATGTGTCACTCCGTTGCCACTGCAGACACACGGGAGCCCAGATGGGATGCAGAACGTGGCTGAAGAGGTAAAGAAGACTGATGGTAGGGCTTCTGAGCATGTCCTACCAGAAGAGCCTGAAGAAAGGGCCGAAGACGTAAAGGACGTCCAACAACTACAGGAGAAGATGCGTAGCCATGAGGATCTCCTGGAGAAAGAAGTAAGAGCTCTGAGTCTTATGCAAAGTGAGCCTGTACCAGAAGAGGATAAATTATGTGTACCGACCAAGAAAAACGATCAGCTCCCTCTACAGTGCCAATCGTTTGAACAGTGTGGCTCGGAATGGTCAGAGACCATGACAGAGGCGCTTGGGTTCTGTGAGGTAGAATTTATGAATCAACTGATATTTAAGAAAGTAGATGTGCTAAAGAAAGTTCAGGGGGAATTAGAGAAAACCCCTATACCTCCTGTGACAGTTGGTGACACAGGGTCAGTGCCCCAAAGGCAGGAGGTACGAAAGTTTCTGAGGAAGAATCAGCAGAGCTGTTCTGACGTGCCTGGTCGTACTTATCTGGTGAGCCACTATACCGAGACTGAGGCTGGCACTAAAGTCAAGATGAAACAGTGCAGGATACCCGAGGCCCGCAGAGAGTATAGGCCTGGGAGGGTACAGGGTAGTGCGGATGCTTCAGATGAAGAGAAAACTGATGTTGGCTATGACAGTGGTGAGGATGAAGCTGATGAGGGCCATGACTGGTCCAGAGTTCACTGTCTCTGTTGGATTGTTGACCAGCCCTCCGGTCTGGAGAAGAGGGAGGGGATATGTGAGACAGTGAAGGAATATGTGGTGAATGAGGTGTATATTTCACCTAAGTACCTTGCTGACTGGTATGAGCGAAATGTGTGGCTTTGTAAACCTGGTGGTAAAGAAAGGTCACTACACCTGCCATTCAGTACACGCTTGCAGCTCAGACCTGAATCCACTCAGGTGTTGATTAGGAAGCCAGAAGTAGGTGCTTGTGAGCACAGTCAGAGAGCTCATTCAGTCTGGACAAGGGTCTAGGCACAGAAGGTGTCTCCAAGAGTGTGGGAGCTGTCTTTAGCCCGGACACAGGGAGGTGTCCTGGCACAAGGAAGCAGTCTCTAAGAGTGTGAGCTATCTCAGTCTGGGTGCAGGAAGTACCCCGGACACAGGAGTAGTCACAGTGAGAATCCGTGCGAATAGCGGCTGAATAGGAGTGGATCTCTCTCAAGTCGGGACATTGGAGTTGCCTTCGGACATAAAGAGGAGTGTCTGTGAAACTCCATACTGGTAACATATGTGATATGTGTTGTTTTGGGCACAGACTGGTAGAGTCTGGGTCCCGGATAGAGAGGGCCATCTATCTAAGTGTAATTTAGTGGCTAGACAAGCCCAGGTTTTCTGTTTATGATTTGTTTTTATCTGTGTGCTGTGGACTTTAATAAAACTGGTTGCGGCCAGTTTTCACCAAACTGCTGTCTGAATGAACTGTTTCCGTGCCATTCTGTCTACCCAGACAGCGATCCTAGAGCTAAACCCCCCGGAAAGCTTACAGTGTCCAAAAGCTGACAAACTGTTCAGAAGACACAACTAACACATGGAAAAGTGACAAGTACATATAGTCAGGCGAAAAGAAAAGAGTTGGAGGAGTAAAAGGAGGGGGAGACACAGATAAAGGCATGTCATGCCCTTCTAAAACCAAAAAAGTGCGAAGCCGACACGGCCAGTCCGTTCCTGCCCGTGCGATCTGCGTGTCGCCGGGTTTGTGCCAGAGCTGCGGTGGACCCTGACGGCCAGCCCCCCTCTCCCAATACTGGTGCCTGTCCGCTGGTGGGTCGAGCGAGCCCCCCTACAGTGGAGGCAGGTCTAATCTTTTTTATTTAAATTGTCTCTAATTTGAATGAGTGCACTTTAAATCCTTTTACAAGGATCTATTGGAGGGCAAGTCTCATGCCAGCAACTGCAGTGCTTCCAGCTCCACCCAGGAAGTGGAGAGGTGTGGTTGCTGGTGGTGTGGTTGCTGGTGGTGGAAGGAGAGAGCAAGACTGCTAGGAGCTAAGTGCCTGGGAAGGAGGATTTTTTTTTTCTCTATCTGGACTGCTACCTGCCCCTTCCCAGGCAGAAAGACTTTCCCTGGGACTGAGCGTCGGGGCTGTGCCCCTGGCTCCCACCCCCCGGCAAGCTAGCTGGGGGTGGGGGGCCTCACATAATATCTAGAGGCCCACGCTACAGCAAGCCAGTCCCGGGGATGAATAGGAGGAAGATACCGGGGGGCCGCAAGGCTCCAGGATCCAGGACCCCTGAAGCCGGGGCCGTGGCATCTCCTTCTCCCGGTGAGGAGGCTGCAGGCAGAGGTGCGGCAGGAGCCCCCCTTAATATCTGGGGCTCCAAGGCTGCGGGAGAGCCGTCCACCATCTATGCCTCCCGCATCCATGCCCACCTCTGTGAGTATGAGGAGGCAGCTAAGCAGCTGAGGATACTCCGGGAGAGGTTGAGGGGAGCCCGAGTGACAGCAAAAAATCGGCTCCCTGCCTCAAAGAGAGCGGAGGTATCTGCCACGGTCGGAAAGCTGAAGGGGGAGATAAGAGCACTGGAGGAGAGGAGGAAGATCATCCTGGAGGGAAGCGGCCCCTTCGAGGAGAAGTTAAAGAATGATGACCGGTTCAGAGCCCTGACCGGGGGGTCTCCTGGGGGGTCAGGAGGCTCCAGCCAGGTGGAGGACGAGGAGGAGGAAGATGGCGGAACATCTGCGCCAGCTCCACCTGGGGACCTGGTGAGTAAGAGCGCCCAGGACCTGGTGAGTAAGAGCGCCCAGGACCTGGTGGGTAAAAGCTCCCAGGTATCACACAGCGGGATAGCCCCCGAACAAGTGGCTCTCCCACCGGACTCCAGTGACATGGAGGAAAGTGGGAGTGAGGGGGAGGATGGAGGGAGCGGGAGAAATAACAAGGGGGGCTGCCTCATCCTACAGCAAGTGAGGCAGATTGAGTCCCCGGCACGGTTTGGCACGCTGTTGTTTGGGGACGAGGTCTGCCTTGAGGATGAGGCAACTGGGAAGAGGGGAAGAAGGCGTAAGGCGAAGCAAGTGGTGGAGGAGAAGCTTGTTTTTGTCCCTCTTTCCGGGGCCCCCCAGTCCCGCTGTGTGGAACCCGCTGCCCACCCCAGCCCGGGCCCTGTGGTGGGTCCGGTGCAAGGGAGCGGGGAGAGTAAAGTCTGCCTGGGTCTTGCTGACACTTCTGGTGGTGGCAGTTCGGATTCAGGCAGCGATATGGAGATCGGTGCTGGTACTGGTAATGGTGGCGTTAGTGGGGGTGCTTGGGCTCAGTCCCCGGTGGCAGGGGGGGCTGGCCCAGCACCTGGTAAAGGTAAAGCCAGGGCCGCATCTCCAATTGCGGTGAGAGCAGCTTCTGGGCCCCCCACGAACGGATCCGTTAAGTCTGGATCACTTATGGGGGTCCAGAAGCATAGAAGGGGCGCAGATACTGCTGTAAAGCAGCAATTAAAGACCTGCAAGGAGTTGGTCGCTCCCCTGGAGGCGACCGTGGTGAAGCCGGGGCACTCGGCACGTAGACCCCAAAAGGGGTCCGTGCGGGGGACCCCGCCACCACTGGATGCCGAAGGGGAGTGGCCAGCCTTGCCTACAGCAGGGGGTGGGTACAGAGCGGTAGTGAAGGCCTGTGGGGGGGCGTGGCCTCCCTGAATGTTGCCCTGTCTGCAGAGGCATGCAGGGGGGGCGTGCTCTCCCTGACTGAAGTCCCGCCCGCCGTGCTCGCATCATCTGGGGTGGGTGTGGCCTCGCAAGGGGCTGCTGCCCAGCCTGGAGGGGCTGTAGCCGGTGGGGCGGGCGTGGCCTCGGCGGCTGTGGCTCCGCCCGCTGTGCCCGGGTCATCTGGGGTGGGGGTGGCCTCGCAAGGGGCTGCTGCCCGGCCTGGAGTGACTGTGGGCCGGCGGGGGGGCGTGGCCTTGGCGGCCGTGGCTCCGCCCACTGTGCCCGGGTCATCTGGGGTGGGCGTGGCCTCGCAAGGGGCTGCTGCCCGGCCTGGAGTGACTGTGGGCCGACGGGGGGGCGTGGCCTCGGCGGCCGTGGCTCCGCCCACTGTGCCCGTGTCATCTGGGGTGGGCGTGGCCTCGCAAGGGGCTGCTGCCCAGCCTGGAGTGACTGTGGCCGGTGGGGGGGGCGTGGCCTCAGCGGGTCCGCCGCCCTCTGTCCTGCCCACCCATACCATCGGGTCTGCAGCCCCAAAAGCTGGTAGGGAGTTGTCGGGGTCCCCAACCCACTTACCGTCATCTGGTGGTGCGGGGGCTCCGGCGCTCCAGGTAAAGCCGGCGGGGGAGGTGTGTGGAGGGCAGGGAGCGGTGGCAAGATCCGTCCCTGCCCTAGGAAGCACAGGAAAAAAAAAAAGAGAAAAAAAAAAAAATGTGGTTCCAGAGAGCCCAGGAGCTGCTGCTGCTCCTGAGCCCAGGCAGGGTGTACTAAGTGCACTCTGCTCTGGTGCATTTAAAGGGGCAGTGGCACTCCTGGGTAGAGGAAAAAAAAATGGAGAAGGAAAAAACAAAGACATTGTTATCCAGTCTGGGCCCCCAGCAGGAGATGTTGAAAGCCACAAAGCTACAAGCAAGGCTAAAGGCAATGTAGGCAATGTAAATGATGTAAATAATAATGTAAATAATATAAATAATGTGAATTATATGGATAGTATGGATAGTGAGGATGATAGTGATGGTGCGAGTGACATTTTTGAAGAACTGTTTGCGGAGGTGGTGCATGGAGGTGTGAGTGATGGCGAGGGTGGTATGAATGAGGGAGTGAGTCTGGGAGTGAATGCCAGGGTGGATGCAGGTGTGAATGTGGGAGCAAGTGTGAGTGGGGTAAGGGCTGGTCCATCTGCCTCCCCAGCCGTGGCTCCCAGGCGTTCATATGCGGGGGTCACGGCTGGGGGTAGGGGGGGCTCCCGGGGGGGTTCTCAGGGGGTCTCCTCACCTCTGGACTCCGGGGACGGCGTTTTGCACCGCCGTTTCCTGGAAGCCCTCAAAAGGGGAGAAAGGTCGATAATTGTAGAGGGGAGGACGGTGGACTTGTCTTTCTGGATAGAGAGACATGGTTTAGCCGCCTTCCAAGAGAGAAGAGAGGGAGGGACTGACTGGTCTCTCCCAACAGCCGGGCAAGGGCTGGTGAGGAGGAATGTGGTCCGTCTTCGGTGGGGGGGCAGTGAAGCTTGCCCACCCAGGAGTAGGGTGGTGGAGCTCCTCCTGAAGATGGGCTTCAGGGCAGATGACATCTTTGCCCTGATCCATCCCACATCAGCCCGTTTCTTTGACATCAGCTTTGTTCGGCCAGAGGGGCTTGAGCTCTTCTGGTCAAATTATGAGCTGGTGAAAGGGGAGCCCGGATGGCGAGGCTTCGTCGTACAGGCGGTGTCTCGCCAAAATTCCGTCAAGAGAGTGACCGTGGTGACATGTAACGAGTCACTCTCAGGCGTGGACATAATGACGTGGCTTTCCCGGTATGGGGAAGTCACTGAGGTCCCAAAAAAGAACAGGGACGAGTTTGGTATTTGGTCGGGGGGCTGGACCTTCATGGTTAAGTTGAAGGTCTCAGGCGATACGGTCACCCACATCCCTTCCTCGGCATTCCTGGGAAGGGACAGGATCCTGATCTTCTACCAGGGGCAGCCGAAGGTTTGTCACAAGTGCGGCGATCCCCGCCACTTCAGCGCAAGCTGCAAGGTGCAGAAATGTGCCTTGTGTGGCGGGGTGGGCCATCTCGCCGCTGCGTGTAGGGACATTCGGTTGCAACCTGTGTGGTGACTTAGGTCACCCGTATAGCCGCTGCCCTCGCTCCTTCTCCAATACTGCTGCGGGCCCGGTGGGGGGAGACCGTGGGGGGGAAACCTCCGGCGGGGCTTCCTCTGTCGCGGCGGGCGGTGGTGGCGGGGAGGGGGCTGAGGGGCCAGTGAGGAAAGGCAAAGGCACTAGAGGCCCCTCATATCAGCGGAGGCAGGCGGCTCGCCAGGGGGGTAAGGAGCAGGTGGAGCCTCGGGTAACCGGGGTGATGCCTGCTCCTCCCTCTGGGTTGGTGGCTAAAGCCTCTGAGGCCCTGGGGGAGGAAGCGGTGAACGAGGAGATCAGGAGGATGGAGAGGGAGGATAAAGCGGCTGACTCAGACAACTCCTCTCAGTATGAAAGTGTTGATGAGGAAATCTTAGAGCAGCCTACAATATCAAAGGGTGGAAAAAAGCGCAACAACAGGAGGGGGAGGAAGAGGCTGAATAAGTCTTCCAAATCCCCCCCACCCCCGACCGTGAGGGTACCAACGGAAGTGCCCACCGTTCCCCCTCTGATCACACTCTCCAACCGGTTCCAGGCCCTTGAGGACTCTGCTAAAGAGTCGCCGGACGAGGGCAGGGGACCGGGGGCGGCATCGGGGGGTCTTTTAGGGGATGGCGGAGTCCAACCCTTGGGGGACGTTGTTTCTCCCAAGGGGGGACAGACCTGGAGTCCGGAGGTGAGGACACCAGGGGAAGGAATGGACACATCGTCCACCTTAAAAAGGAAAGGTTCCGACTCCTCCCCAGAGGGTGGTGGGAGTGGGGTGGGTAAGAAGAAGGCCGTCGAGCTTGATCACTCATGATGGCTGAACTCGCTCCGTTGACGCTGGCGTCCATTAATGTCGCCAGCATTAAGTCAGATGCGGCTAGATTTACGGCCTTTGATTTTCTCACCCGAATTGAGGCTGAAATTTTATTTTTGCAGGAGACCAGACTAACTGACATGGGGGCCATACATAAAGCACGGAGAGAGTGGAGGTGCGGGCCCTCATACTGGTCTCTTGCGGCCGAGCCGTATAGCGGGGTGGCAGTCCTCTTTAAGACTGCAGATGTGGAATGCAGACGAGTGATCGAGCTAGAAATGGGGAGGTGCCTGGTCCTTGACGTCTTCATGAGGGGACAAGAGCTACGGCTCATAAACATCTATGGTCCACAATCAAAGTGGGACCGGAAATGTCTCTTCCTGAGGATTAAGCCCTTTCTTTTTACAAGCCGGCAGGTGGTCTTTGGTGGGGACTTCAACACCATTACGAGGTCCCGTGATCGGGGGGGTCCTGGAGATCGCCTGCCTTATGACAGTATCACGCTCAATAGCATAGCCAGTGAAGCTCGCCTGGTGGATGTCCACATCCGGCACACCCCAGGTCACGGGGGTTTCACCTATCATAGGGGTAGCTGTAGATCTAGAATAGACAGGTTTTTTTTAAAGGAGGATGCCATCTTTTCTGCTGTGTCCGCCGTTGAGGTGGAGTTCTCCGATCACTGTCTAATTTTCTTTTCTCTGAATGTTGCAGAAACTCCCCGGATGGGAAGAGGGCTGTGGAAGCTGAATTCATCCCTGCTGGAAGAAGCGAATGTGAGACAATCCTTCGAGGATTTTCTTCAGAGCCAGGTACCGCTTTTGGATCTCTGTAGTAGTAAGTCAGAGTGGTGGGAGATCTTCAAAAAGCGGGTGGCGGGGTTCTTCCGCAAGCTCTCGAGCCTCAGGAGTCTGAACAGGCATCGCTTGTATCAGGCTCTGGGGAGGAAACTCGAGCAGCTCGTCTCGACTGGAGGTGACCGTGAGGAAATCTCCAGAGTGAAGTCTTTGCTTAAGAGGTGTCAGTATGATAGGCACACATCTTTGGTTTTTGAGAGGGATTTCGGGAAGTACCGCTCACCCGACCCCTACAGGAACTGTAAGATGTCAGTGAATTGTAAAATGGTGACAGGACTGATCGATAGTACGGGGTCCCTGAACAGATCCAAATCAGGGATCCTGGAGGTGGTCAGGTCCTTTTACTCACACCTCTTGGGAAAGAGGGATCTAGATCGGGATGAGATGTCGGCTTTCCTGGCTGAAACCATCCCTGAGCCAGGGGATGATCCCTCTCTTGGTGTTTTGGCAGAAGCAATCAGGGAAGAGGAAGTGAGACTGGCCATTGATGGGCTTCGGCCCAAAAAATCGCCAGGTCCGGATGGCTTAACATCCGAATTTTATAAGACCTTTAGGGACTCCTTGGTCCCCCTCTTGACTGGGGTGTTTAATGAGTGTCTTTCCTCGGGTACTCTTCCCGGTTCAATGAGGAGGTCAGCCCTGATTATTCTGTCAAAGGGTAAAGACTCGTCCCGTATTGAGAATTGGCGTCCCATAGCGCTTCTCAATACGGACCGGAAGGTTCTGGCGAAGGTGTTGTTTAACCGGCTGGTCAAGTTTGCACCCCGGCTCCTTTCGGAGGCCCAGCACTGCTCTGTTCCAGGCCGCAGCACCTTTAGTGCTGTGCTCGGTGTCCGAGAGGCAGTGGAACAGGGTAGGGCAGGTCACTGGAAGGGGTATCTACTGTCATTAGACCAAGCAAAAGCCTTTGACCGGGTTAACCATGAGTACCTCTGGTCTGTCCTTTTAAGGTACGGTCTGCCTGGGAGGTTTGTAAATTGGCTAGAGATCTTGTACCAAGGGGCTGAGACTTTCCCGCTCGTGAACGGTTGGTCGGGGCGCCCTTTTGAGGTGGGTTCTGGGGTCCGTCAGGGCTGTCCTCTGAGCCCACTTTTATACGCGTTCGCGATCGATCCCTTCCTGAGGAGGGTAGATCGTGGACCGTTGGTGGGAGTCGGGATGGACCAGGCAGGCTCTGGGCCCCCTCTGAGGGTGGTGGCGTACGCTGACGATGTTTCCCTTTTCGTATCCTCGAGAGGGGAGGCGGATTGGGTCATGTCCGAGGTCGTGCGTTATTCGGAGGCATCTGGGTCCATGATCAACCGGGAAAAGTGTGAGAGTCTCTGGCTGGGAGGGGGAGATCCTAGTTTTGATCTCCCGGGCACCCTTCCAGAGCCCCAGGCCTCCGCCAAAATTCTAGGCATCGAATTTGGTCCCGGGGACTATCCCCAGCAAAATTGGGAGGGCAGACTCAAGATTGCCGCCCAAAAGGTGGACCAGTGGAAGGGTTGGTCTTTAACCCTGAGGGAAAGGGTTAGCTTGGCTAAAGGCTTTCTGCTTCCCTTGTTAATTTACCTGGGCAGTGTGTGCATCTTGCCAGAACCTCTTTGGACACGGGTTTACAGCCTGTTCTTCCAGCTGTTATGGGGGAATAGGCTCAACCTAATCAAGAGAGAGGTCACGTACCGTACGAGGAGACTAGGTGGGTTGGGTATGGTCAACCCAGTAGTGTTTCTTAGTGAACACCTTTCTTAAAGCCAATGTTTCCAACCTCTGGCTAGAGAGGGCTCCTCCGTGGGTATTCTCCTGCAGGGGTTGGTTTCGGCCCTTCTTCCAGGAGTGGGAGACAGGAGGGCAAGTGAAGGATCTCCGTACACCTCACGGACATCTTCCGGCTTACGCTACCCCGGTTCTGAAGGTAATCCGCCGGTGGGGTCTGGAAATGAGGGAAATCAGGACCATGTCGAGACAATGTCTTGACAGAAGGGTTCTGTTGACCCATTTCCAGAAGCCCCTGGTCCTCAGGGATTGCCCAGGCCGGGATCTGGAGGTGGGGCTCGGGCTTTTAAATTCAGAGCGGATCCCCACGAAGTTTTGGGACTTGTCCTGGCGCTGCTTTCACGGGAGACTGTATGTAAGGGACAACTTGAAGTACAGGAACTCCGATGATCGGGGTTGTCCTCGTGAGGAGTGTGGCGACGTGCTGGAAAGCATGGAGCACTTCCTCCTTCAGTGTCCCTTTAATGCAGAGGTTTACAACAGGGTGGGTGCTTCCATACGTTGGCCGCGGCTGGCGTCCCTTTCCTACGCCGAGTGGGTTTATGGGGCGTTCAGATCCCTGGGTGGCCGAGAGCGGAGCACTTTATTCCTAGTTAGCGTAGTGGTCAGGTTTTACACGTGGAATGCACGGTGTTTAGTTTCAACGCAGCAGAAAGCCCTCCCCTGGGATGAGGTGGTTAGTAACATCTTGGGTGACCTGGGGAAGGTGCGTTCTTTGGAGTTCGAGAGGTTGGGTGTGAGGAGGGCCTCTTGGCTTTGGAGGGGCTTCTCCTTTTAAAAGCACACTCAAGGGAGAGTTGTTTTGTGTGTGAATGGTGGTAGGGATAGCATAAGTGGTGTGGGTGTTGAGGGAGAGAAGTAGGTGTAGATAGGGTCAGGGAGGGTCAGTGAGAGGGACACATAGAGAGTTAGTCAAGTTAAGTTAGGTAGAGTAGGGATAGACAGGGATAGATAGGGACAGTTTTGTTAGGGACAGAAGTAGGGACAGTTTAGTTGATAAGGGACAGGGTGAATGTGTTGGTGGCAAAGTGACAGGGCCTCTTAGAGCTCCAGTTCCCTGGTGGTGGGCTATTGCATGACACAGTAGCTTTTTGTTTTGAAATAAAATAATGATGGATATTGGGCTTGCAAGCACCGAACTTGGGCCTTGCTGGGTAAGAAATGATTAAAAGAAAAGTTATGTTTTAGATTAATGCTGATAAGTTGAGTTATGGTTTGTATTGTATATATTATGTATTTATGTGTTGATGTTGGTTTTTTGAGTGTTTGTAGACATATAGTTGAATGTGGGGGGTGTAGTTTAGGTTGGGAGGGGGTTGTTTGGGGTGTTGGGTTGTGGGAATTTCTGAAGGGCCTTGGGCAAGAGAAAATGGACTCACCATGGACCCTATGGACCCAAGGAAAGGAGAAGATTGCTGTGGTAAAGGGCATAAAACTTTATGGACCCGGTTTGACGTGAGGCCATGAACTTATGGACCTGAGGTGTGGTGGGGGGTGATAATAATAATAAAAAAAAAAAAAAAAAAAAAAAAATATATATATATATATAAAAAAAAAAAAAAAAGGTGTGATATATATATCTTAGGTAGTGTATTTGCGTTTTGAGGCAGTGGGCCAAATTTTGTGTTAATAATTTTTGTAAATTATGTAAATAGGTGTGAATGGGGTGGGAGGATGTGTGTATGAATGTGGATGTAAGAATGTTTTTTTTTTTTTTTTTTTTTTTTTTTTTTTCTCTTTTCCCCTCTTATTTAAAGAAGGTTCCTGCTGGGGGTCCTTGAAGAACTGGAAAGTTCTGGAAGGGCTTATAAAGAGTCTCGGACAATGGCGGATGGAAAGCGGATGGAAAATGGATCGTGTGCTGGCTTCTATGTTTCAGTTATTTAACTTTTTTTTTTATTTTGTGTTTTTTATGAGGTCTTGAAGATAAGTTTTGAATTTTGTTTTTTATGTATAGTGATATGTATGTGTTTTGTAATATTTTTCAATAAAAAAAGAGTTCCAGCTCCACCCAGGAGGTGGAGAGGTGTGGTTGCTGGAGGAGTGGTTGCTGCTGGTGGAAGCAGAGAGCAAGGCTGCTAGGAGCTAAGTGCCTGGGAAGGAGGATTTTTTTTTTTCTCTATCTGGACTGCTACCTGCCCCTTCCCAGGCAGAGAGACCTTCCCTGAGACTGAGCGTCGGGGCTGTGCCCCTGGCTCCCACCCCCCGGCAAGCTAGCTGGGGGTGGGGGGCCTCACATAACATCTAGAGGCCCACACTACAGCAAGCCAGTCCCGGGGATGAATAGGAGGAAGATACCGGGGGGCCGCAAGGCTCCAGGATCCAGGACCCCTGAAGCCGGGGCCGTGGCATCTCCTTCTCCCGGTGAGGAGGCTGCAGGCAGAGGTGCGGCAGGAGCCCCCTTAATATCTGGGGCTCCAAGGCTGCGGGAGAGCCGTCCACCATCTATGCCTCCCGCATCCATGCCCACCTCTGTGAGTATGAGGAGGCAGCTAAGCAGCTGAGGATACTCCGGGAGAGGTTGAGGGGAGCTCGAGTGACAGCAAAAAATAAGCTCCCTGCCTCAAAGAGAGCGGAGGTATCTGCCACGGTCGGAAAGCTGAAGGGGGAGATAAGAGCACTGGAGGAGAGGAGGAAGATCATCCTGGAGGGAAGCGGCCCCTTCGAGGAGAAGTTAAGGAACGATGACCGGTTCAGAGCCCTGACCGGGGGGTCTACTGGGGGGTCAGGAGGCTCCAGCCAGGTGGAGGACGAGGAGGAGGAAGATGGCGGAACATCTGCGCCAGCTCCACCTGGGGACCTGGTGAGTAAGAGCGCCCAGGACCTGGTGAGTAAGAGCGCCCAGGACCTGGTGGGTAAAGCTCCCAGGTATCGCACAGCGGGATAGCCCCCGAACAAGTGGCTCTCCCACCGGACTCCAGTGACATGGAGGAAAGTGGGAGTGAGGGGGAGGATGGAGGGAGCGGGAGAAATAACAAGGGGGGCTGCCTCATCCTACAGCAAGTGAGGCAGATTGAGTCCCCGGCACGGTTTGGCACGCTGTTGTTTGGGGACGAGGTCTGCCTTGAGGATGAGGCAACTGGGAAGAGGGGAAGAAGGCGTAAGGCGAAGCAAGTGGTGGAGGAGAAGCTTGTTTTTGTCCCTCTTTCCGGGGCCCCCCAGTCCCGCTGTGTGGAACCCGCTGCCCACCCCAGCCCGGGCCCTGTGGTGGGTCCGGTGCAAGGGAGCGGGGAGAGTAAAGTCTGCCTGGGTCTTGCTGACACTTCTGGTGGTGGCAGTTCGGATTCAGGCAGCGATATGGAGATCGGTGCTGGTAATGGTGGCGTTAGTGGGGGTGCTTGGGCTCAGTCCCGGTGGCAGGGGGGGCTGGCCCAGCACCTGGTAAAGGTAAAGCCAGGGCCGCATCTCCAATTGCGGTGAGAGCAGCTTCTGGGCCCCCCACGAACGGATCCGTTAAGTCTGGATCACTTATGGGGGTCCAGAAGCATAGAAGGGGCGCAGATACTGCTGTAAAGCAGCAATTAAAGACCTGCAAGGAGTTGGTAGCTCCCCTGGAGTCGACCGTGGTGAAGCCGGGGCACTCGGCACGTAGACCCCAAAAGGGGTCCGTGCGGGGGACCCCGCCACCACTGGATGCCGAAGGGGAGTGGCCAGCCTTGCCTACAGCAGGGGGTGGGTACAGAGCGGTAGTGAAGGCCTGTGGGGGGGGCGTGGCCTCCCTGAATGTTGCCCTGTCTGCAGAGGCATGCAGGGGGGGCGTGCTCTCCCTGACTGAAGTCCCGCCCGCCGTGCTCGCATCATCTGGGGTGGGTGTGGCCTCGCAAGGGGCTGCTGCCCAGCCTGGAGGGGCTGTAGCCGGTGGGGGGGGCGTGGCCTCGGCGGCTGTGGCTCCGCCCGCTGTGCCCGGGTCATCTGGGGTGGGGGTGGCCTCGCAAGGGGCTGCTGCCCGGCCTGGAGTGACTGTGGGCCGGCGGGGGGGTGTGGCCTCGGCGGCCGTGGCTCCGCCCACTGTGCCCGGGTCATCTGGGGTGGGCGTGGCCTCGCAAGGGGCTGCTGCCCGGCCTGGAGTGACTGTGGGCCGGCGGGGGGGCGTGGCCTCGGCGGCCGTGGCTCCGCCCACTGTGCCCGTGTCATCTGGGGTGGGCGTGGCCTCGCAAGGGGCTGCTGCCCAGCCTGGAGTGACTGTGGCCGGTGGGGGGGCGTGGCCTCAGCGGGTCCGCCGCCCTCTGTCCTGCCCACCCATACCATTGGGTCTGCAGCCCCAAAAGCCGGTAGGGAGTTGTCGGGGTCCCCAATCCACTTACTGTCATCTGGTGGTGCGGGGGCTCCGGCGCTCCAGGTAGAGCCGGCGGGGGAGGTGTGTGGAGGGCAGGGTGCGGTGGCAAAGTCCGTCCCTGTCCTAGGAAGCACAGTGAAAGAAAAGAAAGAAAAGAAAAAAAAAATGCTGTTCCAGAGAGCCCGGGAGCTGCTGCTGCTCCTGAGCCCAGGCAGGGTGTACTAAGTGCACTCTGCTCTGGTGCATTTAAAGGGGCAGTGGCACTCCTGGGTAGAGGAAAAAAAAATGGAGAAAGAAAAAACAATGACATTGTTATCCAGTCTGGGCCCCCAGCAGGAGATGTTGAAAGCCACAAAGCTACAAGCAAGGCTAAAGGCAATGTAGGCAATGTAAATGATGTAAATAATAATGTAAATAATATAAATAATGTGAATTATATGGATAGTATGGATAGTGAGGATGATAGTGATGGTGCGAGTGACATTTTTGAAGAACTGTTTGCGGAGGTGGTGCATGGAGGTGTGAGTGATGGCGAGGGTGGTATGAATGGGGGAGTGAGTCTGGGAGTGAATGCCAGGGTGGATGCAGGTGTGAATGTGGGAGCTAGTGTGAGTGGGGGAAGGACTGGTCCATCTGCCTCCCCAGCCGTGGCTCCCAGGCGTTCATATGCGGGGGTCACGGCTGGGGGTAGGGGGGGCTCCCGGGGGGGTTCTCAGGGGGTCTCCTCACCTCTGGACTCCGGGGACGGCGTTTTGCACCGCCGTTTTCTGGAGGCCCTCAAAAAGGGAGAAAGGTCGATAATTGTAGAGGGGAGGACGGTGGACTTGTCTTTCTGGATAGAGAGACATGGTTTAGCCGCCTTCCAAGAGAGAAGAGAGGGAGGGACTGTCTGGTCTCTCCCAACAGCCGGGCAAGGGCTGGTGAGGAGGAATGTGGTCCGTCTTCGGTGGGGGGCAGTGAAGCTTGCCCACCCAGGAGTAGGGTGGTGGAGCTCCTCCTGAAGATGGGCTTCAGGGCAGATGACATCTTTGCCCTGATCCATCCCACATCAGCCCGTTTCTTTGACATCAGCTTTGTTCGGCCAGAGGGGCTTGAGCTCTTCTGGTCAAATTATGAGCTGGTGAAAGGGGAGCCCGGATGGCGAGGCTTCGTCGTACAGGCGGTGTCTCGCCAAAATTCCGTCAAGAGAGTGACCGTGGTGACATGTAACGAGTCACTCTCAGGCGTGGACATAATGACGTGGCTTTCCCGGTATGGGGAAGTCACTGAGGTCCCAAAAAGAACAGGGACGAGTTTGGTATTTGGTCGGGGGGCTGGACCTTCATGGTTAAGTTGAAGGTCTCAGGCGATACGGTCACCCACATCCCTTCCTCGGCATTCCTGGGAAGGGACAGGATCCTGATCTTCTACCAGGGGCAGCCGAAGGTTTGTCACAAGTGCGGCGATCCCCGCCACTTCAGCGCAAGCTGCAAGGTGCAGAAATGTGCCTTGTGTGGCGGGGTGGGCCATCTCGCCGCTGCGTGTAGGGACATTCGGTGCAACCTGTGTGGTGACTTAGGTCACCCGTATAGCCGCTGCCCTCGCTCCTTCTCCAATACTGCTGCGGGCCCGGTGGGGGGAGACCGTGGGGGGGAAACCTCCGGCGGGGCTTCCTCTGTCGCGGCGGGCGGTGGTGGCGGGAGGGGGCTGAGGGGCCAGTGAGGAAAGGCAAAGTCACTAGAGGCCCCTCATATCAGCGGAGGCAGGCGGCTCGCCAGGGGGGTAAGGAGCAGGTGGAGCCTCGGGTAACCGGGGTGATGCCTGCTCCTCCCTCTGGGTTGGTGGCTAAAGCCTCTGAGGCCCTGGGGGAGGAAGCGGTGAACGAGGAGATCAGGAGGATGGAGAGGGAGGATAAAGCGGCTGACTCAGACAACTCCTCTCAGTATGAAAGTGTTGATGAGGAAATCTTAGAGCAGCCTACAATATCAAAGGGTGGAAAAAAGCGCAACAACAGGAGGGGGAGGAAGAGGCTGAATAAGTCTTCCAAATCCCCCCACCCCCGACCGTGAGGGTACCAACGGAAGTGCCCACCGTTCCCCTCTGATCACACTCTCCAACCGGTTCCAGGCCCTTGAGGACTCTGCTAAAGAGTCGCCGGACGAGGGCAGGGGACCGGGGGCGGCATCGGGGGGTCTTTTAGGGGATGGCGGAGTCCAACCCTTGGGGGACGTTGTTTCTCCCAAGGGGGGACAGACCTGGAGTCCGGAGGTGAGGACACCAGGGAGGAGGAATGGACACATCGTCCACCTTAAAAAGGAAAGGTTCGACTCCTCCCCAGAGGGTGGTGGGAGTGGGGTGGGTTAAGAAGAAGGCCGTCGAGCTTGATCACTCATGATGGCTGAACTCGCTCCGTTGACGCTGGCGTCCATTAATGTCGCCAGCATTAAGTCAGATGCGGCTAGATTTACGGCCTTTGATTTTCTCACCCGAATTGAGGCTGAAATTTTATTTTTGCAGGAGACCAGACTAACTGACATGGGGGCCATACATAAAGCACGGAGAGAGTGGAGGTGCGGGCCCTCATACTGGTCTCTTGCGGCCGAGCCGTATAGCGGGGTGGCAGTCCTCTTTAAGACTGCAGATGTGGAATGCAGACGAGTGATCGAGCTAGAAATGGGGAGGTGCCTGGTCCTTGACGTCTTCATGAGGGGACAAGAGCTACGGCTCATAAACATCTATGGTCCACAATCAAAGTGGGACCGGAAATGTCTCTTCCTGAGGATTAAGCCCTTTCTTTTTACAAGCCGGCAGGTGGTCTTCGGTGGGACTTCAACACCATTACGAGGTCCGTGATCGGGGGGGTCCTGGAGATCGCCTGCCTTATGACAGTATCACGCTCAATAGCATAGCCAGTGAAGCTCGCCTGGTGGATGTCCACATCCGGCACACCCCAGGTCACGGGGGTTTCACCTATCATAGGGGTAGCTGTAGATCTAGAATAGACAGGTTTTTTTTAAAGGAGGATGCCATCTTTTCTGCTGTGTCCGCCGTTGAGGTGGAGTTCTCCGATCACTGTCTAATTTTCTTTTCTCTGAATGTTGCAGAAACTCCCCGGATGGGAAGAGGGCTGTGGAAGCTGAATTCGTCCCTGCTGGAAGAAGCGAATGTGAGACAATCCTTCGAGGATTTTCTTCAGAGCCAGGTACCGCTTTTGGATCTCTGTAGTAGTAAGTCAGAGTGGTGGGAGATCTTCAAAAAGCGGGTGGCGGGGTTCTTCCGCAAGCTCTCGAGCCTCAGGAGTCTGAACAGGCATCGCTTGTATCAGGCTCTGGGGAGGAAACTCGAGCAGCTCGTCTCGACTGGAGGTGACCGTGAGGAAATCTCCAGAGTGAAGTCTTTGCTTAAGAGGTGTCAGTATGATAGGCACACATCTTTGGTTTTTTGAGAGGGATTTCGGGAAGTACCGCTCACCCGACCCTACAGGAACTGTAAGATGTCAGTGAATTGTAAAATGGTGACAGGACTGATCGATAGTACGGGGTCCCTGAACAGATCCAAATCAGGGATCCTGGAGGTGGTCAGGTCCTTTTACTCACACCTCTTGGGAAAGAGGGATCTAGATCGGGATGAGATGTCGGCTTTCCTGGCTGAAACCATCCCTGAGCCAGGGGATGATCCCTCTCTTGGTGTTTTGGCAGAAGCAATCAGGGAAGAGGAAGTGAGACTGGCCATTGATGGGCTTCGGCCCAAAAAATCGCCAGGTCCGGATGGCTTAACATCCGAATTTTATAAGACCTTTAGGGACTCCTTGGTCCCCCTCTTGACTGGGGTGTTTAATGAGTGTCTTTCCTCGGGTACTCTTCCCGGTTCAATGAGGAGGTCAGCCCTGATTATTCTGTCAAAGGGTAAAGACTCGTCCCGTATTGAGAATTGGCGTCCCATAGCGCTTCTCAATACGGACCGGAAGGTTCTGGCGAAGGTGTTGTTTAACCGGCTGGTCAAGTTTGCACCCCGGCTCCTTTCGGAGGCCCAGCACTGCTCTGTTCCAGGCCGCAGCACCTTTAGTGCTGTGCTCGGTGTCCGAGAGGCAGTGGAACAGGGTAGGGCAGGTCACTGGAAGGGGTATCTACTGTCATTAGACCAAGCAAAAGCCTTTGACCGGGTTAACCATGAGTACCTCTGGTCTGTCCTTTTAAGGTACGGTCTGCCTGGGAGGTTTGTAAATTGGCTAGAGATCTTGTACCAAGGGGCTGAGACTTTCCCGCTCGTGAACGGTTGGTCGGGGCGCCCTTTTGAGGTGGGTTCTGGGGTCCGTCAGGGCTGTCCTCTGAGCCCACTTTTATACGCGTTCGCGATCGATCCCTTCCTGAGGAGGGTAGATCGTGGACCGTTGGTGGGAGTCGGGATGGACCAGGCAGGCTCTGGGCCCCCTCTGAGGGTGGTGGCGTACGCTGACGATGTTTCCCTTTTCGTATCCTCGAGAGGGGAGGCGGGATTGGGTCATGTCCGAGGTCGTGCGTTACTCGGAGGCATCTGGGTCCATGATCAACCGGGAAAAGTGTGAGAGTCTCTGGCTGGGAGGGGGAGATCCTAGTTTTGATCTCCCGGGCACCCTTCCAGAGCCCCAGGCCTCCGCCAAAATTCTAGGCATCGAATTTGGTCCCGGGGACTATCCCCAGCAAAATTGGGAGGGCAGACTCAAGATTGCCGCCCAAAAGGTGGACCAGTGGAAGGGTTGGTCTTTAACCCTGAGGGAAAGGGTTGGCTTGGCTAAAGGCTTTCTGCTTCCCTTGTTAATTTACCTGGGCAGTGTGTGCATCTTGCCAGAACCTCTTTGGACACGGGTTTACAGCCTGTTCTTCCAGCTGTTATGGGGGAATAGGCTCAACCTAATCAAGAGAGAGGTCACGTACCGTACGAGGAGACTAGGTGGGTTGGGTATGGTCAACCCAGTAGTGTTCTTAGTGAACACCTTTCTTAAAGCCAATGTTTCCAACCTCTGGCTAGAGAGGGCTCCTCCGTGGGTATTCTCCTGCAGGGGTTGGTTTCGGCCCTTCTTCCAGGAGTGGGAGACAGGAGGGCAAGTGAAGGATCTCCGTACACCTCACGGACATCTTCCGGCTTACGCTACCCCGGTTCTGAAGGTAATCCGCCGGTGGGGTCTGGAAATGAGGGAAATCAGGACCATGTCGAGACAATGTCTTGACAGAAGGGTTCTGTTGACCCATTTCCAGAAGCCCCTGGTCCTCAGGGATTGCCCAGGCCGGGATCTGGAGGTGGGGCTCGGGCTTTTAAATTCAGAGCGGATCCCCACGAAGTTTTGGGACTTGTCCTGGCGCTGCTTTCACGGGAGACTGTATGTAAGGGACAACTTGAAGTACAGGAACTCCGATGATCGGGGTTGTCCTCGTGAGGAGTGTGGCGACGTGCTGGAAAGCATGGAGCACTTCCTCCTTCAGTGTCCCTTTAATGCAGAGGTTTACAACAGGGTGGGTGCTTCCATACGTTGGCCGCGGCTGGCGTCCCTTTCCTACGCCGAGTGGGTTTATGGGGCGTTCAGATCCCTGGGTGGCCGAGAGCGGAGCACTTTATTCCTAGTTAGCGTAGTGGTCAGGTTTTACACGTGGAATGCACGGTGTTTAGTTTCAACGCAGCAGAAAGCCCTCCCCTGGGATGAGGTGGTTAGTAACATCTTGGGTGACCTGGGGAAGGTGCGTTCTTTGGAGTTCGAGAGGTTGGGTGTGAGGAGGGCCTCTTGGCTTTGGAGGGGCTTCTCCTTTTAAAAACACACTCAAGGGAGAGTTGTTTTGTGTGTGAATGGTGGTAGGGATAGCATAAGGTGGTGTGGGTGTTGAGGGAGAGAAGTAGGTGTAGATAGGGTCAGGGAGGGTCAGTGAGAGGGACACATAGAGAGTTAGTCAAGTTAAGTTAGGTAGAGTAGGGATAGACAGGGATAGATAGGGACAGTTTTGTTAGGGACAGAAGTAGGGACAGCTTAGTTGATAAGGGACAGGGTGAATGTGTTGGTGGCAAAGTGACAGGGCCTCTTAGAGCTCCAGTTCCCTGGTGGTGGGCTATTGCATGACACAGTAGCTTTTTGTTTTGAAATAAAATAATGATGGATATTGGGCTTGCAAGCACCGAACTTGGGCCTTGCTGGGTAAGAAATGATTAAAAGAAAAGTTATGCTTTAGATTAATGCTGATAAGTTGAGTTATGGTTTGTATTGTAATATTATGTATTTATGTGTTGATGTTGGTTTTTTGAGTGTTTGTAGACATATAGTTGAATGTGGGGGGTGTAGTTTAGGTTGGGAGGGGGTTGTTTGGGGTGTTGGGTTGTGGGAATTTCTGAAGGGCCTTGGGCAGAGAAAATGGACTCACCATGGACCCTATGGACCAAGGAAAGGAGAAGATTGAAAAGCTGTGGTAAAGGGCATAAAACTTTATGGACCCGGTTTGACGTGAGGCCATGAACTTATGGACCTGAGGTGTGGTGGGGGGTGATGATAATAATAAGAAAGAAAAAAAAAAAAAAAAATATATATATATATAAAAAAAAAAAAAAAAAAAAAAGGTGTGATATATATATCTTAGGTAGTGTATTTGCGTTTTGAGGCAGTGGGCCAAATTTTGTGTTAATAATTTAGTAAATTATGTAAATAGGTGTGAATGGGTGGGAGGATGTGTGTATGAATGTGGATGTAAGAATGTTTTTTTTTTTTTTTTTTTTTCTCTTTTCCCCTCTTATTTTAAAGAAGGTTCCTGCTGGGGTCCTTGAAGAACTGGAAAGTTCTGGAAGGGCTTATAAAGAGTCTCGGACAATGGCGGATGGAAAGCGGATGGAAAATGGATCGTGTGCTGGCTTCTAGGTTTCAGTTATTTAACTTTTTCTTTATTTTGTGTTTTTTATGAGGTCTTGAAGATAAGTTTTGAATTTTGTTTTTTATGTATATGTGATATGTATGTGTTTTGTAATATTTTTCAATAAAAAAAGAGTTCCAGCTCCACCCAGGAAGTGGAGAGGTGTGGTTGCTGGTGGTGTGGTTGCTGGTGGTGGAAGGAGAGAGCAGACTGCTAGGAGCTAAGTGCCTGGGAAGGAGGATTTTTTTTTTTCTCTATCTGGACTGCTACCTGCCCCTTCCCAGGCAGAAAGACTTTCCCTGGGACTGAGCGTCGGGGCTGTGCCCCTGGCTCCCACCCCCCGGCAAGCTAGCTGGGGGTGGGGGGCCTCACATAATATCTAGAGGCCCACGCTACAGCAAGCAGTCCCGGGGATGAATAGGAGGAAGATACCGGGGGGCCGCAAGGCTCCAGGATCCAGGACCCTGAAGCCGGGGCCGTGGCAATCTCCTTCTCCCGTGAGGAGGGGGCTGCAGGCAGAGGTGCGGCAGGAGCCCCCTTAATAATCTGGGGCTCCAAGGCTGCGGGAGAGCCGTCACCATCTATGCTCCCGCATCATGCCCACCTCTGTGAGTAATGAGGAGGCAGCTAAGCAGCTGAGGATACTCCGGGAGAGGTTGAGGGGAGCCCGAGTAGTGACAGCAAAAAATCGGCTCCCTGCTCAAAGAGAGCGGAGGTATCTGCCACGGTCGGAAAGCTGAAGGGGGAGATAAGAGCACTGAGGAGAGGAGGAAGATCATCCTGGAGGGAAAGCGGCCCCTTCGAGGATGAAGTTAAAGAATGATGACCGGTTCAGAGCCCTGACCGGGGGGTCTACTGGGGGGTCAGGAGGCTCCAGCCAGGTGGAGACGAGGAGGGGAAGATGGCGGAACATCTGCGCCAGCTCCACCTGGGGACCTGGTGAGTAAGAGCGCCCAGGACCTGGTGAGTAAGAGCGCCCAGGACCTGGTGGGTAAAAGCTCCCAGGTATCACACAGCGGGATAGCCCCCGAACAAGTGGCTCTCCCACCGACTCCAGTGACATGGAGGAAAGTGGGAGATGAGGGGGAGGATGGAGGGAGCGGGAGGAAATAACAAGGGGGGCTGCCTCATCCTACAGCAAGTGAGGCAGATTGAGTCCCCGGCACGGTTTGGCACGCTGTTGTTTGGGGACGAGGTCGCCTGAGGATGAGGCAACTGGGAAGAGGGGAAGAAGCGTTAAGGCGAAGCAAGTGGTGGAGGAGAAGCTTGTTTTTGTGCCCTCTTTCCGGGCCCCCCAGTCCCGCTGTGTGGAACCCGCTGCCCACCCAGCCCGGGCCCTGTGGTGGGTCCGGTGCAAGGGAGCGGGCGAGAGTAAAGTCTGCCTGGGTCTTGCTGACACTTCTGGTGGTGGCAGTTCGGATTCAGGCAGCGATATGGAGATCGGTGCTGGTACTGGTAATGGTGGCGTTAGTGGGGGTGCTTGGGCTCAGTCCCCGGTGGCAGGGGGGGCTGGCCCAGCACCTGGTAAAGGTTAAAGCCAGGGCCGCATCTCAATTGCGGTGAGAGCAGCTTCTGGGCCCCCCACGAACGGATCCGTTTAAGTCTGGATCACTTATGGGGGTCCAGAAGCATAGAAGGGCGCAGATACTGCTGTAAAGCAGCAATTAAAGACCTGCAAGGAGTTGGTCGCTCCCCTGGAGGCGACCGTGGTGAAGCCGGGGGCACTCGGCACGTAGACCCCAAAGGGGTCCGTGCGGGGGACCCCGCCACCACTGGTGCCGAAGGGGAGTGGCCAGCCTTGCCTACAGCAGGGGGTGGGTACAGAGCGGTAGTGAAGGCCTGTGGGGGGGGCGTGGCCTCCCTGAATGTTGCCCTGTCTGCAGAGGCATGCAGGGGGGCGTGCTCTCCCTGACTGAAGTCCCGCCCGCCGTGCTCGCATCATCTGGGGTGGGTGTGGCCTCGCAAGGGGCTGCTGCCCAGCCTGGAGGGGCTGTAGCCGGTGGGGCGGGCGTGGCCTCGGCGGCTGTGGCTCCGCCCGCTGTGCCCGGGTCATCTGGGGTGGGGGTGGCCTCGCAAGGGGCTTGCTGCCCGGCCTGGAGTGACTGTGGGCCGGCGGCGGGGGCGTGGCCTTGGCGGCCGTGGCTCCGCCCACTGTGCCCGGGTCATCTGGGGTGGGCGTGGCCTCGCAAGGGGCTGCTGCCACGGCCTGGAGTGACTGTGGGCCGACGGGGGGGCGTGGCCTCGGCGGCCGTGGCTCCCGCCCACTGTGCCCGTGTCATCTGGGGTGGGCGTGGCCTCGCAAGGGGCTGCTGCCCAGCCTGGAGTGACTGTGGCCGGTGGGGGGGGCGTGGCCTCAGCGGGTCCGCCGCCCTCTGTCCTGCCCACCCATACCATCGGGTCTGCATGCCCAAAAGATGGTAGGGAGTTGTCGGGGTCCCCAACCCACTTACCGTCATCTGGTGGTGCGGGGGCTCCGGCGCTCCAGGTAAAGCCGGCGGGGGAGGTGTGTGGAGGGCAGGGAGCGGGTGGCAAGATCCGTCCCTGCCCTAGGAAGCACAGGAAAAAAAAAAAGAGAAAAAAAAAAAATGTGGTTCCAGAGAGCCCAGGAGCTGCTGCTGCTCCTGAGCCCAGGCAGGGTGTACTAAGTGCACTCTGTCTGGTGCATTTAAAGGGGCAGTGGCACTCCTGGGTAGAGGAAAAAAAAATGGAGAAGGAAAAAACAAAGACATTGTTATCCAGTTGGGCCCCCAGCAGGAGATGTTGAAAGCCAAAAGCTACAAGCAAGGCTAAAGGCAATGTAGGCAATGTAAATGATGTAAATAATAATGTAAATAATATAAATAATGTGAATTTATGGATAGTATGGATAGTGAGGATGTAGTGATGGTGCGAGTGACATTTTTGAAGAACTGTTTGCGGAGGTGGTGCATGGAGGTGTGAGTGTGGCGAGGGTGGTTATGATTGAGGGAGTGAGTCTGGGAGTGAATGCCAGGGTGGATGCAGGTGTGAATGTGGGAAAGCAAGTGTGAGTGGGGTAAGGGCTGGTCCATCTGCCTCCCCAGCCGTGGCTCCCAGGCGTTCAAAATGCGGGGGTCACGGCTGGGGGTAGGGGGGGCTCCCGGGGGGGTTCTCAGGGGTACTCCTCCCCTCTGGACTCCGGGGACGGCGTTTGCACCGCCGTTTCCTGGAAGCCCTCAAAAGGGGAGAAAGGTCGATAATTGTAGAGGGGAGGACGGTGGACTTGTTTTCTGGAATAGAGAGACATGGTTGAGCCGCCTTCCAAGAGAAAGAGAGGGAGGACTGTCTGGTCTCTCCCAACAGCCGGGCAAGGGCTGGTGAGGGAGGAATGTGGTCCGTCTTCGGTGGGGGGCAGTGAAGCTTGCCCACCCAGGAGTAGGGTGGTGGAGCTCCTCCTGAAGATGGGCTTCAGGGCGATGACATCTTTGCCCTGATCCATCCCACATCAGCCGTTTCTTTGACATCAGCTTGTTCGGCCGAGGGGCTTGAGCTCTTCTGGTCAAATTATGAGCTGGTGAAAGGGGAGCCCGGATGGCGAGGTTTCGTGTACAGGGGGTTGTCTCGCCAAAAATTCCGTCAGGAGTGACCGTGGTGACATGTAACGAGTCACTCTCAAGGCGTGGACATAATGACGTGGCTTTCCCGGTATGGGAAGTCACTGAGGTCCCAAAAAAGAACAGGGACGAGTTTGGTATTTGGTCGGGGGGCTGGACCTTCATGGTTAAGTTGAAGGTCTCAGGCGTTTACGGTCCCCCAATCCCTTCCTCGGCATTCCTGGGAAGGGACAGGATCTGATCTTCACCAGGGGCAGCCGAAGGTTGTCACAAGTGCGGCGATCCCCGCCACTTCAGCGCAAGCTGCAAGGTGCGAAATGTCCCTTTGGGTGTGGCGGGGTGGGCCATCTCGCCGCTGGTGTAGTGACATTCGGTGGCAACCTTTGTGTGGTGACTTAGGTCACCCGTATAGCCGCTGCCCCGCTCCTTCTCCAATACTGCTGCGGGCCCGGTGGGGGAGACCGTGGGGGGAAACCTCCGGGGGGCTTCCTCGTCGCGGCGGGCGGTGGTGGCGGGGAGGGGGCTGAGGGGCCAGTAGGGGAAAAAGGCAAAGGCACCTAGAGGCCCCTCATATCAGCGGAGGCAGGCGGCTCGCCAGGGGGTAAGGAGCAGGTGGAGCCTGGGTAACCGGGGTGATGCCTGCTCCTCCCTCGGGGTTGGTGGCTAAAGCCTCTGAGGCCCTGGGGAGGAAGCGGTGAACGAGGAGATCAGGAGGATGGAGAGGGAGGATAAAGCGGCTGAACTCAGACAATCCTCTCAGTATGAAAGTGTTGATGAGGAAATCTTAGAGCAGCCTACAATATCAAAGGGTGGAAAAAAAGCGCAACAAAGGAGGGGGAGGAAGAGGCTGAATAAGTCTTTTCCCAAAACCCCCCCCACCCCGACGTGAGGGTACCAACGGAAGTGCCCCCACCGTTCCCCTCTGATCACACTCTCCAACCGGTTCCAGCCTTGAGGGACTCTGCTAAAGAGTCGCCGGACGAGGGCAGGGACCGGGGCGGCATCGGGGGGTCTTTTAGGGGATGGCGGAGTCCAACCCTTGGGGGGACGTTGTTTCTCCCAAGGGGGGGACAGACCTGGAGTCCGGAGGTGAGGACAAACAGGGGAGGAGGAATGGACACATCGTCCCCCTTAAAAAGGAAAGTTCCGACTCCTCCCCAGAGGGTGGTGGGAGTGGGGTGGGTAAGAAGAAGGCCGTCGAGCTTGATCACTCATGATGGCTGAAAATCGCTCCGTTGACGCTGGCGTCCATTAATGTCGCCAGCATTAAGTCAGATGCGGGCTAGATTTACGCCTTTGATTTTCTCACCCGAATTGAGGCTGAAATTTTATTTTGCAGGAGACCAGACTAACTGACATGGGGGCCATACATAAAGCACGGAGGGGAGTGGAGGTGCGGGCCTCATACTGGTTCTTGCGGCCGAGCCGTATAGCGGGGTGGCAGTCCTCTTTAAGACTGCAGATGTGGAATGCAGACGATGATCGAGCTGGAAATGGGGAGGTGCCTGGTCCTTGACGTCTTCATGAGGGGACAAGAGCTACGGCTCATAAACATCTATGGTCCACAATCAAAGTGGGACCGGAAAATGTCTCTTCCTGAGGATTAAGCCCTTTCTTTTTACAAGCGGAGGTGGTCTTTGGTGGGGACTTCAACACCATTACGAGGTTCCCGTGATCGGGGGGGTCCTGGAGATCGCCCGCCTTATGACAGTATCACGCTCAATAGCATAGCCAGTGAAGCTCGCTGGTGGATGTCCCAATCCGGCACACCCCAGGTAACGGGGGTTTCACCTATCATAGGGGTAGCTGTAGATCTAGAATAGACAGGTTTTTTTTTAAAGGGAGGATGCCATCTTTTCTGCTGTGTCCGCCGTTGAGGTGGAGTTTCTCCGATCACTGTCTAATTTCTTTTCTCTGAATGTTGCAGAAACTCCCCGGATGGAAGAGGGCTGTGGAAGCTGAATTCGTCCCTGCTGGAAGAAGCGAATGTGAGACAATCCTTCGAGGATTTTTCTTCAGAGCCAGGTACCGCTTTTGGATCTCTGTAGTAGTAAGTCAGAGTGGTGGGAGATCTTCAAAAAGCGGGTGGCGGGGTTCTTCCGCAAGCTCTCGAGCCTCAGGGGGTCTGAACAGGCATCGCTTGTATCAGGCTCTGGGGAGGAAACTCGAGCAGCTCGTCTCGGGCTGGAGGTGACCGTGAGGAAATCTCCAGAGTGAAGTCTTTGCTTAAGAGGTGTCAGTATGATAGGCACACTCTTTGGTTTTTGAGAGGGATTCGGGAAGTACGCTCACCCGACCCCTACAGGAACTGTAAGATGTCAGTGAATTGTAAAATGGTGACAGACTGATCGATAGTACGGGTCACTGAACAGATCCAATCAGGGATCCTGGATGGTGGTCAGGTTTTTACTCACACCTCTTGGGAAAGAGGGATCTAGATGGGATGAGATAGTCGGCTTTCCTGGCTGAAAACCATCCCTGAGCCAGGGGATTGATCCCTCTCTTGGTGTTTGGCAGAAGCAATCAGGGAAGAGGAAGTGAGACTGGCCATTGATGGGCTTCGGCCCAAAAAATCGCCAGGTCCGGATGGCTTTACATCCGAATTTATACAGACCTTTAGGACTCTTGGTCCCCCTCTTGACTGGGGTGTTTAATGAGTGTCTTTCCTCGGTACTCTTCCCGGTTCAATGGGAGGTCAGCCCTGATTATTCTGTCAAAGGGTAAAGGACTCGTCCGTATTGAGAATGGGTACCATAGTTTCTCAATACGGACCGAAGGTTCTGGCGAAGGTGTGTTTAACCGGCTGGTCAGTTTGCACACCGGCTCCTTTCGGAGGCCCAGCACTGCTCTGTTCCAGGCCGCAGCACCTTTAGTGCTGTGCTCGGTGTCCGAGAGGCAGTGGACAGGGTAGGGCAGGTCACTGGAAGGGGTATATCTACTGTCATTAGACCAAGCAAAAGCCTTTGACCGGGTTAACCATGAGTACCTCTGGTCTGTCCTTTTAAGGTACGGTCTGCCTGGGAGGTTTGTAAATTGGCTAGAGATCTTGTACCAAGGGGCTGAGACTTTCCACGCTCGTGAACGGTTTGGTCGGGGCGCCCTTTTGAGGTGGGTTCTGGGGTCCGTCAGGGCTGTCTCTGAGCCCACTTTTATACGCGTTCGCGATCGATCCCTTCCTGAGGAGGGTAGATCGTGGACCGTTGGTGGGAGTCGGATGGACCATGCAGGTCTGGGGCCCCTCTGAGGGTGGTGGCGTACGCTGACGATGTTTCCTTTTCGTATCTCGAGAGGGGAGGCGGATTGGGTCATGTCCGAGGTCGTGCGTTATTCGGAGGCATCTGGGTCCATGATCAACGGGAAAAGTGTGAGAGTCTCTGGCTGGGAGGGGGAGATCCTAGTTTTGATCTCCCGGGCACCCTTCCAGAGCCCCAGGCTCCGCCAAAATTCTAGGTCGAATTTGGTCCGGGGACATATCCCCAGCAAAATGGGAGGGCAGACTCAGATTGCCGCCCAAAAGGTGGACCAGTGGAAGGGTTGGTCTTTAACCCTGAGGAAAGGGTTAGCTTGGCTAAAGGCTTTCTGCTTCCCTTGTTAATTTACCTGGGCAGTGTGTGCATCTTGCCAGAACCTCTTTGGACACGGGTTTACAGCCTGTTTTCAGTGTTATGGGGGAATAGGCTCAACCTAATCAAGAGAGAAGGTCACGTACCGTACGAGGAGACTAGGTGGGTTGGTATGGTCAACCAGTAGTGTTCTTAGTGAAACCTTTCTTAAAGCAATGTTTCCAACCTCTGGCTAGAGAGGGCTCTCCGTGGGTATTCTTCCGCAGGGGTTGGTTTCGGCCCTTCTTCCAGGAGTGGGAGGACAGGAGGGCAAGTGAAGGATCTCCGTACACCTCACGGACATCTTCGGCTTACGCTAACCCCCGGTTCTGAAGGTAATCCGCCGGTGGGGTCTGGAAATGAGGGAATTCAGGACCATGTCGAGACATAGTCTTGACAGAAGGGTCTGTTGACCCATTTCCAGAAGCCCCTGGTCCTCAGGATTGCCCAGGCGGGATCTGGGAGGTGGGCTCGGCTTTTAAATTCAGAGCGGATCCCACGAAGTTTTGGACTTTTCCTGGCGTGCTTTCACTGGGGCTGTATGTAAGGGACAACTTGAAGTACAGGAACTCCGATGATCGGGGTTGTCCTCGTGAGGAGTGTGGCGAGTGCTGGAAGCATGGAGCACTTCCTCCTTCAGTGTCCCTTTTAATGCAGAGGTTTTACAACAGGGTGGGTGCTTCCATACGTTGGCCGCGGCTGGGTCCCTTTCCTACGCCGAGTGGGTTTATGGGGCGATCAGATCCCTGGGTGGCCGAGAGCGGAGCACTTTTATTCCTAGTTGGGGTAGTGGTCAGGTTTTAACGTGGAATGACGGTTTTTTAGTTTCAACTCAGCAGAAAACCTCCCATGGGATGAGGTGGTTTGAACATCTTGGGTGACCTGGGGAAGGTTCGTTCTTTGGGTTCGAGGAAAGGGGGTTTTTGGGGGTGAGGAGGGCCTCTTTGGGTTTGGAGGGGCTTCTCCTTTTAAAGCACACTCAAGGAGAGTTGTTTTGTTTTGTGAATGGTGGTAGGATAGCATAAGTGGTGGGGTTGTTGAGGGAGAGAAGTAGGTGTGATAGGGTCAGGGGGGGTTCAGTGAGAGGGACACATAGAGGGGTTTGTCAAGTTAAGTTAGTAGAGTAGGGATAGGACGGGGTGATTTGATAGGGACAGTTTTGTTAGGGACGAAATAGGGACCGTTTAGTTTGATAAAGGGGAAGGGTGAATGTGTTGGTGGCAAAGTGACAGGGCCTCTTAGAGCTCCAGTCCCTGGTGGTGGGCTATTGCATGACACAGTAGCTTTTTTTTGAAATAAAAAAAATGTGGTATTGGGTTGCAGCACCGAATTGGGCCTTGTGGGTAAGAAATGATAAAAGAAAAGTTATGTTTTAGATAATGCTGATTGTTGAGTTATGGTTTTGTATTGTATATATTTTGTTTTTATGTTTTGAGGGTTGGTTTTTTGGGGGGTTGTAGACATATGTTGAATGTGGGGGGTGTAGTTTAGGTGGGAGGGGGTTTTTTGGGGGGTGTGGGTTGTGGGAATTTTTTAAAGGGCCTTGGGCGGGAAAAAATGGACTCCCCATGGACCCTATGGCCAAAGGGAAAAGGGGGAAGATTGTGTGGTAAGGGCATAAAACTTTATGGACCCGGTTTGACGTGAGGCCATAAACTTATGGACCGAGTTGTGGTGGGGGGTTATAATAATAAAAAAAAAAAAAAAAAAAAAAAAAAAAATATATATTATAAAAAAAAAAAAAAAAGGTGTGTATATTATATCTTAGTAGTGTATTGCGTTTTGAGCAGGGCCAAATTTGTGTTAATAATTTTGTAAATTATGTAAATAGGTGTGAATGGGGTGGGAGGATGTGTGTAGAATGTGGTGTAAGAATGTTTTTTTTTTTTTTTTTTTTTTTTTTTTTCCCCTCTATTTTAAAGAAGGTTTCTGGGGGGGGTCCTTGAAGATGAAAGTTCGGGAAGGGCTTATAAAGAGTCTCGGACAATGGCGGAGGAAAGCGGATGGAAATGGATCGTGTGCGGGCTTCTAGTTTAGTTATTTTAACTTTTTTTTTATTTTGTGTTTTTTTATGAGGCCCCTTGAAGATAAGTTTTGAATTTTGTTTTTTATGTATAGTGTTGTATGTTTTTTGTAATATTTTTCAATAAAAAAAGGTTCCGGGTCCCCGGAAGTGGAGAGGTGTGGTTGCGGGGGTTTGGGTTGCTGGGGGTTTAGGAGAGAGGAAAGGTGCTAGGAGCAAAGGGCCCTGGGAAGGAGGATTTTTTTTTTTTTCTTTTCTGGACTCCCTCCTGCCCTTCCAGGCAGACGAGAGACTTTCCCTGGGACTGGCGTGGGGGGCTGTCCCCCTGGTCCCACCCCCGGAAGCTAGCTGGGGGGGGGGGCCCTCACATAAAAATCTAAGGGCCCACGCTACAGAAGCCAGTCCCGGGGTGAATAGAGGAAGATACCGGGGGCGCAAAAGGGTCCAGGATCAGGTCCCTGAAGCCGGGGGGCCCTGGCATTACTTCTCCCCGGGGGGAGGCTGAGGCGAGGTGCCGGGAGGAGCCCCCCCCAATTTGGGCTCCAAGGCTGGGAGAGGCCGTCCCCATCTATGCCTCCCGCATCCCCCCCCCCCTTGTGGGGTATGAGGAAAGGGGCTAAGCAGCTGAGGTAATCGGGAAGAGGTTGAGGGAGCCGGTGCAGCAAAAAATCGGCCCCTGCCCCAAAAAGAGCGGAGGGATCTGCCACGGTCGAAGTGAAGGGGGGGAAGAGCACTGAGGAAAGGGGGGAAGATCTCCCGGAGGTGCTTGGGTGCGATGAAAGTACTTGAGACACAGGTTGAAAAAGAAAGTCTTGTATTGCTTCATACAAATTGGCAAAAATAAACATACAGGTTGCAAACACAGAAGCAGGAGACACAGCAGGCCAAAGTAATCTAAGTTCATTAATAACTCTCCACAACAGATTCAGATCTTCTTCTATGTTACCGCAAGTCCATGCAACCGTGAGGCTTTCAAGAGCAGAGTTCAGAGTCCACAAGAGCTCCAGAGTTTCTCAGTAGAAATGGCTGGAGTACAAAGTCCAAGGCTTCAGGAGTCAGAACACAGGTTCACTGCAGGCCAGATACTGAAGCACTGATTGCTGAGGTGTGGCTGTTTAAGAAGCAAACGGAGAGAATCAGGGCGGGAACATGCAAGCTGGAAAACTCCATTTTAACTGAGGGCAAGATAGCTGCAGCAAACAGAAAGCAAAATGGCCGACGAACAAACTGAGTTTCAGAAACAGATATACAGAACCTTACATTACTCCCCCTTAGGGGCAACCTCCGGATGACCTCAGACCAGGCTTGTGTGGGTACCTCTGATGAAACTGACGGAGCAAGCGAGGAGCATTAACGTTATTGACTGGCTCCCATGAGTTGTCCTCCACTGGGTAGCCCTGCCATTTGATCAGATATTGTAACTGATTTCTATACAACCTGGAATCTAAAATCCTTTCCACCACAAATTCTTCCTGACCATCGACTAGCACTGGGTCAGGGCAAGGAGAAGAACGTCCAGGAAACGTATTGGGTGTTGCAGCCTTTAGTAGGGATACATGAAAGACAGGGTGGATTCTCATAGTTCTGGGCAATTGAAGACGACAAGCAACGGCACTTATAATCTTACTGATTTTATAGGGTCCAATGTACTTATGTCCCAACTTAGATGATGGAATCCTTAACTTAAGATTTCTGGTTGACAGCCAGACCAGGTCTCCTACCTTAAAAACTGGTGCAGGTTTACGAAATTTATCTGCTGCCTTCTTGTACCTTTCCTGAGCCGATTCCAGATTCTCCTTTAGAAGATCCATATTCTTCTGTAAAGTCGTGACTCTTTCAGCCACTGCTGGCAAAGGCGTCTCTATGGGAAATCGTGGTAGAATATTAGGATGATAACCTAAATTAGAGAAAAAAGGAGACTGTTTAGTGGAGGCACTCTGAGAGTTGTTGTAAGAGAACTCAGCCAATGGAAGTAGATCCACCCAATCATCCTGTAGGTGGCAGATAAAGCAGCGGAGATACTGCTCCAGGGTTTGATTGGTTCGTTCGGTTTGTCCATTAGTCTGGGGATGAAAAGCAGAAGAAAGGTTTACTTTAATGTCCAATGCTGCACAGAAATTTTGCCAAAACCTAGAAGTGAATTGCACCCCTCGATCCGAAATAACCTCATCCGGTACTCCATGTAAGCGAAACACATCTTTAATCATCAAGTCTGATGTCTGTTTTGCAGTGGGTAAGCCGACACAAGGGATAAAATGAGCTGCCTTTGTTAAACGATCAACCACCACTAGAATAGTGTTCTTCCCTTGAGAGGTTGGTAATTCGACAATGAAGTCCATAGAAATGGATCCCCACGGGCGGGACGGGGTGGGAAGAGGCTGTAACAGACCAGTTGGTGAAGAGCGAGGTGTTTTGCATCTTGCACAAACCTCACATGAAGTGACATAATCCAAAACATCCTTCCTACAAGTGGGCCACCAAAAGAAACGAGAAAGAAATTCCTGTGTCTTTAGAATTCCTCTATGCCCGGCTATTTTGGAATCATGAATGAGTTGCAATACTCTCAATCTGACTGTTTCAGGTATATACAGACGTTGTCCCAGAATCCACACACCATTCTTAAAGACAAGACTTACGTCCCTTGGGGGTTGAGCCAAAAAAGAATCCGCATGGTATGCTTCCTTGATGTCTTTAATTAGGTCTTGATGATGAATCACTCCTAGGAATCTAAAATCAGGAAGAATAGTCTTAGGAGGAGTAATTGGACGTGTCTCTGCTGAGTAAATCCTAGAGAGTGCATCAGCCTTTCCATTGCGCGATCCTGGTCTATAAGAAATAATAAAATTAAATTGGTTTAAGAAAAGATTCCAGCGAGCCTGGCGAGGAGTCAGGCACTTAGCCGACCTGATAAACTCAAGATTACGATGATCTGTCAGAACGACTATTTGCTGTGCAGCTCCTTGCAGAAGGTGTCTCCATTCTTTGAAGGCGGCAATAATGGCCAACAACTCTCTATTGCCCACATCGTAGTTCTTCTCAGCCGAAGATAACTGCTGGGAAAAGAAGGCACAGGGATGCAAGACATTCTTCTCACCTGTTCTCTGAGAGAGTATAGCTCCCACGGCACAGTCTGAAGCATCCACCTCTATTATGAAGGCAAGCTCTGGGTTGGGATGTACTAGAATAGGTGCAGTGGTAAATTTATCTTTTAGACGGGAAAATGCTTCCTGGGCTTGGGGAGTCCAGGAGAACTTAGACTCTTTCCGGGTAAGTTGGGTGATAGGTGACACTACCTCAGAGAAATTTTTAATGAAACGTCTATAGAAGTTTGCAAACCCGATGAAGCGCTGTACCTCCTTCACATTTCTAGGACTTGGCCAATCATTGATGGCTTGGGTTTTACTTCCATCCATACTAATTCCTTGTGTAGACAGTACATACCCCAGAAATTGAATTTCGGTCTTATGGAATTCACACTTTTCAAGCTTGATGTAAAGATGATTTTGTCTTAGACGTTCCAAGACCATTCTCACATGTCCATGATGTTCCTCTGTGGAGTTAGAAAAAATTAAAATATCATCCAAATAAATTACCACGAATGTATCTAAGAGATCCCTGAAGATGTCATTCACCAAGTGTTGGAAAGTGGCTGGGGCGGTACTCAGACCAAAAGGCATAACCAGATATTCAAAGTGTCCATAGCGTGACCTGAATGCAGTCTTCCATTCATCCCCAGGTCTAATACGGACTAAGTTATAGGCCCCACGAAGATCTAGCTTAGAAAAAATTTTGGCATGTCGCACTCTCTCCAATAACTCAGGGATTAAAGGCAATGGATAACGGTTTCTAATAGTAACCTTATTAAGTTCCCTATAGTCTACGCATGGTCTCAGGGATCCATCTTTCTTCTTTACAAAGAATATGGGTGCCCCTGCAGGAGATGAAGAGGGGCGTATGAAGCCCTTGGCTAGATTTTCGTCTATGTACTCTTTTAAAGCCTTCAGCTCGGGCCCCGCCAGGGGTAGATCTTACCAAAAGGTATCTCTGCTCCAGGCAATAATTCAATTGGACAATCATATGGACGATGAGGAGGAAGCTGGTCAGCGTTCTTCTTGTCACATAAATCCACATAGTCCTGGTATTCAGCTGGTAATTCAGGGACTGACATGGTTCCTTTAGGAACAGAGCAAGCTGAAATTTTTTGACTCATCTGTTTCTCTGGAAAATGTAATTCCTTGGTCTCCCAGTTAATGGTAGGATTCTGAGCCTGCAGCCATGGTAGCCCTAGAATAATGGGAAAGTGGGGAGAAGAGATAAGCATAAAGGACAGTTTCTCTTGATGATCTTTACCCATAAGAACCTTTAAAGGCTCTGTTTCCTGATCCACTGGTCCAGAGGTCAGCAGGGAGCCATCCACAGTTTCCATCTGTACTGGAGCAGCCTTCTTCACTGAACGTATTCCCTGTTTTAGCGCAAAGGAGACATCCATAAAATTTCCACTTGCACCTGAATCGATCATAGCAGAGCTAGACACCCAGGCTGAGTCAACCCAGAGTTTGATGGAAAGGAAACAGTGAGAATTGTTTTTCTTACAACTCAGCTGGGACACTGCTGAGGAAACTTGAAAGATGGCAGCATTTACACAATCAACGTCCTCAGAGGTAACGGAGTTTAAGTCCGAGAAATCAAGGTCTGTTGCTGCAGCTCTCTCTGGAGCCTGAGGCTCGGACCTGACAGATCTCCTCTCGCAACACTCACAATGAATGAGTGCTGCAGTAGTCTTGCGAGCACGGCTGGGACAGTTAATAATAAAGTGCCCTGACTTACCACAATAAAAACATAGATTCTCCTTAAAACGATGTTCCTTGCGTGCATCACTAACCCGTCGTAGTAAAGAGTCTACCTGCATGGGTTCAGGTTCAGGTTCCCGTGTAATCCTATTCAAAGGTTCCTTAGCTGGAGAGGAAGGTAGGAAAAGGTTAGTACGATTGCTTTCGAACCATCTCTCCTGCCTGCGTTCAGTTAAACGAGTATCAATACGGATGCAGTAGTTAATAAAGTCACCTAACGCAGTGGGAGGGTCGGCACGAGCAAGTTCATCCTTAATCAGTGGGGATAACCCCTTTCGAAAAATAGATTTTTTGGCGGAATTGTCCCAGGTGGTATCAAGGGCCCATTTCCTGAAATCCAAGGCATATTCAGCTACCGAGTGCTTACCTTGGCGCAAAGCTAATATGGCTGCTTCAGCTGTTGCACCTCGATTGGGGTCATCAAACACCTGCCCCATGGCTGAAATAAAATCATCAAGGTGATTCAAACAATCATCCTCAGTCTCAATCAGAGGGTTTGCCCATATCAAAGCCTTGTTGGTAAGCAACATGATTATAGTAAGCACCTGCGATCGTTCAGTAGGAAATTGTGAAGCATGTGCAGAAAAAAAAAGATTACATTGATTAACAAATCCCCTGAATTTTTCACGTTCACACCAAAACGAAAAGGGGGCAACTTGGGAATCCCAGAACTCGGGGCCACGGCAGGAGCCTGGACTCGCCCCTCCAGAACCTCAATCCTGGCTCGCAAATCCTGAGTAGTCTGTCCAACCACTTGCAAATTGTGATTATTTAGGTCCTGAAGATTTGTAAGACGGGTCTTTATATTCTGCAATTCTGCAAGGATATTATCAGTCACTCCACAAAGTTCTTTTATGCGGGCCTCCATTTTCCAGATCTTTTAAGACAGGATACTGGAAGAAGAGGAGAGAGGAAAAAAAAACAATAGTGTTCACCTGTGGCAACACTGAAGAAAAAAAAAAACTTTAAGGGAACTGCTCACCTGGAATGGTTGTGAGAAGTCACAACCACTATCATCACAGAAAGCTTTCAACCAGACATCTGATATCCAGAGTTTCAGCAGACAAAAGAGAAGAGGAAAAAAAAAAAAAACAATAGTGTTTACCTGTGATAACTCTGCAGAAAAAAAAAAACTTAAGGGAATTGCTCACCTGGAATGGTTGTGAGAAGTCACAACCACTGTTATCACAGAAAGTACAACCGGACATCCGATATCCACAGTACAGCAGACAAGCCTTTCCAGACCCAGCAGACACTAACGTTTGGCTTCAGTATCTTGTAATGTATGTGATACAGTTCATATAGCGTCTTGTGCTTGGGTGCGATGAAAGTACTTGAGACACAGGTTGAAAAAGAAAGTCTTGTATTGCTTCATACAAATTGGCAAAAATAAACATACAGGTTGCAAACACAGAAGCAGGAGACACAGCAGGCCAAAGTAATCTAAGTTCATTAATAACTCTCCACAACAGATTCAGATCTTCTTCTATGTTACCGCAAGTCCATGCAACCGTGAGGCTTTCAAGAGCAGAGTTCAGAGTCCACAAGAGCTCCAGAGTTTCTCAGTAGAAATGGCTGGAGTACAAAGTCCAAGGCTTCAGGAGTCAGAACACAGGTTCACTGCAGGCCAGATACTGAAGCACTGATTGCTGAGGTGTGGCTGTTTAAGAAGCAAACGGAGAGAATCAGGGCGGGAACATGCAAGCTGGAAAACTCCATTTTAACTGAGGGCAAGATAGCTGCAGCAAACAGAAAGCAAAATGGCCGACGAACAAACTGAGTTTCAGAAACAGATATACAGAACCTTACAGGGGGCTGAGGGGCCAGTGAGGAAAGGCAAAGTCACTAGAGGCCCCTCATATCAGCGGAGGCAGGCGGCTCGCCAGGGGGGTAAGGAGCAGGTGGAGCCCCGGGTAACCGGGGTCATGCCTGCTCCTCCCTCTGGGTTGGTGGCTAAAGCCTCTGAGGCCCTGGGGGAGGAAGCGGTGAACGAGGAGATCAGGAGGATGGAGAGGGAGGATAAAGCGGCTGACTCAGACAACTCCTCTCAGTATGAAAGTGTTGATGAGGAAGTCTTAGAGCAGCCTACAATATCAAAGGGTGGAAAAAAGCGCAACAACAGGAGGGGGAGGAAGAGGCTGAATAAGTCTTCCAAATCCCCCCCACCCCCGACCGTGAGGGTACCAACGGAAGTGCCTACCGTTCCCCCTCTGATCACACTCTCCAACCGGTTCCAGGCCCTTGAGGACTCTGCTAAAGAGTCGCCAGATGAGGGCAGGGGACCGGGGGCGGCATCGGGGGGTCTTTTAGGGGATGGCGGAGTCCAACCCTTGGGGGACGTTGTTTCTCCCAAGGGGGGGACAGACCTGGAGTCCGGAGGTGAGGACACCAGGGGAGGAGGAATGGACACATCGTCCACCTTAAAAAGGAAAGGTTCCGACTCCTCCCCAGAGGGTGGTGGGAGTGGGGTGGGTAAGAAGAAGGCTGTCGAGCTTGATCACTCATGATGGCTGAACTCGCTCCGTTGACGCTGGCGTCCATTAATGTCGCCAGCATTAAGTCAGATGCGGCTAGATTTACGGCCTTTGATTTTCTCACCCGAATTGAGGCTGAAATTTTATTTTTGCAGGAGACCAGACTAACTGACATGGGGGCCATACATAAAGCACGGAGAGAGTGGAGGTGCGGGCCCTCATACTGGTCTCTTGCGGCCGAGCCGTATAGCGGGGTGGCAGTCCTCTTTAAGACTGCAGATGTGGAATGCAGACGAGTGATCGAGCTAGAAATGGGGAGGTGCCTGGTCCTTGACGTCTTCATGAGGGGACAAGAGCTACGGCTCATAAACATCTATGGTCCACAATCAAAGTGGGACCGGAAATGTCTCTTCCTGAGGATTAAGCCCTTTCTTTTTACAAGCCGGCAGGTGGTCTTCGGTGGGGACTTCAACACCATTACGAGGTCCCGTGATCGGGGGGGTCCTGGAGATCGCCTGGCTTATGACAGTGTCACGCTCAATAGCATAGCCAGTGAAGCTCGCCTGGTGGATGTCCACATCCGGCACACCCCAGGTCACGGGGTTTCACCTATCATAGGGGTAGCTGTAGATCTAGAATAGACAGGTTTTTTTTAAAGGAGGATGCCATCTTTTCTGCTGTGTCCGCCGTTGAGGTGGAGTTCTCCGATCACTGTCTAATTTTCTTTTCTCTGAATGTTGCAGAAACTCCCCAGATGGGAAGAGGGCTGTGGAAGCTGAATTCGTCCCTGCTGGAAGAAGCGAATGTGAGACAATCCTTCGAGGATTTTCTTCAGAGCCAGGTACCGCTTTTGGATCTCTGTAGTAGTAAGTCAGAGTGGTGGGAGATCTTCAAAAAGCGGGTGGCGGGGTTCTTCCGCAAGCTCTCGAGCCTCAGGAGTCTGAACAGGCATCGCTTGTATCAGGCTCTGGGGAGGAAACTCGAGCAGCTCGTCTCGACTGGAGGTGACCGTGAGGAAATCTCCAGAGTGAAGTCTTTGCTTAAGAGGTGTCAGTATGATAGGCACACATCTTTGGTTTTTGAGAGGGATTTCGGGAAGTACCGCTCACCCGACCCCTACAGGAACTGTAAGATGTCAGTGAATTGTAAAATGGTGACAGGACTGATCGATAGTACGGGGTCCCTGAACAGATCCAAATCAGGGATCCTGGAGGTGGTCAGGTCCTTTTACTCACAACTCTTGGGAAAGAGGGATCTAGATCGGGATGAGATGTCGGCTTTCCTGGCTGAAACCATCCCTGAGCCAGGGGATGATCCCTCTCTTGGTGTTTTGGCAGAAGCAATCAGGGAAGAGGAAGTGAGACTGGCCATTGATGGGCTTCGGCCCAAAAAAATCGCCAGGTCCGGATGGCTTAACATCCGAATTTTATAAGACCTTTAGGGACTCCTTGGTCCCCCTCTTGACTGGGGTGTTTAATGAGTGTCTTTCCTCGGGTACTCTTCCCGGTTCAATGAGGAGGTCAGCCCTGATTATTCTGTCAAAGGGTAAAGACTCGTCCCGTATTGAGAATTGGCGTCCCATAGCGCTTCTCAATACGGACCGGAAGGTTCTGGCGAAGGTGTTGTTTAACCGGCTGGTCAAGTTTGCACCCCGGCTCCTTTCGGAGGCCCAGCACTACTCTGTTCCAGGCCGCAGCACCTTTAGTGCTGTGCTCGGTGTCCGAGAGGCAGTGGAACAGGGTAGGGCAGGTCACTGGAAGGGGTATCTACTGTCATTAGACCAAGCAAAAGCCTTTGACCGAGTTAACCATGAGTACCTCTGGTCTGTCCTTTTAAGGTACGGTCTGCCTGGGAGGTTTGTTAATTGGCTAGAGATCTTGTACCAAGGGGCTGAGACTTTCCCGCTCGTGAACGGTTGGTCGGGGCGCCCTTTTGAGGTGGGTTCTGGGGTCCGTCAGGGCTGTCCTCTGAGCCCACTTTTATACGCGTTCGCGATCGATCCCTTCCTGAGGAGGGTAGATCGTGGACCGTTGGTGGGAGTCGGGATGGACCAGGCAGGCTCTGGGCCCCTCTGAGGGTGGTGGCGTACGCTGACGATGTTTCCCTTTTCGTATCCTCGAGAGGGGAGGCGGATTGGGTCATGTCCGAGGTCGTGCGTTACTCGGAGGCATCCGGGTCCATGATCAACCGGGAAAAGTGTGAGAGTCTCTGGCTGGGAGTGGGAGATCCTAGTTTTGATCTCCCGGGCACCCTTTCAGAGCCCCAGGCCTCCGCCAAAATTCTAGGCATCGAATTTGGTCCCGGGGACTATCCCCAGCAAAATTGGGAGGGCAGACTCAAGATTGCCGCCCAAAAGGTGGACCAGTGGAAGGGTTGGTCTTTAACCCTGAGGGAAAGGGTTGGCTTGGCTAAAGGTTTTCTGCTTCCCTTGTTAATTTACCTGGGCAGTGTGTGCATCTTGCCAGAACCTCTCTGGACATGGGTTTACAGCCTGTTCTTCCAGCTGTTATGGGGGAATAGGCTCAACCTAATCAAGAGAGAGGTCACGTACCGTACGAGGAGACTAGGTGGGTTGGGTATGGTCAACCCAGTAGTGTTCTTAGTGAACACCTTTCTTAAAGCCAACATTTCCAACCTCTGGCTAGAGAGGGCTCCTCCGTGGGTATTCTCCTGCAGGGGTTGGTTTCGGCCCTTCTTCCAGGAATGGGAGACAGGAGGGCAGGTGAAGGATCTCCGTACACCTCACGGACATCTCCCGGCTTACGCTACCCCGGTTCTGAAGGTGATCCGCCGGTGGGGTCTGGAGGTGAGGGAAATCAGGACCATGTCGAGACAATGTCTTGACAGAAGGGTTCTGTTGACCCATTTCCAGAAGCCCCTGGTCCTCAGGGATTGCCCAGGCCGGGATCTGGAGGTGGGGCTCGGGCTTTTAAATTCAGAGCGGATCCCCACGAAGTTTTGGGACTTGACCTGGCGCTGCTTTCATGGGAGACTGTATGTAAGGGACAACTTGAAGTACAGGAACTCTGATGATCGGGGTTGTCCTCGTGAGGAGTGTGGCGACGTGCTGGAAAGCATGGAGCACTTCCTCCTTCAGTGTCCCTTTAATGCAGAGGTTTACAACAGGGTGGGTGCTTCCATACGTTGGCCGCGGCTGGCGTCCCTTTCCTACGCCGAGTGAGTTTATGGGGCGTTCAGATCCCTGGGTGGCCGAGAGCGGAGCACTTTATTCCTAGTTAGCGTAGTGGTCAGGTTTTACACGTGGAATGCACGGTGTTTAGTGTCGACGCAGCAGAAAGCCCTCCCCTGGGATGAGGTGGTTAGTAACATCTTGGGTGACCTGGGGAAGGTGCGTTCTTTGGAGTTCGAGAGGTTGGGTGTGAGGAGGGCCTCTTGGCTTTGGAGGGGCTTCTCCTTTTAAAAACACACTCAAGGGAGAGTTTTTGTGTGTGAATGGTGGTAGGGATAGCATAAGGTGGTGTGGGTGTTGAGGAAGAGAAGTAGGGGTAGATAGGGTCAGGGAGGGTCAGTAGGAGGGATAGATTGAGAGTTAGTTAAGTTAGGTAGATTAGGGACAGATAGGGATAGATAGGGACAGTCGGTTAGGGAAAGAAGTAGGGACAGTTTTAGTTGATGAGGGACAGGATGAATGTGTGGTTGGTAAGGGACAAGGCCTCTTAGGGCTCCAGTCTCCTGGTGGTGGGCTATTGCATGACACAATGTAGCTTTTTGTTTTGTAATAAAATAAAGAATGGATATTGAGGCTTACAGGCACCGAACTTGGGCCTTGTAAAATAGGAAATGAAAGGAAAAATTAAGATTAGTTAAGTAGTTATGGCATATATTGATAACATTGTAGATTGTATTTTGTATATGTATTATATTGAGTGTATTGTATTGTTATATATAACGTGTTTTGTTTTTGATTGTCTGAGTGTCTGTAGATAGTAGTATGTGGGGGTATAGTTAGGTTGGGTGGGGGTTGTCTGGGGGGGTGGGGTGTGGAGAAAGAAGATGTTTGAAGGGCAGTGGGCAGGAAACTTGCCATGGACCCACGGACCTGAAGAGAAAAAATAAATTTTGCTGTGAAAAGGGCATAAACATTATATGGACCCGGGTTTTTGTTTTCAGTTAGGCCATGAACTTATGGACCGGAGGTGTGGTGGGGGGAATATATTAAAAAAAAAAAATGCATATATAATTTTTGTGTGATTTGTATTAGGGTGTTTAGCGAATGGTTAAGGGGAGTTGTTAAGGCCAGAATGGCATAATTTTTGTTGGAGGCAATGGGCCAGAATGTTGTGTAATAGTCTTTTGTAAATTATGTAAATATGTAAATAGATGTGAATGGGGGTGAATGAGGTATGAATGTGTGTGAATGGGTAAATAGGAATATGATTTTGTTTCCCTTTTCTTTTCCCTTTTTTTCATTTGAAGAAGGTTCCTGCTGGGGTCCCTGAAGAAGAGCTGGAAAGTTCTAAAAGGACCTATAAAGTGAGGACTTTGGAAGATGGCGTAAGAAGAAGTGGATTTGAACTGGTTCCTTGTTTTTCTTTAAAAAGTTTCATTGGTAATATTTACTTATGGTATAACGTGGTCATGGAAGTAGGTTTTGATTTTGATTTTAATATGTGTTATGTTGTATGGTTTTCGTATATTTATAATAAAATAGAGTTCCAGCTCCAGAAGCGTCCAGTAAAGCTGCTGCAGTTAAAAAGCTTTCATAAGGATCGAGCTTGGCGGTCCACTGCAAGGTGTCCTACCGCCAGTCACAGCCCCTGTGACTTGGGGTGCCTCCCCGATGCTCTTCACTGAGTGTCCCAGGGGGTCCGAAGCATTTCCTTTGAAAAAATTAAGTGTCCAAACAACAGGTGGTGTCGCTTGCTTAACAGCTGGGTTAATCCGCTGACTAGCAGACACTAATTTTAAAATCAATGCAGCGAAGTCTGAGGCCTCGATGTTTCCCTCCCAAATCCATACAGGATTCCATCCAGTCCAACTTTCCCTTTGCCTGGCCCTCACAGGGTATCAAATACTTAGGAATTCGTATTCATAGAGACCTCTCCCGTCTATTTTTCTTAATTTTGGGCCCTTTATTGAACAACTCCATAGAGATCTTACTTCTTGGACGGTGAAGGATTTTTCCTGGTTCGGCAGAATAAATACACTAAAAATGAACGTCCTACCTAAACTCTTATACCTCTTCTAAACCATTCCCGTGGTAATTCAGATTTTTTGAAAAGACTACGCAGTAGCTTTTGCAGATTTATCTGGGCAAGTGTGGGTCCACGCATTCGGGGTGACGTTCTGATCAGACACAAACAAATGGGGGGCTTTAGCCTTCCGGATTGTAGAAGGTGTTACATGGCAGCAGTACACGCTAGAATCCTCGACTTTTTCCTTCATTCGGAGAGGAAATTGTGGGTCCAAATAGCTCAATCCATTTGTCCTAAAGCTCTTACCACTCTCCCATGGTGCGCCCATTTAATTGTCCCCTCTCTTGGCCTCATGTCATATAGTACTTATGCCACTGCTTTGCCTTTGAGATCCCCAAAAAAAATCTTATCCTCAATCGACCCCCAGGGCCCCTTGCTCCCGATTTCAGATAATCCAGATTTCCCACCAGGACTATATGCAAATAGATTTCTCGGTTCAAATAAATCCCATCCAATATTATTTTCTCATGTCATCTCCAATACTTTGCTGCTCCCCCTCAATGACTTGTTACAGGGAAGAGCCACTTCCCCGAAAATATAGCCAGCTACAACACTTCTATTCAACTGTGAAGAAGCGCACACATCTTCATAGAGATCTCACAAACTTTGAAAAATTGAGCCTATCATTGCCACCCCCTACACACTCCATCTCCCTACTGTATAATCTCCTCATTGCCCAGGTAACTGACAGTAGGCCAGGATTCTGCGGTGCATGGGAAAGGGAACTGGGGAAGTCCTTCTCTGACTCACAATGGGATAAATGTTTCTTCCTAACACATAAAACCTCAATAGGGTCCAAAGCTCAGGAAACCTCCTTCAAAATTAGCTCTTGATGGTACCGGGTACCAGCAGTCCTTCATAGATGGTATCCAGTGGTCTCAGATAGATGTTGGAGATGTGGGGAGGGGGAAGGGACAATGTCACACATATGGTGGGCATGCCCTATAATAAATGCATTTTGGGCAAAGGTGGTTCCCATGATTGAGAAAATAACTGGTTTGACTATCCCTAATACGCCAGAAGCCCTCCTTTTATCAATGTTACCAATAAGTAAACGCAGCTCATCAATAGGCTACCTAATACAGGCGGCTAAGAAGGTCATTCCACGAAACTAAGCAGAGACCCACCCACTGTGGAGAAATGGTTTGCGCAGTTCTCCCTCCTTAATAGGATGGAGCATCTGATTGCCATCTCACTGGCTGATGTTGATAGATACTGTGTGATTTGGAGGAATTGGATTGATTTGCAAAACTCTGACGCCTACGATCTAGCCCCCAACTAAAGTTATCCGTGATGTTGGTACAACAATGATCATAATCGCACTCTATTGATTGGTGGTCTGCCGTGGTCCGCTCCCTCTCTCTCTATCTTTCATATGGAAAAATACATGCTTGATCTGGATATTGATGGAAAACCCTCCCTGTACCCCCAATGTACTGTCGTTATGCATACATTTATAGTTATACTACCCCTTTTACTATGTATATTGTATTTTCTTGTACTTTTTCACCACAAAAATAAAAAATAAATTGAATTTAAAAAAAAAAAACTGTAATTAGATCTACAGCTGGTGGCTACTCCACTGACTAGCAGACGCTGAAGCTTTGGAGCAGACCTCTGATTCCCAGGCTATAGTATGAGTAAACAGCTCTTCACACTCAACCATCTGTGTTACCCCAAGCCATAGTGTATATAGTTTTTTACGGTTAAAAGGTGGGGGAAAGACCCAACCCACCTGTAATTGACGATGCCAACGTCACGTAAAACAGAAACAATTGCAATAAGCGGGCACCACCTTAAGTATCAATATAATAGGGATCACTCCTTGCATGTGAGAAAATACTAGTGGGTCCTGGACTCATATGCCGGCCTCAATGGAAATATCATTCCTTCCTGTTGGTATACTTTGATCTGCCCTTCTCCTTATTTGTCTATCTGACTTTTGGTTGCATTTGGTCCTTCTGGGCTATTCTGAGATCTCTACACCAGATGGTCAGGTTATTTAATGATCGATATAGGTATGTTAGGTTTCTCAGTTATTCATACTTGCATTTTAGGGCAATTTATTATTTTCCTCTTTCCATGCAATTAATGATGGTGACAACAGGAGTCTAGGTGCACAGCTAATTTTTGATTGGGGTGTTATCTTTTATTGTTAGGTACTAAGATTGGCATATGAGTATTTAGAGTATTTTACTCTCTATTGTGTTGGACTTTTTTTTACACTATGTGTGTTTTTAACTGTTTTTAATTAGGTGTGTGTTTTTCTTTTTTGTACTTCAATAAATTGTTATACTATATTTATTCCTTTGTGATTAATTTCTTTTGGTGATCCCCATTTATGTGCATGTGTCTTGCTTTTGTAACGTCACGTAAAACACAGCAAGGGGACTCCAAAAAGAGTCTCCATTTTTTCCAAAAATTTGGGGCACAGACACCACTTAAGTGGCATCAAGTGCCCCAGAGTTGCTTAAAACGTTGGTGAGGTGATTTTAACAAATCTTCAAGCTTTCACTCTCCCCAGGATGACACAGGGGTAGAAAAGTCCTTGCAGATCCATGATTTGTTCATCTTTATGAACGTGAGTCTGTCTACATTGTCAGTGGACAGCCGCGTGCGCTTTTCTGTCAGCACACCACCAGCAGCGCTGAACACACGTTCAGAGAGAACGCTTGCTGCAGGGCATGACAAGATCTCCAAGGCGTGAGTGGCGAGCTCCAGCCATTTATCCAGATTGGAAGTCCAAAAAGAACAAGGGTCCAGTGACACAGTCATGGCTTCCATGTTCAGTTGGAGATACTCCTGTACCATCGTCTCTAGGCGTTGACTATGTGTCTGACTTCTTGTCTCCTGTGGCCTTGCAAAGAATGGGCTAAAAAAGTGGTGAAAGGATTCTACAAAATTGCTGCTAACACCAGCAGATACTGTGTTTCTGTTATGGTTTGAGTGCTGAAGACTCGACAGTCCCATGGTTGGCAAGTTAGAACTGTGAGATTCACTACGTGCACCACTGGTGTTTTGTGGACAAGCACATGTAAGATTCTGCAACAGTCTCTACTGATACTCCTGCATGCGTGAATCCCTTTCTATGGCAGGAATTATTTCGGCAAATTTACTTTTGTACCGGGGATCTAACAGTGTGGCTACCCAGTAGTCAGGATTATTTCGAATTCTGACAATTTCGAGGGTCATGTTGCAGGTAGTGCAGAAAGAAGGCACTCATGTGTCTTGCGCATCCACGAGCACCAAGTCCCTGTTGTGTTGGTCGCGAGGTAAGAATCATGCTTCCTTCCTCTGCCCTCTCCCCCCAACCTCGCACAACAGAAATGTGATCAAGGTCTCCTGTTATGTTTAGGTAGCTGAGGAGAAAAAGCAAAAACAGAAATACACCAGAGAGGCTGAAACCTATTGGACTGCAGTAACCTGAACTAACCACACAACTAGAGGTAGCCGTGGAGCGTTCCTACGTTGATCCTAGACGCCTCATCACAGCCTGAGAGATAGCTTTCCTCTTTCTGCCTTTAGGTGTATTATCTGCCCCGGAGCAGATCCCCAAAGAAAATAGGAAGCCCCCAAACATGTAATGGCGGTTAGACAAGAAGAAGCACGGACACAGACAGAAAATAGAATGAGCAAACGCTGGGGCCCAATCTGTCTAGACAGAAAAGTACAGGAAAGGATTCTCACTGCAATCCAAAAAAAACCCTAAAAAATACCAACTCTTCTGATTGCAAAAACACCTGAGATCACACGATCTCTACCACCTAAATCAGATCTCTGGTGTAACAAAACTAAGCCGCAGCCACTGAAAAAACAGGAAAAAGCAAATGAACAAATAACAGCGGCTTCAGATAAACTGAGAGGAGCTCAGGCCCCCAGGAGGGGACCCGGCTGACCTCCACAGAAGTGCAGGGAACTATGCAAAAAGCAAGCACAAAAATAAAAGCAGAAAATATCTTATCTGAAAGCAGAAGATGCAGGCAAGACTCAGCAAATTTCCAAATGAACCAGGAACCACAATTGAGACAAGAACAATTGATCACTGGTGACCATCATGGGAGGGAACCTCCCTTATATCAGTCCAGTCCATGATCCCAGATTGCCATTCCTCGCTGTGAGGTTCAGTATTGTCTGCAACCACCAGAGGGAGCCTCTTCTCAGAAACCATCTCCAGCACATTCATAACAGTCTCCTCATCTGATGAGTCTTCCATACCCATCGCCAGTTCGTCCTCCACTTCTTCCTGGGCTTCTGCACCTTCCTCACTAGTTTGACTGCTACCATGCGCCCTGGTTAATCCCTCTCCCCCACCCTCCCATGCCAGCCGCCTTGGTGCTGTCGAACATCTGGACCTTGCAGATGTTAGCCCTTCCGCATACAACTCCTCCTCCTCTTCTTCCTCCACCTCTTGTCCCACCACCTGACTCCGAATTCTGTTTAACATGTGCTCCAGCATGTAAATCACCGGAATAGTCATGCTGATAATGGCATCGTCAGCACTAAACATCTTTGTGGCCATTTCAAAACTATGCAGAAGGGTGCATAGGACCCTGATCTGAGACCACTCCTCCAGCGTGATTTGCCCCACCTCTGGATCTCGTTGGCCCAGGCTATAAGTAAGAACGTATTATACCAGGGCTTGTCGGTGCTGCCACAGTCACTGCAACATGTGCAGAGTTGCATTCCACCGTGTTGGCACATCGCATTTTAGCCGGTGAAGTGGCAGGCCCAACGACTTCTGTAGAGATGTAAGTCGCTGAGCTGCGGGATGCGAATGGCGAAAGTGAGCACACAGCAACCGTATCCTCTGCAGAAGGCCATGTAGTCCGGGATAGTGGGCTAAAAATTGCTGGACAACAAGGTTCAACATGTGAGCCATACAAGGCACGTGTGTGACATTGCCCCCGTGAAGGGCCACACCCAGGTTTGCTGCATTGTCGCACACAGCCTTCCTGGTTGCAGGTCCAGTGGAGACAACCATTCCTGAAACTGGTTCTCCAGAGCTGACCACAACTCCTCAGCTGTGTGACTCACATTTCCCAGACATTTCAACGGAAAAAAAACCGCCTGATGACCTTGAGCCCTGCTGCCAGCATAGCAAGGAGGTGTGCAGGATCCCTTCTGCGCAGTTAGAAAGCCGGTGGCGTGACCTGACAGGCTTTGGGTGCAGTTGGAGGACCGAGAGGAGGTTGAGGAGGCAGAAGCAGTGGAGGAACTTCGAGATAAAGAGGATTGACGCACAACTCGTGGGGACAGAAGACTTGGACAGCAGCCCCTTGTCCTACTGTCACCATAGTTACTAAGTGCCCAGTCAGCAACATCTAATGCCCCTGTCCATGCCTACTCGTCCAAGTGTTTGTGGTGAAATGCACCCTGTCACACACTGAGTTTCTCAAAGAAGCGGTGATGTTGTGTGCGACATGCTGGTGGAGCGCAGGCACACCTTCCTTTGAGAAGTAGTGCCGACTTGGCATCTGGTACTGGGGCACTGCGACGGACATAAGGTCTCGAAAATCCTCTGTGTCCACCAGGCGGAAAGGCAGCATTTCTGTAGCCAAGAGCTTGCAGATGGTGAAATTCAACCTCTTAGCTTTCTCATGGCTAGGAGGAAATGGTCTTTTACTTGTCCACATCTGAGGGACCGAGGGCTGGCTGTTGTGCATAGACGGGGTTGAGTAGGGTGTCCCCGGACAGCTGACGGTCTGTGAGGAAGATGCAGGTGCAAAAGTTAGGTTGCCTTGATCCAAAGGTGGTGCTCTCGATGTCGGAGAGTGCTCAACACCAGCTGGTGTTTCCACTTCGAAATGAAATGATGACCTGCCAATCAGACTGGCTGTTGCGGGAAAAGAGGTGCCAGGTCTGAGTCTCAAAACAGGTCTGACTGCTGTCCCCCCAGTCACAGAGGATGAAAAGGCCGCGGATGCACAAGATGGGGCAGACGGTGGTTGGCCCGGCCCGCTAGGCCGCATTGTAGCACAGTGAGCTTGCCACAGCAGCTGATGCTTCATATCCATGTGACGGTTCATGCATGAAGTACTCAAACTATGGATTTTTTGGCCTCTACTTAGCTTTTGGTCACAAATGTTACTGATAACACGAGTTGGGTCATCCTTATTGATCTGAAAAAATGCCCAGGCTATGCAAGGCTTAGAACCCATGCGACCTGAAGAGCCACCACGACTTGTGGTCAAGGCAGAGTTGTGTTTGAGGATGCAGTTTGTGACGTGCTTATAGTACTACGTCTCTGTCCAGGAAGGCGCAACCTGACCTCGTCGTCACTAGAATCCTCCTCCACCTCCTCTGCTGACCTCATCGACTGGCTGACTGCGGGTTGACAGTAAGTGGGATCTGCAACCTCGTCATCATCACCCTGTGTGTTCTCACACCCGTTGTCCTCAGAGCCAACCTCTTCCTGCCCTGACAAAGAACTCAAGTTGTCACTGAAATGAGGTATTTGAGTCTCATGATTGTCTTCCTCATTGTCTCCACCAACAGGAGTTACAATTTGGGAACGAGGGTCTACATTATGCTCAGAAACTTCTTCATCTGGTCCTGGATCCGACTTATAAGGATTCTGGGCATCAATGCAGATCATTTCCTCGTCTGGATTCACAGAAGCTGTGGAGACGACCTCTGATTCCCAGGCTATAGTATGAGTAAACAGCTCTGCAGACTCAACCATCTGTTCTACCCCATACTCAGACGGGCAGCTGGAGACTTGGGAGCTGTGAGGAAGCAAGTGCGATTGGGGTGACACCGCTGAGGACTGGAGTATTTGTGATGTTGAGGTGGAGGAGAGCCGACTTAAAGGAGCACTTGATTTCTGTTGATGCACCTGCTGTTTTTGTGCCTCATCTGGAATTTGTAGCGATGGCCGTGGCCGTAAGAAAGGGATTGTATCACATTGTCCACTAAAAGAAGTAGACATCTTAGTTTGGCTGGAAGATGGTCTTTCTTCTGCAGATGTTACTGTTGCTTTAACAGCTACCCCACGGACACAACCTTTTTTTCCCTTCCCAACACGCCTATTCCCCTTTCCACCAGCAGCAGGCCTTTTGCCACTCATTTTGGTGGTTAACTAATTGACTACTCTTGAGTTGTTTGCACAAAAAACGATGGATGGAAACCGAGCAGAGCTGAGTGACCAATTTGTGATACTAGCCCAATAGAATTGGCTGGGTTAGAAGCAGTAAAACAATTTTATTAGATATACAGGTGGTGGAGCTTAGTATAGATGGCCTAATAGAATGAGTAACACAGACTGCTACTATGCCCAAAATTATTGTCCAGGCAAGATGCAGATAAAAATTATTACCGTATTTTTCGGACCATAAGACGCACTTTTTTTCCTCCAAATTTGGGAGGAAAGTGTGGGTGCGTCTTATGGTCGGAATGTAACGTGGGGAGGGGGGCAGCGGTGGATTGGGATCACAGGAGGCAGGAAAATATCCCCTCCGCTGCAGGAATCCAGCACTGGGGAAACCACTGGTCCCGATACTTAAGTGCAGTGAATATTAATTAGCCGCTTCCCCGCCCACCTATCAGCTGAGCAGTGAGCGGGTAGCAGCAAATGACAGAGCCACATGATTCCCCAGCGCCTGATTCCTGCAGCAGCCGGGAGATGTGTGTTGGAAGGAGAAGGAGGCGACAGGAGCAGAGTGCAGCAGGAGGCATCGCATACCTGACAGCACAGGGGCTGTGCTGATGCGATGCTGAATGCTCCTGTGGAGGACCTGTGATGAGGTCATGAAGAGGGCGGGCTGGAGCATCACATGACCACACAAAGCCCTGGCTCTTCATGATGTCATCACAGGTCCTTCAGACACACTGTACAAGAAAAAAATAATTAAAAGGTTAGTAATACAGCACATTAAAAAGCACTCTGCCATCCTGTGGTGGACTATAATTCCCAGCATGCCATAGGATCTGCAGGACATGCTGGGAGTTATAGTTCTCCCATGGGATCTTAAAGCAGCACTCCAGTGTTATCAGTGCTGGAGTGTGGCTTTAAATATAAGCCCTATGCCCCCATTCTTAGGCCGTGGTCACACATGCAAGAAATTTGCACGATTTTTGTGCGAATCTCTCGCATGAACACCCGGCACTGCCGCCGGCACTCGGACCGGAGCGTGCGGCTGCATGTTTTTCTATGCAGCTGCACGCTCCAGTCTGAGCGCCAGCGGCAGTGCCGGGTGTTCACGAGAGAGATTCGCACAAAAATCGTGCAAATTTCTCGCATGTGTGACCCCGGCCTTATACTCACCCTCCAGCGTCTTCACATAGTAGTTTACAGACACAACACTGGTCCCGCAGCACCATCTTCTACCCGTAGCTTCCTACAGAATAACATGCTATTATATATAATAGCACCACATATAATAGTATGTTATTTATGTTATTAAATATTTTACCACATTTTTTGCTTCAAATATATTTTCCCTATTTTCCACCTCTAAAACCTGGGTGCGTCTTATAGTCCGGTGTGTCTTATAGTCCGAAAAATACGGTAGTTATTTCAATGCTGGTGGAGCTTAGTATAGATGGTCTAATAAAATGAGTACCACACACTGCTACTATGCCCAAAATTAGTGTCCAGGCAAGATGCAGATAAAAATTATTATTTCTTTCAACGCTGGTGGAGCTTTGTATAGATGGCCTAATAGAATGAGTACCACACACTGCTACTATGCCCAAAATTATTGTCCAGGCAAGATGCAGATAAAAATTATTATTTCTTTCAACGCTGGTAGAGCTTTGTATAGATGGCCTAATAGAATGAGTACCACACACTGCTACTATGCCCAAAATTATTTTACAGGCAAGATGCAGTAAAAAATTATTAGTTATTTCAACGCTGGTGGAGCTTAGTATTGATGGCCTAATAGAATGAGTACCACACACTGCTACTATGCCCAAAATTCTTTTACAGGCAAGATACAGCTAAAAATTTATATACACAAAAAACCCCACAGGCAAATGATCCTGTGTTTTTTTTGCGTATATTAATTATTTCTGTGTTTTCACAGCGTTCCCCTATCCTACTATGGACTTTCGTGCACGTGACCAAACGTGGCGCAAATTAATTGATGATTCATTACAGGATGGACCAGATGTATGTTCTGGGGATCCAATAGGGACCTACAGGTTCTAATCAATCAATTTAAAGAATTACTTAGAAGGCGTACTCGTATATGGTGGAATCATGTTTTTTTGGATAGATACCTTGCTAGGGACCTCATACTTAGGGGTCTCAGGATACAAGTTTTTCCTTTGTTTCCTACCCTAGACGAGGGTTTCAAAAACAATTGGGAGATACTTGCTAACACATGTTCAAAGGGTTCTTGGAACTGCTCAAAGATATGAATGAAAAATCCATCGCTTCACTTGAATCCGAAATGGAGGAAATACAAGTGAAACTCCGCAAAGAGATGAGTGGAGATGCACTAAAAAAGTTCAATGAAGAGATGGATGTTCTGTCCCATAAATGGGCTCAGGAAATACAAACAACTAAATCCAAAAAAATTAAAAGGGATGTGGATGACAAAATTAATTCACGCGTCTACAGATGGCGGAACATAAGCGATCGATCCCGATCCCAATATAGAGGCTCGTCATTTTCAAGATCTAGGTCCACATCCATGAGATCTAATACATCTGAGGATGAGCAAGTACCCTCAAGAACCCCTTTGTTCAGTGGCGCTAATGAACTGCCGGCTCATCCAGACGGATTGCGACGAGACAGGCCACTAAAAACAAAACTAATACGTCTACACCGACTCAGGCCCGGGGGGGAACAGGTACTCAATTTATCTAATCATACTCTCACTGATGTTCAATTGAGAGTCCTTTCTAAAGGTCTCTCATTTTCACCGACTATTCATTTCATTTTTTCACAGCCCTGAAGGACCTGCACTTATTCTCACGTAAATTGCTTCTTAAGACTATACATTGCAAAAAGATCCGGCAGGATGCTATGAGTGAGGTCGAGAGAGAGACTCTTCAGGATTTGGAGGACCTCCTTGGCGAACAGGCTGAACCCAGTACAAGTAGGTTTCCGCCTTCTTTGTTTCCCAGATGAACAAGGTTTCCCCCCTTGTCCCTCAGTCCGGCCATTGAGATTTTCACCCAGCTGGTGAGTGAAGATCTTAACCACTAGGAGACGTTTTGACAACTTGAGACATGATGAACGACTCACTAGTGCACAACTTCAGTCCCTCTCATACGTTGTTTTCAAACCGGCGGACAAGGGGGGAAACATTGTAGTCTGGCCTCACAATAAGTATGAACGGGAGGCACTTCGCCAATTGAGGGATACTAATACCTACACTCAACTTACCTCCAATCCCCTGAATTCTTTCTCTCTCTGCCTCCTAAGCATTCTCACCAAGGCCATGGATGATCAAATTATCACTAAAAATTTTTTGATGGGTTGTCAATCAAATGTCCCAGGGTCCCCACCTTTTATCTCTTACCTAAAGTCCACAAAGATGCCCTCGACCCTCCAGGGCGTCCCATAGTCTCGGGTATTGATGGCCCATGTGATCGGATTTTCCAATTTATTGATATTTATCTGAAACCGCTAGTGGAGACCTTGCCATCACATCTACGTGACACTACGGACACCCTGGCTAGGATGGACGGCATCCTTGTGGACTCGAACACCTGGTTGGTGATTGCCGACGTGGAGAGCCTGTACACGTGTATCGACCACACTCTGGGGCTCGGTGCGGTCCGCTTCTTCCTCGGGACGTCCGACCTGGGCGGCCCCTTGTGTGAGTTCATCCTCGAGCTGCTGCACTATGTTCTCACCCACAACTTTTTGTTTTCAAAGACCAATTTTATTTGCAGATGCGCGGCACAGCCATGGGCGCGGCTTGTGCGCCTTCGTATGCAAATCTTCTCCTAGGCTTCTGGGAACGGTCCATCTTTGGCGACGGGGGTGTACCGGCCGCATCCCATGTGCTGTGCTGGCATCGCTATATTGATGATATTTTGTTCCTGTGGGATGGGACGGTGCAGCAGCTCGGGGAGTTCATGGGGACGCTGAATCGGAATACTTCCAACATTCGATTAACATACAATTATGACCAGAAGAGAATCAGCTTCCTCGACATTGTCTTGGAGGTTGATAGCTCTGGTCATATCCAAACTGACGTATATCGTAAACCTACAATCCTTCCACCATTAGGGCCGTCCCGGTTGGGCAATTCTTAAAGGATGAGGCGGATCTGTTCATCTGAAGTTCGGTTTGAGGCACAGGCCTCTGACCTTACATCTCGCTTTCGTGCCCGCGGTTATTCTAACAGATGTATTAAAAAAGGTTATCTTAGGGCCAGGGCAACTCCGCGCGACAGTCTTTTGAGATCAGGTGGGACCCGTCCACCATCTTATGGACAGGCACCCATCAGATTTATTTCGACATATAACCATGGCTGGGAGGATTTGAGGCGGATCCTTCAAAAACATTGGGCAGTTTTGGGTGCTGAACCCTCCCTGGGTCCTGTTCTCGGTGATTCTGTGGCAATGACGGCCAGGAGAAGTAAGAATCTCAATGACCTTCTCGTCAAAAGCCATTATGTCCCCCCTCTGATCAATCCTTTCAGGTCTCGGGGTCCCACATTGGGATCATTTCCATGCGGTCGCTGTCTTGCCTGCACAAATGTCCCGCGCTGCTTCAACTTCCAGTCCTCTGATGGCAATAGAACTTTTACTATCCGTCATCGGATCACATGTAACACTACAAATGTAGTATACTATGCCACTTGTAGTTGTGCGAAAATATATGTGGGCCTTACCTCTAGAGAGCTGAGGATTAGGGTGCGGGAGCATGTGCTGGACATTTGTGCGGCCAGGACAGCGGCCGACCCTACTACTCTCAAAACCATACCACGGCATTTCTTTTATCACCATAACTCTGACCCTTCCTCTTTTATGGCAAGAGGAATTGATTGTATCCATTTAGGTGTGCGAGGAGGTGACTTTAAAAAAGCCCTTGCACGGGCTGAGGCTAAATGGATTGTCACATTAAATACTATGACCCCGTCTGGGCTCAATGAGTCTATATCGTTTACCTCTTTCTTGTGATCCCTTATGTGAGATATCCCTGACATGTATCTACCGGCATTGATTCCCAGTTATTATTTTCTTATTTTTCTGTTTTTTGTTGTTTTTTTCTTTATTTTCCATTTATTTTTTTTTACTTGCATGCCTTTCCCAGTGTTGGATCCCCTTTCCGGATCATTATCCGGGTATATTTAATTGTTTTAATCCTTTTCTTATTTGTGTAAATTTCAATTTTTAATTTCTTGCATTATTCTTTCTATATCCAGTCGGACCTTGTGCCTATGTGAACTGCTTTGTATGGATTATTTATCTTTCCTGCTAGAGGTTCCTGCTTGTCTGCATATTCCATCATCATCCTTCCCGTCGTCCATGATCTGCAATTATCCTAATATATATAGTTATGTCTGTTGTAGTTATTGTTATTATAAATAATACACTGCTTTATTGGGATATTATTGTGTCTGTGATTGGCCCTGTATTGTGTCAGCGATTGGCCTCGGGATGGTATTATACTGTATATATTTACTATCTATATCCTTATTCTATTAGTGGTTTAGTGGTGTGTGCGCGTGCGCTTTGCTGCTCCCTCTCCCTGCGATGCTGGAGGCGTCTCGGCGGCCCCATACATGTGCGCAGGTCATCTCCTGCTCTCATGTCTGGGGTCTGACGTCTTCTTGCTTCCGGGACCTGTGGAGCGCATTGCACATGCGCCGCCTCCAGCGCCGCTATTGGTCCGGTCTATACCATGTGACTAGATCACATGAGGTTAAAAGGTCCTTGTACCTACCATGGTCAGGTTCCCCTTGAAAAAGCGGTGCATCCTGCACGCGAAATGTGCGTCGGGGGTCTCTCTATACTCGGCCCAGGGACACTCACGTGCTCCACTTTACCTGGTGAGTTATTTGGTGTCTTGGCTCTTTTTGTTCATATGGATACTATTGCCCTTACTGTGACTTAGGATCCAAGCACCAGCAGCTCTGCCTGTGTAACATATGCTGTAATTCATGCACTTGCACTTTTTAACCCATATTTATCTTGATATATTACCTTATACATGAAGTAGCACTGTGGGTTAATTTCCCTGTGGTACATTCTGGCCCAGGGACACCCACGGTGCTCCACTTTACCTGGTGAGTTACCGTATATACTCATGTATAAGCCGACCCGTGTATAAGCCGACCCCCCTAATTTTGCCACAAAAAAACTTGGAAAACTTATTGACTCGCGTATAAGCCGGGTGTATAAGTTGCCGTCCTGCTCTGTGCTCCCCCATCCAGCTCTGTGCGCCCCCATTCTCCTGTGCTCCCCTCCTCCTGCTCCATTATCCTGTCCTGCTCGTGCTTTCCATCCTCCCCCGTCCTGCTCCGTGCTCCCTCATCCAGCTCTGCACTCCCCCATTCTCCTCTGTGCCCCCCCCGTCCTGCTCCGTGCTCTCCGTCCTCCCCCCATTCTGCTCCGTGCTCTCCGTCCTCCCCCCATTCTGCTCCGTGCTCTCCGTCCTCCCCCTGTCCTGCTCCGTGCTCTCCGTCCTCCCCCCTGTCCTGCTCCGTGCTCTCCGTCCTCCCCCGTTCTGCTCCGTGCTCTCCGTCCTCCCCCCGTTCTGCTCCGTTGAAGCGCTTCCCACGGCTGTGGGGCGTCGGGACATGGCATAGCTTGCCTAGCTAGCCAATGCTCCCACGCCGCCAGTCCACGACGACGTGAGGCATGGGTCCCAGATGGTAAGAGAATGTGGACCCACTGGACCACGGAGGGAGACCCGGGCCTGCCCGGACTAGGGAAGGGCAGCGACCGGGATCCGTGGCAGCTGAGCATGTGGGCAAGGTGGCGACCTGCAGGACTAGACAACACCGCACAACTTCAGGTAAGAAGAAACATAAAGTTTACTTAAAGAAACACAGTACATAAAACAGAACATAAGACCGGGCTCCCGATTCCGCACATCAGAGAAGGGTACACGACTCAGGATCATAGACGAGTGCTGGAGGACATCACGGGTAGATGCAGTCCAGGGTTATCTGGCACGGACATACTTGGACGGCCTCTCTCTCAGGCCTTAGGCGTAGCACAGGCTCAGCAGGAGAACATCAGACACCGACCTCAGACAGACTTCAGACGATGGCGGGGTCATCACGGGTTGATGAAGTCCAGGATCATCTGGCACGGGCATACTAGTATGGCCTCACTCTCAGGCCTCGGGCGTAGCACAGGCTCAGCAGGAGAACATCAGACACCGGCCCAGGACGAACGTCAGACGATGGCGGGGTCATCACGGGTTGATGAAGTCCAGGGTCATCTGGCACGGGCATACTAGGACGGCCTCTCTCTCAGGCCTCAGGCGTAGCACAGGCTCAGCAGGAGAACATCAGACACCGACCCAGGACAGACGTCATCACAGGGTAGACCAAGGAGGAACCGGCAGGACAGGCAGGTTGTCACGGCAAGTGACCAAGGCAGTCTCTGGGACAGGCAGGTTGTCACGGCTAGTGACCAGGGCAATCTCTGGGACAGGCAGGTTGTCACGGCAAGTGACCAGGGCAGGCAGGTTGTCACGGCAAGTGACCAGGCAGGCAGGTTGTCACGGCAAGTGACCAGGCAGGCAGGTTGTCACGGCAAATGACCAGGGCAGGCAGGTTGTCACAGCAAGTGACCAGGGCAGGCAGGTTGTCACGGCAAGTGACCAGGCAGTCTCTGGGACAGGAAGGTTGTCACGACAAGTGACCAGGCAGTCTCTGGGACAGGCAGGTTGTCACGGAAAGTGACCAGGGTAGTCTCTGGGACAGGCAGGTTGTCACGGCAAGTGACCAGGCAGTCTCTGGGACAGGCAGGTTGTCACGACAAGTGACCAGGCAGTCTCTGGACAGGCAGGTTGTCACGGCAAGTGACCAGGCAGTCTCTAGACAGGCAGGTTATCACAGTAAGTGACCAGGCAGTCTCTAGACAGGCAGGTATATACGACCTGATATGGTGGAGCCTCCAGGTAGGCTGCAGTCGGATGGCAGATGATCGCTCCCAGGTGAGCAGGCAAGAGCCGGGGATCTCTGCAGATGATGTCCGAACTTCCGGATGGAGCTGCAGTCGGATGGCAGATGATCGCTCCTAGGTGAGCAGGCAAGAGCCGGGGATCTCTGCAGATGACGTCCGAACCTCTGGAAGGAACTGCAGACGGATGGCAGACAGGCAAGCCGACAGGTAACAGACAGGTAACTGGAATCAGGAGCTGATGGCTGAAACAGAGTTAGACTGCACAGGAACACGGATTGGATCTCAGAGAGTCAGGAACACAGACAGGAACACGGACTGGGTCTCAGGGAGTCAGGAACACGGACAGGAACATGGATTGAATCACAGGAACACGGACTGGAACACAGGCCTCGGACTCCGGACATCTGGCACCGATCAGCAGGCTCCGGACATCTGGCAATGATCGGCAGGATCCGGACATCAGGCAGGAAGGATAGGATCCGGACATCTGGAAGTGGTCGTCGGACATCGGACATCAGGCCATGGTCATCAGGCATAGGATCCGGACATCTGGCAGCGACCTGAAAAGGAACCCCAGCGGTCTGGTGCAAGCCCCGCCAGGCTCAACGGGAGCTGGCCGGGATTGCACAGAGGCTGAGCACACACCGGACTCCTCCTTCCAAGATGAACTCAGGTTATATAGCAAGGATTCACAGTCACTGGCACAGGGTTCTGGACACAGCAGGATTTCAGGAACATAACACAGAGGACACAGTTCAGAAAGTCAGGTACAGGATGCGATCCAAGATCAGGGGTTCAGGTAATTAGACACAGCAGGAACAGGCCTGGATATACAGCCTCCAGGAACGGCGATCTGGGTAATCAGCCCCCAGCATAGGCGGAAACACAAGACACAATTCAGACATTCAGGTACCGGGTTTGATCCAGGATCAGGGAACAAGACACAGCAGGAACAGGGAATCAGCTCTCCAGAGCTGATCAACTTCAGAGCAGGAACTGAACACACAACCACATACGGCTAGGTTCAGGGATTCAGTGTGGATTCAATGCGAAGCTCTGGCAACGCCCACTAGGGCTGGGGAACTTTATATATGAGCTGCTTCACAGCGATAGGCTGGAGCAGTAACTCTAGTAAACACCCAATCCACATAAAAGCAGGACAGGTGTGGGCCCGCCCCCTATGCAGAGCCAGACAGCACAACACAGAGGGAACCCAACAATGGCTGCCGCCAACCACGCAGTAAGTCATGCACCACTGCAGAGGACTTTTCAAGCTACGGACGGCTTTCACAGCAAGTCAGGAACCGCACATGCGGGCGGTCATGCAAAGCAGCGGAGCCACTCACGCAAGTACGGGTACGCAGCAGAGCCGGGAACTGAGCAGCATCCATATAGGTAACAGACAACAGTATCCCAGCTGGTTAGGGGAAAGGAGCAAAAGGGTTAATGCAAAAAACATGCAAAGTAACGCTGGAAAACAAAGTACAGACAATACCAGCGTTACAGTATCCCCCTCCTCAGGCCCCCTCTTCTGAAGACCCAAGTAAAAAAAAAATTCCCCAGAAAAATTCACTTGGGTTTGGCGGTAAGTCCCATAGTTCACAATATGGCAGCAGAGTTAATAGCTCGAAAAGTCCGAACCGCTGACCAAGCGGGGAATCGAGCCATCTAGTCCACTTACCCTGTGGGGACCAAGTAGTCTAGTTCACACATCAGGTGGAGCTTGGAGAAAGTCCTGCAGACCGCACATGCTCAGCGGAGTCCATGGCCAGAGCTTACTGAAGCGCTTCCCACGGCTGTGGGCGTCGGGACATGGCATAGCTTGCCTAGCTAGCCAATGCTCCCACGCCGCCAGTCCACGACGACGTGAGGCATGGGTCCCAGATGGTAAGAGAATGTGGACCCACTGGACCACGGAGGAGACCCGGGCCTGCCCGGACTAGGGAAGGGCAGCGACCGGGATCCGTGGCAGCTGAGCATGTGGGCAAGGTGGCGACCTGCAGGACTAGACAACACCGCACAACTTCAGGTAAGAAGAAACATAAAGTTTACTTAAAGAAACACAGTACATAAAACAGAACATAAGACCGGGCTCCCGATTCCGCACATCAGAGAAGGGTACACGACTCAGGATCATAGACGAGTGCTGGAGGACATCACGGGTAGATGCAGTCCAGGGTTATCTGGCACGGGCATACTTGGACGGCCTCTCTCTCAGGCCTTAGGCGTAGCACAGGCTCAGCAGGAGAACATCAGACACCGACCTCAGACAGACTTCAGACGATGGCGGGGTCATCACGGGTTGATGAAGTCCAGGATCATCTGACACGGGCATACTAGTATGGCCTCACTCTCAGGCCTCGGGCGTAGCACAGGCTCAGCAGGAGAACATCAGACACCGGCCCAGGACGAACGTCAGACGATGGCGGGGGTCATCACGGGTTGATGAAGTCCAGGGTCATCTGGCACGGGCATACTAGGACGGCCTCTCTCTCAGGCCTCAGGCGTAGCACAGGCTCAGCAGGAGAACATCAGACACCGACCCAGGACAGACGTCATCACAGGGTAGACCAAGGAGGAACCGGCAGGACAGGCAGGTTGTCACGGCAAGTGACCAAGGCAGTCTCTGGGACAGGCAGGTTGTCACGGCTAGTGACCAGGGCAATCTCTGGGACAGGCAGGTTGTCACGGCAAGTGACCAGGGCAGGCAGGTTGTCACGGCAAGTGACCAGGCAGGCAGGTTGTCACGGCAAGTGACCAGGCAGGCAGGTTGTCACGGCAAATGACCAGGGCAGGCAGGTTGTCACAGCAAGTGACCAGGGCAGGCAGGTTGTCACGGCAAGTGACCAGGCAGGCAGGTTGTCACGGCAAGTGACCAGGCAGTCTCTGGGACAGGAAGGTTGTCACGACAAGTGACCAGGCAGTCTCTGGGACAGGCAGGTTGTCACGGAAAGTGACCAGGGTAGTCTCTGGGACAGGCAGGTTGTCACGGCAAGTGACCAGGCAGTCTCTGGGACAGGCAGGTTGTCACGACAAGTGACCAGGCAGTCTCTGGACAGGCAGGTTGTCACGGCAAGTGACCAGGCAGTCTCTAGACAGGCAGGTTGTCACAGTAAGTGACCAGGCAGTCTCTAGACAGGCAGGTATATAACGACCTGATATGGTGGAGCCTCCAGGTAGGCTGCAGTCGGATGGCAGATGATCGCTCCCAGGTGAGCAGGCAAGAGCCGGGGATCTCTGCAGATGATGTCCGAACTTCCGGATGGAGCTGCAGTCGGATGGCAGATGATCGCTCCTAGGTGAGCAGGCAAGAGCCGGGGATCTCTGCAGATGACGTCCGAACCTCTGGAAGGAACTGCAGACGGATGGCAGACAGGCAAGCCGACAGGTAACAGACAGATAACTGGAATCAGGAGCTGATGGCTGAAACAGAGTTAGACTGCACAGGAACACGGATTGGATCTCAGAGAGTCAGGAACACAGACAGGAACACGGACTGGGTCTCAGGGAGTCAGGAACACGGACAGGAACATGGATTGAATCACAGGAACACGGACTGGAACACAGGCCTCGGACTCCGGACATCTGGCACCGATCAGCAGGCTCCGGACATCTGGCAATGATCGGCAGGATCCGGACATCAGGCAGGAAGGATAGGATCCGGACATCTGGAAGTGGTCGTCGGACATCGGACATCAGGCCATGGTCATCAGGCATAGGATCCGGACATCTGGCAGCGACCTGAAAAGGAACCCCAGCGGTCTGGTGCAAGCCCCGCCAGGCTCAACGGGAGCTGGCCGGGATTGCACAGAGGCTGAGCACACACCGGACTCCTCCTTCCAAGATGAACTCAGGTTATATAGCAAGGATTCACAGTCACTGGCACAGGGTTCTGGACACAGCAGGATTTCAGGAACATAACACAGAGGACACAGTTCAGAAAGTCAGGTACAGGATGCGATCCAAGATCAGGGGTTCAGGTAATTAGACACAGCAGGAACAGGCCTGGATATACAGCCTCCAGGAACGGCGATCTGGGTAATCAGCCCCCAGCATAGGCGGAAACACAAGACACAATTCAGACATTCAGGTACCGGGTTTGATCCAGGATCAGGGAACAAGACACAGCAGGAACAGGGAATCAGCTCTCCAGAGCTGATCAACTTCAG
>JARQOD010000004.1:244040978-244296322 GCA_033576555.1 Oophaga sylvatica | reverse complement strand
ATAGCTCGCTGTTCAAAAGAACGCATAAGAGAGATACAGTAACGTGGATTTTAGTTTGGCCACTAATTTGGACGCAAAATGGGAGATTTTAAAGAATTCGCAACTTGAATACATTTACAACAACTTCCAAAATGAAACTTTTTTATTTCATTCATTCTCAGGAAAAGACAAGTTTCATGTACGTCAACGTACTGTTGAAGGCCATCCTACTGTGAAGTAGTCAACCTACGTGAAGTTCAATCCTACTGTGAAAGGGTCACTCTTACTGTGAAGGCATCCTAACTGTGAAGTCATCCTATCGTGAAGGACATCTTACTGTGAAGGCCATCCTACTGTGAAGGTCCATCCTACAGTGAAGGGCCATCCCTACTTGAAGGTCATCCTACTGTGAAGGGCCATCCTACTGTGAAGGTCAACTTACTGTGAAGGCCATCCTACTTTGAAGGGTCATCCCTTATGTGAAGGTCATCCTACTGTGAAGTTCATCCACTGTGAAGGCCATCCTACTGTAAGGTCCATCCTACTGTGAAGGTCATCCTACCAGTGAAGGCCATCCTACTGTGAAGAGACTCGTTACTGTGGCGCCGCTCCCTACCATGCTGGCGGGGGGTTGGGCATGTTTCGGGGGTTGCCGTGGGTCTCGTGGCCTCGTCTCGTCTTGGTGGCGTGGGAAACTTTGAAAGGGGCGCTGCGCGGTCGATCCGGCTCAGGATTTGGCTGTTTTTTTTTTCGTTTTTTTTTTTGTTTCCCTAAAAACAACCCCCCCAACCTTGTATCCTGTTTTTAGTGATGTTGATGCATTTTGTCAGGCTTTGGGGTTATTGTACGATGAGCCTAATGTCACTGATCAAGCTGAAAAAGCCCTTTTTAGGCATTAAATCAGGGGCTTATGACGCTGAGTTATACTGTCCAAGATTCCGTAGGTGGGCAAGTCCTGAACAAATGGTGATGACGACAGCTTGGCAGCCCTTTTCCGTAAGGTCTGTGAGATAATGAGATAGATAATGGTGTGATTCCCTGTCCCCTCTGATCTCAATGATCTATGTCATAGCGATTCAATTTGACAGAACTTTTGCGTAGCGGAGAAGAATGCGTGGAATGGTGTTGCCTTGTGAACCGCTTCTGAAAACCCATCAGTGTGATAATTGGATGTCTGGGGCACAGCGTCATGAGTTTCGAAAGAGCAATGGGTTATGTTTCTACTGTGGTGAGCCTCTCATGCTATTTCAGTTCTGCCCTAAGCGGGGAATACGTTTTGCACCTCAGTTGTCTATGGTAGTGTTCAGACTAAGTTTTTTATTAACTGTCCCTCCTGATAATGCTCTCTGCCTCATTTTTCCTGCTCAGGCGTTGTTGATTCTGAGCACTGATTAACCTGAGTGGATTTATGAATTTTGCTAAACGTTGTGGGTTTTCCCTTGATACCATACAGAAGTCTATTCCCTAACTGGGATCGATTCTACCCCTTTGGCTTAGAATAAACCCCAGTATAATCTACTCAGGTGAAAATGAGGGTTGAACTGATCACCAGGAGTGCTTGCCAAATTTTTGGTTTCTGGTATAATCTTCATGACATTATCGTGCTGGTTTCCCTGGTTACAGTCTCATAATCCTTTTTTGGATTGGAAATCTTGTCTGTACTAGTTGGGGCTGCCAATGTGTTAATACCAACATCCTGTTTTTCTGTCCTCCCCCCAGGCTCAGGATGTTCCTGACTTATTGATTGATTTTTTCTGATGTGTTTAGCGAAAGTAATCTGCATCCTTTGCCTCCCCCCTAGAGCTAAGACTGGGCGCTATAGAATTAGTGCCGGTAGTAAAATTCCCTAAAGGTCGTCTTTTTAACTTGTCTTTACCTGAAACATGACGCTATGCGGCCTTTATATCAAGTAATCATTGGAGAAGGTCAGTATCAACCATCCTCTTCATCTTAGGTGCCGTTTTTTTCTTTGTGGGCCAAAAAAGATGGTTCATTAAGGCCTGTGTATTGATTATCGTCTCTTGAACAATATAACTGAGAAATATCAATACCCGTTACCCTTGAATTCTGACCTGTTTTCCAGGGTGAAAAACGCTACTTGGTTTACCAAGCTTGACCTCAGGGGAGCATATAACCTTATTCGCATTAAGCACGGGGATGAATGGAAGACGGCATTCAATACCCCGGAGGGGCATTTTGAGTACCTTGTGATGCCCTTTGGGCTCACTAATGCTCCTTCCGTCTTCCAGTCCTTCATGAATGACATTTTCAGGGATTTTGTGGACAAATTTCTGATTGTTTATTTGGATGATATCTTGATTTTTTCTAATGACTGGGACTCTCATGTGAAACATGTTCGAACTGTATTCCAGATTTTGAGAGAGAATGCTCTGTATGTGAAGGGATCAAAGTGTCTTTTTGGCGTACAGAGGATCTCATTTCTGGGATTCATTTTGTCCCATCTGTTATTGAAATGGACCCGGTCAAGGTTCAGGCCATCTGTGATTGGGTCCAACCTACTTCATTAAAGGCTCTTCAGAGATTTTTGGGTTTTGCCAATTTTTATAGTAAATTTATTGGTAATTTCTCGGTTATTGTTAAACCATTAACTGATTTGACCAGAAAGGGTTCTGATGTGGTGAATTGGCCTCCTGAGGCAGTCTCTGCATTTCAGGAACTTAAGCAGAGATTCACTTCTGCTCCTGTTCTACGGCAGCCTGATGTTTCTCTGCCATTTCAGGTGGAGGTTGATGCCTCTGAAATTGGGGCAGGTGCCGTTTTGTCCCAAAAAGATCCAGAGACCTCTAAAAGTAACCCTTGTGCCTTTTTCTCTCGAAAATTTTCTCCTACTGAACGTAATTATGACGTGGGTAATCGGGAGTTATTGGCCATGAAGTGGGCTTTTGAAGAGTGGAGACATTGGCTGGAGGGAGCCAAACATCAGGTGGTGGTCCTTACGGACCATAAGAATCTGGTCTATCTGGAATCTGCCAAGTGACTCAATCCTAGACAGGCCAGGTGGGCCTTGTTTTTCACACGTTTTAATTTTGTGGTTTCCTTTCTTCCTGGCACTAAGAATGTTAAGGCGGATGCCCTCTCGAGGAGTTTCCTTGCGGACTCTCCTGAGTTATCTGATCCTTCTGTTATTTTGAAAGAGGGTGTAGTTCTTTCCGCCATCTCGCCCAATTTGAGACTTGCTCTGGAGGGGTGTCAGGAGGATAGGCCCGAGTGCTGCCCTGTTGGAAAATTGTTTGTCCCGGACCAGTGGAAAAAGAGTGTGATGTCTGAGATTCATTGTTCCGCATTGGCTGGGCATCCCGGAATTTTTGGTACCAGAGACTTGGTTAGTCGGTCCTTTTGGTGGCCTACCTTGTCTCGTGATGTCAGGGAATTTGTGCAGTCCTGCGGGACTTGCTCTCGCTCCAAGCCTTGCTCTCGCTCTAGTGGTTTGTTGATGCCATTGCCTGTGCCCAAGAGACCATGGACCCATATCTCTATGGATTTCATTTTCAACCTTCCTGTTTCTCAGAGAAAGACCACCATCTGGGTAATTTGTGATAGGTTTTCCAAAATGATACATCTTGTGCCATTACCTAAGTTGCCTTCCTCCTCTGAATTGGTGCCGTTGTTCCTTCAGCACGTGGTTCGTTTACACGGCATTCCTGAGAACATTGTGTCTGACAGAGGAGTCCAGTTTGTTTCCAGATTTTGGAGGACTTTTTGTTCTAAACTGGGTGTTCAATTGTCTTTCTCCTCGGCATTTCATCCTCAGACCAATGGTCAAACTGAGAGAACAAACCAGACATTGGAGACTTATCTAAGATGCTTTGTGTCTGCTGATCAGGATGACTGGGTCTCTTTTTTGCCTTTGGCTGAGTTTGCTCTTAATAATAGGGCTAGCTCTGCCACTTGATGTCTCAGTTTTTCTGTAATTCTGGGTTTCACCCTCGATTTTCTTCAGGACAGACGGAGGCTTCTGTCTGTCTAGGTGTTGACTCTGTTGTGGAGCGTATGCAACAGATTTGGGACCAGGTAGTGGAGAGGTTGTCCCTCTCTCAGGAGAAGGCCCAGCGGTTTGCTAACCGGCATAGGACTGATGATCCTCGGTTTAAAGTGGGGGACTTGGTCTGGTTGTCCTCAAAGAATATTCCTATGAGAGTAGCATCTCCTAAATTTAAGCCTAGGTTCATTGGACCTTATAAGATCATGGAGATTATTAATCCTGTTTCTTTTCGTTTGCTTCTTCCAGGGACATTTAAGATCCATAACGTGTTCCACAAGTCCTTGTTGAAGAGGTTTGTTGAGCCAGTGGTTCCTGCTGCTGTGCCTCCTGACCCTGTTTTGGTTGAGGGCAATCTGGAGTATGTGGTTGAGAAAATATTAGATTCTCGTTTTTCTAGACGGAAACTCCAGTATTTGGTTAAATGGAGAGGTTATGGTCAGGAAGACAATTCTTGGGTGTTTGCTTCGGACATCCATGCTAGGAGACTTATCCGTGCGTATCATAGAACTCATCCTGACCGACCTGGTTGCTCAAATGAGGGTTCGGTGACCCCTCCTCAAGGGGGGGTACTGTTGTGAATGGGTTTGAGATGAGTTCTGAGCAGAGGCTTCCTCTGGTGGTTACAAGCGGTGCTGGTCTGTCCAGTGAAGATTGTGAGGACTGGGAATCAGGTGTTACTGACTGGTCTTATATAAGGGAGTCACCTTCCCATCAGGGTTGCCGGTGATCAATTGTTCTGGTCTGAATCCTTCATTCCTGTTTCCCTTGTAGCCTGCTGTGTCGTGTCTGCATCTCCTGCTAACAGATAAGACATTTTCTTCTTTTTGTTTTTGTGCTATATTTTTGCATTTTGTCCTGCACTTCTGTGGGGGCCTTCAGGGTCCCCTCCGGGGGCTTTTGCCCTCTCAGTTTAGTTCAGCCACTGATGTTTGTACTTTTGCTTTTTCCAGTTTTTTCAGTGGCTGCTGTTTTGATTTTGTTACACCAGAGAACTAATTTAGGTGGAAGAGGTCGTGTGATCTCAGGTGTTTTTGAAATTAGTAGAGTTGGTGCTTTTCAGGGTTTTCTGGGATTGCAGTAAGTACCCTTCCTAGCCTTTTCTATTTAGTTAGTTTGGGCCCCAGCGTTTGCTCATACTATTTTCTTTCTGTGTCAGTATTTCATCTTGTCTAACAGCCATTAAATGTTTGGGGGCTTTCTATGTTCTTTGGGGTTCTGCTCCGGGGTAGATAGCTTTCCTATTTCTATCTTTAGGTGTAGTTAGTTTCTCAGGCTGTGACGAGGCGTCTAGGACCAACGTAGGAACGCTCCACGGCTGCCTCTAGTTGTTGTGGTTAGTCAGGGTACTGCAATCTCATAGATTCCAACTGCTCTGGTGTATTGCCTTTTTTTACCTGCACTCCTCAGCTACCGAAACATAACAGGGGGCCATGTGCTAGACTGGATGGGGTGCTTTTAGGGGGGCCAGATGCTAGACTGGATGGGCTGGTGGTAGAGAGGCCTGATGCTAGACTGGATGGGCTCCTGCCAGGGGTTCCAGGTGCTAGACTGGATAGGCTGCTGGTAGGGCCAGATGCTAAACTGGTATGAGCTGCTGGTAGGGGGTCAGATGCATGACTGAATGGGCTGTTGGTAGGGGGCCAAATGCTAGACTGGATGGGCTGCTGGTAGGTGGGCTTTGTGCTAGACTGGATGGGCTGCTGCTAGGGGGGCCAAATGCTAGACTAGATGGGCTGCTGGTAGGGGGGCCAGATGCTAGACTGGATGGGCTGCTGGTAGGGGGGCCAAATGCTAGACTGGATGGGCTGCTGGTAGGGGGGGCAGATGTTTTAATGGATGGGCTCCTGTTAGGTGGGCAGAATGTAGAATGGAAGGCCTGCTGGTAGAGGGCTGATGCTAGAATGGATGGGCTCCAGGTAGGATGGCAGATGATAGAATGTATGGGCTGCAGATAGGGTGCAGATGCTAGAATGGATGGGCTGCGTATTAGGGTAAATGCTAGAATGGATGGGCTGCGGTTAGGGGGCAGATGCTTGAAAGGATTTTTGGCTGGTATTGGGCAAATGCTAGAATGGATGGGCTTCTGGTAGGGTGCATATGCTAGAATGGATGGGCTGCTAGTAGGGCGCAGATGCTAGAATCGATGGGCTGCTGGTAGGGTGCAGATGCTAGAACGGATGGCCCCTTACCAGCAGCCCATCCATTCTAGCATCGGCCCCCCTTACTAGCAGCCCATACATTCTAGCATCTTCACCCCCTACCAGCAGCCCATCCATTATAGCATCTGCCTCCTACCAGCATCCCATCCATTCTAGCATCTTCCACCCCTACCAGCAGCCCATCCATTCTAGCATCTGCCCCAACTACCAGCAACCCATCCATACTAGCATCTGCCCCCCATACCAGCAGCCCATCCATTCTAGTATCTGCCCCCCCACCAGCAGCCCATCCATTCAAGCATATGCCCTCCACCAGCAGCCCATCTATTCTAGCCTCTGCCACCCCACCAGCAGCCCATCCATTCTAGCATCTGCCCACCCTACCAGCAGCCCATCCATTCTAGCATCTTCTCCCCTACCAACAGCCCATCCATTCTAGCGTCTGCCCCCCTACCAGCAGCCCATACAGTCTAGCATCAGGCCCCTCTACCTGCAGCCCATCCAGTCTAGCATCTGGCCCCCCTTCCACCAGTATCAAGGACACCGCACTGCACTTGCTCACTGAGCCAGTGCGTGTCCTGAGTGACCAAACTATGCCCAAAGATACCTGTGTAGCAGAGCCGCAGCTAGGAAGATGTGTGTTTCTGAGGAACAGGACCTTCAGCATGTGACTGCTAGAGGGCGTGGCCTAAGCTCCAGAGAGCTATGAGGTGAAGGAAAACTCCTAGAAGGGTAACTACGGGACACAGTTACCAAGGGTCATATACAGAAAGGATAATGAGGACGTAGCCAAGGGGTCATACACATAGAGGGCAACGAAGTACAAGAGGAGCAGGCAGAGCGGAGTCAGAACGTAGCCAAGGGTCATACACGTTGAGGGCAGCAGAGTACAAAAGGGACAGGCAAAACTCGAAACAGGGACACAGCCAAATCAGAACCAGACAGACAGAACGTAGCACAGGCACAAAGCACTGGCACAAGCACAACAGGGTCACACACACTCGGCCAAGGGTCAGAGGCTAAGCGACAGAGGATGGCCCCACAATGAGGCTATAAAAAGCCTCCCAGAATCCCAGAGTGAGGCCATCCCGGTTAACCCTAAAACCACCTAATCCCAGAAACTCAGCAGACCATGACACCAGCCAATCCTGTCTAGCACCTGGCCACCCCCACCAGCAGCCCATCCAGTCTAACACCTGGCCCCCATACCAGCAGCCCATCCAGTTTAGCACTTGGCCCCCCTACCAGCAGCCCATCCAGTCTAGCACCTGACCCCCCTACCAATAGCCCATCCAGTCCAACAACTGCGCCCCCTACCAGCAGCCCATCCAGTCTAGCACCTGGCTCACCTGCCAGCAGCCCATCCAGACTAGCACCTGGCCACCCCTACCAGCAGCCCATCCAGCCTAGCACTGGCCACCCTAGCAGTTGCCCATCCAGTCTAGCATCAGGCCCCCCTTCCACCAGCCCATCCAGTCTAGCATCTGGCCCCCCCTACCAGCAGCGCATCCAGTTTAGCATCTGGCCCCACTTCCACCAGCCCATCCAGTATAGCATCTGGCCCCCCCTACCAGCAGCGCATCTAGTTTAGCATCTGGCCCCTCTTCCACCAGCCCATCCAGTATAGCACCTGGCCTCCCCTACCAGCAGCCCATCCAGCCTAGCACCTGGCCCCCCTACCAGTAGCCCATCCAGTATAGCATCAGGCCCCCCTTCCACCAGCCCATCCAGTTTAGCATCTGGCCCCCATCCACCAGCCCATCCAGTTTAGCATCTGGCCCCCCTACCAGCAGCCCATCCAGTCTAGCGTTTGGCCCCCCTACCAGCAGCCCATCCAATCTAGCATCTGGCCCCCCTAAGCAGCCCATCCAGTCTAGCATGTGGCCCCCCTACCAGCAGCCCATCCAGTCTAGCATCTGACTCCCTACCAGCAGCCCATCCATTCTAGCATCTGGCCCCCCTACCAGCAGCCCATCCAGTCTAGCATCTGGCCCACTTACCAGCAGCCCATCCTGTCTAGCACCTGGCCACCCCTACCAGCAGCCCATCCAGTCTAACCCCTAGCCCCCATACCAGCAGCCCATCCAGTTTAGCACTTGGCCCCCCTACCAGCAGCCCATCCAGTCTAGCACCTGACCCCCCTACCAATAGCCCATCCAGTCCAACAACTGCGCCCCCTACCAGCAGCCCATCCAGTCTAGCACCTGGCTCACCTGCCAGCAGCCCATCCAGACTAGCACCTGGCCACCCCTACCAGCAGCCCATCCAGCCTAGCACTGGCCACCCTAGCAGTTGCCCATCCAGTCTAGCATCAGGCCCCCCTTCCACCAGCCCATCCAGTCTAGCATCTGGCCCCCCTACCAGCAGCGCATCCAGTTTAGCATCTGGCCCCACTTCCACCAGCCCATCCAGTATAGCATCTGGCCCCCCCTACCAGCAGCGCATCTAGTTTAGCATCTGGCCCCTCTTCCACCAGCCCATCCAGTATAGCACCTGGCCTCCCCTACCAGCAGCCCATCCAGCCTAGCACCTGGCCCCCCTACCAGTAGCCCATCCAGTATAGCATCAGGCCCCCCTTCCACCAGCCCATCCAGTTTAGCATCTGGCCCCCCATCCACCAGCCCATCCAGTTTAGCATCTGGCCCACCTACCAGCAGCCCATCCAGTCTAGCGTTTGGCCCCCCTACCAGCAGCCCATCCAATCTAGCATCTGGCCCCCTAAGCAGCCCATCCAGTCTAGCATGTGGCCCCCCTACCAGCAGCCCATCCAGTCTAGCATCTGACTCCCTACCAGCAGCCCATCCATTCTAGCATCTGGCCCCCCTACCAGCAGCCCATCCAGTCTAGCATCTGGCCCACTTACCAGCAGCCCATCCTCTCTAGCACCTGGCCACCCCTACCAGCAGCCCATCCAGTCTAACCCCTAGCCCCCATACCAGCAGCCCATCCAGTTTAGCACGTGGCCCCCCTACCAGCAGCCCTTCCAGTCCAACACCTGGCCCACTTACCAGCAACCCATCCAGGCTAGCACCTGGCTCCACTACAAGCAGCATAAATTCAAAAAAAAAAAATCACAAAAACTTTTTAACAAAAACACATCATGACAAACAGTCTTACCAAGTCTGATCAAATGACCAATGCACTTGCAGGATGCAGCAGGCTCCCATAGATAAAGGCTGGAGAAGCACAGGTGCTTACCACTGATAAAAGCAGCCACCCTATCACAAAAACAGTGATGATGACGGTGTTAACTGTTTAGTGGGAAAAAAAGCACACAAATGTAAGTTGCTTAGGACATGAATGTCATGCACAGTGACTCGCAATAAAATGGGGACCCTTGACGTTGGGTTGCGAGCTTATCTGCTTTGGCCAAAATAGTAACTAATACCTTATTTGATGCATTTATCATATGCATCATGTTTTGCACTTTTTATCATTTTTTTGTAGGGTGCACCCAGGCTCCTTTTTGATGGCTTGGTTTATTGTGTTGTGCACATTCAGTGCTGACCAGCCCGCCCTCCATCATAGGCGTTTAAAATAGGCTGTTATCCAGACACTGTGCATGACATTTATGTCCTAAGCAGCTTATATTTGTGTGCTTTTTTTCCCACTAAACAGTTAACACCTTCATCATCACTGTTTTTGTGATAGGGTGGCTGCTTTTATCAGTGGTAAGCACCTGTGCTTCTCCAGCCTTTATCTATGGGAGCCTGCTGCATCCTGCAAGTGCATTTGGTCATTTGATCAGACTTGGTAAGGGCTCATACTCACATGCGTGGAAATCGTCCGATGCTCGCATGTAAAATCCCAGCTCTGGCGCTGGCACTCAGGAGTGGAGCGTGCGGCTGCATATAAATACATGCAGCCGCGCGCTCCACTCCCAAGTGCCGGCGCCAGAGCTGGGATTTCCACGCATGTGAGTATGAGCCCTAAGACTGTTTTTCATGATGTGTTTTCACTACAAGCAGCCCATCCTGTCTAGCACCTGGCCACCCCTACCAGCAGCCCATCCATTCTAGCATCTGGCCCCCTACCAGAAGCCCTTCCAGTGCAACACCTGGCCCACTTACCAGCAGCCCATCCAGGCTAGCACCTGGCTCCACTACAAGCAGACCATCCTGTCTAGCACCTGGCCAACCCTACCAGCAGCCCATCCAGTCTAACACCTGGCCCCCATACCAGCAGCCCATCCAGTTTAGCACCTGCGCCCCCTACCAGCAGCCCATCCAGTCTAGCACCTGGTTCACCTTCCACCAGCCCATCCAGTCTAGCATCTGGCCCCCCCACCAGCAGCGCATCCAGTTTAGCATCTGGCCCGCTTCCACCAGCCTATCCAGTCTAGCACCTGGTAGGGGGGCTAGATGCTAGACTGGATCGGCTGCTGGTAGGGGGGCCAGACGCAACACTGGATAGGCTGCTGGTAGGGGGCCAGATTCTAGTCTGGATGGGATGCTGGTAGCGGGGCCAGATGCTAGACTGGATGGGCTGCTGGTAGGGGGGCCAGATGCTAGACTAGATGGGTTGCTGGTATAGGGGCCAGATGCTAGACTGGATGGGCTGCTGGTAGGTGGAACATATGCTAGACTGGATGGGCTGCTGGTAGGGGGGCCAGATGCTAGACTGGATGGGCAGCTGGTTGCGGGACCATATGCTAGACTGGATGGGCTGTTGGTAGGAGGGCCAGATGCTACAATGAATGGGCTGCTGGTAGGGGGCCAGATGCTAGTCTGGATGGGCTGCTGGTAGGGGTGCCAGATGCTAGACTAGATGGGCTGCTGGTAGGGGGGCCAGATGCTAGACTGGATGGGTTGCTGGTATGGGGGCCAGATGCTAGAATGGATGGGCTGCTTGTAGGGGGTCCAGATGCTAGACTGGATGGGCTGTTGGCAGGGGGGATAGATGCTAGACTTGATCGGCTGCTGGTAGGGGGACAAGATGCTAGACTGGATAGGCTGCTGGTAGGGGGCCAGATGCTAGACTGGATGGGCTGCTGGTTGAGAGGCCAGATGCTAGACTGGATAGGCTGCTGGTAGGGGGGCCAGATGCTAAACTGGATGAGCTGCTGGTAGGGGGGCCAGATGCATGACTGGATGGTCTGCTGGTAGAGGGGCCAGAGGCTAGACTGGATGGGCTGCTGGTAGGGGGGCCAGATGCTAGACTGGATGGGCTGCTGGTAGGGGGGCCAGATGCTAAACTGGATGAGCTGCTGGTAGGGGGGCCAGATGCATGACTGGATGGGCTGCTGGTAGGGGGGACAGATGCTAGACTGGATGGGCTGCTGGTAGGGGGGCCAGATGCTAGACTGGATGGGCTGCTGGTGGGGGGCCAGATGCTAGACTGGATGGGCTGCTGGTTGGGGGGGCCAGATGCTAGACTAGATGGGCTGCTGGTAGGGGGGCCAGGTGCAAGACTGGATGGACTGCTGCTAGGGGGGCCAGATGCTAGACTGAATGGGCTGCTGCTAGGGGGTCAGATGCTAGACTGGATGGGCTTTTGATAGGGGGGCCAGATGCTAGACTGGATGAGCTGCTGGTAGGGGGGCCAGATGCTATACTGGATGGGTGTTGTGAATGGGTTTGAGATGAGTTCTGAGCAGAGGCTCCCTCTGGTGGTTACAAGCGGTGCTAGTCTGTCCAGTGAAGATTGTGAGGACTGGGAATCAGGTGTTACTGATTGGTCTTATATAAGGGAGTCACCTTCCCATCAGGGTTGCCGGTGATCAATTGTTCTGGTCTGGATCCTTTATTCCTGTTTCCCTTGTAGCCTGCTGTGTCGTGTCTGCATCTCCTGCTAACAGATAAGACATTTTCTTCTTTTGTGTTTGTGCTATATTTTTGCATTTTGTCCTGCACTTCTGTGGGGGCCTTCAGGGTCCCCTCCGGGGGCTTCTGCCCTCTCAGTTTTGTTCAGCCACTGATGTTTGTACTTTTGCTTTTTCCAGTTTTTTCAGTGGCTGCTGTTTTGATTTTGTTACACCAGAGAACTAATTTAGGTGGAAGAGGTCGTGTGATCTCAGGTGTTTTTGAAATTAGTAGAGTTGGTGCCTTTCAGGGTTTTCTGGGACTGCAGTAAGTACCCTTCCTATCCTTTTCTATTTAGTTAGTTTGGGCCCAGCGTTTGCTCATACTATTTTCTTTCTGTGTCAGTATTTCATCTTGTCTAACCGCCATTACATGTTTGGGGGCTTTCTATTATCTTTGGGGTTCTGCTCCGGGGCAGATAGCTTTCCTATTTCTATCTTGAGGTGTAGTTAGTTTCTCAGGCTGTGACGAGGCGTCTAGGACCAACGTAGGAACGCTCCACGGCTGCCTCTAGTTGTGGTGGTTAGTCAGGGTACTGCAATCTCATAGTTTCCAACTGCTCTGGTGTATTGCCTTTTTTACCTGCACTCCTCAGCTACCGAAACATAACAGTATCACCGGCCTAAAAATTGAAAATTGTATGGTACTCACAGAAGGGAAAAAATATTGTGAAAGAAAAAAGGTTGTCAGAGTTATCAGAGATATTTTTCTGTTTGTTGCATTTTTTTTTTTTTTTTCCCTCTGTATCTCTGGGTGCTGGGGAGGATCTTTTCTCTCAATGGAGTTTGCACAGTTGTCTGGCCGTGTGGATCAGCTTGCCACTGAGGTTCGGAGTATTGCTATCTATCTTGCTGGGTTGCCTGTTGTGGAACTAGGATTCCCATGCCAGATTTGTTTTTAGGGGATCGAGCTAAGTTTCAGAATTTCAAAAATAATTGTAAATTGTTTTTTGCCTTAAAACCTAAGTCCTCAGGGAACGCAGCGCAGCAGGTTCAAATTATCATCTCTCTCCTGCGCGGCGATCCTCAGGATTGGGCTTTTTCCCTGATACCTGGGGATCCTGTTTTGAGTGATGTTGATGCGTTTTTTCAGGCCTTGGGGTTATTGTACGATGAGCCTAATGTCACTGATCAAGCTGAAAAAGCCTTGTTGGCATTAAATCAGGGGCTTGATGACGCTGAGTTATACTGTCAGAGATTCCGTAGGTGGGCAGTCCTGACCAAATGGAATGACGACGCTTTGGCAGCCCTTTTCCGGAAGGGTCTGTCTGATAATGTAAAGGATGTTATGGTGGGATTCTCTGTTCCCTCTGGTCTCAATGATTCTATGTCATTAGCGATTCAAATTGACAGACGTTTGCGTGAGCGGAGAAGTATGCGTGGAATGGTGTTGCCTTGTGAACCAGCTTCTGAACCCCTGCAGTGTGATAGAGTGGTGTCTAGGGTACAGCGTCATGAGTTTCGAAAGCGCAATGGGTTATGTTTCTACTGTGGTGATGCCTCTTATGCTATTTCAGTCTGCCCTAAGCGGGGAAGACGTTTTGCACGCTCAGTTGTCTTGGGTAGTGTTCAGACTAAGTTTTTATTAACTGTCACTCTGATATGCTCTCTGTCCTCATTTTCTGCTCAGGCTTTCGTTGATTCTGGAGCAGCTATTAACCTGATGGATTATGATTTTGCTAAACGTTGTGGATTTCCCTTGATACCCCTACAGAAGTCTATTCCCCTACTGGGGATCGATTCTACCCCTTTGGCTGAGAATAAACCCCAGTTTTCTACTCAGTTGATGAGGGTTGAACCTGATCACCAGGAGTGCTGCAAATTTTTGGTTCTGTATAATCTGCATGACATTATCGTGCTGGGTTTTCCTTGGTTACAGTCTCATAATCCTGTTTTGGATTGGAAATCTGTGTCTGTAACCAGTTGGGGCTGCCAATGTGTTAATACCAACACTCCTGTTTTTTCTGCCTCCCCCCAGGCTCAGGATGTTCCTGACTTTTTGATTGATTTTTCTGATGTGTTTAGCGAAAGTAAATCTGCATCCTTGCCTCCCCATAGGAGCTATGACTGCGCTATCGAATTAGTGCCGGGTAGTAAATTCCCTAAAGGTCGCCTTTTTAACTTGTCTGTACCTGAACATGATGCTATGCGGTCTTATATCAAGGAATCATTGGAGAAGGGTCATATCAGACCATCCTCTTTACCCTTAGGTGCCGGTTTTTTCTCTGTGGCCAAAAAGGATGGTTCATTAAGGCCGTGTATTGATTATCGTCTCTTGAACAATATTACTGTGAAATATCAATACCCGTTACCCTTGATTTCTGACCTGTTTTCCAGGGTGAAAAACGCTACTTGGTTTACCAAGCTTGACCTCAGGGGGGCGTATAACCTTATTCGCATTAAGCACGGGGATGAATGGAAGACGGCATTCAATACCCTGAAGGGCATTTTGAGTACCTGGTGATGCCCTTTGGGCTCACTAATGCTCCTTCCGTCTTCCAGTCCTTCATGAATGACATTTTCAGGGATTTTGTGGACAAATTTCTGATTGTTTATTTGGATGATATCTTGATTTTTTCTAATGACTGGGACTCTCATGAGAAACTTGTTCGAACTGTATTCCAGATTTTGAGAGAGAATGCTCTGTATGTGAAGGGATCAAAGTGTCTTTTTGGCGTACAGAGGATCTCATTTCTGGGATTCATTTTGTCCCCATCTGTTATTGAAATGGACCCGGTCAAGGTTCAGGCCATCTGTGATTGGGTCCAACCTACTTCATTAAAGGCTCTTCAGAGATTTTTGGGTTTTGCCAATTTTTATCGTAAATTTATTGGTAATTTCTCGGTTATTGTTAAACCATTAACTGATTTGACCAGAAAGGGTTCTGATGTGGTGAATTGGCCTCCTGAGGCAGTCTCTGCATTTCAGGAACTTAAGCAGAGATTCACTTCTGCTCCTGTTCTACGGCAGCCTGATGTTTCTCTGCCATTTCAGGTGGAGGTTGATGCCTCTGAAATTGGGGCAGGTGCCGTTTTGTCCCAAAAAGATCCAGAGACTCTAAAAGTAACCCTTGTGCCTTTTTCTCTCGAAAATTTTCTCCTACTGAACGTAATTATGACGTGGGTAATCGGGAGTTATTGGCCATGAAGTGGGCTTTTGAAGAGTGGAGACATTGGCTGGAGGGAGCCAAACATCAGGTGGTGGTCCTTACGGACAATAAGAATCTGGTCTATCTGGAATCTGCCAAGCGACTCAATCCTAGACAGGCCAGGTGGGCCTTGTTTTTCACACTTTTTAATTTTGTGGTTTCCTTTCTTCCTGCCACTAAGAATGTTAAGGCGGATGCCCTTTCGAGGAGTTTCCTTGCGGACTCTCCTGAGTTATCTGATCCTTCTGTTATTTTGAAAGAGGGTGTAGTTCTTTCCGCCATCTCGCCCAATTTGAGACTTGCTCTGGAGGGGTGTCAGGAGGATAGGCCGAGCGCTGCCCTGTTGGAAAATTGTTTGTCCCGGACCAGTGGAAAAAGAGTGTGATGTTTGAGATTCATTGTTCCGCATTGGCTGGGCATCCCGGAATTTTTGGTACCAGAGACTTGGTTAGTCGGTCCTTTTGGTGGCCTACCTTGTCTCGTGATGTCAGGGAATTTGTGCAGTCCTGCGGGACTTGCTCTCGCTCCAAGCCTTGCTCTCGCTCTAGTGGTTTGTTGATGCCATTGCCTGTGCCCAAGAGACCATGGACCCATATCTCTATGGATTTCATTTCCGACCTTCCTGTTTCTCAGAGAATGACCACCATCTGGGTAATTTGTGATAGGTTTTCCAAAATGATACATCTTGTGCCATTACCTAAGTTGCCTTCCTCCTCTGAATTGGTGCCGTTGTTCCTTCAGCACGTGGTTCGTTTACACGGCATTCCTGAGAACATTGTGTCTGACAGAGGAGTCCAGTTTGTTTCCAGATTTTGGAGGACTTTTTGTTCTAAACTGGGTGTTCAATTGTCTTTCTCCTCGGCATTTAATCCTCAGACCAATGGTCAAACTGAGAGAACAAACCAGACATTGGAGACTTATCTAAGATGCTTTGTGTCTGCTGATCAGGATGACTGGGTCTCCTTTTTGCCTTTGGCTGAGTTTGCTCTTAATAATAGGGCTAGCTCTGCCACTTTGATGTCTCCATTTTTTTGTAATTCTGGGTTTCACCCTCGATTTTCTTCAGGACAGATGGAGGCTTCTGTCTGTCCAGGTGTTGACTCTGTTGTGGAGCGTATGCAACAGATTTGGGACCAGGTAGTGGAGAGGTTGTCCCTCTCTCAGGAGAGGGCCCAGCGGTTTGCTAACCGGCATAGGACTGATGGTCCTCGGTTTAAAGTGGGGGACTTGGTCTGGTTGTCCTCAAAGAATATTCCTATGAGAGTAGCATCTCCTAAATTTAAGCCTAGGTTCATTGGACCTTATAAGATCATGGAGATTATTAATCCTGTTTCTTTTCGTTTGCTTCTTCCAGGGACATTTAAGATCCATAACGTGTTCCACAAGTCCTTGTTGAAGAGGTTTTTGAGCCAGTGGTTCCTGCTGCTGTGCCTCCTGACCCTGTTTTGGTTGAGGGCAATCTGGAGTATGTGGTTGAGAAAATATTAGATTCTCGTTTTTCTAGACGGAAACTCCAGTATTTGGTTAAATGGAGAGGTTATGGTCAGGAAGACAATTCTTGGGTGTTTGCTTCGGACATCCATGCTAGGAGACTTATCCGTGCGTATCATAGAACTCATCCTGACCGACCTGGTTGCTCAAATGAGGATTCGGTGACACCTCCTCAAGGGGGGGGTACTGTTGTGAATGGGTTTGAGATGAGTTCTGAGCAGAGGCTCCCTCTGGTGGTTACAAGCGGTGCTAGTCTGTCCAGTGAAGATTGTGAGGACTGGGAATCAGGTGTTACTGATTGGTCTTATATAAGGGAGTCACCTTCCCATCAGGGTTGCCGGTGATCAATTGTTCTGGTCTGGATCCTTTATTCCTGTTTCCCTTGTAGCCTGCTGTGTCGTGTCTGCATCTCCTGCTAACAGATAAGACATTTTCTTCTTTTGTGTTTGTGCTATATTTTTGCATTTTGTCCTGCACTTCTGTGGGGGCCTTCAGGGTCCCCTCCGGGGGCTTCTGCCCTCTCAGTTTTGTTCAGCCACTGATGTTTGTACTTTTGCTTTTTCCAGTTTTTTCAGTGGCTGCTGTTTTGAGTTTGTTACACCAGAGAACTAATTTAGGTGGAAGAGGTCGTGTGATCTCAGGTGTTTTTGAAATTAGTAGAGTTGGTGCCTTTCAGGGTTTTCTGGGATTGCAGTAAGTACCCTTCCTATCCTTTTCTATTTAGTTAGTTTGGGCCCCAGCGTTTGCTCATACTATTTTCTTTCTGTGTCAGTATTTCATCTTGTCTAACCGCCATTACATGTTTGGGGGCTTTCTATTATCTTTGGGGTTCTGCTCCGGGGCAGATAACTTTCCTATTTCTATCTTTAGGTGTAGTTAGTTTCTCAGGCTGTGACGAGGCGTCTAGGACCAACGTAGGAACGCTCCACGGCTGCCTCTAGTTGTGGTGGTTAGTCAGGGTACTGCAATCTCATAGTTTCCAACTGCTCTGGTGTATTGCCTTTTTTACCTGCACTCCTCAGCTACCGAAACATAACAATGGGCTGCTGGTAGGGGGGCCAGATGCTAGACTGGATTGGCTGCTGGTTGGGGGGAGGCAGATGCTAGACTAGATGGGCTGCTGGTAGGGGGGCCAGGTGCAAGACTGGATGGACTGCTGCTAGGGGGGCTAGATGCTAGACTGGATGGGCTGCTGCTAGGAGGTCAGATGCTAGACTGGATGGGCTTTTGATAGGGGGGCCAGATGCTAGACTGGATGGGCTGCTGGTAGGGGGGCCAGATGCTAGACTGGATGAGCTGCTGGTAGGGGGGCTAGATGCTATACTGGATGGGCTGCTGGTGGGGGGCCAGATGCATGACTGGATGGTCTGCTGGTAGAGGGGCCAGAGGCTAGACTGGATGGGCTGCTGGTAGGGGGGCCAGATGCTAGACTGGATGGGCTGCTGGTAGGGCGGCCTGATGCTAGACTGGATGGGCTGCTGGTAGGGGGGCCAGATGCTAGACTGGATGAGCTGCTGGTAGGGGGGCCAGATGCTATACTGGATGGGCTGCTGGTGGGGGGGCCAGATGCTAGACTGGATGGGCTGCTGGTTGGGGGGCCAGATGCTAGACTAGATGGGCTGCTGGTAGGGGGGCCAGGTGCAAGACTGGATGGACTGCTGCTAGGGTGGCCAGATGCTAGACTGGATGGGCTGCTGCTAGAGGGTCAGATGCTAGACTGGATGGGCTTTTGATAGGGGGGCCAGATGCTAGACTGGATGAGCTGCTGGTAGGGGGGCCAGATGCTATACTGGATGGGCTGCTGGTAGGGAGGGCCAGATGCTTTAATGGATGGGCTCCTGTTAGGTGGGCAGAAGGTAGAATGGAAGGCTGCTGGTAGAGGGCTGATGCTAGAATGGATGGGCTCCTGGTATGATGGCAGATGATAGAATGGATGGGCTTGTGGAAGGGGGCCTGATGCTAGACTGGATGGCTGCTGTTGGGGACCATATGCTAGACGGGAAGGGCTGTTGGTAGGAGGGCCAGATGCTACAATGAATGGGCTGCTGGTAGGGGGCCAGATGCTAGTCTGGATGGGCTGCTGGTAGGTGGAACATATGCTAGACTGGATGGCTGCTGGTAGGGGGGCCAGATGCTAGACTGGATGGGCTGCTGGTTGGGCGACCATATGCTAGACGGGAAGGGCTGTTGGTAGGAGGGCCAGATGCTACAATGAATGGGCTGCTGGTAGGGGGCCAGATGTTAGTCTGGATGGGCTGCTGGTAGGGGGGCCGGATGCTAGACTAGATGGCTGCTGGTAGGGGGGCCAGATGCTAGACTGGATGGCTGCTGCTAGGAGGTCAGATGCTAGACTGGATGGGCTTTTGATAGGGGGGCCAGATGCTAGACTGGATGAGCTGCTGGTAGGGGGGCCAGATGCTATACTGGATGGGCTGCTGGTGGGGGGCCAGATGCATGACTGGATGGTCTGCTGGTAGAGGGGCCAGAGGCTAGACTGGATGGGCTGCTGGTAGGGGGGCCAGATGCTAGACTGGATGGGCTGCTGTAGGGCGGCCTGATGCTAGACTGGATGGGCTGCTGGTAGGGGGGCCAGATGCTAGACTGGATGAGCTGCTGGTAGGGGGGCCAGATGCTATACTGGATGGGCTGCTGGTGGGGGGCCAGATGCTAGACTGGATGGGCTGCTGGTTGGGGGGCCAGATGCTAGACTAGATGGGCTGCTGGTAGGGGGGCCAGGTGCAAGACTGGATGGACTGCTGCTAGGGGGGCCAGATGCTAGACTGATGGGCTGCTGCTAGGGTCAGATGCTAGACTGGATGGGCTTTTGATAGGGGGGCCAGATGCTAGACTGGATGAGCTGCTGGTAGGGGGGCCAGATGCTATACTGGATGGGCTGCTGGTAGGGAGGGCCAGATGCTTTAATGGATGGGCTCCTGTTAGGTGGCAGAAGGTAGAATGGAAGGCCTGCTGGTAGAGGGCTGATGCTAGAATGGATGGCTCCTGGTATGATGGCAGATGATAGAATGGATGAGCTGGTGGAAGGGGGCCTGATGCTAGACTGGATGGGCTGCTGGTTGGGGGACCATATGCTAGACGGGAAGGGCTGTTGGTAGGAGGGCCAGATGCTACAATGAATGGGCTGCTGGTAGGGGGCCAGATGCTAGTCTGGATGGGCTGCTGGTAGGTGGAACATATGCTAGACTGGATGGGCTGCTGTTAGGGGGCCAGATGCTAGACTGGATGGGCTGCTGGTTGGGCGACCATATGCTAGACGGGAAGGGCTGTTGGTAGGAGGGCCAGATGCTACAATGAATGGGCTGCTGGTAGGGGCCAGATGTTAGTCTGGATGGGCTGCTGGTAGGGGGGCCGGATGCTAGACTAGATGGGCTGCTGGTAGGGGGCCAGATGCTAGACTGGATGGGTTGCTGGTATGGGGGCCAGATGCTAGAATGGTTGGGCTGCTTGTAGGGGGTCCAGATGCTAGCTGGAGGGCTGCTGGTTGAAGGCTATGCTAGACTGGATGGCTGCTGTTAGGGGGCCAGATGCTAGACTGAAGGCTGCTGGTTGGATAGATGCTAGACGGAAGGCTGTGGTAGGGGGCCAGATGCTAAATGATGGCTGCTGGTAGGGGGCCAGATGTACTGGATGGGCTGCTGTAGAGGGGCCAGAGTAGACTGGATGGGCTGCTGGTAGGGGGCAGATGCTAGACTGGATGGGCTGCTGGTAGGGGGGCCAGATGCTAGACTGGTGGGCTGCTGTAGGGGGCCAGATGCTAGACTGGATGGGCTGCTGGTAGGGGGCAGATGCTAGACTGGATGGGCTGCTGGTAGGGGCCAGATGCTAGACTGAGGCTGCTGGTAAGGGCCAGATGCTAGACTGATGGCTGCTGGTAGGGGGCCAGATGCTAGACTGGATGGGCTGCTGGTAGGGGGCCAGATGCATAGACTGGATGGCTGCTGGTAGGGGGCCAGTTGCTAGACTGATGGGCTGCTGGTAAGGGGCCAGATGCTAGACTGGATGGGCTGCTGTAGGGGGCCAGATGCTAGACTGGATGGGCTGCTGGATAGGGGTGGCCAGATGCTAGACTGGATGGGCTGCTGGTAGGGGGCCAGATGCTAGACTGGATGGGCTGCTGGTAGGGGGGCCAGATGCTAGACTGGATGGGCTGCTGGTAGGGGGGCCAGATGCTAGACTGGATGGGCTGCTGTAGGGGGCCAGAGCTAGACTATGGGCTGCTGGTAGGGGCAGATGCTAGAATGGATGGGCTGCTGGTATGTGGGCAGATGCTAGACTGGATGGGCTGCGGTAGGGGGCAGATGCTAGAATGGATGGGCTGCGTATTGGGGGCAGATGCTAGAATGGATGGGCCTGCTTAGGGGCAGATGCTGAGACTGTTGGCTGGTAGGGGCAATGCTAGATGGAGTGTGGGCAGATTGCTGATGGTTATGAGTGGGCAGATGCATAGAATGGGCATGGGCTTGCATGGTAGGGCGCAGATTTCTAGAATGGATGGACTGCGTATTGGGGTAAATGCTAGAATTATGGCTCCGTTAGGGCCATATCTTGAATGATTTTGCTGGAGAGCCAAATGCTAGAATGATGGCTGCTAGTGCCAGATGCTAATGATGACTGCTGTAGGCGCAGATGCTAAACGATGTCCCCCTACCAGCAGCCCATCCATTCTAGCATCTGCCCCCCTTACCAGCAGCCCATCCATTCTAGCATATGCACCCCCTACCAGCAGCCTTTCTATTCTAGCATCTGCCCCTACCAGCAGCCCATCCATTCTTGCATCTGCCCCCCCTAGCAGCAGCCCATCCATTCTAACATCTGCCCCTACCAGCAGGCCATCCATTCTAGCATCTGCCCCCCTACCAGCAGCCCATTCATTCTAGCATCTGCCCGCCCACCAGCAGCCCATCCATTCAAGCATCTGCCCTCCACCAACAGCCCATCCATTCTAGCCTCTGCCCCCCACCAGCAGCCCATCCATTCTAGCATCTGCCCCCTAGCAGCAGCCCATCCATTCTAGCTTCTGCCCCCTAACAGCAGGTCATCCATTCTAGCATCTTCCACCCCACCAGCAGCCCATCCATTCTAGCATCTGCCACCCCTACCAGCAGCCCATCTATTCTAGCATCAGCCCCCCTACCAGCAGCCCATCCATTCTAGTGTCTTCCCCCCTACCAACAGCCCATACAGTCTAGCATCAGGCCCCTCTACCAGCAGCCCATCCAGTCTAGCATCTGGCCCACCTACGAGCAGCCCATGCAATCTAGCATCTGGCTCCCCTACCAGCAGCCCATCCAGTTTAGCATCTGGCCCCCCTACCAGCAGCCCATCCAGTCTAGCATCTGTCCCCCCCATCAACAGCCCATCCAGTTTAGCATCTGGCCCCCCCTTCCGCCATCCCATCCAGTTTAATATCTGGCCCCCCTACCAGCAGCTCATCCAGTCTAGTATATGGCCCCCTACCAGCAGCCCATCCATTCTAGCTCCTGGCCCCCCTACCAGCAGCCCATCGAGTCTAGCACTTCGCCCCCCTCCCAGCAGCCCATCGAGTCTAGCACTTGGCCACCCGACCAGTAGCCCATCCAGTTTAGCACCTGGCCCCCCTACCAGCAGCCCATCCAGTCTAGCACCTGACCCCCCTACAAGCAGCCCATCCAGTCCAACACCTGGCCCCCCTACCAGCAGCCCATCCAGTCTAGCACCTGGCTCCACTACAAGCAGCTCATCCAGTCTAGCACCTGGCCACACCTACCAGCAGCCCATCCAGTTTAACACCTGGCCCCCCTACCAGCGACCCATCCAGTTTAGCACCTGGCCCCCTTACTAGCAGCCCATCCATTCTAGCACCTGACACCCCTATCAGCAGCCCATCCAGTCCAACACCTGGGCCCCCTACCAGCAGCCCATCCAGTCTAGCACCTGGCCCCCCTACCAGCAGCCCATCCAGTCTAGCACCTGGACACCCCTAACAGCAGCCCATCCAGTCAAGCACCTGGCCTCCCTACCAGCAGCCCATCCAGTCTAGCATCTGGCCTCCCTAACAGCAGCCCATCCAGTCTAGCATCTGGCCCCCATACCAGCAGCTTATCCAGTCTAGCATCTGACCCCCTTCCACCAGCCCATCCAGTTTAGCATCTGGCCCCCCTACCAGCATCCCATCCAGTCTAGCATCTGGCCCCCTACCAGCAGCCCATCCAGTCTAGTATCTGGCCCCCCTTCCACCAGCCTATCCAGTTTAGCATCTGGCCCCCTACCAGCAGCCCATCCAGTCTAGCATCTGGCCCCCTACCAGCAGCCCATCCAGTCTAGCACCTGGCCCCCCTACCAGTAGCCCATCGAGTCTAGCACTTGGCCCCCCTCCCAGCAGACCATTGAGTCTAGCACTTGGCCCCCCGACCAGTAGCCCATCTGTTCTGAATGGACTTGAGATGAGTTCTTAGCAGAGGCTCCCTCTGGTGGTTACAACCGGTACTGGACTGTCCAGTGAAGATTGTGAGGATTGGGAATCAGGTGTTACTGACTGGTCTTATATAAGGGAGTCGCCTTCCCATCAGGGTTGCCGGTGATCAATTGTTCTGGTCTCAATCCTTGATTCCTGTTTCCTTTGTAGCCTGCTGTGTTGTGTCTGCATCTCCTGCTAACAGATAAGACATTTTCTTCTTTTTGTTTTTGTGCTTGATTTTTGCATTTTGTCCTGCACTTCTGTGGGGGCCTTCAGGGTCCCCTCTGGGGGCTTTTGCCCTCTCAGTTTAGTTCAGCCACTGATGTTTGTACATTTGCTTTTTCCAGTTTTTTCAGTGGCTGCTGTTTTGATTTTGTTACACCAGAGAACTAATTTAGGTGGTAGAGGTCGTGTGATCTCAGGTGTTTTTGAAATTAGTAGAGTTGGTGCTTTTCAGGGTTTTTTGGGATTGCAGTAAGTGCCCTTCCTATCCTTTTCTATTTAGGTAGTTTGGGCCCCAGCGTTTGCTCATACTATTTTCTGTCTGTGTCAGTATTTCTTCTTGTCTAACCGCCATTACATGTTTGGGGACTTTCTATGTTCATTGGGAATCTGCTCTGGGGCAGATAGCTTTCCTCTTTCTATCTTTAGGTGTAGTTAGTTTCTCAGGCTGTGACGAGGCGTCTAGGACCAACGTAGGAATGCTCCACGGCTGCCTCTAGTTGTGGTGGTTAGTCAGGGTACTGCAATCTCATAGATTCCAACTGCTCTGGTGTATTTCCTTTTTTATCTGCACTCCTCAGCTACCGAAACATAACAGTATCACCGGCCTAAAAATTGAAAATTGTATGGTACTCACAGAAGGGAAAAATATTGTGAAAGAAAAAAGGTTGTCAGAGTTGTCAGAGATATTTTTCTGTTTGTTGCATTATTTTTTTTTTCCCTCTGTATCTCTGGGTGCTGGGGAGGATTTTTTCTCTCACTGGAGTTTGCGCAGCTGTCTGGCCGTGTGGATCAGCTTGCCACTGAGGTTCGGAGTATTGCTACCTATCTTGCTAGGTTGCCTGTTGTGGAACCTAGGATTCCCATGCCAGATTTGTTTTTGGGGGATCGAGCCAAGTTTCTGAATTTCAAAAATAATTGTAAATTGTTTTTTTGCCTTAAAATCTAAGTCCTCAGGGAACGCAGCGCAGCAGGTTCAAATTGTCATCTCTCTCCTGCGCGGCGATCCTCAGGATTGGGCTTTTTCCCTGACACCTGGGGATCCTGTTTTGAGTGATGTTGATGCATTTTTTCAGGCCTTGGGGTTATTGTACGATGAGCCTAATGTCACTGATCAAGCTGAAAAAGCCTTGTTGGCATTAAAACAGGGGCTTGATGACGCTGAGTTATACTGTCAGAGATCCCGTAGGTGGGCAGTCCTGACCAAATGGAATGACGACGCTTTGGCAGCCTTTTTCGGAAGGGTCTGTGAGATAATGTAAAGGATGTTGTTATGGTGGGATTCCCTGTCCCCTCTGGTCTCAATGATTCTATGTCATTAGCGATTCAAATTGACAGACGTTTGCGTGAGCGGAGAAGTATGCGTGGAATAGTGTTGCCTGATGAACCTGCTTCTGAATCCATGCAGTGTGATAGAGTGGTTTCTTGGGCACAGCGTCATGAGTTTCGAAAGCGCAATGGGTTATGTTTCTACTGTGGTGATGCCTCTCATGCTATTTCAGTCTGCCCTAAGCGGGGAAGATGTTTTGCACGCTCAGTTGTCTTGGGTAGTGTTCAGACTAAGTTTTTATTAACTGTTACTCTGATATGCTCTCTGTCCTCATTTTCTGCTCAGGCTTTCGTTGATTCGGGAGCAGCTATTAACCTGATGGATTTTGATTTTGCTAAACGTTGTGGGTTTCCCTTGATACCCCTACGGAAGTCTATTCCCCTACTGGGGATTGATTCTACCCTTTAGCTGAGAATAAACCTCAGTTCTCTACTCAGGTGATAATGAGGGTTGAACCTGATCATCAGGAGAGCTGCAAATTATTGGTTCTGTATAATCTGCATGACATTATCATACTGGGTTTCCCTTGGTTACAGTCTCATAATCCTGTTTTGGATTGGAAATCTGTGTCTGTAACCAGTTGGGGCTGCCAATGTGTTAATACCAACACTCCTGTTTTTTCTGCCTCCCCCCAGGCTCAGGATGTTCCTGACTTTTTGATTGATTTTTCTGATGTGTTTAGCGAAAGTAAATCTGCATCCTTGCCTCCCCATAGGAGCTATGACTGCGCTATTGAATTAGTGCCTGGTAGTAAATTCCCTAAAGGTCGCCTTTTTAACTTGTCTGTACCTGAACATGACGCTATGCGGTCTTATATCAAGAAGTCATTGGAGAAGGGTCATATCAGACCATCCTCTTCACCCTTAGGTGCCGGTTTTTTCTTTGTGGCCAAAAAGGATGGTTCATTAAGGCCGTGTATTGATTATCGTCTTTTGAACAATATTACTGTGAAATATCAATATCCGTTACCCTTGATTTCTGACCTGTTTTCCAGGGTGAAAAACGCTACTTGGTTTACCAAGCTTGACCTCAGGGGGGCATATAACCTTATTCACATTAAGCACGGGGATGAATGGAAGACGGCATTTAATACCCCTGAGGGGCATTTTGAGTACCTTGTGATGCCCTTTGGGCTCACTAATGCTCCTTCTGTCTTCCAGTCCTTCATGAATGACATTTTCAGGGATTTTGTGGATAAATTTCTGATTGTTTATTTGGATGATATCTTGATTTTTTCCAATGACTGGGACTCTCATGTGAAACATGTTCGAACTGTATTCCAGATTTTGAGAGAGAATGCTCTGTATGTGAAGGGATCAAAGTGTCTTTTTGGCATACAGAGGATCTCATTTTTGAGATTCATTTTGTCCCCATCTGTTATTAAAATGGACCTGGTCAAGGTTCAGGCCATCTGTGATTGGGTCCAACCTACTTCATTAAAGGCTCTTCAAAGATTTTTGGGTTTTGTCAATTTTTATCGTAAATTTATTGGTCATTTCTCGGTTATTGTTAAACCATTAACTGATTTGACCAAAAAGGGTTCTGATGTGGTGAATTGGCCTCCTGAGGCAGTCTCTGCATTTCAGGAACTTAAGCAGAGATTCACTTCTGCTCCTGTTCTACGGCAGTCTGATGTTTCTCTGCCATTTCAGGTGGAGGTTGATGCCTCTGAAATTGGGGCAGGTGCCGTTTTGTCCCAGAGATCCAGAGACCTCTAAAAGTAACCCTTGTGCCTTTTTCTCTCGAAAATTTTCTCCTACTGAACGTAATTATGACGTGGGTAATCGGGAGTTATTGGCCATGAAGTGGGCTTTTGAAGAGTGGAGACATTGGCTGGAGGGAGCCAAACATCAGGTGGTGGTCCTTACGGACCATAAGAATCTGGTTTATCTGGAATCTGCCAAGCGACTTAATCCTAGACAGGCCAGGTGGGCCTTGTTTTTCACACGTTTTAATTTTGTGGTTTCCTTTCTTCCTGGCACTAAGAATGTTAAGGCGGATGCCCTCTCGAGGAGTTTCCTGGCGGACTCTCCTGAGGTATCTGATCCTTCTGTTATTTTGAAAGAAGGTGTAGTTCTTTCCGCCATCTCGCCCAATTTGAGACTGGCTCTGGAGGGGTGTCAGGAGGATAGGCCCGAGCGCTGCCCTGTTGGGAAATTGTTTGTCCCGGACCAGTGGAAAAAGAGTGATGTCAGGGAATTTGTGCAGTCCTGCGGGACTTGCTCTCGCTCCAAGCCCTGCTCTCGCTCTAGTGGTTTGTTGATGCCATTGCCTGTGCCCAAGAGACCATGGACCCATATCTCTATGGATTTCATTTCCGACCTCCCTGTTTCTCAGAGAATGACCATCATCTGGGTGATTTGTGATAGGTTTTCCAAGATGATACATCTTGTGCCATTACCTAAGTTGCCTTTCTCCTCTGAATTGGTGCCTTTGTTCCTTCAGCACGTGGTTCGTTTACACGGCATTCCTGAGAACATTGTGTCTGACAGAGGAGTCCAGTTTGTTTCCAGATTTTGGAGGACCTTTTGTTCTAAACTTGGTGTTCAATTGTCTTTCTCCTCGGCGTTTCATCCTCAGACCAATGGTCAAACTGAGAGAACAAACCAGACATTGGAGACTTATCTAAGATGCTTTGTGTCTGCTGATCAGGATGACTGGGTCTCTTTTTTGCCTTTGGCTGAGTTTGCTCTTAATAATAGGGCTAGCTCTGCCACTTTGATGTCTCCATTTTTCTGTAATTCTGGGTTTCACCCTCGATTTTCTTCAGGACAGACGGAGGCTTCTGTCTGTCCAGGTGTTGACTCTGTTGTGGAGCGTATGCAACAGATTTGGGACCAGGTAGTGGAGAGGTTGTCCCTCTCTCAGGAGAGGGCCCAGCGGTTTGCTAACCGGCATAGGACTGATGGTCCTCGGTTTAAAGTGGGGGACTTGGTCTGGTTGTCCTCAAAAAATATTCCTATGAGAGTGGCATCTCCTAAATTTAAGCCTAGGTTCATTGGACCTTATAAGATCATGGAGATTCTTAAATCTGTTTCTTTTCGTTTGCTTCTTCCAGGGACATTTAAGATCCATAACGTGTTCCACAAGTCCTTGTTGAAGAGGTTTGTTGAGCCAGTGGTTCCTACTGCTTTGCCTCCTGACCCTGTTCTGGTTGAGGGCAATATGGTAGACTGGATGGGCTGCTGGTAGGGAGGCCAGATGCTAGAATGGATGGGCTGCTGGTAGGGGGGTCGGATGCTAGACTGGATGGGCTGCTGGTAGGGGGGCCAGATGCTAAACTGGATGGGCAGCTGGTAAGGGGGGTCAGATGCTAGACTGGATGGGCTGCTGGTAGGGGGGCCAGATGCTAGACTGGATGAGCTGCTCGTAGGTGGAACATATGCTAGACTGGATGGGCTGCTGGTAGGGGGGTTAGATGTTAGACTGGATGGGCTGCTGGTAGGGGGACCATATGCTAGACTGGATGGGCTTTTGGTAGGAGGGCCAGATGCTACAATGAATGGGCTGCTGGTAGGGGGCCAGATGCTAGTCTGGATGGGCTGCTGGTAGGGGGGCCAGATGCTAGACTGGATGGGCTGCTGGTAGGGGGGCCAGATGCTATATTGGGTGGCTGCTGGTATGGGGGCCAGATGCTAGAAAAGATGGGCTGCTTGTAGGGGGTCCAGATGCTAGACTGGATGGGCTGTTGGTAGGTGGGCTAGATGCTAGACTGGATCGGCTGCTGGTAGGGGGGCCAGATGCTAGACTGGATAGGCTTCTGGTAGGGGGCCAGATGCTAGTCTGGATGGGATGCTGGTAGGGGGGTCAGATGCTAGACTGGATGGGCTGCTAGTAGGGGGGTCAGATGCTAGACTGGATGGGCTGCTGGTTTGGGGGCCAGATGCTAGAATGGATGGTCTGCTTGTAGGGGGTCCAGATGCTAGACTGGATGGGCTGCTGGTAGTGAGGGCAGGTGCTAGACTTGATCAGCTGCTGGTAGAAGGGCCAGGTGCTAGACTGGATGGGCTGCTCTTAGGGGGGCCAGGTGCTAGACTGGATGGGCTGCTGGTAGGGGGGCCAGATGCTAGAATGGATGGGCTGCTGGTAGGGGGGGACAGATGCTAGACTGGATGGGCTGCTGGTAGGTGTGGCCAGATGCTAGACTGGATGGGCTGCTGGTTGGGGGGGGCCGGTGCTAGACTAGATGGGCTGCTGATAGGGGGGCCAGATGCTAGACTGATTGGACTGCTGGTAGGGGCCAGGTGCAAGATTGAATGGGCTTCTGGTAGGGGGGAGAGGTACTAGACTGGATGGGCTGCTGGTAGGTGGGCCTTGTGCTAAACTGGATGTGCTGCTGCGAGGGGGGCCAGATTCTAGACTGAATGGGCTGCTATTATGGGGGCCAGATGCTAGACTGGATAGGCTGCTGGTAGGGGCCAGATGCTAGACTAGATGGGCTGCTGGTAGGGGGCCAGATGCTAGACTGGATGGGCTGCTGGTAGGTGGAACATATTCTAGACTGGATGGGCTGCTGGTAGGGGCAGATGCAAGACTGGATGGGCTGCTGGTTTGTGGACCATATGCTAGACTGAATGGGCTGTTGGTAGGAGGGCCAGATGCTACAATGAATGGGCTACAGGTAGGGGGCCAGATGCTAGTCTGAATGGGCTGCTGGTAGGGGGGGCCAGATGCTAGACTGGATGGGCTGCTGGTAGGGGTGGTCAGATGCTAGACTGGATGGGCTGCTGGTATGGGGTCCAGATGCTAGAATGGGTGGGCTGCTTTTAGGGGGTCCAGATGCTAGACTGGATGGGCTGCTGGTAGGGGGGGCCAGATGCTAGACTGGATGGGCTACTGGTTGGGGGGCCAGATGCTAGACTCTATGGGCTGCTGGTAGGGGGGCCAGATGCTAGACTGGATGGGCTGCTGGTAGGTGGAACATATGCTAGAATGGATGGGCTGCTGGTAGGGGGCAGATGCTAGACTGGATGGGCTGCTGGTAGGTGGACCATATGCTAGACTGAATGGGCTGTTGGTAGGAGGGCCAGATGCTACAGTGAATTGGCTACAGGTAGGGGGCCAGATGCTAGTCTGGATGGGCTGCTGGTAGGGGGGCCAGATTCTAGACTGGATGGGCTGCTGATAGGGGGGTCCGATGCTAGACTGGATGGGCTGCTGGTATGGGGGCCAGATGCTAGAATGGATGGGCTGTTGGTAGGGAGGATAGATGCTAGACTGGATCAGCTGCTCGTAGGGGGGCCAGATGCTAGAATGGATGTGCTGTTGGTAGGGGGGATAGATGCTAGACTGGATCAGCTGCTCGTAGGGGGGCCAGATGCTAGACTGGATAGGCTACTGATAGGGGGCCAGATGCTAGTCTGGATGGGATGCTGGTAGGGGGACCAGATGCTAGACTGGATGGGCTGCTGGTAGGGGGGCCAGATGCTAGACTGGATGGGCTGCTGTTATGGGGGCCAGATGCTAGAATGGATGTGCTGCTTGTAGGGGGTCCAGATGCTAGACTGGATGGGCTGTTGGTAGGGGGGCTAGATGCTAGATAGGATTGACTGCTAGTAGGGGGTCAGATGCTAGACTGGATGAGCTGCTAGTAGGGGGGGCCAGATGCTAGACTGGATGGGATGCTGGTTTAGAGGCCAGATGCTAGACTGGATAGGCTGCTGCTAGGGGGGCCAGATGTTAAACTGGATGGGCTGCTGGTAGAGGGGCCAGATGCTAGACTGGATGGGCTGCTGGTAGGGCGGCCAGATGCTAGACTGGATGGGCTGCTGGTAGGGGGGCCAGATGCTAGACTGGATTGGCTGCCGGTAGGGTGGCCAGATGCTAAACTGGATGGGCTGCTTGTAGAGGGGACAGATGCTAGACTAGATGGTCTGATGGTAGTGGGGCCAGGTGCTAGACTTGATAAGCTGCTGGTAGAAGGGCCAGGTGCTATACTGGATGGGCTGCTGGTAGGTTGGCCAGTTGCTAGACTGGATGGGCTGCTGTTAGGGAGGCCAGATGCTAGACTGGATGGGCTGCTGGTAGGGGGGCCAGATGCTAGACTGGATGGGCTCCTGGTAGGGGGGCCAGATGCTAGACTGGATGGGCTGCTGGTTGGGGGGGCCAGATGTTAGACTTGATGGGCTACTGGTAGGTAGGCCTTGTGCTAGACTGGATGGGCTGCTGCTAGAGGGGCCAGATGCTAGACTGGATGGGCTGCTGCTAGGGGGACCAGATGCTAGACTGGATGGGCTGCTGGTATGGGTTCCAGATGCTAGACTGGATGGGCTGCTGGTAGGGTGGCCAGATGCTAGACTGGATGGGCTGCTGTTAGGGGGGGCCAGATGCTTTAATGGATGGTCTCCTGTTAGGTGGGCAGAAGGTAGAATGGAAAGCCTGCTGGCAGAGAGCTGATGCTAGAATGGATGGGCTCCTGGTAGGATGGCAGAAGATAGAATGTATGGGCTGCAGGTAGTGGCAGATGCTAGAATGGATGGGGTGCGTATTAGGGGTAAATGCTAGAATGGATGGGCTGTTGATAGGGGGCAGATGCTTGAAAGGATTTTTAGCTGATAGGGGCAAATGCTAGAATGGATGGGCTGCTGGTAGGGTGCAGATGCTAGAATGGATGGGCTGCTGGTAGGGCACAGATGCTAGAATCGATGAGCTGCTGGTAGGGCGCAGATGCTAGAACGGATGGCCCCCTACCATCAGCCCATCCATTCTAGAATCTGCCCCCCTTAGGAGCAGCCCATCCATTCTAGCATCTGCACCCCCTACCAGCAGCCTTTCTATTCTAGCATCTGCCCCCTACCAGCAGCCAATCCATTCTAGCATCTGCCACCCCTAGCAGCAGCCCATCCATTCTAGCATCTGCCCCCTACCAGCAGCCCATCCATTCTAGCATCTTCCACCCCTACCTGCAGCCCATCCATTCTAGCATCTGCCCCCCCTACCAGCAGCCCATCCATTCTAGCCTCTGCCCACCCACCAGCAGCCCATCCATTCTAGCATCTGCCCCCCTAGCAGCAGCCCATCCATTCTAGCATCTTCCCCCCTACCAGGAGCCCATCCATTCTAGTGTCTGCCCCCCTACCAGCAGCCCATACAGTCTAGCATCAAGCCCATCTACCAGCAGCCCATCCAGTCTAGCATCTGGCCCCCCTATGAGTAGCCCATGCAGTCTAGCATCTGGTCCCCTACCAGCAGCCCATCCAGTCTAGCATTTGGCCCCCCTAGCAGCAGCCCATCCAGTCTAGCATCTGGCCCCCCCACCAACAGCCCATCCAGTCTGGCATCTGGCCCCCCTTCCACAAGCCAATCCAGTTTAGCATCTGGCCCCTACCAGCTCCCCATCCAGTCTATCACCTGGCCCCCCTACCATCAGCCATCGAGACTAGCACTTGGCCCCCCTCCCAGCAGCCCATCGAGTCTAGCAATTGGCCCCCCGACCAGAAGCCCATCCAGTTTAGCACCTGGCCCCCCCTACCAGCAGCCCATCCAGTCTAGCACCTGACCCCCCTACCAGCAGCCCTTCTAGTCCAACACTTGGCACCCCTACCAGCAGCCCATCCAGTCTAGCACCTAGCTCCACTATAAGCAGCCCATCCAGTCTAGCACCTGGCCACCCCTACCAGCAGCCCATCCAGTCTAACACCTGGCCCCCCTACCAGCAGCCCATCCAGTTTAGCACCTGGCCCCCCTACCAGCAGCCCATCCAGTCTAGCACCTGACCCCCCTACCAGTAGCACATCCAGTCTAACACCTGGGCCCCCTACCAGCAGCCCATTCAGTCGAGCACCTGGCTCACCTACCAGCAGCCCATCCAGTCTAGCACCTGGCCACTCCTACCAGCAGCCCATCCAGCCTAGCACCTGGCCCCCTTAACAGTAGCCCATCCAGTATAGCATCAGGCCCCCCTTCCACCAGCCCATCCCGTTTAGCATCTGGCTCCCCTTCCAGCAGCCCATCCAGTCTAGTATCTGGCCCCCCCTACCAGCAGCGCATCCAGCCTAGCACCTGGCCCCCCTACCAGTAGCCCATCCAGTCTAGCATCAGGCCCCCCTTCCACCAGCACATCCAGTTTAGCATCTGGCCCCCCTACCAGCAGCCCATCCAGTCCAGCATCTGGCACCCCCCTACCAGCAGCGCATCCAGTCTAGCATCTGGCCTAGCTTCCACCAGCCCATCCAGTCTAGCATCTGGCCCCCCTACCAATAGCCCATACTTTCTAGCATCTGGCCCCCTACCAGCAGCCCATTCATTCTAGCATCTGCTCCCCTACCAGCAGCCCATCCATTCTGGCTTCTGCCCCCCTACCAGCAATCCATCCCTTCTAGCGTCTGCCCCCACTACCACCAGACCATCAATTCTAGAGTTTGACCCCCTACCAACAGCTCATCCAGTCTAGCATCTGGCCTTCCTAACAGCAGCCCATCCAGTCTAGCATCTGACCCCCTACCAGCAGCCCATACATTCTAGCATCTGGCCAACCTACCAGCAGCCCATCCATTCTAGAGGGATATGCTAGACTGGATGGGCTGCTGGTAGGGAGGCCTGGTGCTAGAATGGATGGGCTGTTGGTAGGGGGGCCAGATGCTAGACTGGATGGGCTGCTGGTAAGGAGGAGAGATGTTAAACTGGATGGGCTGCTGGTAGGTGGATCATATGCTAAACTGGATGGGCTGCTGGTAGGGGGTCCAGATGCTAAACTGAATGGGCTGTTGGTAGGAGGGCCATATTGCTACAATGAATGGGCTGCTGGTAGGAGGCCAGATGCTAGTCTGGATCGGCTGCTGGTAGGGGGGGCCAGATGCTAGACTGGATGGGCTGCGTGTAGGGGGTCCAGATGCTAGACTGGATGGGCTGTTGGTAGGGGGGCTAGATAATAGACTGGATCGGCTGCTGGTAGGGGGGCCAGATGCTAGACTGGTTAGTCTGCTGGTAGGGGGCCAGATGCTTGACTGGATGGGCTGCTGGTATGGGGGCCAGATGCTAGAATGGATGGGCTGCTTGTAGGGGGTCCAGATGCTAGACTGGATGGGCTGTTGGTAGAGGGCTAGATGCTAGACTGGATCGGCTGCTAGTAGGGGGTCAGATGCTAGACTGGATGAGCTGATGGTTTAGAGGCCAGATGCTAGACTGGATAGGCTGCTGCTAGGGAGGCCAGATGCTAAACTGGATGAGCTGCTGGTAGGGGGGCCAGATGCATGACTGGATGGGCTGCTGGTAGAGGGGCCAGATGCTAGACTGGATGGGCTGCTGGTAGGGGGGCCAGATGCTAGACTGGATGGGCTGCCGGTAGGGTGGCCAGATGCTAGACTGGATGAGCTGCTTTTAGGGGGGGCCAGATGCTAGACTGGATGGGCTGATGGTAGTGGGGCCAGGTGCTAGACTTGATAAGCTGCTGGTAGAAGGGCCAGGTGCTAGACTGGATGGGCTGCTGGTAGGGGGGTCAGATGCTAGACTGGATGGGCTGCTGGTAGGGGGGCCAGATGCTAGACTGGATGGGCTCCTGGTAAGGGGGCCAGATGCTAGACTGGATGGGCTGCTGGTAGGGGGAGCCAGATGCTAGACTGGATGGGCTGCTGGTTGGGGGGCCAGATGCTAGACTAGATGGGCTGCTGGTAGGGGGGCCAGATGCTAGACTGATTATGCTGCTGGTAGGGGGCCAGGTGCTAGACTGAATGGGCTGCTGGTAAGGGGGGTCAGATGCTAGACTGGATGGGCTGCTGGTAGGGGGGCCAGATGCTAGACTGGATGGGCTGCTCGTAGGTGGAACATATGCTAGACTGGATGGGCTGCTGGTAGGGGGGCTAGATGTTAGACTGGATGGGCTGCTGGTAGGGGGACCATATGCTAGACTGGATGGGCTGTTGGTAGGAGGGCCAGATGCTACAATGAATGGGCTGCTGGTAGGGGGCCAGATGCTAGTCTGGATGGGCTGCTGGTAGGGGGGCCAGATGCTAGACTGGATGGGCTGCTGGTAGGGGGGCCAGATGCTATATTGGGTGGGCTGCTGGCATTGGGGCCAGATACTAGAAAGGATGGGCTGCTTGTAGGGGGTCCAGATGCTAGACTGGATGGGCTGTTGGTAGGTGGGCTAGATGCTAGACTGGATCGGCTGCTGGTAGGGGTGCCAGATGCTAGACTGGATAGGCTGCTGGTAGGGGGCCAGATGCTAGTCTGGATGGATGCTGGTAGGGGGGCCAGATGCTAGACTAGATGGGCTGCTAGTAGGGAGCCAGATGCTAGACTGGATGGGCTGCTGGTTTGGGGGCCAGATGCTAGAATGGATAGGCTGCTTGTAGGGGGTCCAAGATGCTAGACTAGATGGGCTGCTGGTAGTGGGGGTAGGTGCTAGACTTGATCAGCTGCTGAGAAATCACAGTAAATTTATTGCCTAGATCCAAAATAGTGCTTCCAAATATCACAAATTTCAAAAAATCATAGGAAGCTTTTTCCACTATAAAATACAAATTTTATTTAGAACATTTTTTAAAATACATATACGGATAAAAATATCCAAATGGGGACAACATTATGCAAAAAAAGCCTACAGAAAACAGGTACAGGTACAGTTGGTAGTGTTCAATAGTGATATATCCGTATATCATGCTTAATGCCACATTGACAAACAAGGGGTTATGTATATTTAATGTTATCACATATACCACAGTGCATAGATTTTTAAGTAAATATCCCCAAAACATATCGTTAGCATAGGGTTTAAAACGGACATAAAGATTGCCCTCCTACCAATAAAGTTAGCATTTAAATGTTTGCTATGCAAGTGCAGAGCATGCAGCAAGTGCTATAATATGTGCAGTAACCTGCATAACAATGCACAAAAAAAAGTTTTTATAAGTGTTGAAACTAGTAAGCTGCTGGTAGCTGCATTTAAATGTTTGCTATGCTATAATATGTGCAGTAACCTGCATAACAATGCACAAAAAAGTTTTGTACCTGTACCTGTTTTCTGTAGGCTTTTTTTTGCATAATGTTGTCCCCCATTTGGATATTTTTATCCGTATATGTATTTTAAAAATGTTCTAAATAAAATTTGTATTTTTATAGTGGAAAAAGCTTCCTATGATTTTTTGAAATTTGTTGATCAGCTGCTGGTAGAAGGGCCAGGTGCTAGACTGGATGGGCTGCTCTTAGGGGGGCCAGGTGCTAGACTGGATGGGCTGCTGTTAGGGGAGCCAGATGCTAGATTGGATGGGCTGCTGGTAGAAGGGCCAGGTGCTAGACTGGATGGGCTGCTGGTAGGGGGGGACAGATGCTAGACTGGATGGGCTGCTGGTAGGTGGGGCCAGATGCAAGACTGGATGGGCTGCTGGTAGGGGGCCAGATGCAAGATTGAATGGGCTGCTGGTAGGGGGAGAGGTACTAGACTGGAAAGGGCTGCTGGTAGGTGGGCCTTGTGCTAAACTGGATGTGCTGCTGCGAGGGGGGCCAGATTCTAGATGAATGGGCTGCTATTATGGGGGCCAGATGCTAGACTGGATGGGCTGCTAGTAGGGGGGCCAGATGCTAGGCTGGATGGGCTGCTGGAAGGGGGCCAGATGGTAGACTGGATGGGCTGCTGGTAGGGGGGCCAGATGCTAGACTGGATGGGTTGCTGGTAGGTGGAACATATGCTAGACTGGATGGGTGCTGGTAGGGGGCAGAGCTAGACTGGATGGGCTGCTGGTAGGTGGACCATATGCTAGACTGATATGGGCTGTTGGTAAGGAGGGCCAGATGCTACAATGAATGGGCTACAGGTAGGGGGCCAGATGGCTAGTCTGGATGGGCGCTGGTAGGGGGGGCCATATTGCTACAATGAATGGGCTGCTGGTAGGAGGCCAGATGCTAGTCTGGATCGGTGCTGGTAGGGGGGGCCAGATGCTAGACTGGATGGCTGTTGGTAGGTGGGCCGATGCAAGACTGGATGGGCTGCTGGTTGGGGGGGGCAGATGCTAGACTAGATGGGCTGATGTTAGGGGGCCAGATGCAAGATTGAATGGGCTGCTGGTAGGGGGGAGGCGGTACTAGACTGGATGGGCTGCTGCGAGGGGGGCCAGATTCTAGACTGAATGGGCTGCTATTATGGGGGCCAGATGCTAGACTGGATGGGCTGCTAGTAGGGGGGCCAGATGCTAGGCTGGATGGGCTGCTGGAAGGGGGCCAAGTTGGTAGACTGGAGGGTGCTGGTAGGGGGGCCAGATGCTAGGATGTATGGGCTGCTGGTAGGGGGGACAGATGCTAGACTGGATGGGGCTGGTAGGGGCCAGATGCTAGACTAGATGGGCTTGCTGGTAGGGGGGCCCAGATGCTAGACTGGATGGGTTGCTGATAGGTGGAACATATGCTAGACTGGATGGGCTGCTGGTATGGGGCAGATGCTAGACTGGATGGGCTGTGGTGGTGGGACATATGCTAGATGAATGGGCTGTTGGTAGGAGGGCCAGATGCTATAATGTAATGGGCTACAGGTAGGGGGCCAGATTGCTGTCTGGATGGGCTGCTGGTAGGGGGGGCCAGATGTAGACTGGATGGGCTGCTGGTAGGGGGGTCAGATGCTTAGACTGGATGGGCTGTGGTATGGGGGCCAGATGCTAGAATGGATGGGTGCTTGTAGGGGTCCAGATGCTAGACTGGATGCGCTGTTGGTAGGGGGGCTAGATGCTAGACTGGATCAGCTGCTGGTAGGGGAGGCCAGTTGCTAGACTGGATAGGCTGCTGATAGGGGGGCAGATGCTAGTCTGGATGGGATGCTTGTAGGGGGGCCAGATGCTAGACTGGTTTGGCTGCTGGTAGGGGGGGCCAGGATGCTAGACTGGATGGGCTGCTGGCATGGGGGCCAGATGCTAGAATGGATGTGCTGCTTGTAGGGGGTCCAGATGCTAGACTGGATGGGCTGTTGGTAGGGGGGCCTAGATGCTAGACTGGATCGGCTGCTGGTAAGGGGTTCAGATGCTAGACTGGATGAGCTGCTAGTAGGGGGAGCCAGATGCTAGACTGGATGGGATGCTGGTTTAGAGGCCAGATGCTAGACTGGATAGGCTGCTGCTAGGGGGGCCAGATGCTAAACTGGATGAGCTGCTGGTCGGGGAGGCAGATGCATGACTGGATGGGCATGCTGGTTAGAGGGGCCGGATGCTAGACTGGATGGGCTGCTGGTAGGGCGGCCAGTGCTAGACTGGATGGGCTGCCGGTTAGGGTGGCCGATGCTAACTGGATGGGCTGCCTTGTAGGGTGGCCAGATGCTAAATGGATGGGCTGCTGTTAGGGGGGCCAGATGCTAGACTGGATGGGCTGCTGGTTGGGGGGCCAGATGCTAGACTGATTGGACTGTGGTAGGGGGCCAGGTGCAAGATTGAATGGGCTTCTGGTAGTGGGGAGAGGTACATAGACTGGATGGGCTGCTGGTAGGTGGGCCTTGTTGCTAAATGGATGTGCTGCTGCGAGGGGGGCCAGATTCTAGACTGAATGGGCTGCTATTACTGGAAACCTGTGCTAGCATTTATTTTGCAGTTTGCTATCAGAGGTGTCAAGAGTGGGATAAGAGTGTTGCATTGACAATCCAACATAATGGGCAGCACTTTCAACACATTTTTAAGTGGTCATAAAACTTGTAAATAAACTCATGAAGTTACGTTTAAAAACCAAGCACAACCATTGTTTTTCTTGTGAAATTCTCAATAAGTTTGATGTGTCACATGACTCTCTTCTCTTTCGAAAAAATAAAGTTGGATCCAAAATGGCCAACTTCAAAATGGCCCGCGATGGTCACCACCCATCTTGAAAAGTTTTCCCCCTCCCATATACTATGTGCCACAAACAGGAAGTTGATATCACAACCATTCCCCATTTTATTTAGGTGTATCCATATAAATGGCCCACCCTGTATATATGTATTGTAGCCTTTCCGGGGGTTTTAGCTCTGAGATCGCTGTCTGGGTAGACAGAATGGCATGGAAACAGTTCATTCAGACAGCTATTATGGTAAAAAACTGGCCGCAACCAGTTTTATTAAAGTCCACGCACACAGATAAAACAAAGCATAAACAAAAGACCTAGGCTTGTCTAGCCTCTAATTACACTTAGATAGATGGCCCTCTCTATCCGGGACCCGACTTCTACCAGTCTGTGCCCAAAACAACACATATGATATATGTTACCAGTATGGAGTTTCACGACACTCCTCTTTATGTCTGAAGGCAACTCCAACGTCCAGACTTGAGAGAGGTCCATCCTATTCAGTAGTCATTATGCTGGAGGTTACAGAGACACTCCTGTGTCCGGGGTCCTTCCTCTAACCCAGACTGAGACGGCTCCCCTCCTCTTCGGTAATCATCAGCATGGAGGTTCACAGAGACACTCCTGTGTCCGGGGTACATCTAACCCAGACGAGATGGCTCCCCTCCTCTTCAGTAATCATCAGCATGCATGTCACAGAGACTGCTTCCTTGTGCCGGACACCTCTCGTGTCCAGGCTGAAGACAGCTCTAACACTCTTGGAGACTGTTTCTTGTGCCAGGACACCTCCCTGTGTCCAGGCTAAACTAGCTCTCACACTCTTGGAGACACCTTCTGTGCCTGGACCCCTTGTCCAGACTGAATGAGCTCCCAGATTGTGTTTGCAGACACCTACTTCTGGTCTCCTAATCAAGACCTGAGTAGTTTCAGGCCTGTGCTGCAAGTGTGTGCTGAATGTGAGGTGTAGTGACCTTTCTCTACCACTAGGTTTACAAAGCACACATTTCCCTTATACCTAGGCGAAATGCACACCCATTCAACACACATTCCTTCACTGTCTCACATATCCCCTCCCTCTTCTCCAGACCGGAGGGCTGGTCATCCAGACCGGAGGGCTGGTCAACAATCCAACAGAGCAGTGACCTCTGGACCAGTCATGGCCCTCATCAACTTCATCCTCACCACTGTCATAGCAACATCAGCTTTCTCTTCATCTGAAGCATCCGCACTACCCTGTACCCTTCCAGGCCTATGCTCTCTGCGGGCCTCGGGTATCCTGCACGGTTTCATCTTGACCTTAGGGCCGGGCTCATTTTCGATATAGTGCCTGGCCAGAGAAGTACGACCCGACACATCAGAACACTTCTGCTGACTCTTCCTCAGAAACTCACGTACCTCTGTCCCTGGTACACTGACCCTGTGTCACCAGCTGTCACAGAAGGTATAGGGGGTTTTTCACTTTTCTCCAGTTCCCCACTTTCAGGCTCTTCTGGCAAGACATGCCCAGAAGCCCCACCATCCGTCCCACACTCTACTTCTTCAGTCACATCTGGCTCACTGTCAGGGCTATACCCTTCATTTTCATTCATATCCTGCTCACTGTCAGTGCACACAATTCATTTTCACTCACATCCTGCTCACTGTCAGGGTTATACAATTCATTTTCATTCACATCTTGATCTGGAACCTGAGTTAACATGTCATCCACAATATTAACTGCACCATCTGGTCCCTCAAGTATGTGACTATGTGACAACCCCAGCACTACTTCTATATAGTTCAGGTACTAGGAGCTGACTCACAACCTCTCCCTGGACTTCAGTGTTTATGGCAACATGAGAGAACCTCTCCTCAGAGTCAGGCTCCTGGGAAACTCATTTAGAACAATCATATTTTCCTGTGCTGTTTTAAGAGAGGGTTCTCGCCACTGCTCACTCTCAAAACGTCACAGGACACAGGCAAGTCAGGGACACTCGGTTCCCGAGAACCACCATCCTCGTCTCCCAACATCACCTGCAAAGGAATTTCATCACTATCACAGTCATTCATTATTATCAACATCATTATCATGACTATGATCAGTATTATCATCACTATCATTATCAGCATCAGCACCATTTTCATGGTCATCATCATTATCAGGATCAACATCATCATTAGCATTATCATCATCATTATCACATAATTTTAACATCCCACTAGCATCGTGTTCCGCCCCTCGGGACTGCGTACCCTCAGTAGGGGCTTCATCACACTGTCCATCAGAATCACCCTTCCCCCAGAGATCCTTAGACCGGGGAAAGTCATTACCCAATATAACGGGTTGCACCAGGGTCTTCACTACCCCCACTTCACATGAAATCTCCCCGAGTTTGGGGACCAAGTCCACGGCAGTCTCTGGATAGACTTTGGTGTCTCCATGGATGCACACCATACTCAAGTGCTTATCAGGGATGAAGTCCCTATCAATCAGGCTGTCACATATGGAAGTCACTGGACTCTCTGAGTCCAAGAGGGCCTGCGCTGAGCAACCATTTGTAACCACCGGGGACACCTGTGGTCCAGTCTCTTCGGTTGCGGTGGTCACACACACAGGTTCTGCGCAGAGAGAGAGGGATCTGCCAACATCACGGCACATAGGCTCCCCCTCTAGTGGACAGTTGGCTGCAATTTCACGACAGCTCCAACACTGTCCATCACACTCTCCCACCCACATGTCCCCAACAGCTGGAACGCTCTTACCGCGAGAGTTCAGCGTCCGGGAACTCTGAAGTGACGACCTCTCAGACGGCTGTACCTCAGGAGGACGTGCTTGGGTGTAGCGGTCCACTATCACCTTTTCAACTCCATAATCAAGCCTGCTGACTGCAGACTCCCAACTGTATCTCCAGTCATGAACTCCCCTGGCACGGGCTGTCACCGTAACACCCAGCCGGACAAGAATCTCCACTTTCATCTTAGCATAGTCTTGGCTGTCCTGCTCGCTCAGGTCAGCATATGCCCTTTGGGGCTCTCCAATCAGATATGGTGCGACCATCATGGCCCATTCAGATAGGGGCAGATTCTCCTTCTCTGCCAGTCTCTCAAACCTAGTGAGATATACCTCCACATCATCACGAGGTGTCATCTTTTCCAAGGACCGTCTTACCGCCCTCTTCACAGCGGACAAGTCAGGTGACTTTGCAACATTACTTTGGGACGATGCGCCACAAGTCTTTTGTTGTGCTGCAACCTGCTCAAAAAACAACCGGTTATTCTCCTGCTGCTGCAGGATTTGCTGCTGGTACTGCTGCATTTGCCGCTGGTACTGCAGGCGCTGCTGCTCCATGCTCTGCTGCATGCTTCGCTGGGCCTGTACCAGGTACTCAATGAGCTCCTTCACACGGCCGGACTTATCTGTCTCAACCACGGCAGTTTTATGTTGCACATTAACTTGTGCCATTTGTTCAAACAGCGCCTCCATGCTGTCATCCATGCTGTCAGACTTCTCTGTCTTAACAACGGCAGTCTTCACTCAAGACATACACACTACACAGCTTTTTTCCACAGAAAATTCAGCCTTGCTGTGCAACCACTTTTTTTTTTTTTTTTTTCCTTTGCAAAGTCTATTAGGGCTACTGTCTCTTTAAGACTGCTCCACAAACTTTTCTTTTGCTGCTGCACATTCCACAGTCATTTTCACAACAAGTTCAGCTTTGCTGTGCATACATTTTCTCTCTGCAGACCCTATCAGGGCCACTGTCTCTCCAAGACTGCTCCAAACAGACGTTTCTGCTGACACACACTTTTTTTTTTTCCTCTGTTGCTATTTCAATAGACTTCACCTTTAATGCTGTCTCTTGCCACTGTGCTGCATGCACACTCCAGCACTAACTGTACCAGGCCCTGCGCTGCCCCAGCATTCTCCACCAATTGTAGCCTTTCCGGGGGTTTTAGCTCTGAGATCGCTGTCTGGGTAGACAGAATGGCATGGAAACAGTTCATTCAGACAGCAATTATGGTAAAAACTGGCCGCAACCAGTTTTATTAAAGTCCACAGCACACAAATAAAACAAAGCATAAACAAAAGACCTAGGCTTGTCTAGCCTCTAATTACACTTAGATAGATGGCCCTCTCTATCCGGGACCCAGACTCTACCAGTCTGTGCCCAAAACAACACATATGATATATGTTACCAGTATGGAGTTTCACAGACACTCCTCTTTATGTCTGAAGGCAACTCCAAAGTCCAGACTTGAGAGAGGTCCACTCCTATTCAGTAGTCATTATGCTGGAGGTTCACAGAGACACTCCTGTGTCCGGGGTCCTTCCTCTAACCCAGACTGAGACGGCTCCCCTCCTCTTCGGTAATCATCAGCATGGAGGTTCACAGAGACACTCCTGTGTCCAGGGTACATCTAACCCAGACGAGATGGCTCCCCTCCTCTTCAGTAATCATCAGCATGCATGCTCACAGAGACTGCTTCCTTGTGCCAGGACACCTCTCTGTGTCCAGGCTGAAGACAGCTCTAACACTCTTGGAGACTGTTTCTTGTGCCAGGACACCTCCCTGTGTCCAGGCTAAACTAGCTCTCACACTCTTGGAGACACCTTCTGTGCCTGGACCCCTTGTCCAGACTGAATGAGCTCCCAGATTGTGTTTGCAGACACCTACTTCTGGTCTCCTAATCAAGACCTGAGTAGTTTCAGGCCTGTGCTGCAAGTGTGTGCTGAATGTGAGGTGTAGTGACCTTTCTCTACCACTAGGTTTACAAAGCCACACATTTCCCTTATACCTAGGCGAAATGCACACCCCATTCAACACACATTCCTTCACTGTCTCACAGTATGTATATATACATACTGTGATGATCCACACTGTGTGTGGACGGGGATCACTCGCTTTGCTGGTCTTTGAGGTAAACACTGGCACGCTCAGGGTTAAAACAATAGTCCATTTTGTTTATTACATCCAACTTAACATAAAAATACAGCCTTTCTCTCAATAATTCTTCTCACTGATCCCGACCAGCATAACATGGTTGTCAAGACCGTCACCTGTTGGCATCAGCCACACAGGTTCCTGGAGACCTCAACCTCAGAGGTATCCAGCAAATACAAAAATACAGTCTTTCTCTTACGAATAGTTCCCTCTGGTCCCGACCAGCATAACACGGTTGTCAAGACCGTCACCTGTTGGCATCAGCCACACAGGTTCCTGGAGACCTCTTCCTCAGAGGTATCCAGCAATCACCAAACAGTCTCTTTCTTCCCACCACTTTTTATGACTTTAACGCATTCTTCATGACCCCGGTAATCTCACCACAGATTCCTGTCTGTCACCTGTTAGCCATGCAGGTTCCCGGATCCCTCATTCCCAGAGGTATCCAATCCACACTTCATACTACATTCTGATCCCGATCAGTCTCACCACGGTTTTCAAGACCGTCCATTCCGCTGGCCCAAGCTCGCCAGCTTTCAGTCTTCAGTCTGTGCGACATCCCGCCTGGATTTCAGGGAGCTCTGTCCAGCCTGACAGACTCCCGAGACCCTCACAGTCTCAGCACAGACTCACGCTACACTCCCCTCACCATGTGCCAAACACTTCCTTACATACCTGTAGCCACTCCCCCAGCTAAGGTATGGAGCACATGGTCTGGTCACATGCACATGACCTCATCACAGGTCCTCAACAAAAGCTCACAACCACCAGTGGGCAGTGTATGTGTGGTTAGCCAGTCCAACCCAGCTCACAAGCTAACCCTGTAAAGCCACCCTAGAAATACACACGACTCTTATGGGACTACAAGTCCCAGAACAACATTAACTTGGCTTACAGTGCAAAGGAGCTCTGCAACACATACCTTCCATTCACAATACTGCTAGGGCCTATTTTACCACTCAAATCATGCCTCCATGCATATCCCGAGGAGCAAACACATCGCCCCCTAGCTTTAGCATGGGTCACAACACCACAATACATATATATACACTGTACATGTATGTGAATATATATATATAGATGTTTCTGTATTTTCATGACTGAAAATTGTACATTCACACTGAAGGCATCAAAACTATGAATTAACACATGTGGAATTATATACTTAACAAAAAAGTGTGAAACAACTGAAAATATGTCTTATATTCTAGGTTCTTCAAAGTAGCCACCTTTTACTTTGATGACTGCTTTGCACACTCTTGGCATTCTCTTGATGAGCTTCAATAGGTAGTCACCAGAAATTCTTCCAACAATTTGAAGGAGTTCCCAGAGATGCTTTTCACTTGTTGGCCCTTTTGCCTTCACTCTGCGGTCTTAGCTCACCTCAAACCATCTCGATTGGGTTCAGGTCTGGTGGTGTGTTTGGGGTCATTGTCCTGTTGAAAAATAAATGATGGTCCAACTAAATGCAAACCGGATGGAATAGCATGCCGCTGCAAGATGCTGTGGTAGCCATGCTGGTTCAGTATGCCTTCAATTTTGAATAAATCCCCAACAGTGTCACCAGCAAAGCACCCCCACACCATCACACCTTCTCCTCCATGCTTCACGGTGGGAACCAGGCATGTAGAGTCCATCTGTTCACCTTTTCTGCGTCGCACAAAGATACGGTGGTTGGAACCAAAGATCTCAAATTTGGACTCATCAGACCAAAACACAGATTTCCACTGGTCTAATGTCCATTCCTTGTGCTCTTTAGCCAAACAAGTCTCTTCTGCTTGTTGCCTGTCCTTAGCAGTGGTTTCCTAGCAGCTATTTTACCATGAAGGCCTGCTGCACAAAGTCTCCTCTTAACAGTTGTTGTAGAGATGTGTCTGCTGCTAGAACTCTGTGTGGCATTGACCTGGTCTCTAATCTGAGCTGCTGTTAACCTGCGATTTCTGAGGCTGGTGACTCGGATAAACTTATCCTCAGAAGCAGAGGTGACTCTTGGTCTTCCTTTCCTGGGGCGGTCCTCAAGTGAGCCAGTTTCTTTGTAGCGCTTGATGGTTTTTGCAACTGCACTTGGGAACACTTTCAACGTTTTCCCAATTTTTCGGACTGACTGAGCTTCATTTCTTAAAATAATGATGGCCACTCGTTTTTCTTTACTTAGCTGCTTTTTTCTTGCCATAATACAAATTCTAACAGTCTATTCAGTGGGACTATCAGATGTGTATCCACCAGACTTCTGCACAACACAACTGACGGTCCCAACCCCATTTATAAGGCCAGAAATCCCACTTATTAAACCTGACAGGGCACACCTGTGAAGTGAAAACCATTCCCGGTGACTAAAGGTACTGCCACACTGAGCTATCCCGCTAGCGATCTCGTTAGCGTTGCATACTAATGAGATCGCTAGCGGGATTGTTTCTATATCGCTAAATGCTGCCGCATTTAGCGATATAGTTAACGACGCTATCGCCGTTAGCGATCTTCTTAACGACTTTAGCGGTACAAAAGTACCGCTAAATCGCTAAGAAAAGGTGCCACACAGCGATAAGATACTTACCCAGTGGGAGCGCCAGCGATGAAATAGGGTCCGGAGCGATTCCAGCGACGAGCGAGATCACAGCAGGAAGCTCGTCGCTGGAAGCTGCCGCACTGAACAATATCGCTAACGGGATCGCTAAATAGTGACGTTTTTTAGCGATCCCGTTAGCGATATTGTTTAGTGTGGCATACCCTTAACTCTTGAAGCTCATCAAGAGAATGCAAAGAGTGTGCAAAGCAGTCATCAAAGCAAAAGGTGGCTACTTTGAAGAACCTAGAATATAAGACATATTTTCAGTTGTTACACACTTTTTTTTAAGTATATAATTCCACATGTGTTAATTCATAGTTTTGATGCATTCAGTGTGAATTTACAATTTTCAAAGTCATGAAAATATAGAAAAATCTTTAAATGAGAAGGTGTGTCCAAAGTTTTGGTCTGTACTGTGTATGAATAAATATATATATAAATATATATATATATATATATATATATATATATATATATATATCATTAGTAACCAGATGTGGAAAATGGAAAAACGAAACAAATTAATCATTAGTCAGTTGAATTTAGAAATGCAGTTTCTCCTGTAACTTCTGCGGAAGAATATCTTTTTACAAAATTCAAAATGTCACATATCTCAGATCTACCCTTCCTATTTGACAGGTCAGTGCCTTAAGCTGTAAAGCCAAATGGCCATACTACATGTCTGTATATTCTAAGCACTGGATCTGATGACAATGTTCTTACACAATGTATAGCAACTTCATCATAAAGAAAGTAACCTTAAAATAATAAAAGAAAATAGACTCTGGCTTGAAGGAAAGGTAGATTGATTCATTTCATGTAATGTTTTATAAGATTTAATAGCAAAACTGCTAAAAGCTAGAGCTCATGATGCCTTTCATGTCATATCATGTTAGTAGACATACATAGTGTTTCATCTTTGTGGAAGATTGCAAATATTTGAACACTGCTGGATCAAAATTACAAATTCAAATCTAGTATGTAACCATCTTCTTTATTTCCCTGTCTTCGTTTTTATGGTAATGTCTCTTTTCTAATGTAAGCCTATGGAGAAAAAAACATTGAGGATTTTTTAACTAGCAGCTTTGCAGGGGGGCTAAAAGGAGCAAAGAAGATTTAGTGGTGAAAAGAGCAAATAAATAGGTGCTCCAAGATTAAAAAGAGGGTAGAAGTACATGCTGAGCTGTTGAAAGACCTCTCCCTGTTTAAAGAAAAATATTGTTTGGTGCTTTCACCACTGCATGATCAAAATAAGAGGTACAAATTAGTTCATGGCTGCTGAAGATACAAAACATCATGCAGAGAGCTGTCTTTGGGAACGTTTTAATGAGGAGAAGAGGTCATCAGACTGTGACATTGCTTTTCAGAATTCTTCAAGAACAACACAGACTTCCTGTTCCAAATGTGGTAAAGAATAAAACAACCTTAGTAGTAATCTTACAACTTTTGAACCGTGTACCTTCGAAATGCAGTGCTCATTTGGCAGCTTTAGTTAGTTATCTCAAAAGAACTGTGCCATATTTTCCATGTTCCCTTATTTCAAAAAGTGGAGTATAATAATATAACTTCATATTTATATAATAAAAGTTTTCATTCACGTGTCAGAAGGGATGAGATGTTGTTTTTCTCTGCGTAGATCAACAAATGACTCCAATAGGTATCACGGAAAGACACTTCAGTTTTTTGTTTCACCACTCCAATGATCAAGGTTCTTCTGGATGACTGTCATCTTTGAACATGTTAGTTCTAATCACTCTCATCTAATGAACTTCTTATCACACTGAGGGTGAGAAACAGTGACCATTATAGTGGCAAAAACATAACCCTTTCCATTTCAGTATTCACTGTAACATCTTCCATGGCGTGGATAAGCTCTACATGGTCCATTGACAGAATGATTTTATTGACTTAAACAAGTGTGACCTTTACAGGGCATGTAGTTGTATTCTAAGACTCTAGAAATAGTGGTATCTATAATGACGGACAAATTCATCACTTTTAAAGCACAGATACAGTACATAACCGTCTAACTACGACAGTATTTAGCTTGATCACTAGTTTTGTTTGGTATACTATATAATATACTAATATTGTATGCCCAACTAAAGCATGGATAGATCCGTAGTTTATATTTATGATTTATGTGGTTATCATGTGAATAGAAAAAAGGAGTCTGTTTTTGTGTGTTGTACAGAGCTACACATTCAGATTTCAGTGAGGATATTCCAATTTCGACCTTTACTTCTAAAGGTCATTCACGCTTTTTTTGTGTATATTGTGCATTTCCAGTCAATCAATTAATTTGTGCCATTTTTTAAAATGTGAAACACACCTATAAATAATACAAGATGATTACTACTTTATTATCCTATAAGAAAGTTGATGAAGTTTGCAAATAAACTCTTAAGGCTAAAATGGTCTATTAATAGGATTGCAGGGTAAGTCTACTGTATAGTGTTGGCCTTTTTTGGATAATTCAAGGTAATATTCTGACCAAATGCATGTCAGTTTTAACAAATATAACCTTACAACTCATTTTCTTGGCAAACTGTATGAAAACTTTTGAATATCTCTGTTATACAACATTGATCCACTACTGGAGACTGTAATAATTAGGATTGGTGAGATGAAATAACTTTTTTTTTATTCTATACCAGTATGTTGTATTTCACTACTCAATCTACACCTTGTATATATTGGTTAAGGTCAGCTCAGAATTGTGGTACATTTTATATATTTACTATATATTTGAGACAAGACACAAGTCCATCAAATTCAACTTTTAATCTTTTAGCATTTTTGCAGTTGCCTACTGTTAAGGAAGAACATTTTTTTCTCAGTCCAAATATTTCAATTAAAATATATCCATGGATTAACGACTTACACACGTGGTCAAAATTGTTGGTACCCCTCGTTTAATGACAGAAAAACACACAATGGTGACAGAAATACCGTATTTTTCTGACCATAAGACGCACTTTTTTTCCCAAAAATTTTGGGGAAAATGGGGGTGCGTCTTATGGTCGCAATACCATTGGTGGCAGCGGCGGCGGTCCCGATGCAGCCTCCCTTCCCAGGCTGGTGCGGCTGTGGCGGTGCGGCGGGGCTCTGTAGTGTGGTGGTGGCGGGCTTTGTGCTCCGGGGCAGTGGCAGCGGCTCTCTGTGCTGTGTATGGGGGCTCCGCCGGCATTTCGTCAAAGACCTGAGGCCCCCGCTCCTCCGTTAATGCCATGCTGCGGTGGCCTCTGGGAACATGGCCGCCGGCAAGATGGCCGCCAGGCCAACGCATGTTCAGATGCAAATCTCGGCAACGAGATCTCGGCCTGAGATCTTAATCTGAGCATGTGTTGGCCCGGTTGCCATCTTGCCGGCGGCCATGTTCCCGGAGGCCACCGCAGCATCGCATTAACGGAGGAGCGGGGGCCTCCGGGCTTTGACGAAATGCCGGCGGAGCCCCCACACATAGCACAGAGAGCCGCTGCCACTGCCCCGGAGCACAATGCCCCGGAGCACAGAGCCCCCTGCCCCGGAGCACAATGCCCCTACCCCGGAGCACAGAGCTCCCTGCCCCAGAGGCACAAAGCCCCCTCCTGCGGAGCACAGATCCCCCAGCCCCAGGGGCACAAAGCCCCCTCCTGCGGAGCACAGAGCCCCCTGCCCCAGGGGCACAAAGCCCCCTCCTGTGGAGCACAGAGCCCCTGCCCCGGAGCACAGAGCCCCCTGCCCCGGAGCACAGAGCCCCCTGCCCCGGAGCACAGAGCCCCCTGTCCCAGAGTCCAATGCCCCTGCCCTGGAGCACAGAGCCCCCTGCCCCAGGGGCACAAAGCCCCTCTTGCAGAGCACAAAGCCCCCTGCGGCGGAGCACAGAGCCCCTGCCGCGGAGCACCGAGCCCCTGCCGCGGAGCACAGAGCCCCCTGCTGCAGAGCACAGGGCCCCTGCCATGGAGCACAGAGCCCCTGCCGCGGAGCACAGAGCCCCTGCCACCACACCAGCCTGGCCGACCAAATGACCCCTGTGACCAATCATCCACCTGTGCTGATCCTTCACAGGTAAGCTGAATTCGGACTGTAAGACACACCCCATTTGACACTTTATTTTTTTCCCCTATTTTCCTTCTGAAAATTTGGGGTGCGTCTTATGGTCAGGTGCGTCTTATAGTCCGAAAAATACGGTAACTTGAATCTGACAAAAGTAATAATAAATGAAAAATCTATGAAAATGAACAAATGAAAGTCAGACATTGCTTTTCACCCATGCTTCCACAGAATTAAAAAAAAAAAAAACTCATGAAATAGGCCTGGACAGAAATGATGGTACCCTTAACTTAATATTTTGTTGCACAACCTTTTGAGGCAATCACTGTAATCAAACGATTCCTGTAACTGTTAATGAGCCTTCTGCAGTTTTTGACAGGTATTTTGGCCTATTCCTCAAAAGCAAACTGCTCCAGTTGTCTCGTGTTTGAAGGTTGCTTTTCCAGACGGCATGTTTCAGCTCTTTCCAAAGATGCTTAATAGGATTTAGGTCAGGACTCATAGAAGGCCACTTCAGAATAGTCTAATGTTTTCCTCTTAGCCATTCTTAGGCGCTTTTAGCTGTGTGTTTTGAGTCACTATCATGTTTCAAGTCCCATGACCTGCGACTGAGACCAAGCTTTCTGACACTGGGCAGCACATTTCTCTCTAGAATTCCTTGATTGTCTTGAGATTTAATTGTACCATGCACAAATTCTAGACACCCCATGCCAGATGCAGCAAAGCAGCCCCAGAACATAACAGAGCCTCCTCCATGTTTCACAGTAGGGACAGTGTTCTTTTCTTGATATGCCTCATTTTTCTGTCTGTGAACATAGAGCAGATGTGTCTTGCCAAAAAGTTCCATTTTTGTCTCATCTGTCCATAGGACATTCTCCCAAAAGCTTTGTGGCTTGTCAACAGGTAGTTTGGCAAATTCCAGTCTGGCTTTTTTATGATTTTTTTTCAACAATGGTGTCCTCCTTGGTCGTCTCCCATGAAGTCCACTTTGGCTCATACAACGACTTATGGTGCGATCTGACACTGATGTTCTTTGAGCTTGAAATTCACCTTTAACCTGTTTAGAAGTTTTTCTGAGCTCTTTTGTTTCCATTCGTATTATCTGTCTCTTTGATTTGTCAACAATTTTCCTCCTGCGGCCACGTCCAGGGAGGTTGGCTACAGTCCCATGGAGCTTATATTTCTGAATAATAAGTGCAACTGTAGTCACAGGAACATCAAGCTGCTTGGAGATGGTTTTATAACTTTTACCTTTAACATGTTTGTCTATAATTTTCTTTCTAATCTCATGAGACAACTCTTTCCTTCGCTTCCTCTGGTCCATGTTGAGTGTGATATACACCATGTCACCAAACAGCACAGTGAGTATCTATAGCCCTCTATAAAGGCCCACTCACTGATTCCAAGATTGTAGACACCTGTGATGCTAATTTGTGGATACACCTTGATTTAACATGTCCCTTTTGTCACATTATTTTCAGGGGTACCATCATTTCTGTCCAGGCTTAATTCATGAGTTATATTTTTTAACAAATTCTGTGGAAGCATGATTGAAAAGCAATGTCTGACTTTCACTTGTTCATTTTCATAGATTTTTGATTTATTATTACTTTTGTCAGATTCTAGTTATTTCTGTGACCATTGGTGGGTTTTTCTGTCATTAAACGAGGGGTACCAAGAATTTTGGCCACGTGTGTATCTCCAGTTCAAATAACTTTCATCTAGCTCACCTTATTCTTTTCTATTTACCTTCGGAGAACTACTGTAAATTATATATACTATATACTTTGTAATATTTTTATGGCAGTGGAAATAGTCTATGATGTGTCCAATTTGCCAAAATAGAGGACATAGATGACAGGTAAATACTATTGCCTAAAGAATTTACATTTGCCATATATTCTGAGCACTAAGAATAAATCATAAAAAAATGGATGAGTATTCAATTGATTGTAAAAAAAACCCAGACATTACTAATAAAAAATGCATGTTAGACCCATAAAATGTATAATTTTTCTTTTAAATTCTTGAGCAATGTAATGTTACAAAATGTTCATGAATAAATATATATATATATATATGTATTGCTCTTTATTGTAAATACATAAAATTATGAAGTCTTTACAAAAATAAATATCTTAGAATACAGATGTAGCAAAACACATTATTAAATATATTTCTGTGATATATTTTTAAGACACACTAAGTGACATGTAGAACACACACAAGATTTTATTCCGCCAGTGTCTATGCTGTATGTCATCATCTAAGACAACGCAAGACTGATCATTGTGTTACTGTAATGCAAGTAGGGATGGTTTTGCATACATATCTTTTTCTGTGATTTCAGCTGTTAATGGTGTCATGCTCTCAAGGACCTTCTGTCTGTACAATAATCCTTAAAAATACTCCCAGAGGCATATGTCAAGAGGAGTCCCAGTATCTGCGCCCTTACATTTTTGTTATTTTTCTTTCAAAGTGCAGCTCATAAAAAGATAAAAAAAGACTTCATTTATTACTGTTCTTTTGAAAAAATATTCCTTTATAATGACAATATTTGATCGTAAAAAAAAATAAACCCAAGCTATTTTCATTGATATGGTTCACTTTTACTCAAGAAAAGAGCTCATTACTAGCAAGAAGGTTTTTAAATGTTTTCTTGGATTATAATTCATGAAAGGTGTACTGGTTAATAGAACATTATGAGCGACTTGACATTGAAATAAAAAGAATGTCTTCATAAGCACAGTATTCTGGAAAAAAAAGCCAGAAAAACCATACACACCATTTCTATTTCTTTTGGGAAAAAAATATTATCAATCATAATGCAGTCAGTGAAATGTTGGATGGTCACTGTGTCTTAATTTTTCAGGTTAGATTACCAATATGCAATATTTGTGAATATATCCTGTTATAGTTTACACATATTTGCATTCTACAGCACACTCCCACAGAACTACGCAAAATGGAAAATCTACAGTAGAATCCAATGCATCAAACACTTCTATGGACTTCATTGAGGAAATCCAGTGGCTTTACCACAAATGTAACTTTGCTTTGTGCGCCTGCCACATAAATTAACCAGGATTTTTACCACAGTTTGCTTTTATGAGACAACGCCGCTATTATAATCTGCAGTGAGTTTCCCACACAGCTAAGCATTTGTTGTTAGTGCGTACATGTTCTATCTGTGTTTTTAACCCCTTACCTACATCGGCCATACATGTAAATTGGTAGCTGGTGTGCCCGACTCATACTTGGCAGATAACAGCTGTGGTATAAACCAGGACCTGCCAATAACAGCTCCGCCCACAACTGTTAACCCTGTTTATTCAAAATGAAAATCTGACAGTGGAATTAACAGCATGCAGGCATGGGAAAGCATTATTCTATGCAACTATTGGCATCCCTATTATGCGATCGCGGAGCACCGATGGGTTGCTATGACAGCCGAGGGTCTGTTGAAGACCTCTGTCTCTGTCATTGTGAGGCTCCCCTGAAACCCAGCTTGTGGCCATGCTTCAAAGTAGACCATAATTTTTACTATATGCAGCAATACTATGGCACTAACTATTGAACCTATTCTTCGCTCGGGTGGCGAGCATTTTTATTGGTACATTTCTGGCTCCAATTTTTTTTTAAGACACTGTATCTGCGAATTCGAATATACAGTGTTTCAATAAAATGGCGCCAGAGATCACAGTATGCACACGCAATGACTCCTGCGCCATTTTATTGAAGTAGTGTACTACGACACCAACACAGCAGTGCGCACACACCAGCCGATAATGGCGATGGGCTTGTTATAATAATTGTAACAAATGTTCTTTCTCTTTTAATATACATATATGACTGCATGTATGACATTTAAGGTTCTAGACTTAGAAACTTTGTTCAGCTAGGGTATTGTGAAGATTAGATATGGGTGTAACTTTTGTGAGTGCTAGCTGGCATTTCTTGTCTTACGTACAAATAAAGGTGTCTCATCCCTTTTCTTTCTCTGGTAATATAGATAAGGAATGCTTACGATCAAACATATTCCAACATATGTACTATTTTGCAAACTTTGTATTTTAAACGCCCTGTTTTTGTTCTATTTAAACTCGAAGAATCTGTATTGGGGCAGACAAGTGATTGTGCTGACATCTGGTGCAGCCGTGATTCTCTCTCCATGTCGTCATGATCAATAAAGAACAAATCATCTTACATATTCAGGTTTGGACGATTTCTAATTGGAAGACTAAAACTCCACTGACAGGCGGTGCATGTGCACTGCTATGTTAATGTTGTAGTACATTACTTTAATAAAATGGTGCCAGAGTTAGTGCTTGCTCATACCGTGATCTACGGCGCCATTTTATTGAAGACACTGCATTTGGAATTTGCAGACACAGAGTCTTAAAAAAAATGTTGGATAGCGCGGTATACGCACACGCTGACCCTGGCACCATTTTATTGAAGTATTGCACTGCAAAATTAAAGGGAAACTTTAACCTGCAGATATGTGGTTAATCTGCAGGTTAACAGCGTTATTATGCTTCTCGGCGCCTGCACGCAGCCAAATGCAGCTGGGAGAAAATTAACTTTATTCTCCACGCCATCATTCGGTTTCAGTCATGGAAGCGAGGGCTGTACGGGTTTGGTCACAACTCTGAGTATACAGATTGGCCACTGTAAGCACTCCCCTTGCAACTGGCTGACACTGACTCTACATTGAGGCTGATTGTTAGTCAGGGTCGGGGGAGCTGTTTCAGCAGCCGATCTGTATTCTGAGAGCAATGACTGAACTGGTGTCACCCCAGACCCCATGAATTAAGCCGAATGCTCCATTTTCTCCTCGTTGCATGCAGGCGCCATTTAGCATAATAACATTGTTAACTGCAGATTAACTGCATAGCTGCAGGTTAACAGCGTTATTTCTAGTGACAGGTTCCCTTTAACACAGCACAGAAATGTACCAATAAGAATACTCGCCACCCCGGTGTAGAAAGGGTCAATAACTAATCCTTGTATATATTTTCCCAGCCTGGTTTATGCTCCTCGATCCTATTATATGGTTCCCCATCTTATTATGCTCCCCATCCCGGTCATCCTAGTACCCCATCCTACTATATGCACTCCCATCCTGATATATGCTTCCCCATCCTGGTATATGCTACTTCATCCTGGTCCCCCCATCCTATGCTATGCTCACCCATCCTGTTATATGCTCCCCCATCCTGGTATATGCTCCCCTTACATGGTCCTTCATCCTGGTATATGCTGCTCCCCCTACGAGGTCCCTCATCCTGGTATATGCTCCCCCATCCTGGTATATGCTCTCCCATCCTAAAATATGCTTCCCATCCTGAATGTGTTGCTGTTGTTGTTCCATACATACAAAAAAAACTGTTGGCTGCTGATAGAAATGAAGCTGCTTTGGCTAACAGAGGTTCATCAGCTGGGAGCGATGATTGGCAATCTGGTGTTGATGACTGGGGAGATTTAAGTGAGTAACCTTCCCATGATCCTCGCCGGTGATTATTTGCTTTCTAGTCTCTTTGGAAGTCAGCCTGCTTCCTGCTTTGCCCTGCAGACTTTCAGATAAGTTATTTCCTATTTATTTCTGTGGCATTTGCTTTTGTCTATCTCAGTTTTCTGCCCTTTTGGGTTTGTGCAGCCAGGTTCCCCTGCGGGGGCCTGCGCTGGACACTCATTCTCTTCTGCCACTGTTTATGTATTTTCAGTTCTTTGTTATTTCAGCGTCCACTGATTTGCTACTAGTTCACACCAAAGACAGTTTATGTATTTTCAGTTCCCTGTTGTTTCAGTGTCTGCTGATTCGCTACCAGTACACACCAGAGTCTGATCTAGCAGGGTGAGAGATCGTGTGGTCTCAGCATTTTTGCATGTCAGACTGGTTGGAGTTTTTCTTAGATTTTTTGCTGGATTGCAGACAGTATTCTGTCCTGTCTTGTTCTATCTAGACAGCTTGGGCCCCAGCATTTGCTTACTCTATTTTCTGCCTGCGTTTGTATTTCATCTTGTCTCACCACCAATATATGTTTGGGGGCTACCTATTCCTTTGGGGGTCTACTCCGGGGCAGTTAGCCTTCCTCTTTCTCTCTTTAGGCTTAGTTAACTCTCTGGCTGTGTCGAGGCGTCTAGGGCACCGTAGGCACATCCCACAGCTACTTCTAGTTGAGCTGGCAGTTTAAGGGTCTGCAATCCACTAGTTACCAACCTCTCTGGGTGTCTGGTTGCTAAGCCTATTTTTGCTGTTGTCCTCCTCGGCTACCAAATCATAACAATCATGGTGCCGGAGATCGCGGTATTCGGTCAGTGCCTACACATACCACGATCTTCAGCGCCACACTCCTCCAACCTTGTCCTCCTCCCTATTAGTCTATTAACGCTGGATGTTTCCTTCTGACTCCAGCCACACTGTGCAGGCGCAGTCTATACAGGCTTTGGACAGAAGGACGCATCTAGTGCAATATTATAGATTACTGTCTATAATACAAGCGGTCAGACGATCGCAGATTCAACTCCTCTAAGGCGAGTAATAAATACAGTACAAAGTAAAAAAAAAGATTGCGCTTTTTTGGTCGCTACAATATCGCAAAAAATGCTGTAAGAAACTATGAAAATGTCATATCCCAAAATGGTATAAAAAACCATCATCTTGTCCTGCAAAAAATCACACAACTTAATTTACCGAAAAATAAAAATGTTACAAATCCTGAAAAAAGGAACACAAAAAAGGTTTTTTGATTTTTTTTTACAAATTTCAGAATTTTTTCACCAATAAAATAAAAAAAACTGGACAAGTAAGGTATCACCATAATCATACTGATGAGGAAACTCATATTGCAAGTCATTTTTACCAAACAATGCACACTGTAAAAACAATAAAAAAAACTTTCAGAATTGCTTTTTTTTCGCAATTTCACCAAAACTTGTCCAACAAAAAAACAAGCCCTCATATGTTTATAAGGACAGAAAAAAAAAAATGTCATGTTCTCTGGGAAGAAGTGGAGGATAAAATGACAACACAAAAATTTAAATTGGCCATGTTGGGAAGGAGTTAATGAATAGAACCCATACCCATCATCAGACTGTGCCATTGGCTTAATGAGGCAAATTTATGCTTCAGAAATGTTAACACGTTATTTTTAAATTAGTTTTGCAGCATATATGACAGTTTTAAAAATAAGCTTCAAAAACTACTTAAAAGCAACCTGTCAGCAGGATTGTGCACCATAACCTACAGACAGTGTCAGGTTGGTGCCGTTATACTGATTAACCCCTTTCTGACCTCAGATGTGCTATCCCGTCCATGTGACCTGGGCCCCTATGACCATGGATGGGATAGTATGTCATGTGCTATCGTTCGCGCTCCCGAGGTGAGTGCGGCAAATCGCGGCCGGGTGTCAGCTGCTTCTCACAGCTGAAACCCGGCACTTAGTGCCAGGAGCAGTCACAGATCGCTCCTGGCACTTTAAACCACGGAACACTGTGATCAAACATGATCGCAGTGTTCTGGAGCCGGCACGGGATCCCAATCGCTGCTATGGAGACCCGATGTCGTCATGATGATATACGAGTCTGCAGAGCTGCAAAACTTCCTGTCATGCGCAGTGCATGTCAGGAAGTCTCACAGCTCAGTGTACAGAAAGTGCAGCGCTGACAGCTTCTGTTGCATGAAGATGCTTCATCTGCATGCTATAGAAGCTATCATCCTGCACAAAATGATTGTCCCATAGTGGGACAAAGTGTTAAAGGAAGAATTAAATATATATATTTTTTTAAATACCGTATATACTCGAGTATAAGCCGAGATTTTCAGCCCATTCTTTAGGGCTGAAAGTCCCCCTCTCGGCTTATACTCAAGTCATATACCAGGGGGTCAGCGGGGAGGCGGAGCGCAGCTGTGCTATATACTCACCCCTCCGCCGGCGCATCTCTGCAGTCCCCCTGCTCTTCTCCCACGGTCTCCGGCGCCTGTGTTCAGTGGTCATGAATATGCACATATTCATGACTAATGAGCGGTACCACGTGACCGCTGAACACTGGTGCCGTAGACCGCGGGAGAAGAGCAGAGGCTGCAGAGACGTGCCGGCGGTGGGGTGAGTATATGCGATAGTTACCTGTCCCCGTTCCACCGCTGCTCGCCGCTGTGTCCTAGCGTCCTCTCGAGCTGCCTGAGCATTCACTGCCGGAGGACCCGCAAGACAGTGGCGCTCAGCGGTGGACACGGTGACAGGTAAATATCTCAGGTGCCGGGGCCCTGAGCGAGCGGTGACACTGGCACCTGTCCCCTATAGCGCGCCGGTGTCCCTGCCTGCTCAGGATACCGGCACCTAGCCCCCAGCAATGAGAGGTGAGTATGTCTTTTTTTTTGCTTTTTTTGGTTGCAGCAGCTGCGGCAGCATAAGGGACCTATACTATGGAGCATCTATAGGGGCATAATCTATGGGGGCATAATCTATGGAGCATCTATGGGGGCATAATCTATGGAGCATCTATGGGGCACAATCTATGGAGCATCTATGGGGCATAATCTATGGAGCATCTAGGGGGGCACAATCTATGGAGCATCTAGGGGGGCACAATCTATGGAGCATCTATGGGGGCACAATCTATGCAGCATCTATGGGGGCATAATCTATGGAGTATCTATGGGGGCATAATCTATGGAGCATCTATGGGGCATAATATATGGGCAGCATATGGGGCACAATCTATGGAGCATCTTATGGGGCAGCATATGGGGCATAATACATGGGGCTGCATATGGGGCATAATCTCATTTTCCACCCTAGGCTTATACTCGAGTCGATAAGTTTTCCCAGTTTTTTGTGGCAAAATTAGAGGGTCGGCTTATACTCTGATCGGCTTATACTCGAGTATATACGGTAATTATAAAAATATTTAAAAAATAATAAAAAAAAATCAATATTTATTCTATCACTAAATAAATATTTGAATAAAAAAATCTAAACAATAAAAATACACATATTTGGTATCACCGCCCATAACAACCCGTCCATAACAACAAACTGTCCCACTAGTTAACCCCTTTAGTGAAAACCATAAAAAAGCAGGGAAAAAAACAATGCTTTATCGTTATACAACCGAACAAAAGTGGAATATCAAGCGATCAAAAAGACAGATATAAATAAACATGGTACCACAGAAAACGTCATCTTGTCCCACAAAAAACGAACTGCCATACAGCATCATCAGCAAAAAAATAAAAAAGTTATAGCTGTCAGAATAAAGTAATGCAAAACCAGTTATTTTTTCTATAAAATAGTTTTTATTATATAAAAGCGCCAAAACTAGAGTTGAGCGATACTTTCCGATATCCAAAAGTATCGGATCGGAATGGTATCGCCGATACACACAAAATATCGGCGATACCCGATACCGATACCGGAAATCCAATGTAAGTCTATGGGAACAAAATATCGGAATTAAAAAAAACCCATTCTTGCCTTGTTGGATAATTGTACATGAAGGAAAACAACAAAGAGTAATGTAGAATGTATTGGGGAAGGTTGAGGAGACATTAAAGGCATAGATGTTTAACCCAATCCAATGGAATAGCATTAATATGTTTTTTTTTTTAAATACGTTCGGATTGACAAAGAAATTGACAATGTTGTTAACCTTTTTTCTATTTTGGCAAATATGTATGTTTCAAAACTTCCATGCTCTTCACCTTTTTAACTTTTGCCACAATTTCTCCTTCATAATCTTCAGCAGCATCATCTTTGTCATCAAATTATTCTTCATCTTCACCTTCTTTATCTTCTTCTTAAACTTCTTGCTATTCATCTTTTTGTTAACATTACTCAGATTGTTCTTATTAAACTATTATTCTTCTTCATATTAACCCATAAAGTGTAAAGTATAACCTCTTTCTATGAATTTAATTTCCCTGAATTTAATTTCCATTTAATTTCATTTAATTTCTTAAATAATTCAGGATGAGAAGAGAACAGGGTGGAGGCAGCAGGACTTTTTGCCGTACACACAGCAAGGGAACAGCTGACATTAGTGAACCCCAGTAACACAGGAGCAAGTGTTGACTGTGCTAACAGCACTTCTGAGCAACAACTGGCGGTGTTGTAACCCAGGATGAGAAGAGAACAGGTGGAGGCAGCAGGACTTTTTGCCGTTCACACAGCAGGGGAACAGCTGACATTACTGAACCCCAGTAACACAGGAGCAAGTGTTGACTGTGCTAACAGAACTTCCGAGCAACAACTGGCGGTGTTGGAGCCCAGGGTCAAGGAGGGTGTAGGCAGAGGCCTAATATGAGATGTTTGAAGTTAAATTTGGAGTTAGCAGCAAAAATTTGTGCCAGACACCCAGCAGGGGAACAGCAGGCATTACTGAACCCCACAAACACATCAGCGATTGTTTTGATCTGTGCATCCAACACTTCTGATCAGCAACTGGCGTTGTTGAAGCCCAGGGTCAAGAAGGGTTTTTAAATTTAAATATTGAGTTGTTGCCTTGTTACGTGGCCATTGCAAATGTATGTACTTCAAACTATAAAAAATGAAGTTTTACTAGGACAATAAAATGATGAATTTCAATTCCAAGAATAAAAATAAACACCCTTAAAATATAAACGCATATAAGCACATGGCAACAAGAAATGGAACAACACACCACCCAAAATTATTTTTACAAAATATAGTGATGTAAATTTATGAATAAAAGTCCATTTTTGTATTTAGGAATGATGCGTAAGGAACGCTATGTTAAACCATAACATAGTGAAGACAATGGATTTTGTAATAGTCACTCATCATCATCATTACAAGAAATCTGTGACAGTCACACAGATTTCAATTATTTCACTCACGAAAATTGTTATTTCGGACAGCATTTATTACATGTCCAGCATGGACTCATCAAAGTGATGAGATGACGCAATAATGTACGATAAAAAAAAAAAAAAAAAATTAAAAAAAAACATTGTCACAATTTAAGTGGGTGCCTGCAAGTGGAGGTGAAACAAAGGCTACGGATAGCAAAGGTATATACTATGTCTGTTGTAGACAGTGGGCAGCCTCTGATGGGTAATGTCGATGTTATACTGTACGTCAATGAAGGCTGCGGCTGCAATCATGCATTTTTGGCTTGTAGAATGTTGAAGAGGGTAAAAGCATGTCTGGTTGCGCAAGGCTTTATCCTGTAACAATACCTTCCTTGTGTGACGGGTAGGGTAGCGTGTGTCTATTATATGAGTGTCTCTAAAATGTGACTTTACGCAGCCTTATTCTGCCCTAGGGACGCAAAAAATAAGACAGCAGTAATCATTTACTGTATAAAACTCCACCTATGAGCAACAAAACAAGCACGTTCCCTCTTCCGGTTCCTGCGCTGACATGTGAGGAGGGAGTTTGGAGACGCTCCTGAATTTCTCCCAGGTGTCCAAGCATATCGGGCCGATAGGAGAGCATTAAAACCACCCCCGGTCGTGACTTAAATACGGTGAATCGAACCAGTGAAGAACTGTAGGTCGATGCGAACGAATGTGCGATCACATGACACACGTTTATAACCCTTGCTAGACACGAATAACTTTGTAGAATTTTGGAGACACCTGAACCCAGATGGCAGTGAATATTCCTTCTATTCGGCGCCACATGACTCTTGGTCCAGAAGAGATAATATATTGCTATCACAGGAGCTAGTAAGGGGAGTGGAAGAGGCAGATGTGCACAACGTAGCTATATCTGACCACGCGCCCGTATCAGTGACCCTGCCAGATATGGTTCAGATGGGGCCAGACCAAACTTGGCGCTTCCCTACCTATTTGTTAATGGATGAGAAGTTTCGACATCAGGTGAAGCAATGGTGTTTGGAATATGTAAGTGATAATGGAGATAGTAGGGATAGGCCGGAACTTTTATGGGCAGCAGGGAAGGCATTAATGCGATTGAAACTAATAAGTTATCAGACAACGCTAAAAAAGAAGATAGCGACAAACTACTCGCAGGCTAGCAGGATATTACGCAATAGCTACACGGCAAACAAGACAACTTCATCAACACAGGATAAAAATAGATGTAAGCAGGCTAAGGCTGACTTACACGTATGGGTATATCGACGCGAGAGAAGCAGTAATATGAATTATAGAGCCGATGTATATCGTTATGGTAGCAAATCAGGGAGACTATTAGCACGACTAGCGAAAGGAAATCACATTCGTCATCAACATATTACTGCGTTAACGAATAACCATGGGATCATGAACACAGACCATTGAAGCATAATCACGATTCTACAAGAATACTACTCAGACTTATATAAGGTGGAACATACGGATAGTGCGGAGGGTCAGACCTTTCTAGATGGAATACGGTTACCATCCTTCACAAACTATCAGCTTCTCCTTTTAAAAAAAACAATTGAGGTGACGGAAGTGACAGCGGCGATAAGTGACTTTAAATCCGGGAAAGCTCCAGGACCTGACAGGTTTACAGCCAAATTATTAAAATTATTGAGTGAGGATATCCCGTCCACATTGGTAGGCACCTTCAATCATATATTGGAGACAGGAGGGTTGCCCATCCATTCAAACATGGCACACATGAAGGTGCTACTAAAACCCAACAAACCTTCACATCTGGCTGGATCCTATCGTCCATTCTCACTCATTGACCAGGATATCAAGCTTTTGTCCAGGATCATGGCAGATCGTTTGAGTAGCATTCTTCCTACGCTGATAGGGCCATCACAAGTGGCCTTTGTTCGACCAAGATCGGCCATGAATAACATTAGGAAAGTAATAGCAGTTGTAGATAAATATCGTTGTCTGACAACATCGAGTCCTATCATGCTATCCTTAGATGGCGATAAGGCATTTGATAGGGTGAGCTGAAGTTGGTTGCCAATGGTCCTGGACAAAATTGCCATGAGAGGCACGTTTATGACTTTCCTATCAGGTGTCTACGCCAACCCACAGGCACAAATACACAACACAGGTCACCTTTCGGCTACTTTCACAATACAGAGGGGAACTCCTCAGGGATGTCCATTATCACCTTTGCTCTTTGATATAGCCCTTGAGCCATTAGTTACACACGTGGAGGATAACACAGTATATGACGGTATAAAGGTAGGGGGTCGGCAGATCAAACTCACATTGTTTGCAGACGATATACTCATTTATATGGCACATCCCCAAGACCATCTGAAAGGGCTATTAGACTGGATAAATTTTTTTTAACTAATTCTGTGATTTTGCTTCAAAGACTACAAGAGTGAAATTTTTCAATTGTTAAAGCCTAATCCTCGTGAGCTTTGGTGTGCTTACTGATGGGGGACAGAAGTAATTAAAACCTTTATTTATAACATATCTGTGAATCAAAATAGGACGAGATTCTAGTTCTCAATACAAACTTAACTATGAACCCTAATTGGACAAGGTTGTACGTCAATTGGAGCGGTGGCATGATTTGCCCCTGTCTCTTCTGGGCCGTTGTCACCTTCTTAAGATGATTATTTTTGGAAGGCTATTATACCCGCTTCAGACTATTCCAATCCTGTTACGTAAAGATGATGTTTCACGGATAAAAAAAGCATTGACCAGATTCATCTTGAGGGGAAAACGGCCCAGAATAGCAATACGAAAAATTATGCGTGCAGTAAAAGATGGGGGCCTGGCCGTGCAAACGTTAGGAGTTATAACTTTTCGTGCTTGATCAGAGTGGGGAGAGATTGGTTTAAGGGGACTTAGTCCTACTCAGATGTATTGCTGGAATCTGGACTGACAGAGGGTTGTATTTTGGTCTCATGTGTTGACACTGTGATTTGTAAACTCCCGGTCATAGTGATCAGCGCTACTACGCGATACAGTAATTGCCTGTAAGGCAAGCAGACGAGCGCATGGGTTGTCTTCTCAGTTATCTAAACACATGCCTTTATGGGCTCACCCAGAATTCCCAGTGGGAGTGACAGACCGCGTTTTTGAGACGTGGCATACTAAAGGTATACATACAGTATTCCATCTCATGCACCTAAAAGAGTGTAGGTGGCTGACATCCAAGGAGATTATGGAAAAATTAAATTAGCCCCCTTCTCACTTTATTGAAACTCTACAAGTGCATTATTTCTACAGAAATCGCCTGCGTAATATTATAGAAGAGGTGGTAGACAATTGATTTGACAAGATGGGAGATATATTTCTTCAACCAGACTGAAGTTTGCTCATGATTTTCCATGATTACTACGACCTGTGATGATGTCATAGTCACGTGATCTGGTCAGCTGATGTGTATGTCACCTGATGGTGTTTTGTAGCCCTATAAAACAAGGAGCTGTTGTAGTTGTTGTGTGGAAGGAAGGAGTTTGGCTGGAGTAAGCCTGGAACATTGTTTTGTTACTGTGTGGCAGTGTGCACCAGGAAGCGAGTAACAGACCACCCGGAATGTGACCTGGCGGTCTCAGCTGACCTGCAGCCACTTAGTTAAGCCCGTCACAAGCAAGGGTGAGTCTGTGACCAGTGGTTCTCCAAACTGGAGTGATTTATGTTCTGTTTTCATTTTGTTATATGGACTTTTTGTTGAACTCATGATAAAAATCACTGAACTTTGAAATAAAAGGCTGTGTGATTGCCTCATTACTGCGGCCCAGCCCTGCCTATGACAGCGGTTCCCTACAATTGGTGGAGAATGCGGGCAACGCAGTGAGGTCAGGCTGTTTTTCATGCATGACAGTAAATGTCCTGGCTTTAGAAAGTGCACCAAAACCGGCTGGATAACTGTCCGAAGATGGAGAACAAAGTAAAAATGCTAGTGGAGGCCATGCGACAGCAACAGCAGGCTACACAGCAGCAACAGCAGGCTATGCAGCAGCAGCAGGCTATACAACAGCAGGCTATGTAGCGGCAGCAGGCTATACAGCAGCAGGCTATGTAGCAGCAGATATTTAATCGACAGCAACAGGAAACCAATAGTTTACTGATGCAGCACATCACAGCGCCACAGACAGTAAGAGCTGCCCGGGGATGCCATGATGTCCGGAAAGCGATGCGTACAGCGATCCGAAAGATGGAGCAATCAGATGACGTTGAGGTGTAGCTGGAGATGTTTGAAGGCGTGGCTAAAAGGGAGAGACTGCCCCGGGACCAGTGGGCCGAGATCGTGGCTCCGTTTTTGACTTCAGGACCCGCTAAAGCCTATAGGGACCTACCCCCCCAGCAACAGGAGGACTATGAGAGCGTGAATGGTGAGATACTTGCACGTCTTGGGGTAAATGTTTTTTTCCTGGCCCAGCGTGTACAACAATGGAAGTTTTCCCCTTCCGAGCCAGCTCTGTCCCAGTATTATGACTTGATACACCTGATAGAAAAGTGCTTTCAGCCTGAGGTGTTGTCACCCCGCGATATGCTGGATCGTATAGTGACTGATAAATTCGGGTGAACTTTGCCCCACACCCTTCAAACATGGGTTGGACAGGTAGCCCCTACTGATGGTCTCCAAATGGTAGACCTCATTGAAAGATATGGGCCTACCAAGGAGATACAGGGAGAGACTACCCGGAAGTTACCAATTAAATTCACCAAACCTTCACCCACAGCTCGGCGAGCAGAGACTCTGAGGGCCGCCCAGGAAGGGTCGGGGAACGAAAGGGGCCCCATAATCTGTTGGCGGTGCCAAGAACCATGACATGTGAGAGCTGATTGCCCCCACCTGACTGAGCCCATGGACAACAACTATGGCTACTATCAGTCTCACTATGCATAACACATGTGTGCAGTGGTCAGTATTACCTTTGCCTTCGGTGGAGGAGGAAAACACCTCTCCTATAGAAGTGTTAGTTGGGGAGATGGAAGATTTGCCACCGGGACCAGAATTGTAATACTTAAATGTGTCAGGTGACAATTTTGGTACGGCGCAACTCCGTGACCCTACGTTGAGTCTATTTGTTGGGGATAACATTTTGTTTTGTAACTGATCATTCCCCTGTGACTGGCAGTGTTGTGTCCCAGGGAGTAGAGTTCAGGTGGTAGAAAGATGAACATAACAGGAGACATGGAAAACGTTGGCAAACAGTTATTTAATCTGAAAACGGGCAGGCAAATTCAGGTGAGATCCATGCCTTGTTCATTTTCAGAAAAGTAAGCCGGTCTACATTCTCTGAGGATAGTCGCATGCGACGGTCTGTTAGTACACCACCTGCAGCACTAAAGACGCGCTCAGATAATACACTGGCAGCAGGGCAAGCCAGCACCTCCAATGCATACTGGCTAAGCTCTGGCCATGTATCCAGCTTAGAGACCCAAAACTTGAAAGGGGAAGAGCCATCTGGGAGTACACTGAGAGGGAAAGACATGTAGTCTGTCACCATCTTACGTAAACGTTGCCTCATGGTGAGTGGAGTCGTCTCGGATGGTGTAGACATTGGTGGCTCTGACACAAAACTTCGCCACATTTGTAACATACTGCTCTTGCCCTGTGCAGAGGCGCTGCTTGTGCTCCCTCTTGTTGCAGAGGTGTCTCCACTGCCTCGACGCACAGAGATTCTTTGTAAAGCAGTAGCAGCAGCAGTGCTCTCGGCTGGAATGGAGAATATTATGGATTGCACCAGTCTGTCTTGGTACTCCCGCATTTTACGCTCCCGGTTCAACGGTGTGATGAGGCTTTGTAAGTTGTCCCGGTAGCGAGGGTCTAGGAGGGTGTACACCCAATAATCTGATGTGGTGAGAATGTGGGCGATGCGGCGGTCGTTTCTCAGGCACTGCAGCATGAAATCAACCATGTGCTGCAGACTCCCAACTGTTATGTTACGGTAGCTGAGGAGTGCAGGTAAAAAAGGAAATACACCAGAGCAGTTGGAATCTATGAGATTGCAGTACCCTGACTAACCACCGCAACTAGAGGCAGCCGTGGAGCGTTCCTACGATGGTCCTAGACGCCTCGTCACAGCCTGAGAAACTAACTACACCTAAAGATAGAAATAGGAAAGCTATCTGCCCCGGAGCAGAACCCCAAAGATAATAGAAAGCCCCCAAACATGTAATGGCGGTTAGACAAGAGGAAATACTGACACAGAAAGAAAATAGTATGAGCAAACGCTGGGGCCCAAACTATCTAAAGAGAAAAGGACAGGAAGGGTACTTACTGCAATCCCAGAAAACCCTGAAAAACACCAACTCTACTAATTTCAAAATCACCTGAGATCACACGACCTCTACCACCTAAATTAGTTCTCTGGTGTAACAAAAACAGCAGCCACTGAAAAAACTGCAAAAAGCAAAAGTACAAAACACAGTGGCTGGACTAAACTGAGAGGGCAAAAGCCCCCGGAGGGGACCCAGAAGGCCCCCAAAGAAGTGCAGGACAAAATGCAAAAATATAGCAAAAACACAAAATAAGAAATTGTCTTATCTGATAGCAGGAGATGCAGACACGACACAGCAGGCTACAAGGGAAACTGGAAAGAAGGATTCAGACCAGAACAATTGATCACCGGCAACCCTGATGGGAAAATGACTCCCCCAAATAAGACCAATCAGCAACACCTGATTCCCAATCCTCACCAGTACCGCTAGTAACCACCAGAGGGAGCCTCTGCTCAGAACTCATCTCAAACCCATTCACAACAGTACCCCCCCCTTGAGGAGGGGTCACCGAACCCTCATTTGAGCAACCAGGACGGTCAGGATGAGTTCTATGATACGCACGGATAAGTCTCCTAGCATGGATGTCCGAAGCAAACACCCAAGAATTATCTTCCTGGCCATAACCTCTCCATTTAACCAAATACTGGAGTCTTCGTCTAGAAAAACGAGAATCCAATATTTTCTCAACCACATACTCCAGATTGCCCTCAACCAAAACAGGGTCAGGAGGCACAGCAGCAGGAACCACTGGCTCAACAAACCTCTTCAACAAGGACTTGTGGAACACGTTATGGATCTTAAATGTCCCTGGAAGAAGCAAACGAAAAGAAACAGGATTAATAATCTCCATGATCTTATAAGGTCCAATGAACCTAGGCTTAAATTTAGGAGATGCTACTCTCATAGGAATATTCTTTGAGGACAACCAGACCAAGTCCCCCACTTTAAACCGAGGACCATCAGTCCTATGCCGGTTAGCAAACCGCTGGGCCCTCTCCTGAGAGAGGGACAACCTCCCCACTACCTGGTCCCAAATCTGCTGCATACGCTCAACAACAGAGTCAACACCTGGACAGACAGAAGCCTCCGTCTGTCCTGAAGAAAATCGAGGGTGAATCCCAGAATTACAGAAAAACGGAGACATCAAAGTGGCAGAGCTAGCCCTATTATTAAGAGCAAACTCAGCCAAAGGCAAAAAAGAGACCCAGTCATCCTGATCAGCAGACACAAAGCATCTTAGATAAGTCTCCAATGTCTGGTTTGTTCTCTCAGTTTGACCATTGGTCTGAGGATGAAATGCCGAGGAGAAAGACAATTGAACACCCAGTTTAGAACAAAAAGTCCTCCAAAATCTGGAAACAAACTGGACTCCTCTGTCAGACACAATGTTCTCAGGAATGCCGTGTAAACGAACCACGTGCTGAAGGAACAACGGCACCAATTCAGAGGAGGAAGGCAACTTAGGTAATGGCACAAGATGTATCATTTTGGAAAACCTATCACAAATTACCCAGATGGTGGTCATTCTCTGAGAAACAGGAAGATCGGAAATGAAATCCATAGAGATATGGGTCCATGGTCTCTTGGGCACAGGCAATGGCATCAACAAACCACTAGAGCGAGAGCAAGGCTTGGAGCGAGAGCAAGTCCCGCAGGACTGCACAAATTCCCTGACATCGCGAGACAAGGTAGGCCACCAAAAGGACCGACTAACCAAGTCTCTGGTACCAAAAATTCCGGGATGCCCAGCCAATGCGGAACAATGAATCTCAGACATCACACTCTTTTTCCATTGGTCCGGGACAAACAATTTTCCAACAGGGCAGCGCTCGGGCCTATCCTCCTGACACCCCTCCAGAGCAAGTCTCAAATTAGGCGAGATGGCGGAAAGAACTACACCCTCCTTCAAAATAACAGAGGGATCAGATAGCTCAGGAGAGTCCGCAAGGAAACTCCTCGAGAGGGCATCCGCCTTAACATTCTTAGTGCCAGGAAGAAAGGAAACCACAAAATTAAAACGTGTGAAAAACAAGGCCCACCTGGCCTGTCTAGGATTGAGTCGCTTGGCAGATTCCAGATAGACCAGATTCTTATGGTCCGTAAGGACCACCACCTGATGTTTGGCTCCCTCCAGCCAATGTCTCCACTCTTCAAAAGCCCACTTCATGGCCAATAACTCCCGATTACCCACGTCATAATTACGTTCAGTAGGAGAAAATTTTCGAGAGAAAAAGGCACAAGGGTTACTTTTAGAGGTCTCTGGATCTTTTTGGGACAAAACGGCACCTGCCCCAATTTCAGAGGCATCAACCTCCACCTGAAATGGCAGAGAAACATCAGGCTGCCGTAGAACAGGAGCAGAAGTGAATCTCTGCTTAAGTTCCTGAAACGCAGAGACTGCCTCAGGAGGCCAATTCACCACATCAGAACCCTTTCTGGTCAAATCAGTTAATGGTTTAACAATAACAGAGAAATTACCAATAAATTTACGATAAAAATTGGCAAAACCCAAAAATCTCTGAAGAGCCTTTAATGAAGTAGGTTGGACCCAATCACAGATGGCCTGAACCTTGACCGGGTCCATTTCAATAACAGATGGGGACAAAATGAATCCCAGAAATGAGATCTTCTGTACGCCAAAAAGACGCTTTGATCCCTTCACATACAGAGCATTCTCTCTCAAAATCTGGAATACAGTTCGAACATGTTTCACATGAGAGTCCCAGTCATTAGAAAAAATCAAGATATCATCCAAATAAACAATCAGAAACTTGTCCACAAAATCCCTGAAAATGTCATTCATGAAGGACTGGAAGACGGAAGGAGCATTAGTGAGCCCAAAGGGCATCACAAGGTACTCAAAATGCCCTTCAGGGGTGTTAAATGCCGTCTTCCATTCATCCCCGTGCTTAATGCGAATAAGGTTATACGCCCCCCTGAGGTCAAGCTTGGTAAACCAAGTAGCGTTTTTCACCCTGGAAAACAGGTCAGAAATCAAGGGTAACGGGTATTGATATTTCACAGTAATATTGTTCAAGAGACGATAATCAATACACGGCCTTAATGAACCATCTTTTTTGGCCACAAAGAAAAAACCGGCACCTAAGGGTGAAGAGGATGGTCTGATATGACCCTTCTCCAATGATTCCTTGATATAAGACCGCATAGCGTCATGTTCAGGTACAGACAAGTTAAAAAGGCGACCCTTAGGGAATTTACTACCTGGCACTAATTCAATAGCGCAGTCATAGCTCCTATGGGGAGGTAAGGATGCAGATTTACTTTCGCTAAACACATCAGAAAAATCAAACAAAAAGTCAGGAACATCCTCAGCCTGGGGGGAGGCAGAAAAAACAGGAGTGTTGGTATTAACACATTGGCAGCCCCAACTGGTTACAGACACAGATTTCCAATCCAAAACAGGATTATGAGACTGTAACCAAGGGAAACCCAGCACGATAATGTCATGCAGATTATATAGAACCAAAAATTTGCAGCACTCCTGGTGATCAGGTTCAACCCTCATTATCACCTGAGTAGAAAACTGGGGTTTATTCTCAGCCAAAGGGGTAGAATCGATCCCCAGTAGGGGAATAGACTTCTGTAGGGGTATCAAGGGAAATCCACAACGTTTAGCAAAATCATAATCCATCAGGTTAATAGCTGCTCCAGAATCAACGAAAGCCTGAGCAGAAAATGAGGACAGAGAGCATATCAGAGTGACAGTTAATAAAAACTTAGTCTGAACACCACCCAAGACAACTGAGCGTGCAAAACGTCTTCCCCGCTTAGGGCAGACTGAAATAGCATGAGAGGCATCACCACAGTAGAAACATAACCCATTGCGCTTTCGAAACTCATGACGCTGTGCCCCAGACACCACTCCATCACACTGCATGGGCTCAGCAGCTGGCTCACAAGGCAACACCACTCCACGCATACTTCTCCGCTCACGCAAACGTCTGTCAATTTGAATCGCTAATGACATAGAATCATTGAGACCAGAGGGGACAGGGAATCCCACCATAACATCCTTTACATTATCCGACAGACCCTTCCGGAAAAGGGCCGCCAAAGCGTAGTCATTCCATTTGGTCAGGACTGCCCACCTACGGAATCTCTGACAGTATAACTCAGCGTCATCAAGCCCCTGATTTAATGCCAACAAGGCTTTTTCAGCTTGATCAGTGACATTAGGCTCATCGTACAATAACCCCAAAGCCTGAAAAAATGCATCAACATCACTCAAAACAGGATCCCCAGGTGTGAGGGAAAAAGCCCAATCCTGAGGATCGCCGCGCAGGAGAGAGATGACAATTTGAACCTGCTGCGCTGCGTTTCCTGAGGACTTAGATTTTAAGGCAAGAAACAATTTACAATTATTTTTGAAATTCTGAAACTTAGCTCGATCCCCTGAAAACAAATCTGGCATGGGAATCCTAGGTTCCACAACAGGCAACCTAGCAAGATATGCAGCAATACTCCGAACCTCAGTGGCAAGCTGATCCACACGGCCAGACAACTGTGCAAACTCCATTGGGAGAAAAGATCCTCCCCAGCACCCAGAGATACAGAGGGAAAAAAAAAAAAAAAATGCAACAAACAGAAAAATATCTCTGACAACTTTTCTTCCTTCAAAATATTTTTTCCCTTCTGTGAGTACCATACAATTTTTATGGCCGGTGATACTGTTATGTTACGGTAGCTGAGGAGTGCAGGTAAAAAAGGAAATACACCAGAGCAGTTGGAATCTATGAGATTGCAGTACCCTGACTAACCACCGCAACTAGAGGCAGCCGTGGAGCGTTCCTACGATGGTCCTAGACGCCTCGTCACAGCCTGAGAAACTAACTACACCTAAAGATAGAAATAGGAAAGCTATCTGCCCCGGAGCAGAACCCCAAAGATAATAGAAAGCCCCCAAACATGTAATGGCGGTTAGACAAGAGGAAATACTGACACAGAAAGAAAATAGTATGAGCAAACGCTGGGGCCCAAACTATCTAAAGAGAAAAGGACAGGAAGGGTACTTACTGCAATCCCAGAAAACCCTGAAAAACACCAACTCTACTAATTTCAAAATCACCTGAGATCACACGACCTCTACCACCTAAATTAGTTCTCTGGTGTAACAAAAACAGCAGCCACTGAAAAAACTGCAAAAAGCAAAAGTACAAAACACAGTGGCTGGACTAAACTGAGAGGGCAAAAGCCCCCGGAGGGGACCCAGAAGGCCCCCAAAGAAGTGCAGGACAAAATGCAAAAATATAGCAAAAACACAAAATAAGAAATTGTCTTATCTGATAGCAGGAGATGCAGACACGACACAGCAGGCTACAAGGGAAACTGGAAAGAAGGATTCAGACCAGAACAATTGATCACCGGCAACCCTGATGGGAAAATGACTCCCCCAAATAAGACCAATCAGCAACACCTGATTCCCAATCCTCACCAGTACCGCTAGTAACCACCAGAGGGAGCCTCTGCTCAGAACTCATCTCAAACCCATTCACAACACCCAACTGCCCAAGAAACGCTGTCCTCTGGAAGAGGCGTCATCTCTGCCTGCTCTGCATCGCCCCACCCTCGCTCTACATACTGACAAGAGCGTTGTGTACCTCCCTATGTAGGGATTTCTTCCTCATCCATTGACTCCTCCTCATCCTCCTCACAAAGTGAGCCCTGCCCAGCCCTTTGTGAGGAACCAAGTTGCGCTGACTGTCCAGAAGGTGAGTGAATTTGTGACTCCTCATCCTCCACCTCTTCCAAAACCTCATCCTTTAGTGCTTGCAGTGATTTTTGAAGCAGGCAGATAAGGGGGACAGTCATGCTGACTAGTGCATCATCTGCACTCGCCATCCGCATTGAGTCATCAAACGCACGCAAAACGTGGCAGATGTCCTTCATAGAGGCCCACTCAGTAGTGGTGAAGTGTGAACGGCGCAAATTGCGAGTTGATTGCGCCTGATGCAGCTGATACTCCATTACTGCTGGCTGTTGCTCACACAACCGCTCCAACATATGTAAGGTGGAATTCCACCTGGTGGGTACGTCACATATGATGCGATGTTCAGGAAGGCGAAATCTGCGTTGCAGAGCAGCAATGCGCGATCTGGCTATGCTGGAACGTCGCAAGTGAGCGCACTCTAGGCGGACCTTCTGCAGCAGTTCAGCAAGATCCGGATAGTCCCTCAAAAAACTCTGCACGACCAAGTTGAGCACATGTGCCAGACATGGTATGTGAGTGAGATTGCCAAGGCCCAGAGCTGCCACCAGATTTCGGCAATTGTCACATACTACCAAGCCTGGCTGGAGATTCGCTGGCAAAAACCACACGTCGCTCTCCTGCTTGATGGCATTCCAGACCTCCTGCGCTGTGTGGCTTCGATTCCCCATTGAAATTAATTTCAGGACGGCCTGTTGACGTTTGGCCACGGCTGTGCTCATATCGGTCGCAACAGGTAAGCCTTCACAGGTCCATGTGGAGGTAGACCGTGACGGCTCCTGCAGCGATGATTCTGAGGAACTGGAGTAGGAGAGAAGTCAATGTGTACAGACTGGATTCCTGCAATCCTTGGAGTTGGCAGAACACGTACAGCGCCACTCGCAAGATCTGTACCCAGCTCCACAACATTGACCCAATGGGCAGTGAGGGAAAGGTATCGTCCCTGGCCATGGGTACTGGTCCACGCATCGGTGGTCAGGTGGACCTTGCTACAGACGGCGTTTAGTAGCGCATGTTTAATGTTTCCCTCGACATGTTTTTGCAGACCAGGGACGGCTTGCCTGCTGAAATAAAATCGGCTTGGCACATTGTATTGTGGGACTGCCAATGCCATTAAGTTATGGAAACTGTCAGTCTCCACCAGCCTGAATGACAGCATTTCAAGGGACAGGAGTTTTGCAATGCCACCATTCAGAGCCTGTGCTCGTGGATGGTTTGCCGAGTATGGCCGTCTTTTATCCCATGCCTGTGGTACCGATGGCTGTTTTGTGGCCTGGGAGTGTGAAGATGACAGGGAACTTGCTGCTGTGGGTGGAATAACACTTTGTCTCTGGACAACAGTGACCGAGGTTCTTCCATGGCGATCCTGTGAGGAAGCAGAACCAGCTGTGTGTGAGCTGGAGGTAGAGGCTCCAACACGACCTGAAGATGTAGGTGCTGCTGTAGGTTGGCCTACATCTCCAGTGTGTCTTTGTAACTCAACTACGTGCTTTGTCCGCACATGTTTCCACATATTTGTGGTATTGAGGTTACTGCAATTTTTACCTCTTTTTACTTTTTGCTTACACAGCTTGCATTTAACATAGCAAATATCATCTGCAAGTCTGTCAAAAAAGGACCACGCAGTGCAAGTCCTGGGAGCGCCCATTTTGACTTTTGGAAGAGAACTGCTCCCAACAGGTGCCAAACTGGAGGCTAGAGGCAACCGAGTCTGCAGCCTACCTCTCCCTCCTGTTTGTACCGTTGGGACAATCTCATCCTCAGAGCTGCTCCCACCACCTTCCTGTCCCTCACGCCATGTTGGGTCTTGGACCTCATCATCTCCACTACCCTCTTCCAACACCTGCTGCTGTTGGGTGGTCTGGCCAGCACCATGCTCAACAGAAACTGGCACCTGAGTCTCATCATCATCAGATGCGTTCTGCGGTGTGCTGACCATCGGCACTGGCTCACCCGCCTCTTCAGATTCAGAGAGACACAGCTGTTGCGCATCACTGCATACTCCCTCTTCTTCACATTCCAGAATGCTGCTTGGCTGGGCCCCTGTTTGCAAGCCAACAGATTCTGAGAACAGAAGCAGAGACTCAGCTGGCTCCAGTTCAGAACTCTCTGACTGCCTGGGCAATTTGACAGGCGGTGAACAGACAGATGGTTGCTCAACAGTGTTGTGGTCCTGAGAGGAGGTGGAAGCAATTGAAGTCGATGCATTGGCTGCCATCCAACCAACAACGGCTTCAATTTGTTCTTCCCGCAGCAGGGGGTACGCCGAGCTCCTACAAAACTGCACATAAAGGAACGCTCACAGGGAAAACTGGTGGATGCTGTGTCACTGGGGGCGGCAGCAGCCACAGAATCCCCACGTCCTCTCCCTGCTGAAACTCCACGGCCACGACCACGTGCCTTACTCCCTGCCTTCTTCATCTTGGTTGATTGATAAAGAAAGTCAGAAAAGTTAAAAGGCCTAAGTGTTGTTATTCCGCAGAGACTGCAGTGAACACTGCAGACAACTGTTCACTAGCTGTGAAAGGCCCCTTTGTGTACTTCTATAGTGTTTGCAACCAATGTATTGTATACGGATGGAAGCGCGTCACACTAATAGATTTGAGTTATTTGAAATAGAATGGAGCAGCAACAATTATAGAAAAATGACAAGGATGAGGCAGTGACACACGTTCAGCAGACTATAACCAGCAGTGGTTTAAGAACTAACTGGAGCGTGATCTGCACTCAGCAAAAAAAAAAAAATATCACAGACTAGAGTGAACACTGCAGTGCACACAACTGGTCACTATCTGTGAAAGGCTCCTTTGTGGACTTCTATAGTGTTTGCAACCAATGTATTGGATACGGATGGAAGCGCGTCACACTAATAGATTGGAGTTATTTTAAATAGAATGGAGCAGCAACAATTATAGAAAAATGACAAGGATGAGGCAGTGACACACGTTCAGCAGACTATAACCAGCAGTGGTTTAAGAACTAACTGAAGCGTGATCTGCACTCAGCAAAAAAAAAAAATATCACAGACTAGAGTGAACACTGCAGTGCACACAACTGGTCACTATCTGTGAAAGGCTCCTTTGTGGACTTCTATAGTGTTTGCAACCAATGTATTGGATACGGATGGAAGCGCGTCACACTAATAGATTGGAGTTATTTTAAATAGAATGGAGCAGCAACAATTATAGAAAAATGACAAGGATGAGGCAGTGACACACATTCAGCAGACTATAACCAGCAGTGGTTTAAGAACTAACTGGAGCGTGATCTGCACTCAGCAAAAAAAAAAAATATCACAGACTAGAGTGAACACTGCAGTGCACACAACTGGTCACTATCTGTGAAAGGCTCCTTTGTGGACTTCTATAGTGTTTGCAACCAATGTATTGGATACGGATGGAAGCGCGTCACACTAATAGATTGGAGTTATTTTAAATAGAATGGAGCAGCAACAATTATAGAAAAATGACAAGGATGAGGCAGTGACACACGTTCAGCAGACTATAACCAGCAGTGGTTTAAGAACTAACTGGAGCGTGATCTGCACTCACCAAAAAAAAAATATATCACAGACTAGAGTGAACACTGCAGTGCACACAACTGGTCACTATCTTTGAAAGGCTCCTTTGTGGACTTCTATAGTGTTTGCAACCAATGTATTGGATACGGATGGAAGCACGTCACACTATAATTTCAATTGAATGGAGCTGCAAGAATTACACTAAAGAAAAAAAAAAAAAGAGTCTGTGAGTGACACGTGCAGATGCCTACAAACAGCGTTGGATGCAGAGCAAACTGCAGCGCGTCACCTGCACTCACACACAGACCTTACAGAGCTGTGAAAACAACACTGCAAGGCTAAAGGAAGCTTTACACAGCGGTTGTTAAACTAGCCTGCCTAAAGCACAGTACACAAAATCGCAATCTGTAACTGTCCCTGAGAGTCAGCAGAGCAGCGTTCTGTCCCTAACTGAATTCACAGCACAGTGACGCTAAAATGGCGGCGGCGCCTTTTATAGTGCATTCTGACATCATTTCAGCATCCAATCACAGCCATGCCATTAGTTAACATGACCGCAGCAGTACAGGATGTGCCCACACTTCTTAGGATTCCTCATTGGCTGACTAAAGTCACATTGCCTCTCAAAGAATTATGGGAACTTCCGATTTCGGTATACGATATATGGAAAATATCGGAACTAAGTATCTAAAGTCCGATACAGCGAATATCGGCCGATACCCGATACTTGCGGTATCGGAATGCTCAACTCTAGCCTAAACATAAAAAAATATCAATGAAGTATCACTGTAATTGCAAAGAATAAAACTGCCTTATCAATTTTACCACACACGGAATGGTATAAACGACCCCCAAAAGAAATTCATGAATTGCTGGTTTTTGCTCATTCTGTCTTCCAAAAATCGGAATAGAAAGTGATCAAAAAATGTCATGTGCCCAAAAATGGTACCAATAAAAAGGTCATCTCGTCCCACAAAAAACAAGACCTCGTATGACTCTGTGAGCTAAAATATGGAAAAATTATAGCTTTCAAAATGTGGTGATGCAAAAACTATTTTTTGCAATAAAAAGCATCTTTTAGTGTGTGACAGCTGCCAAACATAAAAACCCGCTATAAATAGTAAATCAAACTCCCTTTGTCCCCCCCTTAGTTAGGGAAAAATAATAAAATAAAAAAAGTAATTATTTTCATTTTCCCATTAGGGTTAGGGTTGAGGCTAAAGTTAGGGTTATGGCTAAAGTTAGGGTTGGGGCAAAAATTAGGGTTAGGATTGGGGCTAAAGTTAGGGTTAGGATTGGGGCTAAAGTTAGGGTTAGGGTTGTGGCTAAATTTAGGGTTAGGGTTAGGGATGGGGCTAGAGTTGGGGTTAGGGTTTAGATTATGGCTACGGATGGGATAAAGGTTAGGGTTGGGATTAGGGTTAGGGGTGTGTTGGTGTTAGGTTTGTGGTTAGGGTTATGGTTAGGGTTGGGATTAGGGTTAGGGGTGGGTTGGGGTTAGCATTGGAGCTAGAATTGGGGGGTTTCCACTGTTTAGGCACATCAGGGGCTGTCCAAATGCGACATGGCGTCTGATCTCAGTTCCAGCCAATTCTGCATTGAAAAAGTTAAACTGTGCTCCTTCCCTTCCGAGCTCTGCCATGCGTCCAAACAGTAGTTTACCCCCATATATTGGGTATCAACATACTCAGGACAAATTACACAACAACATTTGGGGTCCAATTATTCCTTTTACCCTGGGAAAAATAAAAAAAATTGGGACAGAGATCATTTTTGGGGAAAAAATATGATTTTTTATTTTTACGACTCTACGTTATAAACTTCTGTAAAGCATTAGGGGGTTCAAAGTGCTCACCACACATCTAGATAAGTTCCTTAGGGGGTCTACTTTCCAAAATGATGTCACTTGTGGGGGGTTTCCAATGTTTAGGCACATCATGGGCTCTCCAAATGCGACATGGCGTCCAATCTCAATTCCAGCCAATTTTGCATTGAAAAGTCAAACGGCACTCTTTCCCTTCCAAGCTCTGCCATGCGCCCAAACAGTTTCCCCCCCACATATGGGCTATCAGCATACTCAGGACAAATTGCACAGCAACTTTTTGTGGTCCAATTTCTCCTTTTACCCTTGGGAAAATGAAACGAATTGGATCTGAAGTAAATTTTTGCAGAAAAAAATTAAGTGTTCTTTTTTAAAACATTCCAAAAATTCCTGTGAAGCACTAATTAACTTTTTCAATGTGGTTTTGAGCACCTTGAGGGGTGCAGTTTTTAGAATGGTGTCACTTTTGGTTATTTTTTATCTTATGTGGTCCCTAAAAAAAAATGGTGTTGTAAAAATGAGAAATCGCTGGTCAGCTTGTACCCTTACAACTTCATAAAAAAAAAAATTTTGTTTCCAAAATTGTGCTGATGTAAAGTAGATATGTGGGAAATGTTATTTATTGACTTTTTTGGTGATATATCTCTCATTTTAGGGCATAAAAATTAAAAGTTTGAAAATTGCAAAATTTTCTAAATTTTCGATAAATTTCCATTTTTTCACAAATAAACGCAAGTTATTTTGAAGAAATTTTACCACTAACGTGAAGTCACGAAAAAACAATCTCAGAATAGCCAAGATTCATTGAAGCGTTCCAGAGTTTTAACCTCAGTGACAGTGGTCAGAATTGTAAAAATTGGCTTTGTTATTAACGTGCAAACCACCCTCGGGGGTAAAGGGGTTAAATTGATACCTGGATTGATGAAATCCGTCTTGTCCCTGTTGTTTAATCTTTATTTTCAGTTTTGAGTTAATGATATGCTGGATGCTTGTTCTTCAGGGCGGCTTGTGGGGGGAGGGTCTTCATGTGGTGCTTACCTTATGTTATAAGCATGTATTACTATTCATTTACTTACTTACCACAGGTTATTTGCTCATTATTTTTATTCAAGGTTTTTATCTATTTGATGTGTATCCAAATATTTTTCTTTTTGTGCTCATCATTGTGGGTGGGTATTTGGGATTTCCAAATGTTTTGATTTGATTCATCAACTGCAACTTTTTAAAAAGTTGAACATTTCCATGCAAATGTATTACATTTCCACCTAGACCTCAAAACTCATTTTATGTACAGTACATCAGAAATGTTTGTGCAAATTTGGTGACATTTAAGTGGAACATGCCACTATTTGCATTAAAATGTCCCAAAAAGGTTTTGGACAAAAATTAGGAGCAGTTTTGATTTTGCGCAACCTTCTGGAGCAACATGTTCCATTTTGTAGAATCAGTCACAAAAAACATCAACAAAAAAATCTAAATAAATTATTAAAAGAACGAATTAATGAGTTGGGCCCTTATTTTTTTTCAGATTTTGTTATCACAAACCATGTCTGCAAATTGGTGGACGGTCCTGAGAGACCAAAATAACTCAAAAGATGCCTAAAAAGTGTTCAGCTTGTGAGGCAGGAGCGAACAACACTTGCCTGAGCTAGCGCGCAGAGTGGAGCACTGACAAAAGAAAGTCATAGGCTTTCTATTATATCTATATGATGCTGTGTGTGCGCTCAGGCATAAATTGTGTGCATCATGAGCTGTACACTTCTTAGCCATCTTTTGAGTGATTGGTGTGGACTTCAGTTCCTTGACCCCTACTGATCTGCAGAAATGGAGATGCCTACAAAATTTAAAAAAACTATTAAAGTTTGCTCTTTATCACAATTGCTGGAATCTCAGCACAGTAAAATCTATTACTGGTAGTAGTTAAGGATTGGGCTTTTCAAAGAAGATGTGTTATAGTTTATAGACCAGTTGGTGGCAGTGTACTGCTTCTAGCGGACACATTTGCAAGTTTGCATTGCTAAATGAATTATTTTGAAACCATTGTATGTTTTATTTTTAGGGTGAAACTAGGGTTGATACTATTTTGCAGTAAGTTAAAAGATGAGAGAAAGGGTAAGTGATGCAATATAGCATACTTTATTGAGACATAAGCACAATAATATTGTTATACTTAAAATTGTCAATGACAATTTAAAAGGATTGTTCAACAATATTTTTTTTTTACATAGGCATGGATCTTTTCAAAATGTCAAATAGAGACATACTCTGTTATAGTCACATCTGTGATCCAGTGCAGGCTACTCTGGAAGTCTGCCCATCTTCAAAACCATGTCTGCACCATACGGCAGTCTCGCAAAGTCTGCTATTGGCTGCAGCAGTTAGGTGACTAAAAGAGTGCACCATCAGTGAAACATCCAATGATGCGCTTCTCTAGTAACCTGGCTTCTGAAGTCAGTCAGAGGTTTCAGCAGTTTTCTGATATCCATACTGTGCAGACTTTGCTCACAGAGTCCCCTGTTGTGAAAGTGTTGGAGACGACTTCGGAGCTGAAGCTCCCTCTGGTAGTTGCTGAGGGTATTGAACCTATGTTGAACAGCAAAAATCTACCACCTGCAACTGGTGATTGGTTATCGGGTGGGATGGACTGGCCTGATATAAGTGAGCTGACTTCCCATGATCCTTGTCGGTGATCAATTGTTCTTACTGGTCTAGGTTGAAATTCAGCTTGCTTTTCTGCTGTCTCCTGCTTGCATTCAGATTAGTCTCTTTCAGTTTTTTTTTACTGTGGTTTGATTTTCCATGATTTTTCTGCCTTGCTTTTTGAGTTCAGCCGGGTCCCCTTTGGGGGGCTTGGGCTGGTCTCCGTTCTCTTTTTGTATTTGTTCATATGCTCAGTTCTTGTGATATTTCACTGCTGGGTAGCTGCGTGTTCACACCAGCGATCTGATATAGGTGGTCGAGACCGTGTGGTCTCAGTATTTTTGGTTTCAGAAGTGTTGGAGTTATTTCCTAGGGTTTTTCTGGGTTGCAGACAGTATTCTCTCCTGTGCTGTCCTATCTAGACAGTTTTGGGCCCCAGCGTTTGCTCATTCTATTTTCTGTCTGTGTTTGTGTTTTCATCTTGTCTAACCACCATTAAGTTTTCATCTTGTCTAACCACCATTAAATGTTTGGGGGCTTCCTATTCTTTTGGGACTCTACTCCGGGGCAGTTACTGTAGCTTTCCTCTTTCCATCTTCAGGGATAGCTAATCTCTCGGGCTGTGACGAGGCTTCTAGGGCACCGTAAAAACGTCCCACGGCTGCTTTTAGTTGTGCGGTTAGTTTAGGGGTCTGCAACCTATTAGTTTCCAACCTCTCTGGTGTTTGGCTGCCTATGCAGTTTTTTGCTCCTGCCTCCTCAGCTACTAAAACATAACAGTCCCCACAGATCTCTGTCTACTCTTGTTCCCCAGTGATGATTGAAGTTAAGCATGTGAATGTTAGCTATTATTTTAAAATCCTTTTCTTTTCCAGTGGAAGAGAACCTCATTATCATGTAAAAAGTTCAGTGAATAGGTCAACACCAGAAAACTTAATATGGTGAAAGCAAAGTTGCAGACAGGAATTTGACTACCAAACCTTCCTAACACTGAGTTCCTCAAAAGGAAGCTGGAAAATTACATCTGTGGGTCTAAGAAAAAAGACAGATGGAATGATTGGTTTTAACTTGAAGTTGAGTTACAGTTTTTTTTTAGATGCTTGCATCTAATAGCATTTTGTTTTTGAAAAACAGATGATAGAAAATTTTGCTTAAAGAGATGACTCTCAATTGTAATTAGGGAACTTTGTTTTATATAAAAAAGGCACTTTCAAGCCACTGTATATTAATCATGTTGTAGAGGCTTAAATTAAGCTTGCATAGAAGAAAGAATTATTCATCAGTATAATCATATCATCAACTAGGTTAAAAAAAAATTTAAATATTTTTTTTAATGATTATGTGAATGGGAAAGTTGAAAGTAGAATGTCAGTAGTTACTGGTAATAAAACTTTGTGGAATACTTAAAGGTAACCTGTCAACAGAATAAAGATATAAAACACACTGGCGCTAGCTACAGAAATATGTTGAAATGAACAAAGATGTGTGAAGAGGCTGCTGGAGTTGAGTTAGCTGCTGTGCTAATGCTGACTCTAAAGTACCCAAGGAATGGTGTACATACATAGGAAACACACAAAATAACTACCTGCGCCTCTACAGCAATAAAACATAAAAAATGTCCCCATAAAGTGAAAAAACTCCTGGATAAATAGCGATGCAAATGTGACAGAGTTATTGAGCTGGCATACATACAAGTGTTGATGTAGAACACTTACTGTCACAACAGCAGAGGGCTAGGTTAAAGAGAAAGAAGTCCTGGCTCAGTATGAGTGGTGGTCGGACCGCGCGCCCAGAGCAGGCAGGCCAGATGTAACGGAGCAGGGAGCGTCCTCCCTGTTGCTGGAACAACTCGGCTGGACTGGGAAGCACAGAGTGCTCCCTGCTCCGTTACATCTGGCCTGCCTGCTCTGGGCGCGCGGTCCGACCACCACTCATACTGAGCCAGGACTTCTTTCTCTTTAACCTAGCCCTCTGCTGTTGTGACAGTAAGTGTTCTACATCAACACTTGTATGTATGCCAGCTCAATAACTCTGTCACATTTGCATCGCTATTTATCCAGGAGTTTTTTCACTTTATGGGGACATTTCTTTATGTTTTATTGGTGTAGAGGCGCAGGTAGTTATTTTTGTGTAACCTGTCAACAGGTTTGGCTCATATGAGGTAAGGCTATCACCTTATAGGCCTCATATACAAAATTCTATAATGCTGTATATCTGCCCCCAATCCGACCTAAAAAAGAAGAAAAAAAGCTTCTATTATACTCACCTGCGGGGTGTTCCGGTCCGAGGGGTGTTGATGTTCTTGATCCATCATACAAAAAACTCTATTCACTCTATCATACTAAAACATGACAATATGGAATACATGAAATTTTGAATAGCAATACAGCTTTGGAGTATAAGGAAAAATTTGAGATGCTTAGTATAACATTTGGCCAAATATTATTTGTCCACCAACCATCGTCAAGGTGGTCTCAAGTCTGATGGGTCCCTGACCTATGTGAACATACCTCTATTAGGCTAATATATGAATTTCTGAGTGAATGTGGACACCTCTGTCAGTAATGCCTGCATTTATGGGTTAGTAGGAACCTGCTGTAATTAAAACCACCACTTGGTGGGGGCGGAGTGCTCGGTCAGTAAGCTAACATTCAAAAGACAAAAAAACCTGACTGGCACATCCAGACTAATGTGAATTAGGTGCAAACCAGGGGGAGCTACCCTATGTACAACATACCAAAAAAGGCTGCACTCTATCATACTAAAGCATGACAATATGGAATACATGACATTTTTTTTATATGACTTGCGTTTATTTATGAAAAAACGGAAATATGGTGAAAATTTAGCAATTTTCAAACTTTAAATTTTTATGCCCTTAAATTAGAGACATACAGTACAGACCAAAAGTTTGGACACACCTTCTCATTCAACGATTATTCTGTATTTTCATGACTATGAAAATTGTAGAATCACACTGAAGGCATCAAAACTATGAATTAACACATGTGGAATTATACATTACACTTAACAAAAAAGTGTGAAACAACTGAAAATATGTCTTATATTCTAGGTTCTTCAAAGTAGCCACCTTTTGCTTTGATTACTGCTTTGCACGCAGAAAAGGTGAATGGATGAACTCTACATGCCTGGTTCCCACCTTGAAGCATGGAGGAGGTGGTGTGATGTGTGGGGGTGCTTTGCTGGTGACACTGTTGGGGATTTATTCAAAATTGAAGGCATACTGAACCAGCATGGCTACCACAGCATCTTGCAGCAGCATGCTATTCCATCCGGTTTGCGTTTAGTTGGACCATTATTTATTTTTTAACAGGGCAATGACCCCAAACACACCTCCAGGCTGTGTAAGGGCTATTTGACCAAGAAGGAGAGTGATGGGGTGCTACGCCAGATGACCTGGCCTCCACAGTCACCAGACCTGAACCCAATCGAGATGGTTTGGGGTGAGCTGGACCGCTCACCGCTTCAATTTTGAATAAATCCCCAACAGTGTCACCAGCAAAGCACCCCCACACCATCACATCACCTCCTCCATGCTTCACGGTGGGAACCAGGCATGTAGAGTCCATCTGTTCACCTTTTCTGCGTGCAAAGCAGTAATCAAAGCAAAAGGTGGCTACTTTGAAGAACCTAGAATATTAGACACATTTTCAGTTGTTTCACACTTTTTTGTAAAGTGTAATGTATAATTCCACATGTGTTAATTCATAGTTTTGATGCCTTCAGTGTGATTCTACAATTTTCATAGTCATGAAAATACAGAAGAATCTTTGAATGAGAAGGTGTGTCCAAACTTTTGGTCTGTACTGTATGTCACACAAATTTCTTACTAAATAACATTTACCACATGTCTACTTTACATCAGCACAATTTTGGAAACAAATTTTTATTTGTTACGAAGTTATAAGGGTTAAAAGTTGACAAGCAATTTCTCATTTTTACAATACCATTTTTTTTAGGGACTACATCACATTTGAAGTCACTTTGAGGGGTCTACATGATAGAAAATACTTTTTGGGCGCACGGCAGAGGTCGCAAGGGAAGGAGCGCCGTTTGACGTTTTCAACGCAGAATTGGCTGGACACCATGTCGCTTTTGGAGAGCACCTGATCTGCATAAACAGTAGAAACCTCCAACAAGTGACCCTATTTTGGAAACTAGACCCCTTAAGGAACTTATCTAGATGTGTGGTAAGCACTTTGAACCTTCAAGTGCTTCACAGAAGTTTATAACGTAGAGCCGTGAAAATAAACATTTTTTTCTTCAAAAATGAATTTTTAGCCCGTTATTTTTTATTTTTCCAAGGGTAACAGGAGAAATTGAACCACAAAAGTTGTTGTGCAATTTTTCTTGAGTACGCTGATACCCCATATGTGGGGGAACCACTGTTTGGGCGCATGGGAGAGTTTGGAAGGGAAGGAGTGCCATTTTGTAATGCAGACTTTGATGGAATGTTCTGCGGTGGTCATGTTGTGTTTGCAGAGCCCTTGCTGTACCTAAACAGTAGAAACCCCCTGCAAGTGACACTATTTTGGAAACAATACCCCCCAAGGAGCTTATCTAGATGTGTGGTGAGCACTTTGAACCCCCAAGTGCTTCACAGAAGTTTATAAACGCAGAGCCGTGAAAAAAAATCATGTTTCCTCAAAAATGATTTTTAGCCAGCTATTTTTTACTTTCCTAAGGGTAACAGGAGAAATTAGAACCCCAATATTGGTGTGCAATTTGTCCTGAGTACACTGATACCCCATATGTTGGGATAAACCACTATTTGGGCGCACGGCAGGGCTCGGAAGGGAGGGAGCACCATTTGAATTTTGAACGCCATGTCATGTTTGGAGACCCCCTGATGTGCCTAAATAGTGGAAACTCCTCAATTCTAGCTCCAACCCAAACCCCAACACACCCCTAACCCTAATCCCAACCCTAACCCTAATCCCAACCCTAATTCCAACCCTAATTGTAACCCTAACCCTAATTTTAACCCTAATTCTAACCCTAATTCCAACCCTAACCCTAATTAAAACCCTAACCCTAATAGAAAAATGAAAATAAATATATTTTCTTTATTTTTTTATATGTCCCCAACTAAGGGGGTGATAAAGGGGGGTTTATTTACTTTTTTTATTTTGATCACTTGGATAGCGTTTATCACAGTGATCAAAATGTACCTGCACTGAATGAATGAATCTGCCGGCCCGCCCGCCATTTTCTTTGCAGGAAGAAGACAAGGAGCTGCGGGAGCCATGGGAGGACAGGGGGGACACCAGGAGGTACAGGGGACAGATCGGAGGACCATATTTCACTCCCCTCTGATGTGCGATCACATCAGATGAGAGAGAAATTAAATGCGAAATCGCAGCTTTTTTTTGCCATCGCCGTTGTATGGTTAATAATCGAGATTGCAAAAGCGGGTTCCATAAAAACTGACCTGAATCATGTTCTCTGGGGTCTCTGCTACCCCCGGTAGCCGAGACCCCGGAAAAAATCCGAATCTGGGGGGCGCTATATACTTTATCCACAGCGCCGTGAATTCACGTCACTGTGGTTTAAGTAACCTTAACCATCGCTGTTAAAAGGCATAGCGGCGGTCGTTAAGGGGTTAAGTCTCAATATTAAGGCATGTTTGCACAGGCGCTTTCATCATGATTAAATTCATACCTTGATTATAGAAATCCGTATTGCCGTTTCTGAAAAATCGAACATTTAAATCATATGCAAATGAGTCACAAGTACTTCAGACATTGTGCTTGCACCTTTCCTACCCTTTGTTCCTATTTGTCGTGCGTTACCTGCCTCCTGTGTATGACCGACAGGTCACTCTTGTTTTTGACACCTGCCTTCCCTGACCGAGATCTTACGCAAGTACCATTAATGCCTGGGTGGTGCATACATAGTTTGATTCTCATGGCGATCTGTGCATGTGCTGCCCCATCTGTGGTGTTCACATAAGAATATATAGTGAGCAAAAAGTTGCTGACTTCATGGTCAACAGACCTAAGAGCTGTGTTAACTTAGGTGTCCTATTGTCTCTAGGAGCTTTGGTAGTGGCTTAAAGATCAGAGGAACAAGCACAGAAATTAATGTCTCCCCATATGACCCATCAAGTCACTTAAAAGAGAATCTATACTTATATAGTTATTGTATACCTTTTTACAACTCTACCAGAAATAATTATTACCTACATATGAATAGAAACTTGGCAAAGAAAATTACCAATTTTACCACTATGCAAGGCTCAAATAATACTGTAAAAAATAAATATTACCATTCTTCCAAAGAATGAATTCTGTACAAAGATTGACTGTAATGCTGCCAGCTGCTACATATTAGAAAAAAACATTTTTTTCTGTTCAGTAGCTAGTGTGAACATGCGCTTACACGCTGCATTCACATCAGTTTATATGCCAGTTCATACCTTGTGGTTTTTTTTAAACTGTTACATAACAACTGAATTACACCACCAAACTGTTACTAAATAAAATTAAATAAAAAAAATTACAAAATCCCACAATATTGAAAAAAATGAAAACTGATATTATATTACTCCTATTACAACTACTGATCATAGAGTAGTCTTGACAACCATATAAGTGTTACCAGTACAATTACAACCAGTATGGTGGGGTCCTTCACTTTTCTCCTCTTTTCCATTTGGCTCAGCCTGACGTGACTATTTATTCCACCCATGACTAGTGTTGAGCATTCCGATACTGCAAATATCGGGTATCGGCCGATATTGGCTGTATCGGAATTCCGATTCCGAGTACCGATATTTTCGTCATATCGGATACCGGAATCGGGATTGTCACTGTCACTGTCAGTGTCCGTCGGTCGGGTCTGTCAGGAGTCAGCGGCACTTACCTGGCAGAAGATCTCCGGCGGTCACATCCCGGACTGCTTAATGGCCGCCATCCTCTTCTCCCCGGCGGTCACATGCAGTTTCTCGCGATAACTGCAGTGACTGCTGGGTAATCGCGGCCGTAAAGCAGTCCGATGACGTCACCGCCGGGGAAGCAGGTAATCAGCTGTGCTGCGCCGGGATGACAGGCTCTGCCTGTCATTCCGATGTAGCAGAGCTGGATCATCGTGGGACTGTCGTTATGGACTGCGTCGGACAGGTGGTATACTGTTGGTTTGTTTTTTTTTATTTTTTTACAGGAGATCGATGGCGTCGCAGGAATGAGAGTGTAATAAAATTAATGAAAACTGTGTTGTCTCTTTTATTTCATTAAAAGACTTTTTTCTTGCTGTGTCTTTTTTTTATACATTTAATAACTTTGGGATTAATAATGGATCGGTGTCTTATTGACACCTCTCCATTATTAACCGGGCTTATTGTCACCGTGCAATCAACGGTGACATTAACCCCTTATTACCCCACTTGCCACCGCTACAGGGCAGTGGGAAGAGCCGGGTAAAGTGCCACAATTGGCACATCTTTTGATGCGCCAAATGTGGGGCTGCTGTAGCCTGGTATTATCAGGCTGTTGAGGGCCAAAATCCATGGGCCTTGACAGTCTTTTAATACCAGGCCGCAGCAGTCTGCATTTTACTTGGCTGGTTAACAAAAATAGGGGGACCCCTACGCCGTTTTTTTTTCGAGGGGATCCCCTATTTTTGTTAACCAGCCAAGCTAAACAGACTGCTGTGGCCTGGTATTATCAGGCTGGCAAGGTCCATGGATATTGGATCCTTACCAGCCTGAAAAACCAGGCCTCAGCGGTCTGCTTCATCTGGCTGGTTAACAAAAATAGGGGGGACCCCACGCCAATTTTTTTCGAGGGGATCCCCTATTTTTGTTAATCAGCCAAGATATGCAGACTGCTGTGGCCTGGTATTATCAGGCTGGCAAGGTCCATGGATCTTGGCTCCTTAACAGCCTGAAAATCCAGGCCTCAGCGGTCTGCTTCATCTGGCTGGTTAACAAAAATAGGGGGGACCCCACGCCAATTTTTTTCGAGGGGATCCCCTATTTTTGTTAATCAGCCAAGATATGCAGACTGCTGTGGCCTGGTATTATCAGGCTGGCAAGGTCCATGGATCTTGGCTCCTTAACAGCCTGAAAATCCAGGCCTCAGCGGTCTGCTTCATCTGGCTGGTTAACAAAAATAGGGGGGACCCCATGCCAATTTTTTTCGAGGGGATCACCTATTTTTGTTAATCAGCCAAGATATGCAGACTGCTGTGGCCTGGTATTATCAGGCTGGCAAGGTCCATGGATCTTGGCTCCTTAACAGCCTGAAAATCCAGGCCTCAGCGGTCTGCTTCATCTGGCTGGTTAACAAAAATAGGGGGGACCCCACGCCATTTTTTTTCGAAGGGAACCCCTATTTTTGTTAATCAGTTCCCTCTGACGTCACTGATTGTGTCCCTGGCTGACCTGAAGTGAAAGTGGAAAGCAATCAATTAAGCTTTCCACTTAAGGGCCCGTCTCACATAGCGATATCGCTACCGAGATCGCTACTGAGTCACTAGTTTTGTGACGCAGCAGCGAGCTCACCAGCGATATCGCTGTGTGTGACATTCAGCGACAATCAGCCCCCCTGCCGGGTATCGCTGATTGTCGCTGAAATGTCAGGACCTTTTTTTGATCGCTGGTTTCCCGCTGACAGGCACGCATCGCTGCGTGTGACAGGCGGGAGACCAGCGATCCGCTGGTAACCAAGGTACACAGCGGGTTTCCAGGCGCGGGGCTGTGCCTAGAAACCCGCTGTGTACCTTGGATACCAGCGCCCTGATGCAGGGAGCTGGTATCCAAGGTACACAGCGGGTTTCCAAGCGCTGCGCGGTGCCTGGAAACCCGCTGTGTACCTTGGATACCAGCTCCCCTGCATCAGGGCGCTGGTATCCAAGGTACACAGCAGGTTTCTAGGCACAGCCCCGCGCCTGGAAACCCGCTGTGTACCTTGGTTACCAGCGGATCGCTGGTCTCCCGCCTGTCACACGCAGCGATGCGTGCCTGTCAGCGGGAAACCAGCGATCAAAAAAAGGTCCTGACATTTCAGCGACGAACAGCGATACCCGGCAGGGGGGCTGATCGTCGCTGAATGTCACACACAGCGATATCGCTGGTGAGCTCGCTGCTGCGTCACAAAACTAGAGACTCAGCAGCGATCACGGTAGCGATATCGCTATGTGAGATGGGCCCTTAAGCGATGTTACTCGCAGTGTCGCTGTCCCAGATCGCTGCCTGAGCTGCCTGTTTGGCAGCTCAGCAGCGATCATGTAGCGATACACCAGCGATCCTGACAAGTGCATATCGTTGTCGGGATCGCTGGTGTATCGTTATGTGAGACCCAGCCTTTACTCTCCTGTCAGCCAGGAGAGGAACTCATTCATTTGGGGGTTTACTGTGAGGCTGCAGCATTAGCTGCGGTCCCTGCAGTAAACATTAACCCTTTCTGAAGGATTACACCGTGGGACCTGACTGTGCATGGGATAGGTAAGAATAATTTTGCTTTTTTATTTTATTTTATTACAGGAAATGTTTTTTGCAGTAAAATAAAAGATGGTCAAAAACATGTGTCTTTATTTCATTAAAATGATTTTTAATTAAAGTGTGTGTGTTTTATTTTTATTTCATGCAATAGGATTAATAATTGATAGTTGTCTAATTGACAGCTCTCAATTATTAACCTGGCTTAAAGTGACCTTTCAATTGCAAGGTCATTTTAACCCCTTATTAACCCATTCGCCACCGCTACAGGGCAATGGGAATAGACGGGCAAGTGCCAGAAAGGGCAAATCTAATTAGAGATTTGCCCTTTCTGGGGTGTCTGGGGGCAGATGTTAGTAGCCAGGGGGGGGGGCAAAAATAATGGTCCCTCTCTGGGCTATTGTTATCTGCCCCCACTCACTGGCTTTGTCTGTCTGGTTGCGAAAATAGGGCGGGAGCCCACGCATTTTTTTTCAGCAATTTTACACCTCATATATATATACATGTCATTGAATTTGTGACACATATATATATATATATATATATATATTTATATTTATAGTTCATACACTTCTACATAGTATAATAGCCGCTAATTCAATTGACGGCTTTTGTGAAAATGCAGAACCCGACATGAAATGACACTTGGTGTACATAGGGTTAACCATGTCTTTTCATGTCGTTTGCTATCTGATTTGCACAAACAATTACATCAGTCTATGTGTGCAAAATTTCACACCTGTAGGGGTTAATTAAAGGTGTAAATTCGTAGCAAAAAAGTCCGTTTTTTTTACAACGAATTTACACCTTCAATTAACCCCTACAGGTGTGAAATTTTGCACACATAGACTGATGTAATTGTTTGTGCAAATCAGATAGCAAACGACATGAAAAGACATGGTTAACCCTATGTACACCAAGTGTCATTTCATGTCGGGTGCTTCTGTCTTTTCACAGAAGCCGGCTTTACCCGGCAATTGAATCAGAGGATATTTTACTATGTAGAAGTGTATAAACTATACATATATGTATATATATATGTCACAATGACATGTATATATATATATATGTATTCTATGTGTGTATATTTAGTGTTTACAAGGAAAGAATGGGGTTTTTTTAGTTACGATATTTTGTTCCCATAGACTTACATGGGACTTCCGGTATCGGTATCGGGTATCGCCGATATTTTAATGGTATCGGTGATACCATTCCGATTCCGATACTTTTGGATATCGGAAAGTATCGCTCAACACTACCCATGACTTGTCTGCAAAGTTTATACAAAAAACATATTTGACTTTTCACATATTCAGCACCATCTCCTTTGATTCACACACTATACAAATTCCCCATCTGGCTTGCACCTTCAGCATGAGAAATTTACCTGAAAACTTCACAAATTAAGTGATTACTATAATTAACTGGTCCCCTCAAAAAATTATATAGCGTGTGCCACATAGAGAGGACCTTTAAATGTAGTAGTATCTCATAGAAAGTTATAGTGACCATATGCAACTTTGAAGGTCATAGTGCCCATTTCAAGTAAGAACAACCTCTAAAAATCCCCTTAAAGTAAGAATACCCCTAAAAAGCAATAATGCTGCCATGGCCCCCTTAAAGAATAATAATGCTTGAGCATCCTCTTAAAAACCTAAAATGCACCCTGAGTGTTTGAACTAAAATTATTAAGTAGTACCCCTATTTAAAATAAATATGGTCATCTGAATGCCCAATTCAGAACTATAGATTTCATGAAGTCCCATAGCAAAGACCCTTTTAACTGGTGGTGTCAAGGCATTTAAGAGCAGTAAAAGGAGATACCACCAAACTTTTAAAGAAATGGAGATGTACATGTATTGCAGCACCTTATATGCAGTAATTATGCTCTACTGAAGTCCAATAATGTTCTCATATTTTTTCATGGCCCCCATTGAGTATGATACACCCAAACATGCCCCCTTCTCACAGTATGATTCCCCCACAGCTCCAAAAATAAAGAATGTTGGCCCCAAAGCTCCCTATATACAATATGATGTCCACTCCACACAGCCTCCTACACACAGTATGAAGTGTTCCCCACAGGTCATTACATACAGTATGATTCCCCCACAGCTCCCTATATGCAGTATGATTTCCCCACAGCTTTCAATATAGAGTATGATGCTCGCACGGCTCCCTATATACGGCAGAGTATGATGTTCCCCAACATATCCCTGTACGCATTCTTATGGCCCTTACAGCTCGCTATATACAGTATGATGGCTCCATATCTCTATATACACAATATAAAGGCCACCACAGCTCTCCATATGCAGTATCAGTATGATGCTCCAACATCTCCCTATATACTCCCTATACACAATATGTTAAACTCACAGATCCCTTTATACAGTATGATGTACAAAAAAATGTACCCTCCCTAGGCTATTATTATCTGCCCCCACTCACTGGCTTTCCCTGTCTGGTGGAGAAAATATCGCGGGAGCCCACACATTTTTTTACAACAAATTTACATATTAAATTAACCCCTACATGTATGAAATTTTGCACACATACACTCATGTAATTGTTAATGAAAACCATATATCAAACTACATGAAATGAAATGGTTTACTGTATGTAAACCATGTGTCATTTCATGTCGGTTTCTGTAATTTTACAGAAGCCGGCAATTGAATTAGCGGCTATTATACTATGTAGAAGTGTATGAACTATAAATATATATAATGTGTCACAATGACATGTGTATATATATATACTATATATATATATATATGTATTCTATGTGTGTATATGTATTCTTTCTATTCTTTATTAAACCTGTCAGTGTGATTTTACAGTATAGCCGGGGATGAATTGCCTGCTTTTCTAAAGGACACCGATGCGATTTTCTCGCAAGTCACACGTGTGGTCCGTTTGTAATCCGATTTTTCATCGCACCCATAGACTTGCATTGGCGATTCTCGCCCGATAATCAGTGACAATCGCAGCATGCCGCGATTTTCTCAGCCCGAGGTAAACGGCAGAGAAAAAATCGGATGCTGGGAGCTGCCCCATAGATAAACATTGGTCCGAGTGCAATGCGATGTTTCATCTAATTCCACTCGCCTGTTTTTCTCGCCAGTGTGACTCCGGCCTAAATGTAATATACAGCTCAAGAGGGTAAGGCCACACCCTGAAAAAACCTACAAGAAGCAAACTAAATAAAAACCCTGCTATAACCAAATAAGGAAAAAGCAAAAGTGCATTAATATTGGAAGGTGTAGGACCGTCTCGATCAGGGTCACCTTGATGACGGTGAGATGGCTTTTATGCTATTTTTGATCAAAAACAGTATTACTAAGAACCCTGTGTTATTTAAATGCACTTTTGCTTTTTACTTATTTGATTATAGCAGGGCTTTTATTTATTTTGCTTCTTGTAGGCTTTTTCAATGTCTTATGGCCAAAGTGAATGTGCTGCATGTATACCAACTTTAACCAAGTTAAATTTTTGTGTGTTTTTTCCAATATAAATTATGCTAGTTCCACAGCACACTATATACAGTATGATTTTTACACACCTACCTAAATTCAAGGTGATGGCCCCACATCTCCCTATATACAATATGATGCTCCCACAGCTTCCTATATACGGAGTGATTTCCCCACAGCTCTTTATATACAGTTTGACAGACCTCACAGCTCCTTATTCAAAGTAAGATGACTCTACAGCTCACTATGTATAGTATGATGTCCCCACAGCCCCTACATACAGTACGATAGCCCCACAGCTCCCTATAAAAAATGATACTCCCATACTTCCCTTTATACAATAGGAGGCCCTTACAGCTCGCTATACAGTATGCAGCGTCAAATCCCCTGAGTCCTCTACGCACAGTATGATGGTCCCCACAACTCATTATATTCAGCTCCCTATGTACACAATGATTCTCCCACAGTTCCCTATACACAATATGATGGATCCACAGCTCCAATATAAAGTATAATGTCCCACAGCTATCTATAAACAGTATGATGGTCCCCAAAATACTATGAGGTGATGGCTCCATAGTTCCCAATATATAATTTGATACCCCCACAGCTGCCAATATTCAGTATGATGGCCCCCACATATTCTTATGTTCAGTGTGATTCCCCCACAGCACCTATACACAGTATAATGGTCTTCACAGCTCCATATATACAGAATGATGACCCCACAGCACTCTGTAAACAATATAATGACCCCACATCTCCCTATATACAGTATCATGGCCCCTGCTGGTTCCTAAATACACTATGATTAGAGTTGAGCGATACTTTCCGATATCCAAAAGTATCGGAATCGTAATGGTATCGCCGATACCATTAAAATATCGGCGATACCCGATACCGATACCGGAAGTCCCATGTAAGTCTATGGGAACAAAATATCGCAACTAAAAAAACCTCTTTCTTTACTTGTAAACACTAAATATACACACATAGAATACATATATATATATATATATATATACATGTCATTGTGACATATATATATATATACATATATGTATAGTTTATACACTTCTACATAGTAAAATATCCTCTGATTCAATTGCCGGGTAAAGCCGGCTTCTGTGAAAAGACAGAAGCACCCGACATGAAATGACACTTGGTGTACATAGGGTTAACCATGTCTTTTCATGTCGTTTGCTATCTGATTTGCACAAACAATTACATCAGTCTATGTGTGCAAAATTTCACACCTGTAGGGGTTAATTAAAGGTGTAAATTCGTTGTAAAAAAAACTGACTTTTTTGCTACGAATTTACACCTTTAATTAACCCCTACAGGTGTGAAATTTTGCACACATAGACTGATGTAATTGTTTGTGCAAATCAGATAGCAAACGACATGAAAATACATGGTTAACCCTATGTACACCAAGTGTCATTTCAAATGACACTTGGTGTACATAGGGTTAACCATGTCTTTTCATGTCGTTTGCTATCTGATTTGCACAAACAATTACATCAGTCTATGTGTGCAAAATTTCACACCTGTAGGGGTTAATTAAAGGTGTAAATTCGTTGTAAAAAAAACAGACTTTTTGCTACGAATTTACACCTTTAATTAACCCCTACAGGTGTGAAATTTTGCACACTTACACTCATGTAATTGTTTGTGCAAATCAGATATCAAACTACATGAAAAGACATGGTTAACCCTATGTACACCAAGTGTCATTTCATGTCGGGTTCTGCATTTTCACAAAAGCCGGCAATTGAATTAGCGGCTATTATACTATGTAGAAGTGTATGAACTATAAATATAAATATATATATATATGTGTCACAAATTCAATGACATGTATATATATATATGAGGTGTAAAATTGCTGAAAAAAAATGCGTGGGCTCCCGCCCTATTTTCGCAACCAGACAGACAAAGCCAGTGAGTGGGGGCAGATAATAATAGCCCAGAGAGGGACCATTTTTTTTGCCCCCCCCCGGCTACTTAACATCTGCCCCCAGACACCCCAGAAAGGGCAAATCTCTAATTAGATTTGCCCTTTCTGGCACTTTGCCCGTCTATTCCCATTGCCCTGTAGCGGTGGCGAATGGGTTAATAAGGGGTTAAAATGACCTTGCAATTGAAAGGTCACTTTAAGCCAGGTTAATAATTGAGAGCTGTCAATTAGACAACTATCAATTATTAATCCTATTGTATGAAAGAAAAATCAAACACACACACTTTAATAAAAAAGAAGTTTAATGAATTAATCACACAGTTTTTGACCATATTTTATTTACCTGCTAAAACCATTTCCTGTAATAAAAATAAAATAATAAAGCAAAATTATTCTTACCAATCCGATGCACAGTCAGGTCCCACGGTGTAATCCTTCAGAAAGGGTTAATGTTTACTGCAGGGACCGCAGCTAATGCTGCAGCCTCACAGTAAACCCCCAAATGAATGAGCCCCTCTCCTGGCTGACAGGAGAGGAAGTGGAAAGCTTAATTGATTGCTTTCCACTTTCACTTCAGGTCAGCCAGGGACACCATCAGTGACGTCAGAGGGAACTGATTAACAAAAATAGGGGTTCCCTTCGAAAAAAAAATGGCGTGGGGTCCCCCCTATTTTTGTTAACCAGCCAGATGAAGCAGACCGCTGAGGCCTGGATTTTCAGGCTGTTAAGGAGCCAAGATCCATGGACCTTGCCAGCCTGATAATACCAGGCCACAGCAGTCTGCATATCTTGGCTGATTAACAAAAATAGGGGATCCCCCGAAAAAAATTGGCGTGGGGTCCCCCCTATTTTTGTTAACCAGCCAGATGAAGCAGACCGCTGAGGCCTGGTTTTTCAGGCTGGTAAGGATCCAATATCCATGGACCTTGCAAGCCTGATAATACCAGGCCACAGCAGTCTGCTTAGCTTGGCTGGTTAACAAAAATAGGGGATCCCCTCGAAAAAAAAAACGGCGTAGGGGTCCCCCTATTTTTGTTAACCAGCCAAGTAAAATGCAGACTGCTGCGGCCTGGTATTAAAAGACTGTCAAGGCCCATGGATTTTGGCCCTCAACAGCCTGATAATACCAGGCTACAGCAGCCCCACATTTGGCGCATCAAAAGATGTGCCAATTGTGGCACTTTACCCGGCTCTTCCCACTGCACTGTAGCGGTGGCAAGTGGGGTAATAAGGGGTTAATGTCACTGTTGATTGCACGGTGACAATAAGCCCGGTTAATAATGGAGAGGCGTCAATAAGACACCGATCCATTATTAATCCCAAAGTTTTTAAATGTGTAAAAAAAAGACACAGCAAGAAAAAAGTCTTTTAATGAAATAAAAGAGACAACACAGTTTTCATTTTTTTTATTACTCTCTCATTCCTTCGACGCCATCGATCTCCTGTAAAAAAATAAAAAAAACAAACCAACAGTATACCACCTGTCCGACGCAGTCCATAACGACAGTCCCACGACGATCCAGCTCTGCTACATCGCAATGACAGGCAGAGCCTGTCATTGCAACGCAGCACAGCTGATTACCTGCTTCCCCGGCGGTGACGTCATCGGACTGACTGCTTTAACGGCCGGGATTACCCTGCAGTCACTGCAGTTATCGCGAGAAACTGCATGTGACCGCCGGGGAGAAGAGGATGGCGGCCATGAAGCAGTCCAGCCCGTGACCGCCGGAGATCTTCTGCCAGGTAAGTGCCGCTGACTCCTGACAGACCCGACAGACGGACACTGACAGTGACAGTGACATCCTGATTCCGGTATCCGATATGACAAAAATATCGGAACTCGGAATCGGAATTCCGATACAGCCAATATCGGCCGATACCCGATATTTGCAGTATTGGAATGCTCAACCCTAACTATGATGCTACCAGCCCGATATTTACAGTATGATGACCCCCACAACTCCCTACATACAGTATGATGCCCCAGAAGCCCCTATATAAAGTATGGTTGGCCCCACAGCTCTCTATGCACAGTATGATCTCCTCACAGTTCCCTACACAGTATGATGCCCCCCATACCCTATATACAGTCACCAGACCTGAACCCAATCGAGATGGTTTGGGGTGAGCTGGACCACAAAGTGAAGGCAAAAGGGCCAACAAGTGATAAGCATCTCTGAGAACTCCTTCAAGACTGTTGGAAGACCATTTCTGGTGACTACCTCTTGAAGCTCATCAAGAGAATGCCAAGAGTGTGCAAAGCAGTAATCATAGCAATAGGTGGCTACTTTGAAGAACCTAGAATATAAGACATATTTTCAGTTGTTTCACACTTTTTTGTAAAGTATATAATTCCACATGTGTTAATTCATAGTTTTGATGCCTTCAGTGTGAATGTACAACTTTCATAGTCATGAAAATACAGAAAAATCTTTAAATGAGAAGATGTGTCCAAACTTTTGGTCTGTACTGTATAATTAGTGTCCCCATGAATGGATCATATATCCACTTTTGTTTACATTTTTACAACGGGGATTTTTCTTAAAACCAATACACTTATATGGTCCCTGTGCCATTACCATGTTTGTATACTGAAAGACTGGGCACACTCAATAGAATGGTGTGAAATATAGGATAATTTTAATACATACAGTAGACACTAGAAACAAATGTTTTGGTCAAGGAGGCAATTGTGAAGATAGAGGCATACAATTGGTGGTGCAGGTGGTAGATGAATGATTAACATACCGAAATATATAATGGTTTGGAAGTGGTCAGGAGAGACCTATGGAGTAAAATATAACAAAACATCAGTGCTATACCAGGACGCTATATAACGGCTGCAATGTCTCAGTGAGAGTGCACTTACCAATGGAGGGCCTGTCGCAATGATGTGTACTGTGACGCGGTGTCCGCCGCAAGTCAGGGAGGTGAGAGGTAGTGCTCGCTGTGTCTATTTATGACAGGAAAGCGTTGTGCAGCTTGCTGATGGGCGGAAGCCGGAAGTGAAGTCACCGAAAATGACGTCTGCGTTCCAGAGACTGGACGTGACGTCACTTCGCGTTCCACTGAGAGACGTGGGCTGTACTAAGCGTCCCAGGGAGGCTGGAGCTTGCGTGTCATCGCCATAGTGACGATTGCTCTCAGTAAAGTGGGGTGGTAACTTGGTGAGACAAGGTGAAGGAAAATCACTGCGACAGGCCCTCCATTGGTAAGTGCACTCTCACTGAGACATTGCAGCCGTTATATAGCGTCCTGGTATAGCGCTGATGTTTTGTTATATTTTACTCCAGCCTAACCATAGGTCTCTCCTGACCACTTCCAAACCATTTTCTATTTCGGTATGTTAATCCTTCATCTACCACCGGCACCACCAATTGTATGCCTCTATCTTCACAATTGCCTCCAATTATTTTAGATCTTTATTTACATGCAGTCTACATGTAGGGCACAATTCACACGGACAGTCATCACTGTCTCTAGGTACATCCTTTTCGTTTTGTCCTAGGTCCTGTCTCTCATGTCAACTCTCTATTATAACCTTAATGCTGCTGTAATCCCCTGATTATTGCCTAATATTACCTTTGACCTGATAATATGTACATACTTTATTTATTGTTATTTTTTTATTTTTAATTATGATCAACCCACTACATTTATCACTACCAGTTATTATTATTCTTTTTTGTAGAACACTGATGAAGGTCTCCTTGACCGAAATGTTTGTTTCTAGTGTCTACTGTATGTATTAAAATTATCCTATAATTCACACCATTCTATTGAGTGTGCCCAGTCTCTCAGTATATATTGGTATGGTGTGGGAACCTACTGTGGCACCTCTCTCTAAGGCTGTGCTAGCATTTACTAGACCATTACCACATTTGTGTCACTGATCACCTGTTTGTACTACTGTTGCTTGTATGTTTTATATCTGTATATTGGATTACCCTATGTCGTGTTTTTTGAATATTCAATAAAGTAAAAAACTGTTTTATCTTTAACGGGACTGATGTATATCTTTTCCTAACAACTTTGGTTCACAATTTATTGTGGGATGCAAAAAACTCTATTTTTCTTGATGTGTTGCAGGCTGGCAGCTGATGTCAGCATGCAAGTCGCCGACGTATGACGTCACTGTCATACGCCAGAACAACACTGCGTGCCTCATCTGAATTTGATTGAGAGAAGGCCACAGCTGGAGCTCAGCCAGGTAAGGAAAAACTTTATTTTTTGTGAAGCTGCAGTATGGGGCATATTATACCAGTATGGAGGTGCATTACACTATGGAGGTGCATTATACTGCTATGGGGATGTATTATACTATGGGGGTGCATTATACTACTATAAGCGTGCATTATAGTACTATGGGGCTGCATTACACTATGGGGTGCATTATACTGCTATGGGGGTGCATTATACCACTATGGGGTGCATTATACTATGAGGCTGCATTATACCTCTATGCGGGTGCATTATACCGCTATGTGTGTGCATTATACTGCTATGTGGGTGCATTACACTATATATGACTATGGGGTACACTATTCTACTATGAGGGTGCACTATACCACTATAGGAGTGCATTATACCACTACGTGGGTGCATTATACCACTATAGGGTTGAATTATACCACTATGAAGGGTATGCCACACTAAACAATATCGCTAACGGGATCGCTAAAAAACGTCACTATTTAGCGATCCCGTTAGCGATGTTGTTCAGTGCGGCAGCTTCCAGCGACGAGCTTCCTGCTGTGATCTCGCTCGTCGCTGGAATCGTTCCGGACCCTATTTCATCGCTGGCGCTCCCGCTGGGTAAGTATCTAATCGCTGTGTGGCACCTTTTCTTAGCGATTTAGCGGTACTTTTGTACCGCTAAAGTCGTTAAGAAGATCGCTAACGGCGATAGCGTCGTTAACTATATCGCTAAATGCGGCAGCATTTAGCGATATAGAAACAATCCCGCTAGCGATCTCATTAGTATGCAACGCTAACGAGATCGCTAGCGGGATTGCTTAGTGTGGCAGTACCTTGAGGGTGCATTATATTGCTATGTGGGTGCATTATACTGCTATGGGGGTGCATTATATATGACTATGAGGTACATTATACTACTATGGGGGTGCATTATACAACTATGGGGCTGCGTTATACCACTATGGGGTGCATTATACCATTATGAGGGTGCATTATACCACTATGAGGCTGCATTATACCGCTATGAGAGTGCATTATACTGCTATGTGGGTGCATTATACTGCTCTGTGGGTACATTATACTATATATGACTATGAGGTACATTATACTACTATGGGTCTGCATTATACTATATATGACTGGGGGTGCATTATACTACTATGGGGGTGTATTATACTGCTATATAAGACTATGGGGTACATTATACTATTATGGATGACTATCGGGTCATTATAGAGAGACATGGGGGAAGTATGGAGAGACATGAGGCAGAATAGGAAGACGTGGGGTCGAGAATGTTGGATATTATTACTGTAGGGACTAATTAAAGGATATTATTTTTGAAGATACTGTTTTCAATGTGGGGGAGGAGAGGTCGTGTTACTGTGGAGGGCGACGCGGTTGCTTTTTTCTTCATCTGGCGTAGTATAGAAGTTGGGGAAAAATTGGGGAATGTTCTCTAGATAACTGTGTTATTTTCTGCAGAGATGAGTCATGGCTGGAAGAAGTGATGGTGGTGTGCGCTGGATGAAGATAAAAAGCAAAGATGAAGGACTTCAACTAGAGATGTCATGGGTGAGTCAGTGTGTTACCTGTACACTGACACTATACACTGTATACTATTTACTGAGCTCCTATGTATAATGTCACTGGTGTATTACCTGTATATGAAATACAGATCTCCTGTGTATAATGGCACTTATGGTGATATTAGTATTGTGTTTTTTTATTAATGATTAGTATTGTAGTATTCGGTCACTATGTTGTAGTAATATGTGATCTGGTCATGGTGTGACGGTATTTTTTCCTTGTATGTGGTATTATTCGGTCACTGTGGTGACAATATGTGGTCTGGACATGGTGTGGCAATATTTGTTCCTTGTATGTAGCATTATTTAATCACTATGTGGTAGTAATACGCAGTCTCCACCTCAAAAACATTTCTAAAATTCAACCTTTTCTTACTTTCGACTCTGCAAAAACTCTTACTGTTTCTCTTATTCATTCTCGTCTGGACTATTGTAACTCTCTACTTATCAGTCTTCTTCTTGCCAAACTCTCTCCTCTCCAATCTGTCTTGAATGCTGCAGCCAGGATCATATTCCTCACCAATTGTTATACCGATGTCTCTACCTTGTGCCAGTCATTACACTGGTTACACATCCACTCCAGAATCCAGTACAAAACTTATTACCCTCACCCACAAAGCACTCCATGGCTCAGCACCACCCTACATCTCCTCCCTCGTCTCAGTCTACCACCCTACCTGTGCCCTCCGTTCTGCTAATGACCTCAGGTTAACATCCTCAATAATCAGAACTTCCCCCTCCCGTCTCCAAGACTTTTCACGTGCTGCGCCAATTCTTTGGAATGCACTACCCAGGTTAATACGATTAATCCCCACAGTTTTAAGCATGCCCTAAAAACGCATTTGTTCAGACTGGGCTACCGTCTCAATGCATTACCCTAACTATCCCTGTGTGGCCCATTCAAATTTTTTTTACCATAATCAGGTTCCTCGCATCATCTTCTCACATGCTTTATGCATTTAATAGCCCTCTGTGTCTGTACTGTTACATACTTTGGCTGTTAACTGGTTCATGTAGCATTACAGGAACACCCGATTCGTACACTATGGCTGGTCCGAACAATGAAAGCAATTGTTACCATCCACCTTCTGTGTCTCCCCTTTTTCCTCATAGATTGTAAGCTTGCGAGCAGGACCCTCATTCCTATTGGTATCTGTTTTGATCTGTGCTAATTGTTATGCTGTAATGTCTATTGTCTGAACAAGTCCCCTCTATAATGTAAAGTGCTGTGGAATATGCTGGCGCTACAGAAATACAATTATTATTATTATTAGTCTGGTCATTGTGTGGCATTTTTTTTCCTTGTATGTGCTATTATTTGATATATAATATATGGTTGTAATATGTGGTCTGGTTATGTTGTGTTGGTATTTGTTCCTTGTATGTGGCATTATTGGTCACCATGTGGTGGTAATATGTGGTCTGAACATGGTCTGGCAGTATTTGTTCCTTGTATGTGGTATTATAGGTCACTATGTAGTGGTAATATGGTGTCTGGTCATGGTGCGGCGGTATTTGTTCCTTGTTTATAATATTATTGGTCATTTTAAAAATTGAAAAATAAATAAAAATATACTGAAATTGTATTGGATATTTTAACAAATGTTTAGTAAGTTACAGTAGAGTAGAGCCCAGTCAAAAGAGTTTACTAATTAATTTATTAATTTAGCCCGTTTTTGCGCTCCTGCTGACCGGGTTTCATCCAACTCTGCACCTCCCTTTCTCATCTGAGGCACGCGGCTGGAGCTGCATTACATCACCCAAAGCTGCGCTTGGCTGGCGCTCCTCTGTGACCGTCTTACCTTGTCTGAACTTATCTTTCCCTCCCTGGAGGGTGACGGCAGGAGCTCTGGGAGAGCGGCCTTCTCCTCATTCCACAGGACCTTCTGATCACGTGTTCCGCAGGTCCTGCGGTCACGTGACGCCGGACGGGTGCTTGGGAACCTGCTAATTTCTCCCCACGCCAGCCGCCGTTCCTTCACGGTTGAGTCCCAGATTTCCCAGACCACCGTTCCTTGCAAGCGACTCCACCATATCTGGACATCGTTCTCCTGGGCTACTCCACCTGATTGAATGGTCTCCTCGATACTCCTAACAGTGTTATGCATGTTGCATGACCTCCTGAGGTTAGTAGATTTAACCCCCTTTATTTCCCAGCTCCGCACCACCAGGTATTGCTCAATTGGGCATCTTTGCTATGTTTTTGTTCCCTTTTGTCTTATCTATGGTGTGAACACTACCATACAATGACTGAGATGACAACAAAACCCTTATTATATGCTGTTTGTGGATATTAAATACCCCATAAATCGAGTCGATTAAACTCTACTGTGGTGTTCCTGATGCTTTCCACATTGTTATGCATGTGCATAACCACTAAAGGTTAGCTTCTATTATCATCATCAAGGCTGCACCCTGTGACTGGGTACTTTTCAATTGGTTTTCTCTTTTTCTCTTTTTTTTTCCTTTTGTCTCCCTATATTCCTGAGAACCTAACCAACTAACCGCATTTAACGAAGACCGCAACTTGGGACCTCCCTTTTGTGATTAACCCCCTGTGGTTGACCCTGACCCATATGCACATGTCAACCCCAAAACTAGCTCAAGTAATTTTTACCCTGTCCACCACAAGGGCCCACATGTTGAGACCTTTCAACAACTTATACTTAAGGAACTGCGATCTCTTTCCCCTGTTTTTAAAATTTTTTCTAATTTGTGCCCTGCTGAGAAATTAGCGCTCCATTCACTTAAAACCAGTAAGGACATTATTATAAGAAATGCGGACAAAGGAGGTGGGGTGGTTATCATGGATAGACACAGGTACAATCATGAGGGGTTTAGATTACTCAGTGACTCGGACTACTATGAGAAACTGGCCCATGACCCATCTTCCTTTATCTTCTCTGAATATATCTCATTTATCAAAGATGCGAGGTCACGTAGAATCTTAAATCTGAATGAATTTAAATTCCTTAATATTTCTAAGTTTAAATTACCCTTCTTTTATTTTCTACCGAAGATTCATAAAGACCCCATTAACCCTCCCGGTCACCCTTTCATCTCGGGGATTAAATCCTCTACCTGCAATCTCTTAGGGGTTAGGGGTGTTTGGGGTTAGGGTTGGAGTTAGAATTGAGGGGTTTCCACTATTTAGGCACATCAGGGGTCTCCATACGCGACATGGCGCCACCATTGATTCCTGCAAATTTTGCGTTCAAAAAGTCAAACAGTGCTCCCTTTATTCCAAGCCCCGACGTATGCCCAAACAGTGGTTTATCCCAACATATGAGGTATCAACGTACTCGGAAAAATTGCACAACAACTTTGGGGGTTCTAATTTCTCCTGTTAACATTGGGAAAAAAAATTGGGGACTAAAAATTATTTTTGTGGAAAAAAAATGATTTTATATTTTTACGGCTCTGCGTTATAAACTTCTGTGAAGGACTTGGAGATTCAAAGTGCTTATCACACATCTATAGGAGTTCCTTGGGGGATCTAGTTTCCAAAATGGGGTCACTTGTGGGGAGTTTCTACTGTTTAGGCACATCAGGGACTCTGCAAACGTAACATGACGCCCGAAGACCATTCCATCAAGTGGGCATTTCAAAACGTCACTACTTCCCATCCGATCCCCGACGTGTGCCCATACAGTACTTTACTCCCACATATGGGATATCAGCATACTCAGGACAAATTGGACAACAACTTTTGGGGTCTAATTTCTCATGTTACCCTTGGGAAAAAAAAAAATTGGAGACTAAAAGATCCTGATTGTGGAAAAAATATGATTTTTTTATTTTCATGCTCGGGCGTTATAAACTTCTGTGTAGCCCTTGGGGGTTCAAAGTGCTCACCACACATCTAGATAAGTTCTTTGCAGGGTCTAGTTTCCAAAATGGGGTCACTTGTGGGGAGTTTCTACTGTTTAGGCACATCAGGGGCTCTGCAAACGTAACAAGATGCCCGCAGACCATTCCATCAAGTCGGCATTTCAAAGCGTCACTACATCCCTTCCGAGCCCTGACGTGTGCCCAAACAGTGGTTCTCCCCCACATATGGGGTACTAGCGTATTCAGGACAAACTGGACAACAACTTTTGGGGTCCAATTTCTCCTGTAACCATTGTGAAAATAAAAAATAGTGGGCTAAAAAATCATTTTTTGAGAAAAAAAAATGATTTTTTATTTTCACGGCTCTGCGTTATAAACTTCTGTGAAGCACCTGGGGGTTCAAAGTGCTCACTATGCATCTAGATAAGTTCCTTAGGGGGTCTAGTTTCCAAAATGGGGTCACTTGTGGGGGAGCTCCAATGTTTAGGCACACAGGGACTCTCCAAATGCGACATGGCAAGCGCTAAATATTCCAGCATATTTTCCATTCAAAAAGTCAAATGGCGCTCCTTCCCTTCTGAGCCCTGCCGTGCGCCCAAACAGTGGTTTATGACCACATATGAGGTATCTGTGTACTCAGGAGAAATTGCCCAACAAATTTTAGGATCCAATTTATACTGTTGCCCATGTGAAAATGAAAAAAACTGAGGCTAAAAGAAAATTTTTGTGAAAAAAAAGTATTTTCTTTTTTTTACGGATCAATTTGTGAAGCACCTGGGGGTTCAAAGTGCTCACTATGCATCTAGATAAGTTCCTTAGGGGGTCTAGTTTCCAAAATGGGGTCACTTGTGGGGGAGCTCCAATGTTTAGGCACACAGGGACTCTCCAAATGCGACATGGCAAGCGCTAAATATTCCAGCATATTTTCCATTCAAAAAGTCAAATGGCGCTCCTTCCCTTCTGAGCCCTGCCGTGCGCCCAAACAGTGGTTTATGACCACATATGAGGTATCTGTGTACTCAGGAGAAATTGCCCAACAAATTTTAGGATCCAATTTATACTGTTGCCCATGTGAAAATGAAAAAAACTGAGGCTAAAAGAAAATTTTTGTGAAAAAAAAGTACTTTCTTTTTTTTACGGATCAATTTGTGAAGCACCTAGGGGTTCAAAGTGCTCACTATGCATCTAGATAAGTTCCTTAGGGGGTCTAGTTTCCAAAATGTGGTCACTTGTGGGGGAGCTCCAATGTTTAGGCACACAGGGACTCTCCAAATGCGACATGGCAACCGCTAAATATTCCAGCATATTTTCCATTCAAAAAGTCAAATGGCGCTCCTTCCCTTCTGAGCCCTGCCGTGCGCCCATACAGTGGTTTATGACCACATATTAGGTATCTGTGTACTCAGGAGAAATTGCCCAACAAATTTTAGGATCCAATTTATACTGTTGCCCATGTGAAAATGAAAAAAACTGAGGCTAAAAGAAAATTTTTGTGAAAAAAAAGTACTTTCTTTTTTTTTACGGATCAATTTGTGAAGCACCTAGGGGTTCAAAGTGCTCACTATGCATCTAGATAAGTTCCTTAGGGGGTCTAGTTTCCAAAATGGGGTCACTTGTGGGGGAGCTCCAATGTTTAGGCACACAGGGACTCTCCAAATGCGACATGGCAACCGCTAAATATTCCAGCATATTTTCCATTCAAAAAGTCAAATGGCGCTCCTTCCCTTCTGAGCCCTGCCGTGCGCCCAAACAGTGGTTTATGACCACATATGAGGTATCTGTGTACTCAGGAGAAATTGCCCAACAAATTTTAGGATCCAATTTATACTGTTGCCCATGTGAAAATGAAAAAAACTGAGGCTAAAAGAAAATTTTTGTGAAAAAAAAGTACTTTCTTTTATTTACGGATCAATTTGTGAAGCACCTGGGGGTTCAAAGTGCTCACTATGCATCTAGATAAGTTCCTTTGGGGGTCTAGTTTCCAAAATGGGGTCACTTGTGGGGAGCTCCAATGTTTAGGCACACAGGGACTCTCCAAATGCGACATGGCAAGCGCTAAATATTCCAGCATATTTTCTATTCAAAAAGTCAAATGGCGCTCCTTCCCTTCTGAGCCCTGCCGTGCGCCCAAACAGTGGTTTATGACCACATATGAGGTATCTGTGTACTCAGGAGAAATTGCCCAACAAATTTTAGGATCCAATTTATACTGTTGCCCATGTGAAAATGAAAAAAAACCGAGGATGAAGAAAATTTTTGTGAAAAAAAAGTACTTTTTTTTTTTTACGGATCAATTTGTGAAGCACCTGGGGGTTTAAAGTGCTCACTATGCATCTAGATAAGTTCCTTAGGGGGTCTAGTTTCCAAAATGGGGTCACTTGTGGGGGAGCTCCAATGTTTAGACACACAGGGACTCTCCAAATGCGACATGGCAAGCGCTAAATATTCCAGCATATTTTCCATTCAAAAAGTCAAATGGCGCTCCTTCCCTTCTAAGCCCTGCCGTGCGCCCAAACAGTGGTTTATGACCACATATGAGGTATCTGTGTACTCAGGAGAAATTGCCCAACAAATTTTAGGATCCAATTTATACTGTTGCCCATGTGAAAATGAAAAAATTGATGCTAAAAGAAAATTTTTGTTGGAAAAATTAAAATGTCCATTTTTTCCTTCCACGTTGCTTTAGTTCCTGTGAAGCACCTGAAGGGTTAATAATCTTCTTGAATGTAGTTTTGAGTAGCTTGAGGGGTGCAGTTTTTAGAATGGTGTCACTTTTGGGTATTTTCTGCCATATAGACCCCTCAAAGTGACTTCAAATGTGAGGTGGTCCCTAAAAAAAATGGTTTTGTAAATTTTGCTGTAAAAATGAGAAATCGCTGGTCAACTTTTAACCCTTATAACTTCCTAACAAAAAAAAATGTTGTTCCCAAAATTGTGCTGATGTAAAGTAGACATGTGGGAAATGTTATTTATTAACTATTTTGTGCCACATAACTCTCTGGTTTAACAGAATAAAAATTAAAAATTTGAAAATTACAAAATTTTCAGAATTTTTGCCAAATTTCCATTTTTTTCAGAAATAAACGCAAAAATTATCGACCTAAATTTACCACTAACATGAAGCCCAATATGTCACGAAAAAACAATCTCAGAATCGCTAGGATCCGTTGAAGCGTTCCTGAGTTATTACCTCATAAAGGGACACTGGTCAGAATTGCAAAAAATGGCAAGGTCTTTAAGGTCAAAATAGGCTGGTCATGAAGGGGTTAATTAGGAGAGAGAGCTTCTGGATTTTTAAACTTGGCACCTTGGCCCCAGAGGGGTTAAACCTTACAATTGAGAAAACTAACTGAGATCTGCTGGCTACTGATGTTTCTAATTATTTTATTATTTTTATTCTGCAATTTTTATCATGAACAATTTTTAACTTTTTATTTCTGCATCTCTTATCATGAGTGTTTTTTTTATATAGGTGTTTTTTTTTGTTTTTTTTTTAATTTTAGTATTTTGCTTAAGTGTGTAATTGTCTATGATGTAACTAATTGTTTGTCATTTCTCATTGGCCACTGCCCCTTTAAATATCCTCTCCTCTTGTGCACTTTATCATTGCCACCTGAGAAAGACAGAATTACCTGTTGAAACTCGTTGTGGTTTTAATAAAAGAACATTGTTTATTAATTTAGCCCCTGTTTATGCGCTCCTGCTGACCGGGTTTCATCCAACTCTACACCTCCCTTCCTCATCTGAGGCACCTGGCTGGAGCTGCATTACATCACCCAAAGCTGCGCTTGGCTGGCGCTCTTCTGTGACTGTCTAATCTTGTCTGAAAAGAGTTTACCTTGTCATGATGGCGGAATACAAAATCTTTTGGCCAAAAAAAAGCTGCTGGCTATGTATGTGGAGATGAGAACTGTAAATGTGTGATTGGTAAGGACATGGTGCAGAAGTGGAGTTTTTCCAAGAGAGGGCGGTTGGATTGTGGACGGTTCGAGGAGTGGAGCCTGGGCGGACTCTCAAGGGGGTCCCGAAAATTTTGCCAGTATGTGGCCCCGAAATTCCTAGTGGCAGCCCTGCAGCTTCCTATATACAATATGCCCCACCCACACTTCCCTCTATGCAATATGAGACCCTTACAGCTCAGTATATACAGTGTCAAATCCCCAGATCCCTCTACATGCAGTATGATTGTTCACACAACTCATTATATACAGTATGATTCCTCAACAGCTCCCTGTGTATAGAATGATTACCCCACAGCTCCCTATACACAATATGATGACTCCACAGCTCCATGTATACAGTATTATGTCCCCACAGCTACCCATAAACAGTATGATGGCCCCCACAATCTCCCAAAATAAAATATGATAGCTCCAAAGAGCTCAATATATAGCAGCAAATGAAAAGCAGAAAAAAACGGCACCAATCTGCTGACTGCAGTCTCAATCAGTCCTTAGTATAAAGCATACTACCTGCTAGTGAGCTGGGTGGTGCATGAAAAATGTGTTGAAGACCAAGTGCATTCAATATTGAAAAATTTCCATGTCCTTTATTCCATGTGGCGGGACAATCCTTTAACATGCATTATGGTATACATTCACAGCTGTTACATTGAAAATTGTATGTATAAATAGTCGTGGACATGAGACAGTGGCAAATAATTGAATTAAGTGATCTGTTTTCACAGTATACCAGGATTGACATTTTTTTCTATGAGTCATAATTGCCTAAAGTTTTATTTCTTAGAAGCATACATAGAAAATAATATTACTACTTTGTGTGATACTGATTCTGAAATTTGTAGCGGACATTCCCATTTCAGTTTTCACCATCCTCTCCAGCTATAAATGGAACTGACACTGTTGCCAATTATATAGTTGTCAATATCAAAATGTTAGTTGATTAGGAAACTCCCAGTTTACAGCTGTACTCAAATGAGGAGGTTTCCAGCAACCGCTATGTGGAAATAATTGGATCATGATTTCAGTGGTAGAGTACTAATTATGGTAGGTGTGGTTTCTGGCATTAAATATAGCAATGTAATCAGAAGTGATAGTTGTTGTAGTGTAGCCTTGTTGGAATATGTTTGATGCAACAGCTCCATTCCTGTCTATGAGTGTTTAGTTGCTAGATTTGTATGCTGTTCATAAAGTTAGAACAAAAAAAAAAAAAAACTCCCAGAGGATCACACAGGAAGAGCATGTGACTGTATTTCTTGTTTTCCTGTGTATGAGAGAAGCAGCCTGCTGTAGATGATGCATAGATAGACACACAAATGATTTATTTCTGATCTGTTAAGCTTATCATATGTTGTTCCTGATTGTTCCTGAATAAACAAGTTCTGTTGTCACACGCTTGGAGAGTATCGTGAGTAGAGTTGAGCATTCTGATACCGCAAGTATCGGGTATCGGCCAATATTCGCTGTATTGGAATTCCGATACTTAGTTCCGATATTTTCCATATATCGTATACCGGAATCGGAAGTTCCCATAATTCTTTGAGAGGCAATGTGATTTTAGTCAGCCAATGAGGAATCCTAAAAAGTGTGGGCACATCCTGTACTGCTGCGGTCATGTTAACTAATGGCATGGCTGTGATTGGATGCTGAAATTATGTCAGAATGCACTATAAAAGGCGCCGCCGCCATTTTAGCGTCACTGTGCTGTGAATTCAGTTAGGGACAGAACGCTGCTGTGCTGACTCTGAGGGACAGTTAGAGATTGCGATTTAGTGTACTGTGCTCTAGGCAGGCTAGTTTACCAACCGCTGTGTAAAGCTTCCTTTTGCCTTGCAGTGTTGTTTTAACAGCTCTGTGCAAGGTGTGTGTGTGAGAGTGCAGGTGACGCTGCAGTTTGCTCTGCATCCAACGCTGTTTGTAGGCATCTGCACGTGTCACTCACAGACTCTTTTTTTTTTCTTTAGTGTAATTCTTGCTGCTCCATTCAATTGAAATTATAGTGTGACGCGCTTCCATCCGTATCCAATACATTGGTTGCAAACACTATAGAAGTACACAAAGGAGCCTTTCAGAGATAGTGAATAGTTGTGTGCAGTGTTCACTCTAGTCTGAGGTTTTCATTTTTGGAGTGCAGATCACGCTCCAGTTAGTTCTTCAACCACTGCTGGTTGTAGTCTGCTGGACGTGTGTCACTGCCTCATCCTTGACATTTTTCTCTAATTGGTGCTGCTCCATTCTATTTAAAATAACTCTAATCTATTAGTGTGACGCGCTTCCATCCGTATCCAATACATTGGTTGCAAACACTATAGAAGTACACAAAGGAGCCTTTCAGAGATAGTGAACAGTTGTGTGCAGTGTTCACTCTAGTCTGAGGTTTTCATTTTTGGAGTGCAGATCACGCTCCAGTTAGTTCTTCAACCACTGCTGGTTGTAGTCTGCTGGACGTGTGTCACTGCCTCATCCTTGACATTTTTCTCTAATTGGTGCTGCTCCATTCTATTTAAAATAACTCTAATCTATTAGTGTGACGCGCTTCCATCCGTATCCAATACATTGGTTGCAAACACTATAGAAGTACACAAAGGAGCCTTTCAGAGATAGTGAACAGTTGTGTGCAGTTGTTCACTCTAGTCTGAGGTTTTCATTTTTGGAGTGCAGATCACGCTCCAGTTAGTTCTTCAACCACTGCTGGTTGTAGTCTGCTGAACGTGTGTCACTGCCTCATTCTTGACATTTTTCTCTAATTGGTGCTGCTCCATTCTATTTAAAATAACTCTAATCTATTAGTGTGACGCGCTTCCATCCATATCCAATACATTGGTTGCAAACACTATAGAAGTACACAAAGGAGCCTTTCACACCTAGTGAACAGTTGTCTGCAGTGTTCACTGCAGTCTCTGCGTAATAACCACACTTAGGCCTTATAACTTTTCTGACTTTCTTTATCAATCTACCAAGATGAAGAAGGCGGGGAGTAAGGCACGTGGTCGTGGCCGTGGAGTTTCAGCAGGGAGAGGACGTGGGGATTCTGTGTCTGCTGCCGCCCCCAGTGACACAGCATCCACCAGTTTTCCCCGTGAGCGTTCCTTTATGCGCACTTTTGTAGGAGGTCGGCGTACCCCCCTGCTGCAGGAAGAACAAATTGAAGCCGTTGTTGGTTGGATGGCAGCCAATGCATCGACTTCAATTGCTTCCACCTCCTCTCAGGACCACAGCACTGTTGAGCAACCATCTGTCTCTTCACCGCCTGTCAAATTGCCCAGGCACTCAGAGAGTTCTGAACTGGAGCCAGCTGAGTCTCTGCTTCTGTTCTCAGAATCTGTTGGCTTGCAAACAGGGGCCCAGCCAAGCAGCATTCTGGAATTTGAAGAAGAGGGAGTATGCAGTGATGCGCAACAGCTGTGTCTCTCTGAATCTGAAGAGGCGGGTGAGCCAGTGCCGATGGTCAGCACACCGCAGAACGCATCTGATGATGATGAGACTCAGGTTCCAGTTTCTGTTGAGCATGGTGCTGTCCAGACCACCCAACAGCAGCAGGTGTTGGAAGAGGGTAGTGGAGATGATGAGGTCCAAGACCCAACATGGCGTGAGGAACAGGAAGGTGGTGGGAGCAGCTCTGAGGAAGAGATTGACCCAACGGTACAAACAGGAGGGAGAGGTAGGCTGCAGACTCGGTTGCCTGTAGCCTCCAGTTTGGCACCTGTTCGGAGCAGTTCTCTTACAAAAGTCAAAATGGGCGCTCCCAGGACTTGCACTGCGTGGTCCTTTTTTAACACACTTGCAGATGATATTTGCTATGTCAAATGCAAGCTGTGTAAGCAAAAAGTAAAAAGAGGTAAAAGTGTCAGTAACCTCAATACCACAAATATGTGGAAACATGTGCGGACAAAGCACGTAGTTGAGTTACAAAGACACACTGGAGATGTAGGCCAACCTACAGCAGCACCTACATCTTCAGCTCGTGTTGGAGCCTCTTCCTCCAGCTCACACACAGCTGGTTCGGCTTCCTCACAGGATCGCCATGAAAGAACCTCGGTCACTGTTGTCCAGAGCAAAAGTGTTATTCCACCCACAGCAGCAAGTTCCCTGTCATCCTCACACTCCCAGGCCACAAAACAGCCATCGGTAGCACAGGCATGGGATAAAAGACGGCCATACTCGGCAAACCATCCACGAGCACAGGCTCTGAATGGTGGCATTGCAAAACTCCTGTCCCTTGAAATGCTGTCATTCAGGCTGGTGGAGACTGAGAGTTTCCGGAACTTAATGGCATTGGCAGTCCCACAATACAATGTGCCAAGCCGATTTTATTTCAGCAGGCAAGCCGTCCCTGGTCTGCAAAAGCATGTTGAGGGAAAAATTAAACATGCGCTACTAAACGCCGTCAGTAGCAAGCTCCACCTGACCACCGATGCGTAGACCAGTACCCATGGCCAGGGACGATACCTTTCCCTCACTGCCCATTGGGTCAATGTTGTGGAGCCGGGTACAGATCTTGCGAGTGGCGCTGTACGTGTTCTGCCAACTCCAAGGATTGCAGGAATCCAGTCTGTACACATTGACTCCTCCTCCTACTCCAGTTCCTCAGAATCATCGCTGCAGGAGCCGTCACGGTCTACCTCCACATGGACCCGTGAACGCTTACCTGTTGCGACCGATATGAGCACAGCCGTGGCCAAACGTCAACAGGCTGTCCTCAAATTAATTTCAATGGGGAATCGAAGCCACACAGCGCAGGAGGTCTGGAATGCCATCAAGCAGGAGAGCGACGTGTGGTTTTTGCCAGCGAATCTACAGCCAGGCTTGGTAGTGTGTGACAATGGCCGAAATCTGGTGGCAGCTCTGGGCCTTGGCAACCTCACTCACATACCATGTCTGGCACATGTGCTCAACTTGGTCGTGCAGAGTTTTTTGAGGGAATATCCGCATCTTGATGAACTGCTGCACAAGGTCCGCCTAGAGTGCGCTTACTTGCGACGTTCCAGCATGGCCAGATCGCGCATTGCAGCTCTGCAACGCAGATTTCGCCTTCCTGAACATCGCATCATATGTGACGTACCCACCAGGTGGAATTCCACGTTACATATGTTGGAGCGGTTGTGTGAGCAGCAGCCAGCAGTAATGGAGTATCAGCTGCATCAGGCGCAATCAAGTCGCAATTTGCACCGTCCACACTTCACCACTACTGAGTGGGCCTCTATGAAGGACATCTGCCACGTTTTGCGTGCGTTTGATGAGTCAACGCGGATGGCGAGTGCAGATGATACACTAGTCAGCCTGACTGTCCCCCTTATCTGCCTGCTTCAAAAAACACTGCAAGCACTAAGGGATGAGGTTTTGGAAGAGGTGGAGGATGAGGAGTCACAAATTCCATCACCTTCTGGACAGTCAGCGCAACGTGGTTCCTCACAAAGGGCTGGGCAAGGCTCACTTTGTGAGGAGGATGAGGAGGAGTCAATGGAGGAGGAAGAAATCGCTACAGAGGGAGGTACACAACGCTCTAGTCAGTATGTAGAGCGAGGATGGGGTGATGCAGAGCAGGCAGAGATGACGTTTCTTAGAGAGGAAAGCGTTTGTTGGCCAGTTGGGAGTCTGCAGCACATGGTTGATTTCATGCTGCAGTGCCTGAGAAACGACCGCCGCATCGCCCACATTCTCACCACATCAGATTATTGGGTGTACACCCTCCTAGACCCTTGCTACCGGGACAACTTACAAAGCCTCATCACACCGTTGAACCGGGAGCGTAAAATGCGGGAGTACCAAGACACACTGGTGCAATCCATAATGTTCTCCATTCCAGCCGAGAGCGCTGCTGCTACTGCTTTACAAAGCAGCTCTGTGCGTCGAGGCAGTGGAGACAGCTCTGCAACACGAGGGAGCACAAGCAGCGCCTCTGCACAAGGCAAGACCAGTATGTTCCAAATGTGGCGAAGTTTTGTGGCAGCGCCACCAATGTCTACACCATCCGAGACGCCTCCAGTCACCAGGAGGCAACGTTTCCGTAAGATGGTGACAGACTACATGTCTTGCCCTCTCAGTGTACTCCCAGATGGCTCTTCCCCTTTCAAGTTTTGGGTCTCTAAGCTGGATACATGGCCAGAGCTTAGCCAGTATGCATTGGAGGTGCTGGCTTGCCCTGCTGCCAGTGTATTATCGGAGCGCGTCTTTAGTGCTGCAGGTGGTGTACTAACAGACCGTCGCATGCGACTATCCTCCGATAATGTAGACCGGCTTACTTTTCTGAAAATGAACAAGGCATGGATCTCGCCTGAATTTACCTGTCCGTTTTCCGATTAAATAACTGCTTGGCAACGTTATCCATGTTTCCTGTTATGTTCATCTATCTACCACCTGAATTCTACTCCCTGGGCTACAACACTGCCAGTCAGAGGGGAATGATCAGTTACCAACCAAAATGTTCTCCCCAACAGATAGTAGCGCAATGACTCCAGTGCCCACTTGATCGCCAGGCACTCTCTCTCTACAATTCTGTATCTGGTTTCAGCAGGAGTAAGCTTTCGACTCAGGAAACTAATGGGATGCTCCTCCCCGTTAACCTCCTGAGACAACACGGCACCCACACCTACCTCTGACGCATCTGTCTGGACAATGAATTCTCTTTTGAAGTCGGGTGTGATCAAAAATGGTGACACACACAGTGCCCCTTTTAGTTTTACAAACTCTTCTTCAAGCTGATCATTCCATCGCACCATTACTGACTTCGTGCCTTTTAGGCAGTCAGCTAACGGCGCCGACAGGGTTGCAAAATTGGGAATAAACCGCCGGTAGTATCCCACTAATCCCAAAAACCCTTTCATTTGTTTTGTGGTGAGGGGACGGGGCCAGTTTTGGATTGCCTCCACTTTGTTTATTTGGGGTTTGATAACTCCTCTCACAATCACATACCCCAGGTACCGAGCTTCCTCCAACCCTATGGAACACTTCTTTGGGTTGGCAGTTAGCCCTGCTTGTCTCAGCGAATGTATCACCGCCTGTACCTTAGCTAAGTGACTTTCCCAGTCTGTACTCTACACCACAATATCGTCCAGATTGTCCGCGGCATATCGGCGATGAGGACGAAGAACAACGTCCATTAACCTCTGGAATGTCGCTGGAGCGCCATGCAACCCGAAGGGTAGGACTATATACTGCAACAGTCCCTCGGGTGTTACAAAAGCCGTTTTCTCTCTTGCTGCTTTTGTTAGGGGCACCTGCCAATACCCTTTTGTGAGGTCAATGACTGAAAAATAACGGTCCTGCCCAAACCGCTCTATTAACTCATCGACCCGGGGCATGGGGTAGGCGTCAAACTTTGAAATTTCATTCAGTTTTCTGAAGTCATTACAGAACCTTAGTGTCCCATCTGGCTTTGGTATTAGGACTATTGGGCTGGCCCACTCACTCTGGGACTCTTCAATGACCCCTAACTGCAGCATCTTCTTGACCTCTTCCTTGCTGGCTTGTCGCCGGGCCTCAGGCAGCCGATATGGCTTTAATTGTACTTTGCCCTGCGGCTCAGTGACAATGTCATGTTGGATTAGGGAGGTACGACCAGAAAGTTCCGAAAAAACATCTGTATTTCGGCTAACAAACACTCGGACTTCCTGAACTTGTCTGGGCGACAAAGTGTCTGGTATTTTGACGGCGGAGAGGACTTCTCTTGCCTTCTCCTGAGGCAAGGAAGCCATCTGTACTGGAAATGCAGGCCGTGGACAATCCTCACCAAGCGTGTCTCTGTCTTTCCATGGTTTGAGCTGATTCACATAGTATACCTGTTCTGGCTTTCTCCGCCCTGGTTGCTGTACTTTATAGTTTACTGGTCCCACCTTCTCTATAATGTCGTAGGGTCCCTGCCACCTTGCAAGGAACTTACTATCCACTGTAGGCACAAGTACCAACACCCGATCCCCAGGGTTAAAGGACCTTACCCGTGCCTCCCGGTTATAGACCTGCCTCTGTGACCTTTGTGCTGCTTCCATATGTTCTCGGACTAATGGTAGGACTGTCTCCATTCTCTCTTGCATTTTGGCCACATGTTCTATCACACTTTTGTGGGGAGTTGGATGGTTTTCCCAGGCCTCTTTTGCTATATCGAGTAAGTCATGGGGATGTCTGCCATATAATAGTTCAAAGGGCGAGAACCCCGTAGATGCCTGGGGCACCTCCCGCACTGCAAACATCAGATATGGCAACAAGAGATCCCAGTCCAAAGCATCTTTCGAGACTGGTTTTTTAAACATATTCTTCAGGGTTTTTAATTGAACCTTTCTTACTAAACCGTCTGTTTGGGGATGATAGACCGATGTGCGCAACTGTTTAACACTTAACAAGTGGCACAGTTCCTTCATGATTTTTGACATAAATCGGGTCCCCTGATCTGTTAAGATTTCTTGACGGATTCCCACCCGAGAGAACATACCCATGAGTTCTTTTGCGATCTGTTTGGCCGAGGTGTGTCGCAGGGGAATAGCCTCAGGATACCTGCTAGCGTAATCTAGAACTACGAGGATGTGTTGATGACCCCTTGGTGATTTATTAACCGGACCCACCAGATCCATGGCTATTGTCTCAAACGGTACCTCTATAATTGGTAATGGTAATGGCACCAAGGGACTCCGAAAATGAGGCTGCGGACTGGTTACCTGGCACACGGGACAAGAGTTACAATACTGTTTAACTTCTTCATAGACCCCTAGCCAGTAAAACCGTTATAGAATTCTGTCTAGGGTTTTCTTTTGTCCCAAATGTCCCCCTAGTACATGCGCATGCGCTAAGTCTATTACCAACCTCCGATATGACTGCGGTACCAGCAATTGCTCGACAATTTCCCCATGTATTTTTTCAACCCGATACAGCAAATCTTGGTTCATCTCGAATTGGGGAAATACTGTAGCTGCCCCGGGGTGTTGGGGTTCCCCATTGACAACCAGTACATTTTCACGGGCTGGAGTCAACGTAGGGTCACGTAGTTGCGCCGTAACAAAATTGTCACCTGCCACATTTAACTATGAGAATTCTGGTCCCGGTGGAAAATCTTCCATCTCCCCAGCTAACACTTCTATAGGAGAGGGATTTTCCTCCTCCACCGAAGGCAAAGGTACTCCTACCGCCAGTACATCTTCCTCTGGGCCACCAGGTTCATGCCCGATTTCAGGAGAATGCAACCTGGTTGCCATTGGTGCCGATGACTGTTCTGTGGGAGGGTAATTACAGGCCAAAGCACAGAAAATAACGGAAAATCTCTCCCCATTATTACCTCATAATGCAAATTAACCACAACCCCCACCTCGTCTCACCTCCTCCCCGCTGACGTGTTTATCATCACCAGGGCGGTAGGATAATGTTTTAAGTCCCCATGAATACACAACACACCCATTTTCAGAGCAGTATACTCGCTGATTTGGACGTGGCTGGCTCGTATTAGGGTCACGAGACTACCTGAGTCCAGCACAGCCACAGCAGGGTTACCCTCCACCTCCACTTTACACAAATGGTTCATACTGGGTCCCTCTGGTTTGCCCACTGCACACATGTGTTCTGCATAGTGAGACTGATAGTAGCCAAAGTTGTTGTCCATGGGCTCAGTCAGGTGGGGGCAATCAGCTCTCACATGTCCTGATTCTTGGCACCGCCAACAGATTATGGGGCCCCTTTCGTTCCCCGACCCGTCCTGGGCGGCCCTCCGAGTCTCTGCTCGCCGAGCTGTGGGTGAAGGTTTGGGGAATTTACTTGATACCTTCCGGGTAGTCTCTCCCTGTATCTCCTTGGTAGCCCCGTATCTTTCAATGAGGTCTACCATTTGGAGACCATCAGTAGGGGCTGCCTGTCCAACCCATGTTTGAAGGGTGTGGGGCAAAGTTCTCCAGAATTTATCAGTCACTATACGATCCAGCATAGCGCGGGGTGACAACACCTCCGGCTGCAACCACTTTTCTATCAGGTGTATCAAGTCATAATACTGGTACCAAGCTGGCTCGGAAGGGGAAAACTTCCACTGGTGTACCCGCTGGGCCCGAACCAAAACATTTACCCCAAGACGTGCAAGTATCTCACCCTTGACGCTCTCATAGTCCTCCTGTTGCTCGGGGGGTAGGTCCCTATAGGCTTTTGCGGGTCCTGAAGTCAAAAACGGAGCCACGATCTCGGCCCACTGGTCACAGGGCACTCTCTCCCTTTTTGCCACGCCTTCAAATATCTCCAGGTACACCTCGACGTCATCTGATTGCTCCATATTTCGGATCGGTGTACGCACTGCTTTACGGACATCCTGGCATCCCCGGGCAGCTCCTGCTGTCTGCGGCGCTGTGATGTGCTGCATCAGTAGACTATTGTTTTCCTGTTGCTGTCGATTAAATATCTGCTGCTGCTCCATAGCCTGCTGCTGTATAGCCTGCTGCCGCTCCATAGCCTGCTGCTGTATAGCCTGCTGCTGCTGCATAGCCTGCTGTTGCTGCTGTGTAGCCTGCTGTTGCTGTCGCATGGCCTCCACCAGCATTTTTACGGTGTTCTCTATCTTCGGACAGTTATCCACCGGGTTTTGCATCACTTTCTTTACCCAGGACATTTAGTGTCATGCAGGAAAAAACAGCCTGACCTCACTGCGTTGCCCGCATTGAAGCCACCAATTGTAGGGATCCGCTCTGGTAGGCAGGGCTGGGCCGCAGTAATGAGGCAAACACACAGCCTTTTAGTTCAAATTTCAGTGGTTTTAATCATGATTTCAACAAAAAGTCCAGATAACAAAATAAAAAGAGAACATAAATCACTACAGTTTGGAGAACCACTGGTCCCAGACTCACCCTTGCTTGGGACGGGCTTAACTAAGCGGCTGCAGGTCAGCAGAGACCGCCAGGTCCCATTACGGGTGGTCTGGTACTCGCTTCCTGGTGCACACTGGCACACAGTAACAAAACAATCTTCCAGGCTGACTCCAGCCAAACTCCTTCCTTCCACACACCAACTACAACAGCTCCTTATTTTATAGGCCTACTCCACACCCTCAGGTGAGGTACACATGAGCTGACCAGATCACGTTACTACGACCTTATCACAGGTCCTTGTGATCATGTAAAATCATGAGCAAACTTCAGTCTGCTAGAAGAAATATATCTCCCATCCAGCAAGATCCCCTTTGGTGTACCACACCGGCAAGAAGTCTCCTGTTCCCTACACATGCACAGAAAAACCCATGTCGAACATGCTCCAAATAGGGAAGAGCCGTCACCCTGATTGTTATGCTTAAAACAGGAAAGATTGAAGTTTTCAAGGCCTAAAATGATAAATTTTACTAAGAAATATGGACAAATATTAATTTGTCATCACAGCGCATATCTGCACATGGCTAGTAGAAATGGTAACAAAAACTAAAACATAGTGTTTACTTTTGGAAATTAATGCATAAAACTAAATTTCATAATTATCAATTAATGGTTCTTAAGTAACGTTATCTGTACCTGTAAGATAATGCAGTCAATGGATTTACGAATCATAAACATCATCATCATCCTCACAAATTTTATTTATGACAGACATAATAAAATACAAAGACTGAGGACAACTGTAACTTCACACACCATATATGAAATGGCCAGCATCTAAACCTGGTAATAATGCACAATAATAAATAATTACACCTAGAAAGTGCATCATGCATACTAACAATAGGTAGTTAGACCTGCAAGTGCTGGTGAAACAACCACAACAGATATAAATTAATAATGCTATATAGCTATCACAGTGCATAGTTACTCATGGACAATGTCGATCTAATACTGTACCTCAATAAAGGCAGCGTCACCCATCATCCTTGTTTGTCTTGTAGATTGTTGAAGAGGGAATTTTTTTTTTTTTTTTTTTAATTCCTTTTTATTTGCATTTTCAAAACAAAAATGCCACATAAGGCGTTACACATCTCGGTCGCAGCCGATATGGTCATAAAATAAACATTGTAAAAGTCAAAGTAACAAGAGAACAGAAAACCGAAACTCGTTAATAATTGTAAGGAAACCCCTAAGTTCTAGGATTCCTCCCGTCATCTTCCTTCTCTAACTTTGCTGTGATCCTGATTAAACTATTTCACTCGTCACCCTTCTCTGGCGTATATTTTTTCAAATTCTCGCCACCTTTACATTCATTTATCCGATCATGTTAAAATATAAGGCTTTCCTCAATATATATATATATATATATATATATATATATATATATATATATATATATATATATATTCAGAGCCATGCGTCTGCACAGACGTAGTCTGCACAGGCTTACTATTTCAAATTCCATATTTCAAATTACAGATTTCTAATTACTATACTATGAATTAGACTAGAATTCTAGAATGCATTTGGCCACTCATCGCTCCTGCAATATCATCTGTACCACTCTAATCAAGCTGGTTCTCCTCTTCCTACCGGTATGAACCAAATTTCCCCAACTTTGCCAAATTGCTGTGACTGTGTTTTGTGAACTGCATTAATTTTGCATGGTATGAACCAAATTTCCCCAACTTTGCCAAATTGCTGTGACTGTGTTTTGTGAACTGCATTAATTTTGCATGGTATGAACCAAATTTCCCCAACTTTGCCAAATTGCTGTGACTGTGTTTTGTGAACTGCATTAATTTTGCATGGTATGAACCAAATTTCCCCAACTTTGCCAAATTGCTGTGACTGTGTTTTGTGAACTGCATTAATTTTGCATGGTATGAACCAAATTTCCCCAACTTTGCCAAATTGCTGTGACTGTGTTTTGTGATCTGCATTAATTTTGCATTGTATGAACCAAATTTCCCCAACTTTGCCAAATTGCTGTGACTGTGTTTTGTGAACTGCATTAATTTTGCATGGTATGAACCAAATTTCCCCAACTTTGCCAAATTGCTGTGACTGTGTTTTGTGAACTGCATTAATTTTGCATGGTATGAACCAAATTTCCCCAACTTTGCCAAATTGCTGTGACTGTGTTTTGTGAACTGCATTAATTTTGCATGTAAGGAAGTAGTCATTTTCCCCTCCATTCTCCCCAGACATCTCACCTTCTCCTCAGAACTGTTCCTCCACGTACAATCCTTTTTCTCCAAAAACACACGGCCACACCATGTCTTATCCTGTTCCCACCTTTTAACGCTCTGTCTGTTACTCCTCACTGCTGGTGATATATCCCCAAATCCTGGCCCTCCTAAACACATCCCCACACTCACTTCTATCACCCTGCCACGATCCTCTACACATCCTCGCAACCATGATAACCTCATACCCATTCACCCAGCCCCCACTCCCCCGGTCCCCCTACCTGGAGCACTATGGAACGCACGCTCTGTCTGCAACAAACTGTCATTTATCCACGACCTCTTCATCACCAATAAACTCTCCTTCCTTGGCATCACCGAAACCTGGCTCACCCCCTCTGACTCAGCCTCTCCAGCTGGACTTTCTTATGGCAGATTCCACCTATCTCACACCCCCCGCCCCAGCAACAAACGTAGTGGAGGAGTTGGTTTGCTCCTATCTGATACCTGCTCCTTTGCCCCAATTCCACTACCCCCCTCCGCTACTATCCCTCATTTGAGGTGCACTCCGTCCGCATCTACTCCCCCTCCAACCTCCAGCTGGCTGTCATCTACCGCCCCCCAGAACTTGCCATCTCCACCTTTCTCGACCACTTCACCACCTGGCTGCTTCATTTCCTCTCTGCTGACATCCCCACTATCATCATGGGTGACTTCAACATCCCCATTGATGCTTCCACCCCAGCGGCCTCTAAACTTTTATCGCTCACTGCCTCCTTTGGCCTCACTCATGGGTCCTCTGCGGCCACTCACAAAGATGGTCACACGCTCGACCTTATCTTCACCCGCCTCTGTTCCCTTACTAATCTCACTAACTCACCCCTTCCCCTGTCTGACCACAACCTACTGACGTTCTCTTCTCTCTCCTCTTCTAGTGCACAACCCCCACTCCACAAACTCACTCACCCTCGCAGAAATCTCAAACACCTCAATTTACCAATGCTCTCTGAGTCCCTCCTCCCTCTTACAGACATATCTTCACTTCACGACACAGATTCTGCTGCCACCTTTTATAACACTGCAATAACAGCAGCACTTGACTCGGCTGCCCCCCTCACACATAGCAAAACTTGTACAATCAACAGGCAGCCCTGGCTGACCAGCCTCACCAAAGAACTGAGACGGGCTTCCAGGGTTGCTGAGCGGACATGGAAAAAATCCCGCTCTGCCGAGCACCTAACCGCATACAAGCAGTCCCTCACCAGCTTCAAGTCCACGCTCACTGCTGCAAAGCAAACTTACTTCTCATCTCTCATATCCTCCCTGTCTCACAACCCTAAACAGCTCTTCAACACTTTCAATTCTCTACTCTGTCCCCAGCACCTCCCCTTCTCTCATTTCTGCTGAAGACTTTGCCTCTTTCTTTAAGCAGAAGATCGATACGATCAGAGAAAGCTTTGGCCCACAGCCCCCACTGCCCCTCTTAGCTGCTCAACCCTCTTCCTCCAAAGCCAACTTCTCCACCATGACAGAAGATCAGCTCTCCACCCTCCTATCAAGATCACACCTCACCACTTGCACGCTTGACCCGCTGCCATCCCACCTTATCACTAGCCTCGCCACCGTCTTCACCCCTACTCTAACACACCTTGTCAGTATTCCGGGTTTTCTAGGTAACTTTGTCAATGATTTTGCCCTTTGTTAAAATGGAGTTTGCTGTTTTCTGTGCCCTACTTCCTGTTCGTTTGTTTAAAACCCGGCTCAGGTGCTGGCTTCACTGCTGGAATATTCTGCTTCCGTTTCCCTGCAACCCAGCTGCTTTGTTCCTCACAGATCTTTTGTGTATTTACCAGGAAGGTGCATAACCTTATCTTCAGGTGTTTCTCAGCCACAGCAGTTTCTACCCATGGCTCTGGACATTCTCTGCATATGTAAGTTGCACATACTGTGTTATCACTAAACTGTTGACTTGGGAATTTAACCCTTGGTTCACTCCATCTGATAAGAACTGTGTTTCTGAACTGTTGCTGTTTAACCCTTCGTGCATTACCTCTGGTGAGAGCTGTTGGAACTGTTACTGGAACCTTACTGACATATGAACTTGTTGTTGGACTTCACTGAATTAAGCCACAACTGAGATTAACTTGTTCCTGGACCTCCCTGTGTTTTCTGCATACCTGGATCTGACTCTTCACACACCAGCAGTGTGTAAATCCAGCCACGTTACCTGTGCATCAGACTTACCTTATGGTCACATTTGTGTGAGGACTCCGTCGTAAGAACTTTACCACCCTCGCTATAGAGGTTCAAGGACTTATATATCCGGATTCATATAACTGGACTTGTGTATATATATATGGACTCATTGCATGTCACTACGGGTTGTTTGAATATTGTTTTTGGGTGTTTTGCTGTTTCACAAATACATTATTTGCATTCAAAGAAACCCGTCTCTGATTGTTCATTGCCCCACGCTATCAGAATCCTCGAGTTCCTACAATAGTATTACAGGATATTCCAGCCTAAAAAAGAGGATTCTGCTGGGGCAATGACGGAGACACGGGCAGACAAATTGTTCACCATAGTTAACTCCTTGCAGCAGGAGGTGGCGGCTGCACACAATCAGATTAGAGACTTGGAGTCTCGGGTTAACCACAATGCACAGGGGTTTGGTCAGGCTCTCCAAGATCTACGTTCTAGGTTAGGAGTCCTGGAGGCCTTACCTACTGAGCCTACCTCATCCACCAGTATGCCCAAATTGCCTCCATTCCGTTTTAATGGTGACCGAAGTCAATTCCGTGGGTTTGTTAATCAATGTATATTATTTTTTGATGTACATGCCTCCTACTACCGGTCTGATAGATCTAAGGTTCTATGTATTATTATGTTATTGACATCACGTGCACTGGCTTGGGCAAATCCTATGGTTGAAAGTCATGATACCCGTCTAAATAATTTGGACAATTTTCTGGCAGCCATGGCGCAAATGTTCGACGATCCCAACCGCCGTGCTACCGCTGAATCTGCTTTGCTTTCCTTACGCCAGGGGAAACGGTCAGTCATAGAATATGTTACTGAATTTAAAAGGTTAGTGGTGGACACCCAGTGGGAAAACAATGCTTTATTACCAATCTTTAGAAAAGGTTTGTCAAATGCAATCAAGGATGAGCTAGCTCGTTCAGAGTCTCCACAGGAGTTTGAATTGTTTATACAGCACTGTGTACGTATTGATATCCGTTTAACTGAACGCAGACAAGAAAAATGGGCCGCTGTAAATCGCATTACTAATTACTCTCTTCCGTCCAGGGAAACCACAGGCAAAAACCCGCGAGAGGCTGAGGAGGTGCCTATGCAGGTGGACTCACTGCAGAGACGTGAGAATAATGAACGCCGCGAACACCGTCTCCGTGAGCGCTTATGTTTCTATTGTGGTCAATCGGACCATTTCCTCATCAATTGTCCTAAATGTCCTAGGCGACCCAACAAGGTGTTGGCGGTAGTAGGGGATTATGATAACACAGACGCTGAGTCTGAAGTTTCGGAACCAGTCTACATCTAGATGCGGTTTTTCCCCCAATACTGATGCCGACTTCCCCTAAAGATCAAGGGGAGAAATATTCACATTGTTCTCTTCCTATACAGATTCAGTGGGAGGAACAGTGGATATCAAGTTCTGCCATGATAGACTCTGGAGCAGGTGGGAATTTCATGGATTCTTCTTTTGCAGAGGAACATGGTATAAAGACACAACTAAGAGCTTCACCAATCACTATGGAAACGGTGGATGGTTCCCCATTAGTTTCTGGACCAGTAGATCGGGAGACAGTGCCTCTGGAGTGTAAGATGGAACCAGACCATCAAGAAACACTTTCATTCATGTTAATATCTTCTCCTCATTTTCCTGTAATTTTAGGAATTCCCTGGTTACGGTCACAAAATCCAATCATCAATTGGGAAACCAAGGAGATAACCTTTCTCCCGAAGTGCAGTTCTACCATCAGTCCAACTGTGGCGGCTCCAGTTACCCAGAACTTGGAAGAGGTGATACAGGTACCTACTCTCCCTCTGATTTATCAGGAATTCTCAGACATTTGTGATAAAAGGAAGGCAGATCAACTTCCCCCACATAGACCGTATGACTGCCCCATAGAATTGCTTCCTGGAGCAGCGATTCCTTTCGGCCATGTTTACCCGTTGGCGGCTCCGGAATTAAAATCTTTACGAGAGTATATAGATGAGAATTTAGCCAAGGGGTTTATCCGACCATCTTCTTCACCAGGGGAGCTCCAATATTCTTTGTAAAGAAGAAGGATGGTACTCTAAGACCCTGCATTGACTACCGGGAGTTAAATAAGGTAACCATTCGTAACAGGTACCCGTTGCCCCTAATTCCAGAATTGTTGGAAAGAGTTCGCCAGGCCAAAGTATTTACCAAATTAGATCTTCGTGGGGCATATAATTTACTCCGTATACGGCCCGGAGACGAATGGAAGACAGCTTTTAGATGCCGGTATGGACATTTTGAATATTTGGTGATGCCATTCGGACTCTGTAACGCTCCTGCTGCTTTTCAACATTTAGCCAACGACATTTTCAGGGATTTATTGGACCAATATGTGGTAATTTACCTTGATGACATCTTAATCTTTTCTGACTCCTTACAGGAACATCAGGAACATGTCAAGACCGTACTTAGACGTTTGAGAGATAATCATTTGTACATCAAACTCGAAAAGTGTGAGTTCCATTGTTCTGAAATTCAATTTTTGGGCTATGTTATCTCACCTCAGGGATTGAATATGGAGTCCAGCAAGATCCAGGCAATCTTGGACTGGCCGGTACCAGGAAACATTAAGGAGGTACAACGATTCATTGGCTTTGCTAACTTTTATAGACGGTTTATCCGAAATTTTTCAGAAATTGTCTGTCCCATCACTCTCCTCACCAAGAAGGGGAAGAAGTTTGAATGGTCTTCGCAAGCTCAGGAAGCCTTTGATCGCCTGAAGGGTTGTTTTACCACGGCTCCAATATTGATGCATCCGGATCCTGCACAGCCTTTTATCGTGGAGGTGGACGCGTCTGACTGTGCATTGGGAGCTATCCTCTCACAACGTACCGGAGACAAAGGTTTGCTGCACCCGTGTGCCTTCTTCTCTCGTAGGTTATCTTCTGCAGAACTAAACTATGATGTGGCAGATAAGGAACTTTTGGCAATTATTTCTGCCTTTAAGGAATGGAGACACCATTTGCAGGGGGCAACTCAGCAGGTAGTAGTACTCACGGATCATCGCAATTTGGAATTCCTTAAGTCTGCCAGGTGTCTTTCTCCTCGACAAGCTAGGTGGAGTTTGTTCTTGAACCAGTTTAATTTTATTATTTCGTACCGCCCAGGTTCACGTAATGGGAAAGCTGACGCATTATCCCGAATCCATACCGTGGATTCCGTGCCTGGGACCCCGTCGAAGACCATCTTGTCGGAGGCCAATTTCGTTGGAGTGCTCCGGAACCGGGACTTGTGGCAGGAGATCAAGCTGGCCTATGACGGTGACGTATTTCTTGCAGCTCCACCTGACAATGTGAATCTTGTCCTTCGGAATGGTGTGTGGCTTAGAGATCGATGTATTTATGTCCCAGAGGCTGTAAGACTTCGAGTTCTCAAATTGGTCCACGACTCTAAATTGGCTGGTCATAGGGGGGTACAGAAGACGCAGGAATTGTTAACTCGTTTTTTTTGGTGGCCTACCTGCTTGAAGGATGTGAATGACTATGTCCGCTCTTGTGAAGTTTGTGCCCGGTACAAGGTTCCTCGCGTTTCACCTACTGGTCTTCTTAAACCGCTACCTGTACCGTCTCGCCCTTGGGGGTCTATTTCGATGGACTTTATTGTGGAGTTACCCACCTCTGGTGGTAAAAATACTATTTTGGTGGTAGTAGATCGTTTAACGAAAGCTGCTCATTTCATTCCGTGTGCTGGTCTTCCCTCAGCTACAGAGACAGTAGATCTAGTTATCCAGAACATTTTCCGGCTGCATGGGGTACCAGATGACATCATTTCTGACCGGGGAATACAATTTACCTCTAGATTTTGGAAAGGATTTTGTTCTGCGCTCCACATTAATGTTTGCTTGTCTTCTGCATACCATCCTCAGACCAACGGGCAGACCGAACGGACAAATCAAACCTTGGAGCAATATCTACGCTGTTACGTCAGTCATTTGCAGGACGATTGGCTGAAGCTACTTCCTCTAGCGGAATTTTCGTACAACAACTCCCAAAGCAGTTCCACGAAGGTAACGCCTTTTTTTGCCAACCTGGGTTATCATCCAAGTATTTTGCCTAGGTCTCCGGTTACGATTTCGGTACCAGCGGTTGAAGACAGAGTGACGGCGTTGCAACGTAATCTTGAAGTTTTGAAGGACTCCCTGACCACAGCACAGGAGCGTTACAAAAGTCGGCCGATAGATTCCGGAAACCAGCACCTATGTATAAGGTAGGAGACTCAGTTTGGTTGTCCACCAAGAATCTAAAATTGGGTGTTCCTTCGCAGAAACTGGGACAGAAATTCATCGGTCCATTCAAGATCACTGGGATTGTGAGCTCTGTTGCCTGTCGGTTGAAGCTACCACGGACTTTAAAGGTACACCCAGTATTTCATGTTTCCTTATTAAAACCAGTCTCTCCTAACACGTTTCAGGGACGTATCGTACCTCCCCCTCCACCAGTGTTGGTTGATGGCGAAGAACAATTCGTGGTACAGGATATTGTTAATTCGAGACTTCATAGAAACCGGCTTCAGTATCTAGTTAGATGGCAAGGTTACTCTCCTGAAAATGATTCTTGGGAACCAGTAAGTAACATCAATGCGCCTCTGAAGATTGCTCAGTTTCATCGGAGATACCCGGACAGGCCTGGTCCAGGACCGTCCGGAGGCCGTCTTTAGGGGGGGAGTAATGTCAGTATTCCGGGTTTTCTAGGTAACTTTGTCAATGATTTTGCCCTTTGTTAAAATGGAGTTTGCTGTTTTCTGTGCCCTACTTCCTGTTCGTTTGTTTAAAACCCGGCTCAGGTGCTGGCTTCACTGCTGGAATATTCTGCTTCCGTTTCCCTGCAACCCAGCTGCTTTGTTCCTCACAGATCTTTTGTGTATTTACCAGGAAGGTGCATAACCTTATCTTCAGGTGTTTCTCAGCCACAGCAGTTTCTACCCATGGCTCTGGACATTCTCTGCATATGTAAGTTGCACATACTGTGTTATCACTAAACTGTTGACTTGGGAATTTAACCCTTGGTTCACTCCATCTGATAAGAACTGTGTTTCTGAACTGTTGCTGTTTAACCCTTCGTGCATTACCTCTGGTGAGAGCTGTTGGAACTGTTACTGGAACCTTACTGACATATGAACTTGTTGTTGGACTTCACTGAATTAAGCCACAACTGAGATTAACTTGTTCCTGGACCTCCCTGTGTTTTCTGCATACCTGGATCTGACTCTTCACACACCAGCAGTGTGTAATCCAGCCACGTTACCTGTGCATCAGACTTACCTTATGGTCACATTTGTGTGAGGACTCCGTCGTAAGAACTTTACCACCCTCGCTATAGAGGTTCAAGGACTTATATATCCGGATTCATATAACTGGACTTGTGTATATATATATGGACTCATTGCATGTCACTACGGGTTGTTTGAATATTGTTTTTGGGTGTTTTGCTGTTTCACAAATACATTATTTGCATTCAAAGAAACCCGTCTCTGATTGTTCATTGCCCCACGCTATCAGAATCCTCGAGTTCCTACAATAGTATTACACACCTCTTCAAACCTCCAATACAAATGGTTGTCTCCCCTCACATCCTTTTCAACATGCCTCGATCACACCCATTCTCAAAAGACCCCTTGACCCTCCTCTGTGTCTGCTATCGCCCGATATCTCTCTCCTTATGCCTAAAACTACTGAACAGCATGTCCATCTTGAACTGTCCTCCCACCTCTTCCTCCTGCTCCTTCTTTGACCGCTTACAATCAGCTTCCGACTGCCATCACTCAACGGGAAACTGCCCTAACTAAAGTCACCAACGACCTACTAAACCGCCAAGAGCAGCGTCACTACTCTGTCCTCCTTCTCCTGGACCTGTCTTCTGCCTTCGACACTGGGACCATTCCTCCCTGTTACAGATTCTCTCATCTCTCATCTTGCGCATCACAGGCTTGGCCCTATCCTGGATTTTCACATATCTAACAAACCGAACATTCAGTGTCTCCCTCTCCCACACCACCTCCTCACCTCCCCTGTCTCAAAGACCTCGGTGTTCCCCAAGGTTCAGTTCTTGGACCCCTACTCTTCTCCATCTACACTCTCGGCCTGGGACAGCTCATAGAATCCCATGGTCTTCAGTATCATCTCTACGCCGATGACAAGCAGATCTACCTATCTGGACCTGACCTCACCTCCTTACTGACCAAAATCCCACAATGTCTGTCTGCTATCTCTGCTTTCTTCTCTGCTCGCTTTCTAAAACTGAACATGGACAAAACAGAATTCATCATCTTTCCCCATCTCACTCTACCCCCCCACCAGACCTGTCCATTAACATCAATGGCTGCTCACTTTCCCCAGTCCCGCACGCTCGGTGCCTCGGAGTGATCCTCGACTCTGCCCTCTCTTTCAAGCCACATGTCCAAACCCTAGCCTCCTCCTGCCATCTCAAACTCAAAAATATTTCCCGGATCCGTGCATTCCTTGACCATGAAAGTACAAAAACACTAGTGCATGCCCTCATCATCTCCCGCCTCGACTACTGCAACCTCCTACTCTCTGGCCTTCCCTCTAGCACTCTGGCACCACTCCAATCCATCCTGCACTCTGCTGCACGACTAATACACTTGTCTCCCCTATTCCCCAGCCTCTCCTCTCTGCCAAGCCCTTCATTGGCTTCCTATCGTTCAGAGGCTCCAGTTCAAAACCCTAACCATGACCTACAAAGCCATCCACAATCTGTCTCCTCATACATCTGTGACATGGTCTCCCGGTACATCCCACACGCAACCTTCGATCCTCTCAAGATCTCCTCCTCTACTCCCCTCTTATCTCTTCTTTCCACAACCGCATACAAAGCTTCTCCCGAGCCTCTCCCATACTCTGGAACTCTCTACCCCAACACATCAGACTCGCTGCCTACCATGGAAACCTTCAAAAATAACCTGAAGACCCACCTCTTCCGACAAGCCTACAACCTGCAGTGATCATCAGTCTACTGAACCACCGCACGATCAGCTCTTCCCTCTCCTAGTGTATCCTCACCCATCCCTGTAGATTGTGAGCCCTCGCGGGCAGGGTCCTCTCTCCTTCTGTACTTGTGTGTGCCGTGTATTGCTCATGTTTACTGTACTTGTCTATATTTGCCCCTCTTCACATGTAAAGCGCCATGGAATAAATGGCGCTATAAAAATCTATAATAATAATAATAATAATATCAGCATGATCGATCATGATCCCATGTTTATTCGTTAACTCTGTAATATGTTGATGAATGTGATTTCCTTTCGCTAGTCGTGATAATAGTCTCCCTGATTTGCTACCATAACGATATAGATCGACTCTATAATTCATATTACTGGTTCTCTCGCGTCGATCTACCCATAGGTCAAAGTCAGCCTTAGCCTGCTTCCATCTATTTTTATCCTGTGTCGATGAAGTTCTCAGGTATGCCGTGTAGCTATCGCGTAATATCCTGGTAGCCTGCGAGTAGTTTGTCGCTATCTTCTTTTTTAGGGTTGTCTGATAAGCTATTAGTTTCCCGCGCATTACTGCCTTCCCTGCTGCCCATAAAAGTTCCTGCCTATCCCTACTATCTCCATTATACCTTACATATTGCAACCACCATTGCTTCACCTGATCTCAAAAATTCTCATCCGTTAACAAATAGGAAGTGAAGCGCAAAGTTTGGTCTGGCCCCATCTGAACCATATCTGGCAGGGTCACTGATACGGGTGCGTGGTCAGATATAGCTACGTTGTGCACATGTGCCTCTTCCACTCCCCTTACTAGCTCCTGTGATAGCAATATATAATCTATTCTTGACCAAGAGTCATGTGCCGACGAATAGAAGGAATATTCACTGCCATCTGTGTTCAGGTGTCTCCAAATGTCTACAAAGTTAGTCGTGTCTAGCAAGGGTTTCAAACGTGTGTCATGTGATCGCACAGTCGTTCGCATCGACCGACGGTCTTCACTGGTTCGATTCACCGTATTTAAGTCACCACCTACTATTTTCAGTGAAATTGTGTCTTGAAGTATACGTGCCTCCAATTCTCGTAAAAATGGTCCATTGTCTTCTGTGGGTCCGTATATGTTATAAATACTATAGATTTTGTTGTCAAGTGATACTGATATTCTCACCCAACGACCATCTGTGTCATTTTCGGAGTCAATCACCTTGCCCTTGAAGTGCTTGCTGATTAATGTCAATACCCCTGTCTTGCGCTCCGTGCCCTGTGACCCATAACTGTCTCCCACCCAAAATTTGTGCATGGGAGGAAAATCAGTCACCTTCAGATGTGTCTCTTGGAGAAGTGCTATGTCCGGCTTCCACCGGCGGAGGTACCTCAGAATCATTGTGCGCTTCTCCGGCGCCCGCAAGCCTTTGACATTGCAGGAGATGATCTTCATATTGAATGGGCAGCAGAAAAGTTATGAGTGTGCTGGAGGAGATGGTGTACCCTCTTATGGCCGTCGTTGGCACCAACCTGCGAGGAAAGGAGGAAGTAGCACCACAATATCAAATACCAAATCAAGATATATTGACAATTCCAGGATTAATTATTGGAGAGAGGTCCCTTGCTACCCTTTTCTAGTAACTCTTGTTTAACAATAAACCGCTGTAAGCGGTCGTAGTCTCTCCACCACTACCTCTGTTTATGTGACTTCCTTTTTTCTAAACTGTGAGGAGATTACCCCCATCCTCCCAGGCTATTCAGTGTACCCCCCCATGTGTCCAAAGCATGAAACCCCAATAGCCTGCTTCACTTATTGTCCCTCCATATGTAATGTTGAAGTCAGTTGTCCCACGTGTATCAAGATACCCTCTCTCATGAGAGATCTTCAACATCTAATATCAATTAACTAATTTAACCATCTAAAATTGCAGCAAAGCTATCATGCTTTAGCATAGGTATGAAGGAACTCCAATAGAAACGGCTCAAACAGCAAATATATCTCATATGTAATTTAACGTGGAGAGAATCTCTTTCATCTTTCCTGATCTCCTTCATGAACTGCCATCTTGTCGTTGTCTGCGTGGGGAGAACCTGGAACTGCCTCGCTGTACCTCCCTATCACTTTGTGGATTTCGTCAGATCTTTGTAACCACAAACGCGCTGAGAACAGTAGTTGAAAGCGAACTTCTCGCTCAAACAATGTTGTTCAAATGGAACTGAATGCCCTCTTCTTCTTTGAGACCGATACTGAGAAGTCCTCAAAGAGCAGAATCTCAAAGCCATGGAGTAGCACTGGGCGCCTCGCTTCTATGAATGCCCGTAACAATGAAACTTTGTCGTTATAATCTAACAGCTTCATTATTACTTGCCGTGGTCTGTACATCGTTGGTTTCGATGCCTCCCCTCGCCTGTTGTTGTTTTGCGGCGGTCCCACACGATGTGCACGTTCCACACGACAGTAGTACTTAAGTCACAATATTTTTGTTAGATCATTCTCACAGATGGATTGTAAGTCTGCTGATTGAAACGATTCAGGCAGTCCTACGAGACGTAAATTGCTTCGTCTCGAGCGATTTTCCAAGTCCTCTGTTTTGTCTATCAAATTTTGTAAGTTCTGCTGAAGGTTCTGTTCTCTGTCTTGGGAAAGTTGCTTCTCCTGTTGTAGCAGCGCCACATCCTGTTGCAGCTTGGTATTTGCAATGGTATTCAGATCTACAGACTTTTGTATGGAAGACAATGACGATTGCAATGCCGACTCCAGCAGCTTCTTAATGTCTGGTAAGAGAAGGACTGTGACCTCTCCAGCCATTTTCTGGGAATCAAATTCCTGAGGAACTCTCAGGTCACATGGTGCTTCTGATAATAGCTCTTGATGCATGTCTATGGCAGCGCTCAGCATCGCGCCTCTTTCCTCTTTCTCTCCTCCATGCGCCATCTTGTCCTTCTGCTTCAGTTGGATAGGTAAACTGTTCGGGGTCTGTTGTGAACTCCGTAGCAAGTAGCGCTCCATAAATTATGTCCCCACGAATGTAAAAGGTGTCACTGTTCCCGGGGGTGGTTTTACTGCTCTCCTATCGGCCCGATATGCTTGGATACCTGGGAGGAATTCATGAGCGTCTCCAAACTCCTCCTCACATGTCAGCGCAGGAACCGGAAGAGGGAACGTGCTTGTTTTGTTGCTCATAGGTGGAGTTTTATACAGTAAATGATTACTGCTGTCGTATTTTTGCCGTCCCTAGGGCAGAATAAGGCTGCGTAACGTCACATTTTAGAGAGAGTCATATAATAGACACACGCTACCCTACCCGTGACACAAGGAAGGTAGTGTTGCCGGATAAAGCCTTGCGCAACCAGACAAGCTTTTACCCTCTTCAACACTCTGCAAGCAAAAAATGCATAATTGCAGACGCAGCCTTTATTGACGTACAGTATAACATCGCCATTACCCATCAGAGGCTGGCCACTGTCTGATTCAGACATAGTATATACCTTTGCTATCTGTAGCCTTTGTTTCACCTCCACTTGCAGGCACCCACTTAAATTGTGACAATGCATAATGTTTTTTTAAAATGTTTATTTTTTATCGTGCATTATTGCGTCATCTCATCACTTTGATGAGTCCATGCTGGACATGTAATAAATGCTGTCCGAACTAACAATTTTCGTAAGTGAAATAATTTTAATCTGTGTGACTGTCACATATAAATTGTAATGATGATGATGAGTGACTATTACAAAATCCACTGTCTTCACTATGTTATGGTTTAACATAGCGTTCCTTACGCATCATTCCTAAATACAAAAATGGACTTTTATTCATAAATTTACAACACTATATTTTGTAAAATAAATTTTGGGTGGTGTGTTGTTCCATTTCTTGTTGCCATGTGCTTATATGCATTTATATTTTAAGGGTGTTTATTTTTATTCTTGGAATTGAAATTCATCATTTTATTGTCCTAGTAAACATTCATTTTTTCTTGTTTGAAGTACATACATTTGCAATGGCCACGTAACAAGGCAATAACTCAATATTTTATTTCAAAACCCTTCTTGACCCTGGGCTTCAACACTGCCAGTTGCTGCTCACAAGTGTTGGATGCACAGATCAAAACAATCGCTGATGTGTTTGTGGGGTTCAGTAACGCCTGCTGTTCCCCTGCTGTGTGTCTGGCAAAAATTTATGCTGCTAACTACAAATTTAACTTCAATCATCTCATACTAGGCCTCTGCCTACACCCTCCTTGACCCTGTGCTCCAACACCGCCAGTTGTTGCTCGGTAGTGCTGTTAGCACAGTCAACACTTGCTCCTGTGTTACTGGGGTTCAGTAATGTCAGCTGTTCCCCTGCTGTGTGTACGGCAACAAAAAGTCCTGCTGCCTCCACCCTGTTCTCTTCTCATCCCTGGGCTCCAACACCGCCAGTTGTTGCTCGGAAGTAATTGGCAGGGGTACTGACTCCTGCCTAGCCTGGTTACAGCACGACAGCTGTTTCCTGGCAGTGTCAATGTCAATTTGCCTCCAATAAGTTGTCCTGTCGTGTTGCATTCGGGTTAGCCGACTGTATGGTGCCTGCAGTTTAGGTGATTCCTATGTGTGCTGTGGGATAAGTAAATAAAGGCTGTTTCCGTTGTGACAATAGGACAAGCACCCACTGTAGGACTATGTGATTCGGTAACTGCGGACGGCTTGCGGCCTGTCAACTTACATTTTCATGGGTGCCTTATGCTACCCGTCCGGGTTCCAGTACCGTCAGCTGGTTCTACGCAGTGCCTTTGGCCTAGGTGCCTCCATCTCGGTATCTGAGTTCCAGCAACGTCTGCTGGTCCTTGGTAGTGCTTTGGAGCACAGGTACCTCCTGCTTAGTAACCGTGTCCCAGTAACGTCTGCTGGTCCTCGGTTGTGCCATTGGCTCTTTTCCTTCTGCTGCCCCTCCGGGTTCCAGCACAGTCAGCTGGTCCTCGTTACTTGCATTGGCTCTTGTACCTTCTGCTACCCGTCCGGGTTCCAGTAACGTCAGCTGGTTCTCGGAAGTTAGTCAGCCTTCTTGTACCTTCAGCTACATTTACAAATTTAAGATTTTTTAAATGTTTTTTTTGGGTAATCACTCTGGATCTCCAACAATGAAGACGACGACCCTGATGACCACCCCGAAGAAGATGACGACCACAAGGACGACGAGCATTAAGCCAACCAGCCTGAACACCATCACAAAGAAGAAATAAAAGATTACCCAAAAGAAGATCACCAACAGGACAAAGAAGGTTAAGACAAACTACAAGATACAGAACAAGAGACAGAAGAACAATAAGCAGAAGATCAAAAAGCAGAAGAAGATGAAGTATAAGACCAAAATGAAGAGCAAAATATATGCTCTAAATTATAAGCAGAAGAAGACTAAGCAGTGTATGGGGGTGAGTCCGTTCCTCCTCGTGGTGCCCCTGGAAAATGCCTGCTGCTGCAGGCTAAACTGAACACGGACAAATACTGTTGTAATTTAAATCTTTTGTGACAGCAAGAACAGAAGGGTGAAAAATTCATACTTTTACAGATTACATGTACAGGAATCTCTGTCACAAATAAGAATATGATGAAGAAGATGAAGATGAAGTAGAATATGAAGAAGAATAATAGTTTAATAAGAACAATATGAGTAATGTTAACAAAAAGATGAATAGCAAGAAGTTTAAGAAGAAGATAAAAAAGGTGAAGATGAAGAATAATTTGATGAAAAAGATGATGCTGCTGAAGATTATGAAGGAGAAAGTGTGTCAAAAGTTAAAAAGGTGAAGAGCATGGAAGTTGTGAAATATACATATTTGCCAAAATAGAAAAAACGTTAACAACATTGTCAATTTCTTCGTCAATCCGAACATCTTTAAAAAAAAAATATTAATGCTATTCCATTTGATTGGGTTAAACATCTATGCCTTTAATGTCTCCTCAACCTCCCCCAATACATTCTACATTACTCTTTGTTGTTTTCCTTCATGTACAATTAACCAACAAGGCAAGAATGGGGTTTTTTAATTCCGATATTTTGTTCCCATAGACTTACATTGGATTTCCGGTATCGGTATCGGGTATCGCCGATATTTTTTGGGTATCGGCGATACCATTCCGATTCCGATACTTTTCTATATCGGAAAGTATCGCTCAACTCTAATCGTGAGTAATCCGCTGCCAACAAGCCTACTTAAATTTAAGAGGAGCTGGGATTTGGACTCTGGTTTGGGAAGAGGAGGTGGATTCGGAGAAAAAAAAATAATCCTCAGAGAATGAAATAAACAATATTTGCTGGCATAGGGAATAGTGTCCACTACGAGTCAGAACTAAAGACAGGAAATGTGTATGCCTAAATATACGGACAGTGACCATTTTACTTACATGATCTTCATCACAATGTTACAGAGATAGTATGTAAAAACAATATTCAGGCTCCTCCAGTTAATCAACAATTTAGCTAGCTGTGGAGGTGTCATGTTTGTTAATGTGCTTAGGAGTAGTGAGGGCAAAGTGAAAATAAGGTCTATATTAGGATACTGCATGATATCACCATACAGTGGTAGATACCAGATCTTATAAGTGATTAACGTTCAGTTAAATCTCACGTGGGATATCTTTTTTGATTGTAGACAATCTCTTTTCCTTCCTTCTCCATCACACAGACTGCTATTGATGATTACAGATGCTACTGATACAGACTTCTCCTGATTACCTTAAGCCCCCGTCACACACAGCGAGATCGCTGCTGAGTCACTAATTTTGTGATGCAACAGCGATCTCCCCAGTGATATCGCTGTGTGTGACATTCAGCGACGATCAGCCCCCCTGCTGGGTATCGCTGATCGTCGCTGAATGTCCTGGACATTTTTTTGCTCATTGGTCTCCTGCTGGTCAGCACGCATCGCTGCGTATGGCAGGCAGGAGACCAGCGATCAGCTGGTAACCAAGGTACACATCGGGTTACCAGGCGCCGCACAGCACCTGGAAACCCGATGTGTACCTTGGTTACCAGCTCCCTAAACCAGGGGCTGGTATCCAACGTACACTGCGAGTAACTAAGCGACGTTACCCGCAGTGTCGCTGTCCTGATCGCTGCCTGAGCTGCCTGTTGGGTTTATGGTTGTGGTTAGGGTTGGCGTGTGTTGGGGTTAGGGTTGTGTTATGGTTTGAGTGAGAATTGGGGGGTTTCCACTGTTTAGGCACATCAGATAACAAATTTTGTGGTCCATTTTCTCCTGATACCGTAGTGAAAATAAAAAGTTTAGGTCTAAAGTAAATTTTTTTTGTGAAAAAAGTTAAATGTTTATTTTTTTCCTTCCATATTTCTTTAGCATTTGGATGTTTTGGGTTGTCATTATGTTTTTGTGTTAATATTCATATTCTCTGAAAAAAGGCCAAGAAAACAAAAATTCTGCTGGGGTATGTAAACTTTTGAGTACAACTGTATATAATGCATTATGATGCAGCACTTGCCAAAGTTCTCCAGAAGGATATAGTAGTATATACACCTTTCTAGTAAAACATAAAATCATATTATCCAGAAACTCAATTTGTTTGTTCAAATACATAAAAAGCAAACATTTTTCCATGTAAATCTGTGTCTTCTTCTAGATTTGATATTTGGAAACAAGCTAAACTTTTCATTTATTAGGCTTTATACAGCAGTCAAGTTATGGTATTTTGCATTAAAAACAAGAACTTTTCATAGAACTTTGTTTGAGTTTACATTATAATTATTTTTCTTCTTTGCATTGTTCCTTCAGATTCATGTTCTATCTCTGGCGGCAATGAAAACTAAGCCATTATGGTTCGTTGTTTGCTTGTATGTAATGTTTCTAACAGACAGAAATTTCAGAGAACGCTCTGTTCATTATTTAATCCTTAGCATCTGATTCCGAAAGCTACAATACAGAAAACAACCTATAACAGAGAATACTTTAATGTCTGTACTGTAATGTTTCTATTTTGTCTATGTATTTTCTGTTGGTTTTCATCTTTCATCAAACGTGAAGTTTCTCAGAGTACATAATTGAGGTTTTGCAAGAGAACATCAACTGTTTGATTTATTTGTGCTATTGGAACTATTATTCTCGAGGTTCTTATAATAGAAATATTCAGTGTATTGCAGATGCATACATTCCATATCATTATGTTTTGTTCATTACTTCTAACTATGTACTCAATTTCTAAGCTGCTTGTGAGGGTCGGAAACTGAATAGAGTGCATTTTTCTAGCTGTCACTTGTTCCTATTTTGAGTGTTTGTTTCTACTTTAATGAGGATCTGAACTTTTATCCATATAGAAACATGGTACACTTTGTTAGTGAGATTGCATTCTCTTTGGCGCCAAAGCAGCTGGAAATTTTTTGACTTTTAACTGAAACATATTTGACAGCAATTGTCTTTCTTTTTGACATATTTTAATGTACTGTACATGCACACTGAGAGGAAGAGTGGGTGAACAGAAAACATAAACCCAGCAGTCACCTTTTGAGGATCAAAAATGTCGACGTTGTTCTTGTCTTTGTACTTAATACCAGCAGACTAGTAAATGTCTTACCTTATGATAACAAAGTAAGCTAAACCTCCACCCCCAAAAACACAATTGTTAACTGAATGCCAACTGTTTCGTCTCCTGTGATTTTGTACTTTTAGTTTGTGTTCTTATATGTATTTTACAACAACTATAAACGGCTGAAATAGCCTCTGTTTTTCTCACTTGATGTTAAAGCAATATTTTAAGCTGTAATCTCTAATGAGTTTCATTGTTCTTGAGTGACATGTGCTGTGTTTTTATTTTGGTATTTTAAAAGAAAAAAATGTGTTGAAACACTAACAAACTAAAGATTAGAAATAACTAGAATGTGGATGGGGCTATAAAAACTCATTAAAGAAGTGCAATAGACTTCCCAATTGCCCACAGTTTTTGCTGACAGACAATTGAATATTTCACGGTCTCCAGAAAAAAGGCAAATAGCTTTTTTTTTCCAGTTTTTAATTTATAGATTTCTAAATGTGTGAACCAATTTTGATAATTTTCTGTTTAGTCAATCAAAAATATATTTGGATATAGATTTTTATCACTATTAGAATTTAGGAAGATTTAGAAAAAAATGCACAAAAGTTTCTAGCCCTGTTCTCTCCTCAATCTAACAAACTACAACTAAGGACCTAGGCCAACCCCTAGATAACTTGATAGCCTTACCCCTCCTCAATCAAACATCAAAGTTGGCACATTGCAGTCAGGTAGGTAACCAACTTCTGGCATTCGCCGAACCCAAACCTATCCAGACTGCCAGATAGAGAACCAAGAACCATCACTCTCCAAAACCTACTTGTAGTGCTCAAGAGAGTCCAGTGATAAAGTGCTTTACACCATATTATCTGATGTTTGACATTGTCCTTAGTGATGTAAGGTTTGCATGCAGCGGCTTGGCTATGGAAACTCATGCCTTGAAGCTCCTAGTACAGAGTTTTTGTGCTGTTAATTCAAAAGGAGGTTTGGACCCTTACAGTTACTGAGTCAGCGAAATGTTGGCAATTTTTATGCACTATATGCCTTAGCACTCATCCCCTCTGCTATATAAACTTATGTGGAGGAGCTTCTGTGGTTCCTAGGGCAGCAAGGTGGCTCCGTGTTTTGTACTGTTGCTTTGCAGTGTGAGCAGGTTGTGGGATGCAGTGTCAGACAGGAGGCAAGCAAGGGTTAACAATGTTACTTAAGAGGGGAAAACCACGCAGGGAGGTAAACAATTAAATGAGGGAATAAACAGTTCAATTGCAAAGGATTTGCAGAGTTAATGAACAAGGTAACGGTGGTTCTTTTGTACACTTATCTTGTCAGCAGTTCCTCCAACGGTAGATGTTGCTTGAAAGTCAGTAGCACCAACAACAGCTGGCTCGGTGGTCTGTCTTCTGGCGGCAGTGGTCGGTGGTACCTTCCACTGGGCCCCTAGTCCATTATCTGAGGCGGCTGAGGCAGAGGAGTTCAAAGCACTATCCGGGTCTTCTGTAGACCAGCAAACATACACTGGCAGCCCTGGAAGTAAATGTCTATCCCATACTCGGTCTCTCTTAGGTGACACGTGCGCTGTACTCACGGACACAGAGTGTATGTCACCTTACTCTCTAGTAGTCACCGGGGGGCACTTTAGCTCTCCCCTACAGGTCCCCCTGGGGGAGGCGTCCAACACAGACAGGGCCGCAATGCTGTCAGGGTTCTAGTAGAGCGGTGTGCCAATGTCCATCGGGGGGGCAGTAGAGAACCGTCCTGAACCCTGCCCTTGCTCTTAAGCTTATGTGCGGTACTCAGCTGAACAGGGATCCCATCTCTCTCTCTGTCACTACGGCAGGCTCCAGCAGCGTCCTGGCGTAGGGCAGACGGCATCTCATCTCTGCCCGGCTGCGCAACTCGTAGAGCACGCTGTGCCCACACCTTGTCCCTCTCACAGATGGTGGGAAACTGCCTGGCGCTGCACTCGCTTTCACTTTTAACCGCATCTCCAGCTACTAGGTCAGAGCACCGGTCCGGTCCCTTATTCCTTCCCCCTGGAAACATGGGATGCAGCCTCCGCAGTTCTGGACCCGGCTCAGTACAGGTACTTGCAGCCTGGTCTTCTTCCTTACAGCAGCACTAGGGTTCTGGGTTCAAATCCCACCAAGAACAACATCTGTAAAGAGTTTATATGTTCTATACATGTTTGTGTGGGTTTCCTCCCACAGTCCAAAGAAGTACTGATTGGGAATGTAGATTGTGAGCCCCAATGGGAAAACTGATGAAGATTTCTGTAAAGCACTATGAAATTAATGGCCTAAATGAATAAATAAATAAATAAATAATACTTTGTAGAAAATTTGAGAGAGAAGAAATAAACTGACTTGTTGAAACCTGAATTCGATGATCAAAAGGTTTGTCCCAATTTTTATGTCCATATAGTGTATCTACTGTATATACTGTACACCATGTTTCAAATTATTATGCAAAATGGTTTTAAATGTCATAGCGGTTTTTTCTGTAAATGAAACCCATTGATGGTATTGTGTCTCATGGTTCTTTGGATCACTGAAATCAATCTCAGATACCTGTAATAATTAGTTTGCCATGTGAGCCCAATAAAAGGAAAACTAGATGTTCCACACTATTAAGCAGGCCAGAGCTTTCAAGTAACATGGGAAAGAAAAAGGATCTCTCTGCTGCTGAAAAGCATCAAATAGTGCAATGCCTTGGTGAAGGGATGAAAACATTAGAAATTTCCTGAAAACTTAAGCGTGATCATCGTACTGTTAAGAGATTTGTGGCTGATTCTGAGCACAGACGTGTTTGTGCTGATAAAGGCAGAATGAGGAAGGTTTCTGCCAGGCAAGTTCATCGGATTAAGAGAGCAGCTGCTAACAAGCCATTACAAACCAGCAAACAGATATTTGAAGCTGCTGGTGCCTCTGGAGTCTCTCAAACCTCAAGGTGTAGGATCCTTCAAAGGCTTGCTGTGGTGCATAAACCTACTATTCGGCCACCCCTAAACAGTGCTCACAAGCAGAAACGGTGCAGTAGGCCCAGACATGCATGAAGACTAATTTTCAAACAGTCTTGTTTACTGATTTACTGATGAATGTTGACCAACCCTGGATGGTCCAGATGGATGGAGTAGTGGATGGTTGGTGGATGGCCGCCATGTCCTAACAAGGCCGCGACGACAGCAAGGAGGTGGAGGAGTCATGTTTTAGGCCGGAATCATTGGGAAACAGCTGGTATGGCCATTTAAGGTTCCTGAAGGTGTGAAAATGACCTCTGCAAATTATATAGAGTTTCTGACTGACAACTTTCTTCCATGGTATAAAAATACGGGAAACATGCCTTCAGGAGCAAAATCATCTTCATGCATGACAATGCACCATCTCATGCTGCAAAGAATACCTCTGAGTCATTGGCTGCTATGGGCATAAAAGGAGATAAACTCATGGTGTGGCCACCATCTTCCCCTGACCTCAACCTTATAGAGAACCTTTGGAGTATCATCAAGCAAAAGATCTTTGAGGGTGGTAGGCAGTTCACATCAAAACAGCATCTCTGGGAGGCTATTCTGACTTCATGCAAAGAAATACAAGCAGAAACTCTCCAAAAACTCACAAGTTCAATGGATGTAAGAATTGTGAAGGTGATATCATTGAAGGGTTCCTATGTTAACATGTAACTTGGCCTGTTAGCATGTTTTGGAGTTAAATAGCTTTTTTGTTCAGTGAATGTGACCTAATGCTGCAAATTCCACAAATGAGCATTTTTAGTTCTTTAAAACATATCAAATGTTTAGAAATTCTACTGTGCCTAATAATTTGGAACAGTGCATTTTGAGTTTTTATTCATTTTGGAGATTATACTGTTATCATTGGTAGGTTTCTTCAATAAAATTCAATGTATACTCTAACGGGTGATGACTTTTATTAGACTGACTGTCATTTGCACCGACCACTTAGGAAAATCAAAGAAAAATATCATTTGCATAATAATCCGGAACAAGGTGTATAAGATATAGCCATATAACAAATTTGCAATACGTGGACTCAAAGTTACTCACATGCTAATATATGCTTTACATGATAATATATCTTCTGCTTGACAAAGTAGTTTGATTTAACCCCTTAACGACTGCCGATATGCCTTTTAACGGCGGTAGTTAAGGGTACTTAAACCACAGCACTGTTAATTAATGGTGCTGTAGAAAAAGTATATAGCGCCCCCCAGAGTCAGATTTTCTCCAGGGTCTCGGCTACCCCGGAGAACATGATTCGGGTTGTTTTTTACCGTTCCCGCTTTTGCAATTGCCATTATTAACCATATAACGGCGACCGCAAAAAAAAGCCGCAATTTTTCATTTAATTTCTCTCTCCTCTGAAGTAATCGTACATCAGAGGGGAGAGAAATATGGTCCCCGGGTCACCCTATCTTTCCCCTGTACCTCCGGGTGTCCCCCCGTCCTCCCATGGTCCCGCAGCTCCCGGCGCTCTTCTTCCTGTAAAGAAAATGGTGGGCGCATGCGCAGTGCGCCCGCCGAATCTGCCAGTTGGCAGATTCATTCATTCAGTGAAGGTACATTTTGATCACATTTTGATCACTGTAATAAACCCTATCACAGTGATAAAAAAATAGTAAATAAACCCCCCCTTTTTCACCCCCCTAGTTAGGGAAATACAATAAAATAAAGAAAATATATTTATTTTCATTTTTCCATTAGGGTTAGGGTTATAATTAGGGTTAGGGTTGGAATTAGGGTTAGAATTAGGGTTAGGGTTACAATTAGGGTTAGGGTTACAATTAGGGTTGGAATTAGGGTTGGGATTAGGGTTAGGATTAGGGTTGGGATTAGGGTTGGGATTAGGGTTAGGGTTGGGATTAGGGTTAAGCGTGTGTTGGGGTTAGGGTTGGAGCTAGAATTGAGGGATTTCCACTATTTAGGCACATCAGGGGGTCTCCAAACATGATATGGTGCTCAAAAAGTCAAATTGTGCTCCCTCCCTTCTGAGCCCTGCCTTACGCCCAAACAGTGGTTTACCCCAACATATGTGGTATCAGCGTACTCAGGATAAATTGCACACCAATTTTGGGGTTCTAATTTCTCCGGTTACCCTTAGGAAAATAAAAAATAGCTAGCTAAAAAATCATTTTTGAGGAAAAAAAATATTTTTTATTTTCACGGCTCTGCGTTTATAAACTTCTGTGAAGCACTTGGGGGTTCAAAGTGCTCACCACACATCTAGATAAGATCCTTGGGGGGTCTAGTTTCCAAAATGGTGTCACTTGTGGGGGGTTTCTACTGTTTAGGCACATGAAGTCAATCAAAGTCTGCATAAAATGGCGCTCCTTCCCTTCCAAGCTCTCCCATGCGCCCAAACAGTGGTTCCACCCCACATATAAGGTATCAGCATACTCAGGAAAAATTGCACAACAACTTTTGTTGTCCAATTTGTCCTGTTACCCTTGGGAAAATTAAAAATAGTGTGCTAAAAATCATTTTTGAGGAAAAAAAATATTTTTTTATTTTCACGGCTCTTCGTTATAAACTTCTGTGAAGCACTTGGAGGGTCAAAGTGCTCACCACACATCTAGATAAGTTCCTTAAGGGGTCTAGTTTCCAAAATGGTGTCACTTGTGGGGGTTTCTACTGTTTATGCACATCAGGGTGCTCTCCAAATGCGACATGGCTTCCAGCCAATTCTGTGTTGAAAAAGTCAAACAGCGCTCCTTCCCTTGCGACCTCTGTCTTGCGCCCAAAAAGTGGTTTACCCCCACATATTCAGGAGAAATTGCACAACAAATTTTGTGGTTCATTTTCTCTTTTAACACTTGTGAAAATAAAAAAATTGGTACTGAATTAAATTTTTTGCAAAAAAAGGTTAAATGTTAATTTTTTCCTTCCACATTGCTTCAGTTACTGTGAAGCACGTAAAGGGTTAATAAACTTCTTGAATGTTGTTTTGAGTACCTTCAGGGGTGGAGTTTTTAGAATGGTGTAACTTTTGGGTATTTTCTATCATATAGTCCCCTCAAAGTGACTTCAAATGTGAGGTGGTCCCTAAAAAAAATGGTGTTGTAAAGATGAGAAATCGCTGGTCAACTTTAAACCCTTATAACTTCGTAACAAAAAAAAAATTTGTTTTCAAAATTGTGCTCTTGTAAAGCAGACGTGGGAAATGTTATTTATTAAGAAATTTTTGTGTGACATATCTCTCTGATTTAAGGGCATAAACATTTAAATTTTGAAAATTGCTAAATTTTCAAAATTTTCGCCATATTTCTGTTTTTTTCATAAATAAACGCAAGTCATATCAAAATTTTTTACCACTAACGTGAAGTACAATATGTCATGAAAGAATCAATATGTCTCAGAATCAGCGGGATTTGTTAAAGCGTTCCAGAGTTACAGTATAACCTCATAAAGTGACAGTGGTCAGAATTGTAAAAATTGGCCTGGTCATTAAGCTGCAAATTGGCTCTGTCACTAAGGGGTTAAAGGTAATTTATGAGTTTAATGCCTCCCTAGCCGGGTGGGGGACATATTGTGTTTTTAGCTGGTTCAGCTGCATTGCGCCATTGGGGCTATGGAACCCAGTCATTCTTCATATATCTCAGTCAGGACACTGCATTGTTTGTTCTATTTTCTCCCCTTTTCTCCTGACTAGGTGTAGTACAGTCATGGCCAAAAGTTTTGAGAATGACACAAAAATTATATTTTCACATGATCTGCTGCCCTCTGGTTTTTATGTGTGTGTTTGACAGATGTTTTTATCACAGACAGAAATATAATTGCAAACATATGAGTAACAAAAGCTTATATTGACAGTTAGAATGAGTTAATGCAGCAAGTCAATATTTGCAGTGTTGACCCTTCTTCTTCAGGACCTCTGCAATTCTCCCTGGCATGCTCTCAATCAACTTCTGGACCAAATCCTGACTGATAGCAGTACATTCTTGCATAATCAATGCTTTCATTTTGTCAGAAAATGTAGGTTTTTGTTTGTCCACCCGTTTCTTGATGATTGACCACAAGTTCTCAATGGGATTAAGATCTGGGGAATTTCCAGGCCATGGACCCAAAATCCCTATGTTTTTTTCCCTGAGCCATTTAGTTATTACCTTTGCTTTATGGCAAGGTGCTCCATCATGCTGGAAAAGGCATTGTTGATCGCCAAACTGCTCTTGGAGGGTTGGGAGAAGTTGCTCTTGGAGGACATTCTGGTACCATTCTTTATTCATGGCTGTGTTTCTAGGCAAGACTGTGAGAGAGCCAATTCCCTTGGCTGAGAGGCAACCCCACACATGAATGGTTTCAGGGTGCTTAACAGTTGGCATGAGACAAGACTGGTGGTAGCGCTCACCTTGTCTTCTCCGAATGAGGCGTTTTCCTGATGTCCCAAACAATCGAAAAGGGGATTCATCAGAGAAAATAACTTTACCCCAGTTCTCAGCAGTCCACTGCCTGTACCTTTTGCAGAATATCAGTCTGTCCATGATGTTTTTTCTGGAAAGAAGTGGCTTCTTTGCTGCCCTCCTTGAGACCAGGCCTTGCTCCAAGAGTCTCCGCCTCACAGTGCGTGCAGATGCACTCACACCTGCCTGCTGCCATTCCTGAGCAAGCTCTGCACTGCTGGTAGCCCGATCCCGCAGCTGAAACACTTTTAAGAGACGGTCCTGGCGCTTGCTGGTCTTTCTTGGGCGCCCTGGAGCCTTTTTTGGCAACAATAGAACCTCTTTCCTTGAAGTTCTTGATGATGCGATAGATTGTTGACTGAGGTGCAATCTTTCTAGTTGTGATACTCTTCCCTGTTAGGCCATTTTTGTGCATTGCAATGATGACTGCACGTGTTTCTTTAGAGATAACCATGGTTAACAGAAGAGAAACAATGATGCCAAGCACCAGCCTCCTTTTAAAGTGTCCAGTGGTGTCATTCTTACTTAATCATGACAGATTGATCTCCAGCCATGTCCTCATCAACACCCACACCTGTGTTAATGGAGCAATCACTGAAAAGAGGTTAGCTGGTCCTTTTAAGGCTTTGCTGCAATGATGTTGAAATGTGTTTTGGGGGATAAAGTTCATCTTCTAGCCAAATATTGACTTTGCAAGTAATTTCTGTTAAGCTGATCACTCTTTATAACATTCTGTAGTATATGCAAATTGCCATTAGAAAAAGTGAAGCAGTAGACTTTGTAAAAATTAATATTTGTGTCATTCTCAAAACTTTTGGCCATGACTGTAGGTGGATGGGCTCCAGTATTTGTATGTACTCGGCAGATTGCTTTCATATCAATTCAATTATTTACTTTTATTGTGCGTACTTCCCTCGGATTGAATCGTATAACCAGAGGCATACATAAAAATCAAGGGTCTCAAAGCAGAAGTTCTATTTGGGCTCACCTCTCACCCCAGAATCTGCTGGAGGTGGCATACCTCCCACATTTTAAAAAACAGGGAGACAGACATAACAGGAATTATGTCCACTACAATACCAGTTTCAAGCCCATAACAATGCCCCATCACACAATATGATATGCCCATAGTGAATTCCCTCACCTAATTTGTCCCAGAGTACACCCCAGTAAGCTAATATGTGGTTATATGCATATTTTCTTAATATTGTTTTAACAACCACTTTGTGTCCCTACTGCACATTTACTTCTTATGGACAAATTCATCACCCCAATGTTTTATTTTACTGGTATAGGAAATTTTTTTATGGTCTAGTAAAATATTGTATTATGCCATTCAGTGGCGTACTTACTGACAATGGCAGCAGACCACGCAGTCACTATGGGACCTGTGAGTCGTGGTGGAACTGGTACCGGTGCTATCACCAGCCCTTCCCCTCGCCCAGCATCATACTTGCAGCTGTATCGGCATCGTGGTGTCACGCTGTCTAATGATATGTATACAATGTCAGTAAACTATTAATACAGGAACAACACTCTATACAACAACTAGTATAGCAACATCAGCATGTAAGTATAGAATAGATTTACCTGACACGATATCTGCTGAACTCAGGGTTAATCTTGAGGACTTGATGAGCTGAAACAGGAAAGAGGTGGACCGGGATCTAACCTGACCCTAAACTGGGGTCCTAACTAATCCCTCACCTTGGAGGTACTGATAATGGTTCAGAGGTCCAAGTCTCCAACCTAACCCTGTCTCCTATCAGACCCTGAACCCTGTAATCAGTCCTAAGAAGGATCCTGACTACCACCAAAGGGATATGGGCTGATCTCAACTAAATACACAGATTAGACATATAAGACAGACAGGATAACACTCGCTTGCATACACACTCAAACACCAAAGGAACATAAATGGTCTGGGAAATAAACTCTAACCAAGTTGAGCTTAGAACAACTAAGGAGCTCACAACTAAAGTCTATACAGATTCATTCCTATCTGTGGTCTGCATGAAGGTTTCACTGGCAACTCCCCAAACAGACAACCAGGAATTTAAAGGAAACCAATCAACAAATAATCAATTGCAGCCGGGAGAAACTGCACCCAGTCCCAGCACGGAGCACAGACAGAATTAACTCCCTAGCTGCCAAACACAACGAAACAGCAGATCAGCTGTGAGAAGTCAAAATGTGCAACCGCGACGATCTTCGTGGCAATGCACACATGACACGTGGTCCTGGATGCCGATACAGTTGAAAACAATGATGGGAGAAGGAGCTCTGTGACATCTCAGCGTACAGTGCGTTCTCTGTGCTGATCAGTGCAGAGGGTCAGAGGATTCGCTGAAGAGACTGGAGCAGTGGGAAACAGGGAAAGGAGAGTATTTATTTATTTATTTTTAATGTGGGCCCATAAAACTGTATGGAGTACTACATGGGTCCTATAATAATGTGTGGAGAACTATATGAGGCTTGGAATACTATAGTGAGGACAATATGGAGCCCATAATACTGTATGGAGGCCCACAATAGTGTATTGAGGATTATGTTATGCCCATAATACTGTATGGAGGACTATGTTGGTCTGATTAAACTGTATGTAGGACTATATGAGGCCCATTATACTGTATGGAGGACTGTCTGGGGCCCATAATACTGTACGGAGGACTGTCTGAGGCCCATTATACTGTCTGGAGGAATATGTGGGGCTTATTATACTATATGACGGAATATGTGTGGCTCATGATACTGTATGGAGGAATTTGTGAGGCCCATGATAGTGTATGGAGGAATATATGGGGCCCATTGTACTGTTTGCAGTACTGTATGGGGGCCATTATACTGTTTGAAAGTCTATGTAAAGGGGCTGTTATACTGTTTGCAGGTCTATGTAAGCAATTATACAATGTGAACATGTGTATGGGATTAATCATGCTGTGTAGAGTGCTGTGTAGGGGTCAATATGCGGCGAAGGCCCGGGTGGGGACCATTATACTGTATGGAGGGCTGTATGGTGATTACAGTTGGGGCATTATACTGTATAGGGGGTCACCATACTTTGCAGGGTTAGGGTTGAAGGGAGGGCGTTACAGTAGCGTCATTATACCGTGTGTGTGTGGAGGGTACTGTGGAAGAATTCACTATAGGAGTATCATACTGTGTTTCAGAGGGTACACTTATGTTGGCATCATACTTTATGGGGTAATTGAAAGGGGAATCATGGGGCTTCAATAGGAGGAAAACTAACTTATAAGGTCTGTAAAGTTGTGAGATATGCTCTTCTGTGACCCCGCCAAATATTATTTTATTTTTTTCAGGGGGGGCAATTACAACTTATGCTATGGGGCCCCATGATTTCTGTGTATGTCCCTCATACTATTCATTTATTTTGAAATACATTTACACTGTATACACATACACAGAAGTTGTCTGACACCAAGAATAATATGTGGTATGGTGTGAAAATCTCAAATGAAATAATTTTCCAATATACTCTAATTTAGTCTCTGCCGTTTAATTATCATTTGTGATTGTTTGGTTTAATCAGTTGTCATGTGATCCAGGACATTATAAGTTTCTTCTATAAGAGCTTGTGTAGATGACCATATAACTCGCCCGAGTGCTATCCATCATTTTGACAACTAGCACTAATCCCAATGTTATTCTATGGGCTGTGCACTTGTCTGATTCTTTCCTTGGACCAAAATGCAGCATATGTGATTTGCCTCAGAGAACAGTATGGCTGTTGCCCATTCAACTATTGGTTCATAGAAATAAATCGTAACACACTTGGATAACATCCGAGTTTGGTCTGATTTTCACAGACTGACATTATTTTATCTCCACCTCTGAAAAAATTGGATTATACTATTATTGAAACTCTGATCAGAGTCTGAATTTTAATGTTTGACACTAGAGTTGAGCGAAACAGGTTGATCAGATTCAGAAGTTGCCGACTTTCGCCAAAGTCGGGTTTCGCTGACCAAAACCCGACCATAGTGTGCAGTCGGCCATGCGGTCAGCAAAACGAGCGCCAAAGTCGGTTTTCCCATAATGCTTTCAGGTGCCTTTTTTCAAACAATGAGCAAGAACGTACACTGTGGGCAACGATATGACATATGCAGCATCCACCACCATCTTAGAGAAGGGCATTGCAGTGATTGGCTTGCTTTGGGGGGGCGTCATAGTGTCTATAAAAGCCCTGAGCGACGACCTCCATTTTACTTCTGCCGATCTTAACAGTAGGGAGAGGTTGCTGACGCTGTTTATCAGTAGGGAGAGGGTTAGGGCTAGAAAGAGAAGTTCTGATGTGCTTGTGCTGATAGCAATTGTGCTGTACAGTTAGTGTGCAATGACAGGGGAGGATTTTCTTGTGTGCAGCAGCGCTGGTTATTAGGCTGCCTGATAGCTGTATTGCTGTGTGTACACTGCTGTGCAGACTGCTTTTTGCACAGCACTAATACTTTTATTCTTTTTTTCTGCACAGTTACCGACCATTCATTTTTTCCCACACCGTATAGAGCTGTACGCTCCTCACACACTACCGTGTACCGGCTGGTATCATGGACAGATACATGCTGACTATCTGTGTGTGACTCCGGAAATATCTACGGAGATTTAAATTCTTCCCTACACCGTATACGCTTCTGATACAGTACCATTTTTCTGCTGTTTGTATTACGGTCAAATCCATACTGAGCGTCTGTCTGTGACTCTGGAAATATATATGGAGATTTAAATTTTCCCCTACACTGTATACAGCTGTACGCTTCTGATACAGTACCGTATCTCTGCTGTTTGTATTACGGTCAAATCCATACTGAGAGAGCGTCTGTGTGTGACTCCGGAAATATATACAGAGATTTAAATTTTCCCCTACACCGTATACAGCTGTACACTTCTGATACAGTACCGTATTTCTGCTGTTTGTATTACGGTCAGATCCCTACTGGAGAGCATCTGTGCGTGACTCTGGAAATATATACAGAGATTTAAATTTTCCCCTACACCATATACAGCTGTACGCTTCTGATACAGTACCGTATATCTGCTGTTTGTATTACTGTCAAATACATACTGAGTGAGCATCTGTGTGTGACTCCGGAAATATATACGGAGATTTAAATTTTTCCCTACACCGTATACAGCTGTACGCAGTCCAAGATGAATATGACATGGAGTGCACTGATGCACAGCCACTGCTATATGATTCTGCTGGTACATTCATCCAGAGCACTGCATTGCCCTCGCAGTCTACTGAGCCAGATTCTGACCCTGATGAAACTCAGGTGCCCGTTCCCGCATACTTTACACGGTGACACAGAGGAAGGTGCATATGAAATTGAAGAGGAGGTGATGGATGACCCAGTTGTTGACCCAGATTGGCATCCATTGGAGGAAGAGGGTGCCGCTGGCAATAGCTCAGAAGAGGAGGAGGATCCACAACAGGTATCGCCATCGCAGCTGGGGTTATCTGGCAGGCCCGTAGCAGTCCAAAAACGTGTTAAAAACAAATAGAGTTGCAGGACAGCTTGGCTAGATGGTCAAATTAGCACAGCGTGCAAGCCCTGAGAATTTATTCCATACTAGGAAGAGTGCAGTTTGGCACTTTTTTGACCAAAATCCTATTGATGAGGCAAAGGTTATCTGTAAGAAGTGCGGAAGGACCTTTAGCCGAGGGAAAAATCTCCGAAATTTGAATACCAGTTGCATGCTTAGACATTTAAACACCATGCACTTGCAAGCGTGGACGGACTACAAAACCTCAGGTAGCACACGTGCACCTGCTCCGACTGAAGGTAGCCAGCAACGCTACATCGCTTCCCCCACTGTAAGGCCAAAGCAGTCAGGGAATCACAATGTTTTTCCAATGAAAGACTGAATCTAGGCCATCACCACCACCACCACCACCATTACCAACCCCCTCTCAGTCCGCCATGTCCACCGCTAGTTCCACCATATGCAGCTCTCAAGTCCAGCTCACCCTAGCAGACACTCTGAGTAGGACAAGAAAGTTCTCATCCTCTCATCCGCGTACACTGGCTTTGAACGCCTACATTGCCAAGCTTATCTCATTAGAGATGATGCCCTTCCGTTTGGTTGAAAGCACAGCGTTCCGAGAGCTCATGGCCTACGCTGTCCCACGCTATGACCTACCCAGTCGGCACTTCTTTTCTAGAAAAGCCATCCCTGCCCTTCACCTGCATGTGAAAGATCGCATTGTCCATGCACTCAAACAATCAGTGAGTGGAAAGGTGCATCTCACAACAGATGCATGGGCTAGTAGGCATGGCCAGGGTAGTTATGTGTCCATCACTGCGCGCTGGGTGAATATGGTGGATGCAGGGTTCACAGGGGACAGCGGCCGCTAGCCCACAGTATAGGCAACAGTTGGTGAAGGCGTTCAACTCTCCTCCTCCTCCTCCAGAAGCAAAAGCTCGTTGACAGAGCGCAGTCGCATGAGCACTCCATCCGCAGCTGCCAGTGTTGCACATGAGGTGTCCCACTATCGAACAGCTAGTGGTAAGCGTCAGCAGGCTGTTTTAAAGATGATGGATGATGTCTTTGGGCGACAACAGACACACCACGGAGGTACTGGCCGACTACTTGCAGCGAGAAACTGAGTCATGGCTGGGCAGTCTACATCTTGCGCCAGGCAAGGTAGTCAGTCATAGCGGACGGAATTTTGTGGCCGCCATAGCCCTGGCAAAACTCAGACACATACCTTGCCTGGCTCAGACCTTGAACCTGGTGGTGCAGTGCTTCATAAATAATTATCCGGAGTTACCAGCCTTGCTCCATAAGGTGCGAAGACTGTGCTCGCACATCCGTCGCTCGCCCGTAGACTCCAGTCGTATGCAAAGGCTGCAGCAATCACTCCATCTCCCCAAGCACCACCTAATCATAGACGTTGCAACAAGGTGGAAATCCACCATGCACATAATTGAGAGGCTGTGTGAACAGAGGCAGGCTGTAATGCATTTGTGGGAGGATACACAGGCAGGCAGTTTGAGGGCAGACATGGAGTTGTCGGGTGTGCAGTGGTCAAAGCTGAAAGACCTCTGTTAAGTCCTTCAGTGTTTTGAGGAATGTACACGGCTAGTAAGCGCAGACGATGCCATCATAAGCATGAGCATCCCACTGATGGGTCTGCTCATGCAAACTTTGATGCACATTAAGGATCAGGAATCTGCAGCAGAGGAGGAGGAGGGAAGCCTTGATGACAGTCAGACATTGTCTGCTCAGGGAACTGTCCTGGACGAGGTGGAGGAAGAAGAAGAGGAGGAGGATGGGGGGATGATTATTTTGGGGAGAAGGATGCTTCCCAGGGGCAAGTGAAAATGTTGACTTGCCAAGGTCAGGTACAGGGTTTGTGTGTGACTGGAGGGATGTGGATTTGGCAGAAAGTGCTCCTCCACCCACCACTGGCAGTGCATCATTGACACCTGGAACATTGGCCCACATGTTTGATTATGTCTTGCGGATCCTAAAAAGGGACCCAAACATTGCCAAAATTATGAAGAATGACGACTACTGGTTGGCCAGCATCCTCGATCCACGCTATAAAGGCAAATTACAGAACATCATGCCACAGAAGAACTTAGAGCTAATATTGGCGAACAAACAAGCAACTCTGGTAAACCATTTGTTAGAGGCATTCCCAGCACACAGCAGCGTTGCAGGTTCTACCACGAGCCATACTGGGCCAAATGGAAGAGGTGCTCGTGGTGCACACAGCCGAAGTGGCATTGGAGACAGGGGTTTCATGACCATGTTGTGGTCTGATTTCTCGAGTAACGCTCACACGACTGGTAATACTGAATCGATTGAAACAGACAGGAGACAGCAGTTGTCAACTATGGTTTAAAATTTCCTCTCCACCCCTATCGATGTTCTCCCTCACAGTTCATTCCCCTTTGACTACTGGGCCTGTAAATTGGACACCTGGCCTGAATTGGCACAATATGCCTTACAGGAGCTCGCTTGCCCTGCTGGTAGTTTGCTATCAGAAAGAGTCTTCAGTGCTGCTGGATCAATCCTGACAGAAAGAAGGACCCAGCTGTCGACCCAAAATGGAGGTGAACCATTAAAATGAACCATGCCTGGGTTTCAAAGGATTTTGTACCACCTTCCTCTGATGACACATAGGTTGCCAGCAAAATGGCTCGCTTTGTCCTCCTCTTCCTCCGACTTCACCAAATTCACCATTTTCAGCTGCTGAACGTCCAGCCTACACCTCAACGTATGCCAGTTTTTCCACCTCCCAAACTGGGCTGTACTCCCCCAGGGCCAGTGTCAGCACCTGGCGCACCCGGGCAAGTGCCAGGGCCCTGAGCATGTGGGGGGGACCACTCGCCATCAGAGACACCCCCTACTATGAGGGGCCCTGTGCCAGTGCTGGCGCCCATGAGTGGGCCCCCCTGCTTGCTCAGGGCCCCAGCACTTGCAATACCTCTCCCTGCTCCACCGCTGTGATGTCTTCCGCATTTCCTGACAGTGACATTCAGGTCAGAGAGCGCGATGATGTCACATCTGTGCGCCCTCTGCCTGAACAGTCTCAGTGCTGAGAGCAGGAAGATGGTGACGCTGAGGAGTCCAGAGTAGAGCAATGCCCAGCGAGGAGTGTTTCATTTTTTTAATGTTTTGTGCAATATATGGGAGCATTATACACTGGAGAATTATATATGGGGCCCATCATATACTTGAGCATCATAGATAGGGCCCATTATACACTGAAGCATTATATATGGGGCCCATCATAAACTGGAGCATTATAAATGGGGCCCATCATACACTGGAGCATCATATATGGGGCCCATCATATACTAGAGCATCATATGGGGTTCATTATTTATAGGGCATCATATAGTGCCCTTTATATATGGAGCATCATATGAAGCACATGTGGGGCCTATTCTGTATGAAGCATTATATGGAGCCCATTCTGTATGGAGCAATATATGGGGCTCATTATTCTGTATAGAGCAATATATGGGGCTCATTATTCTGTATGGCGCACTATGTGGTGCCCATAATACTGTATGGAGGACTATACTGTCCGGTTTTTGAGCTATTGAGCTAATGGAGCACACTCGGACTGAGTCACGGTTAGCAGTGGGGTACCACAGTGGTCAGTATTGGGGCTGCTTCTATTTAACATATTTATTAATGACTGTTGTGAATGGGTTTGAGATGAGTTCTGAGCAGAGGCTCCCTCTGGTGGTTACAAGCGGTACTAGTGAGGATTGTGAGGACTGGGAATCAGGTGTTACTGACTGGTCTTATATAAGGGAGTCATTTTCCCATCAGGGTTGCCGGTGATCAATTGTTCTGGTCTGAATCCTTCTTTCCAGTTTCCCTTGTAGCCTGCTGTGTCGTGTCTGCATCTCCTGCTATCAGATAAGACAATTTCTTCTTTTGTGTTTTTGCTATATTTTTGCATTTTGTCCTGCACTTCTGTGGGGGCCTTCAGGGTCCCCTCCGGGGGCTTTTGCCCTCTCAGTTTAGTCCAGCCACTGTATTTTGTACTTTTGATTTTTCCAGTTTTTTTTCAGTGGCTGCTGTGTTGATTTTGTTACACCAGAGAACTAATTTAGGTGGTAGAGGTCGTGTGATCTCAGGTGATTTTGAAATTAGTAGAGTTGGTGTTTTTCAGGGTTTTCTGAGATTGCAGTAAGTACCCTTCCTGTCCTTTTCTATTTAGATAGTTTGGGCCCCAGCGTTTGCTCATACTATTTTCTTTCTGTGTCAGTATTTCCTCTTGTCTAACCGCCATTACATGTTTGGGGGCTTTCTATTATCTTTGGGGTTCTGCTCCGGGGCAGATAGCTTTCCTATTTCTATCTTTAGGTGTAGTTAGTTTCTCAGGCTGTGACGAGGCGTCTAGGACCAACGTAGGAACGCTCCACGGCTGCCTCTAGTTGCGGTGGTTAGTCAGGGTACTGCAATCTCATAGATTCCAACTGCTCTGGTGTATTTCCTTTTTTACCTGCACTCCTCAGCTACCGTAACATAACAAATGACCTTGTAGGGGCATACAGAGTAGTATTTCAATATTTGCTGATGACACTAAACTCTACAGGGTAATAAATACAAAGGAGGACAATTTTATATTACAGGAGGATTTATGTAAACTAGAAGCTTGGGCTGATAAATGGCAAATGAGCTTTAATGGGGATAAATGTAAGGTCATGCACTTGGGTAGAACAAACAAGATGTATAATTATGTTGTGAATACTCTGGAGGCGACTTCTGAGCTGGGGCTCCCTCCAGTGGTTGCTGAGGGTAATGAACTAATTGTTGAATGGCCTTCAGCTGGCTCTGAATGGTCTGATATAAGTGACCTGAGTTCCCATCAGCCTTGCCGGTAATCAATTGTTCTTCCTGGTTTTTCTTGGAGCTCAGCTTGCATTCCTGCTCTCTTTCAGATAAGTGATTTGCTATTTTTTTTTCCTCTTGTTGGATTTTCCTTGTCTGTTTTGCTGCTTGCAGGGGACTGCAGCCTGGTCCCCTTTTGGGGTCTGGCGCTGCAATTGTGCTCATTTTGTATTTGCACTTTTGCTCTGTTCCTTTGTCACTTTTTTGCTGAATTGCTGTGTGTTACACCAGAGATCTGATTTAGGTGGTAGAGTTTCAGAATTTCAAAAATAATTGTAAATTGTTTTTTGCGTTAAAATCTAAGTCCTCAGGAAACGCAGCGCAGCAGGTTCAAATTATCATCTCTCTCCTGCGCGGCGATCCTCAGGATTGGGCTTTTTCCCTGATACCTGGGGATCCTGTTTTGAGTGATGTTGATGCATTTTTTTCAGGCTTTGGGGTTATTGTACGATGAGCCTAATGTCACTGATCAAGCTGAAAAAGCCTTGTTGGCATTAAATCAGGGGCTTGATGACGCTGAGTTATACTGTCAGAGATTCCGTAGGTGGGCAGTCCTGACCAAATGGAATGACGACGCTTTGGCGGCCCTTTTCCGGAAGGGTCTGTCGGATAATGTAAAGGATGTTATGGTGGGATTCCCTGTTCCCTCTGGTCTCAATGATTCTATGTCTTTGGCTATTCAAATTGACAGACGTTTGCGTGAGCACAGAGGTATGCATGAGATAGCGTTGCCTTGTGTGCCAGCTCCTGAGCCCATGCAGTGTGATGGGGTGACTTCTGGGGCTCAGCGTCATGAGTTTCGAAAGCGCAATAGGTTATGTTTCTACTGTGGTGATGCCTCTCATGCTATTTCAGTCTGCCCTAAGCGGGGAAGACATTTTGCACGCTCAGTTGTCTTGGGTAGTGTTCAGACTAAGTTTTTATTAACTGTCACTCTGATATGCTCTCTGTCCTCATTTTCTGCTCAGGCTTTCGTTGATTCTGGAGCAGCTATTAACCTGATGGATTATGATTTTGCTAAACGTTGTGGGTTTCCCTTGATACCCCTACAGAAGTCTATTCCTCTACTGGGGATCGATTCTACCCCTTTGGCTGAGAATAAACCCCAGTTTTCTACTCAGGTGATAATGAGGGTTGAACCTGATCACCAGGAGTGCTGCAAATTTTTGGTTCTATATAATCTGCATGACATTATAGTGCTGGGTTTCCCTTGGTTACAGTCTCATAATCCTGTTTTGGATTGGAAATCTGTGTCTGTAACCAGTTGGGGCTGCCAATGTGTTAATACCAACACTCCTGTTTTTTCTGCCTCCCCCCAGGCTGAGGATGTTCCTGACTTTTTGTTTGATTTTTCTGATGTGTTTAGCGAAAGTAAATCTGCATCCTTACCTCCCCATAGGAGCTATGACTGCGCTATTGAATTAGTGCCAGGTAGTAAATTCCCTAAAGGTCGCCTTTTTAACTTGTCTGTACCTGAACATGACGCTATGCGGTCTTATATTAAGGAATCATTGGAGAAGGGTCATATCAGACCATCCTCTTCACCCTTAGGTGCCGGTTTTTTCTTTGTGGCCAAAAAAGATGGTTCATTAAGGCCGTGTATTGATTATCGTCTCTTGAACAATATTACTGTGAAATATCAATACCCGTTACCCTTGATTTCTGACCTGTTTTCCAGGGTGAAAAACGCTACTTGGTTTACCAAGCTTGACCTCAGGGGGGCGTATAACCTTATTCGTATTAAGCACGGGGATGAATGGAAGACGGCATTTAACACCCCTGAAGGGCATTTTGAGTACCTTGTGATGCCCTTTGGGCTCACTAATGCTCCTTCCGTCTTCCAGTCCTTCATGAATGACATTTTCAGGGATTTTGTGGACAAGTTTCTGATTGTTTATTTGGATGATATCTTGATTTTTTCTAATGACTGGGACTCTCATGTGAAACATGTTCGAACTGTATTCCAGATTTTGAGAGAGAATGCTCTGTATGTGAAGGGATCAAAGTGTCTTTTTGGCGTACAGAAGATCTCATTTCTGGGATTCATTTTGTCCCCATCTGTTATTGAAATGGACCCGGTCAAGGTTCAGGCCATCTGTGATTGGGTCCAACCTACTTCATTAAAGGCTCTTCAGAGATTTTTGGGTTTTGCCAATTTTTATCGTAAATTTATTGGTAATTTCTCGGTTATTGTTAAACCATTAACTGATTTGACCAGAAAGGGTTCTGATGTGGTGAATTGGCCTCCTGAGGCAGTCTCTGCGTTTCAGGAACTTAAGCAGAGATTCACTTCTGCTCCTGTTCTACGGCAGCCTGATGTTTCTCTGCCATTTCAGGTGGAGGTTGATGCCTCTGAAATTGGGGCAGGTGCCGTTTTGTCCCAAAAAGATCCAGAGACCTCTAAAAGTAACCCTTGTGCCTTTTTCTCTCGAAAATTTTCTCCTACTGTACGTAATTATGACGTGGGTAATCGGGAGTTATTGGCCATGAAGTGGGCTTTTGAAGAGTGGAGACATTGGCTGGAGGGAGCCAAACATCAGGTGGTGGTCCTTACGGACCATAAGAATCTGGTCTATCTGGAATCTGCCAAGCGACTCAATCCTAGACAGGCCAGGTGGGCCTTGTTTTTCACACGTTTTAATTTTGTGGTTTCCTTTCTTCCTGGCACTAAGAATGTTAAGGCGGATGCCCTCTCGAGGAGTTTCCTTGCGGACTCTCCTGAGCTATCTGATCCCTCTGTTATTTTGAAGGAGGGTGTAGTTCTTTCCGCCATCTCGCCGAATTTGAGACTTGCTCTGGAGGGGTGTCAGGAGGATATGCCCGAGCGCTGCCCTGTTGGAAAGTTGTTTGTCCCGGACCAATGGAAAAAGAGTGTGATGTCTGAGATTCATTGTTCCGCATTGGCTGGGCATCCCGGAATTTTTGGTACCAGAGACTTGGTTAGTCGGTCCTTTTGGTGGCCTACCTTGTCTCGCGATGTCAGGGAATTTGTGCAGTCCTGCGGGACTTGCTCTCGCTCCAAGCCTTGCTCTCGCTCTAGTGGTTTGTTGATGCCATTGCCTGTGCCCAAGAGACCATGGACCCATATCTCTATGGATTTCATTTCCGATCTTCCTGTTTCTCAGAGAATGACCACCATCTGGGTAATTTGTGATAGGTTTTCCAAAATGATACATCTTGTGCCATTACCTAAGTTGCCTTCCTCCTCTGAATTGGTGCCGTTGTTCCTTCAGCACGTGGTTCGTTTACACGGCATTCCTGAGAACATTGTGTCTGACAGAGGAGTCCAGTTTGTTTCCAGATTTTGGAGGACTTTTTGTTCTAAACTGGGTGTTCAATTGTCTTTCTCCTCGGCATTTCATCCTCAGACCAATGGTCAAACTGAGAGAACAAACCAGACATTGGAGACTTATCTAAGATGCTTTGTGTCTGCTGATCAGGATGACTGGGTCTCTTTTTTGCCTTTGGCTGAGTTTGCTCTTAATAATAGGGCTAGCTCTGCCACTTTGATGTCTCCGTTTTTCTGTAATTCTGGGTTTCACCCTCGATTTTCTTCAGGACAGACGGAGGCTTCTGTCTGTCCAGGTGTTGACTCTGTTGTTGAGCGTATGCAGCAGATTTGGGACCAGGTAGTGGAGAGGTTGTCCCTCTCTCAGGAGAAGGCCCAGCGGTTTGCTAACCGGCATAGGACTGATGGTCCTCGGTTTAAAGTGGGGGACTTGGTCTGGTTGTCCTCAAAGAATATTCCTATGAGAGTAGCATCTCCTAAATTTAAGCCTAGGTTCATTGGACCTTATAAGATCATGGAGATTATTAATCCTGTTTCTTTTCGTTTGCTTCTTCCAGGGACATTTAAGATCCATAACGTGTTCCACAAGTCCTTGTTGAAGAGGTTTGTTGAGCCAGTGGTTCCTGCTGCTGTGCCTCCTGACCCTGTTTTGGTTGAGGGCAATCTGGAGTATGTGGTTGAGAAAATATTGGATTCTCGTTTTTCTAGACAAAGACTCCAGTATTTGGTTAAATGGAGAGGTTATGGTCAGGAAGACAATTCTTGGGTGTTTGCTTCGGACATCCATGCTAAGAGACTTATCCGTGCGTATCATAGAACTCATCCTGACCGACCTGGTTGCTCAAATGAGGGTTCGGTGACCCCTCCTCAAGGGGGGGGGTACTGTTGTGAATGGGTTTGAGATGAGTTCTGAGCAGAGGCTCCCTCTGGTGGTTACAAGCGGTACTAGTGTCACGCGTTCTTATGATATGTGTACGATGTCAGTAAACTATTCTTAAAAGAACAACACTCTATACAACATATAGATTAGCAACATCAGCATGTAAATATAGAATAGATTTACCTGACACGATATCCGTTGAACTCAGGGTTAATCTTGAGGACTTGATACACTGTCACAGGAAAGAGGAGGACCGGGGGTCTAACCTGACCCTAAACTGGGGTCCTAATTAATCCCTCACCTTGGAGGTACTGATAATGGTTCAGAGGTCCAAGTCTCCAGCCTAACCCTGTCTCCTATCAGTCCCTGAACCCTGTAATCAGTCCTAAGAAGGATTCTGATTACCACCAAAGGGATATGGGCTGATCTCTGCTAAATACACAGATTAGACATATAAGACAGACTGGAGAAAACACAGACTTGCATACACACTCAAACACAGAAGGAACATAAATGATCTGGGATATTAAACTCTAAGCAAGGTGAGCTTAAAACAACTAAGGAGCTCTTTAACTTAAGTCTATACAGATACAATCCTATCTGTGGTCTGCATGAAGAATTTCACTGGCAACTCCCAAAATAGAAAACCAGAGATTTAAAGGAAACCAATCAACAAATAATTAATTGCAGACGGGAGAAACTGCACCCAGTCCCAGAACTGAGCACAGACAGAATTAACTCCCTAACTGCCAAACACAAAGAAACAGCAACTCAGCTGTGAGAAGTCAGAATGTGCAACCGCGACGATCTTCGTGGCGATGCACACATGACAGTACCCCCCCTTCTACGAGGGGCCTCCGGACCCTCAGGGCCAGGTTTGCCCGGGTGAGTTCTGTGGAAGGTCCGCACCAAACGATCTGCGTTAATGTCAGACGCAGGAACCCACGTCCTCTCCTCTGGACCATACCCCTTCCAATGCACCAAGTACTGAAGGGACCGGCGATTCAGACGTGAGTCAATGATCTTTGACACTTGAAACTCCAAGTTACCATTGACCACCACTGGAGGAGGAGGTAGAGGTGACGGTATGACTGGTGCCACGTACCTCTTAAGTAATGACTTGTGGAACACATTGTGGATTTTAAACGTAGGAGGGAGGTCCAGACGAAATGCCACAGGATTAATTATGGAACTGATCCTGTACGGCCCGATGAATCTGGGGCCCAGCTTCCAGGAGGGAACTTTAAGTTTTATATTCCTGGTAGACAACCATACCAGATCGTTCACATTAAGATCTGGACCAGAAACTCTCCTCCTATCAGCCATACGTTTATAACGGTTCCCCATAGCACTCAGATTATTCAATACACCTCTCCACACTGAAGCAAGTGACGATGAGAAACGCTCCTCCTCAGGAACCCCAGAAGGGCCCCCCCCATTGAAAGTACAAAACTGGGGATGAAAACCATATGCCCCAAAAAACGGGGACTTACCAGTGGACTCGCTCCGCCTGTTGTTAAGAGCGAACTCTGCCAGAGGCAAGAAAGAAGACCAGTCCTCCTGGTTCTCTGAGACAAAACACCGAAGATAAGTCTCTAGGCTTTGATTCAGACGCTCTGTCTGACCATTGGTCTGCGGATGAAAAGCCGAGGAAAATGACAATTGCATCCCCCGACGTAAACAAAATGCCCTCCAAAGCTTGGACACAAACTGAGACCCCCTATCTGACACCACATCAGAAGGCAACCCATGAAGTCTCACAATCTCCCCAATGAACACCTGCGCCAGAGTTTTAGCATTAGGAGGGCAGGAAGAGCAATGAAATGTGCCATCTTACTGAACCTGTCAACAACCACCAGTATGACAGTCTTCCCTGACGACTGAGGAAGGTCCGTGATGAAGTCCATAGACAAATGAGTCCATGGACGCTCCGGAAGTTTCAAGGGTAAGAGGGTCCCAGACGGACGGGTATGAGGGGTCTTAGAGCGAGCACAAACCCCACAGGACGCGACAAAAGTTAAAACATCTTTATTAACGTTAGGCCACCAAAACCGGCGAGAAAGGAGATCTAAAGTAGCCTTACTCCCTGGATGTCCTGCTAAAGCAGAATTATGATGTGCCTCAATAACCTTTTGTCTCAACTGATTTGGGACAAACAGTCTCCCTGGAGGTCCTGCAGGGCGTCCCCCTGAACCTCTAATACCTCCTCCTCAAGCTCAGAACATACAGCCGACACTACCACCCCCTCCTGAAGGATAGGAATCGGGTCATCCATTTTCCCGGCCCCTGGGAAACTGCGAGACAAGGCATCCGCCTTAACATTCTTAGATCCAGGGCGATAAGTGACAACAAAATTAAACCTGGTAAAAAACAACGACCATCGAGCTTGTCTGGAATTCAGACGCTTAGCAGATTCCAAATACAGCAGGTTCTTGTGATCAGTAATGACGGTGACCGGGTGGACTGCCCCCTCCAAAAAGTGACGCCATTCTTCAAAAGCCAACTTAATGGCCAAAAGTTCCCTATTGCCGATATCATAATTCCTTTCGGCGGACGACAATTTTTTACAAAAGAAAGCGCACGGATGCCATTTACCAGGGGACGGACCCTGGGACAATATTGCACCCACCCCTACGTCAGACGCGTCCACCTCCACAACGAACGGCTGTGATGCATCTGGTTGGATGAGAACGGGTGCCGAAGCAAAACATTTTTTCAAAGAGGAAAAAGCTTGGCAAGCTTTGTCCGACCATTTAGAAAAATCCGTCCCTTTTCTTGTCATGTCAGTGAGAGGTTTGACAACAGATGAGAAATTACAAATAAATTTCCGGTAGTAGTTAGCAAACCCCAGAAAACGCTGCAGAGCCTTAAGATCCTCTGGCTGATCCCATTCAAGCACTGCTCTCACCTTTTCAGGGTCCATACGGAAACCGGAGGCTGACACCAAGAAACCCAAAAACTGAAGTTCCTGTACGGCGAATACACACTTTTCCAGGTTAGCGTATAGTTTATTGTCTCGCAAGATCTGCAACACCTGTCTCACATGCTCCTGGTGAGACACAAGATCTGGTGAGTAAATTAAAATGTCATCCAAATATACGACCACAAACAGCCCCACCAGATGACGAAAAATGTCATTAACAAAATGTTGGAATACTGCTGGTGCAGTAGTCAGACCAAAAGGCATGACAAGGTTCTCATAATGTCCCTCCGGCGTGTTAAACGCCGTTTTCCACTCATCCCCCTCTTTTATCCTAATCAGATTATACGCCCCCCTGAGATCCAATTTAGAGAACCATTTGGCGCCAACAATTTGATTGAAGAGATCAGGAATCAGAGGGAGTGGATACGGATCTCGAACAGTAATCCGATTAAGTTCGCGGAAATCCAAGCAAGGGCGTAGACCTCCATCTTTTTTCTTCACAAAGAAGAACCCCGCGGCCACTGGGGAAGATGAAGGTCTAATATGCCCTTTGGCCAGACTTTCCGAAATATAATCTTTCATAGCCTGCCTCTCAGGACCAGAAAGGTTATATAACCTAGCTTTAGGTAACTTAGCATCAGGAAGTAAATTAATAGAGCAGTCATACACACGATGAGGAGGTAACTCCTGACACCCCTCCTCAGAGAACACATCCCCAAAGTCCTCCAAAAAAGGAGGCATAGTACTAGGCACGACCGCACTGATGACTGTGTTCATGCAGTTACTTTTGCAAAACTCACCCCATTGGCTTATCTCTCTGGACTGCCAATTAATCACAGGGTTATGTTTAACCAACCAAGGAAGTCCCAACACAATAGGAGTAGGTAGACCCTCCAACACATAACAAGATAATAGTTCCCTATGTATTGCCCCTACCCGAAGGTCAATGTTATGAACCTCATGAACAAAGCTACCTTGGCCAAGAGGCCTGGCGTCAATGGAGAATATAGGGATAGGTTTGACCAATACACTCAGATGCATACCTTGAGCCTGAGCAAACTGAGCGTCAACCAGATTATCCCCGGACCCACTATCAAGAAGAACAGAAAATCTCTCCACTCTCGTACCAACCACCACCTCCACTGGTACAAGGAACTGAGAAGAACTAGCGGACGAAATACATACTCCCAGGTTGTCGTCCACCACACAACCTGGGATTAACAGTTTTCCGGCGACTTTTTGCTCAACAAGGCACGGGATGGACATCCCCCAACAAAATGTCCCTCTTTCCCGCAGAAGAAACACCTTCTAGTCCTGCGGCGTACCGCCAATCCCCTCCTACGAAATGATGTCCCTCCCAACTGCATAGGCTCCTCCGAACAGACAAGGGGAACCTCAACATAAGGGACTTTAGTAGTAGGTGGAGTAACAACAGGGGGCGGAGTTACCTCGCACCTCTCCCGGAGCCGTCTATCAGTATGGATAGCTAGGGCCATAGCAGCCTCCAGTGATGGAGGAGAATCATACTGAGCCAAAACGTCCTTTAATTTGTCAGAAAGCCCATGACAAAACTGGCTCCTAAGAGCTGGGTCATTCCACTGAGTATCTGTGGCCCATCTACGGAACCCAGAAGCAAATTCCTCCGCCGGACAATCTCCCTGCTGCATCCTACGTAATTTTGTCTCAGCAAGAGAGACCCGATCTGGGTCATCATATACCAAACCAGGGCAGTAAAAAATCGATCTACTGACCGTAGAGCCGGGGATCCCGGAGGAAGGGAGAAGGCCCAGGATTGAGGGTCCCCTTGTAGGAGCGAGATAACAATTCCCACTCTCTGCTCTTCACTCCCTGATGATCGAGGCCGAAGCCGAAAATACAATTTACATACTTCTCTGAAGGTAAAAAATTTGTCTCGCCCACCAGTGAACCTGTCCGGGAGAGCTACTTTAGGTTCAAATCTGGTTTGCTCCGAGGGAGACAAAACTTTGGACTTAATGTCCGTCAGCTCCATGGATAATCCCTGCAACTGCAGAGCCAGCTGGGCTACTGGATCCATGGCAACTGGGAATAATTTTATGGGCCAGTGAAAATGTCACGCGGTCTTATGATATGTGTACGATGTCAGTAAACTATTCTTAAAAGAACAACACTCTATACAACATATAGATTAGCAACATCAGCATGTAAATATAGAATAGATTTACCTGACACGATATCCGTTGAACTCAGGGTTAATCTTGAGGACTTGATACACTGTCACAGGAAAGAGGAGGACCGGGGGTCTAACCTGACCCTAAACTGGGGTCCTAACTAATCCCTCACCTTGGAGCTACTGATAATGGTTCAGAGGTCCAAGTCTCCAGCCTAACCCTGTCTCCTATCAGTCCCTGAACCCTGTAATCAGTCCTAAGAAGGATTCTGATTACCACCAAAGGGATATGGGCTGATCTCTGCTAAATACACAGATTAGACATATAAGACAGACTGGAGAAAACACAGACTTGCATACACACTCAAACACAGAAGGAACATAAATGATCTGGGATATTAAACTCTAAGCAAGGTGAGCTTAAAACAACTAAGGAGCTCTTTAACTTTAGTCTATACAGATACAATCCTATCTGTGGTCTGCATGAAGAATTTCACTGGCAACTCCCAAAACAGAAAACCTAAGATTTAAAGGAAACCAATCAACAAATAATTAATTGCAGCCGGGAGAAACTGCACCCAGTCCCAGAACTGAGCACAGACAGAATTAACTCCCTAACTGCCAAACACAAAGAAACAGCAACTCAGCTGTGAGAAGTCAGAATGTGCAACCGCGACGATCTTCGTGGCGATGCACACATGACAACTAGTGAGGATTGTGAGGACTGGGAATCAGGTGTTACTGACTGGTCTTATATAAGGGAGTCATTTTCCCATCAGGGTTGCCGGTGATCAATTGTTCTGGTCTGAATCCTTCTTTCCAGTTTCCCTTGTAGCCTGCTGTGTCGTGTCTGCATCTCCTGCTATCAGATAAGACAATTTCTTCTTTTGTGTTTTTGCTATATTTTTGCATTTTGTCCTGCACTTCTGTGGGGGCCTTCAGGGTCCCCTCCGGGGGCTTTTGCCCTCTCAGTTTAGTCCAGCCACTGTATTTTGTACTTTTGCTTTTTCCAGTTTTTTTTCAGTGGCTGCTGTGTTGATTTTGTTACACCAGAGAACTAATTTAGGTGGTAGAGGTCGTGTGATCTCAGGTGATTTTGAAATTAGTAGAGTTGGTGTTTTTCAGGGTTTTCTGAGATTGCAGTAAGTACCCTTCCTGTCCTTTTCTATTTAGATAGTTTGGGCCCCAGCGTTTGCTCATACTATTTTCTTTCTGTGTCAGTATTTCCTCTTGTCTAACCGCCATTACATGTTTGGGGGCTTTCTATTATCTTTGGGGTTCTGCTCCGGGGCAGATAGCTTTCCTATTTCTATCTTTAGGTGTAGTTAGTTTCTCAGGCTGTGACGAGGCGTCTAGGACCAACGTAGGAACGCTCCACGGCTGCCTCTAGTTGCGGTGGTTAGTCAGGGTACTGTAATCTCATAGATTCCAACTGCTCTGGTGTATTTCCTTTTTTACCTGCACTCCTCAGCTACCGTAACATAACAAATGACCTTGTAGGGGGCATACAGAGTAGTATTTCAATATTTGCTGATGACACTAAACTCTACAGGGTAATAAATACAAAGGAGGACAATTTTATATTACAGGAGGATTTATGTAAACTAGAAGCTTGGGCTGATAAATGGCAAATGAGCTTTAATGGGGATAAATGTAAGGTCATGCACTTGGGTAGAACAAACAAGATGTATAATTATGTTGTGAATACTCTGGAGGCGACTTCTGAGCTGGGGCTCCCTCCAGTGGTTGCTGAGGGTAATGAACTAATTGTTGAATGGCCTTCAGCTGGCTCTGAATGGTCTGATATAAGTGACCTGAGTTCCCATCAGCCTTGCCGGTAATCAATTGTTCTTCCTGGTTTTTCTTGGAGCTCAGCTTGCATTCCTGCTCTCTTTCAGATAAGTGATTTGCTATTTTTTTTTCCTCTTGTTGGATTTTCCTTGTCTGTTTTGCTGCTTGCAGGGGACTGCAGCCTGGTCCCCTTTTGGGGTCTGGCGCTGCAATTGTGCTCATTTTGTATTTGCACTTTTGCTCTGTTCCTTTGTCACTTTTTTGCTGAATTGCTGTGTGTTACACCAGAGATCTGATTTAGGTGGTAGAGATCGTGTGATCTCAGGTTTTTTGTTAATCAGAAGTGTTGGTATTTTTGTCAGGGTTTTTTTGGGTTGCAGTCAGAATTCTTTCCTATACTTTTCTATCTAGACAGATTGGGCCCCAGCGTTTGCTCATTCTATTTTCTGTCTGTGTCCGTATTTTCTGCTTGTCTAACCACCATTACATGTTTGGGGGCTTCCTATTTTTTTGGGGAATCTGCTCCGGGGCAGATAGATTTAATCTTTCTGCCTTTAGGTGTAGTTATCTCTCCGGCTGTGATGAGGTGACTAGGATCACCGTAGGTACGCTCCACGGCTACTTCTAGTGTGGCGGTTAGTTTAGGGTACTGCAATCCACTAGTTTCCAGCCTCTCTGGTGTATTAGTACTTTTGCTATTTTTGCAATTTCTCCTCAGCTACTGAAACATAACAGTATTACCGGCCAAACTGAAAATTATATGGTACTCACAGAAGGGAAAAATTGTACTCTGTATGTTGCATTTTTTTTCCCCTCTTTTTCTCTGAGTGCTGAGGAGGAATTTTTTTTCTCTCTCAATGGAGTTTGCACAGTTGTCTGGCCGTGTGGAGCAGCTTGCCACTGAGGTTCGGAGTATTGCTACCTATCTTGCTAGGTTGCCGGTTGTGGAACCTAGGATCCCCATACCAGATTTATTTTTGGGGGATCGGTCTAAATTTCTGTATTTCAAAAATAACTGTAAGTTGTTTTTTGCCTTAAAGCCTAAGTCCTCAGGGAACGCAGCACAGCAGGTTCAAATTGTCATCTCTGCTGCGGGACGACCCTCAGGATTGGGCTTTGTCCCTGTCACCTGGGGATCCTGTTTTGAATGATGTTGATGTATTTTTTCAGGCTCTGGGTTATTGTACGATGAACCTAATGTCACTGATCAAGCTGAAAAGACCTTGTTGGCATTATATCAGGGTGTTGAAGACGCTGAGTTATACTGTCAGAAATTCCGAAAGTGGGCAGTCCTGACCAAATGGAATGATTATGCTTTGGCAGCCCTTTTTCGGAAGGGTCTGTCAGAAAATGTAAAGGACGCTATGGTGGGATTCCCTGTTCCCTCTGGTCTCAATGATTCTATGTCTTTGGCTATTCAAATTGACAGACGTTTGCGTGAGCACAGAGGTATGCATGAGATAGCGTTGCCTTGTGTGCCAGCTCCTGAGCCCATGCAGTGTGATGGGGTGACTTCTGGGGCTCAGCGTCATGAGTTTCGAAAGCGCAATAGGTTATGTTTCTACTGTGGTGACGCCACTCATCCTATTTCCGTCTGCCCTAAGCGGGGAAGACATTTTGCGCGCTCAGATGTCTTGGGTAGCGTTCAGACTAAATTTCTGTTGACTGTTACCCTGATTTGCTCCCTGTCCACATTTTCAGCTCATGCTTTTGTTGATTCAGGAGCAGCTATTAACCTGATGGATTTTGACTTTGCCAAACGTTGTGGGTTTCCCATGATACCCCTGCGGAAGTCTATTCCTTTACTGGGTATTGATTCTACCCCTTTGGAGGAGAATAAACCCCAGTTTTCTACTCAGGTGATAATGAGGGTTGAACCAGATCATCAGGAGAGCTGTAAATTTCTAGTGTTGCATAATCTGCATGTCATTATTGTACTGGGTTTCCCTTGGTTACAGACTCATAACCCTGTTTTGGATTGGAAATCTGTGTCTATGACCAGTTGGGGCTGCCAATGTGTTAATACTGACACTCCTGTTTTTTCTGACTCTCCCCAGTCTCAGGATATCCCTGATTTTTTGATTGATTTTTCTGATGTGTTTAGTGAAAGTAAGTCTGCATTCCTACCTCCTCACAGGAGCTATGATTGCGCTATTGAGTTAGTGCCTGGTGGTAAATTTCCTAAAGGTCGCCTTTTTAATTTATCTGTACCTGAACACGATGCTATGCGATCCTATATCAAGGAGTCTTTGGAGAAAGGTCATATCAGACCATCCTCTTCATCCTTGGGCGCTGGCTGTTTCTTTGTGGCCAAAAAGGATGTTTCATTGAGGCTGTGTATTGATTATCGCCTCCTGAATAAGATCACTGTGAAGTATCAATATCCGTTACCCTTGATTTCTGACCTGTTTTCCAGGGTGAAAAGTGCTACTTGGTTTACCAAGCTTGACCTCAGGGGGCGTATAACCTTATTCGCATTAAGCACGGGGATGAATGGAAGACGGCGTTTAATACCACAGAGGGGCATTTTGAGCACCTAGTGATGCCTTTTGGGCTCACTAATACCCCTTCCATCTTCCATTCTTTCACGAATGATATTTTCAGGGATTTTGTGGATAAATTTCTGATCGTTTATTTGGATGATATCTTGATTTCTTCCAACGACTGGGACTCTCATGTGAAACATGTTCGGACTGTGTTCCAGATTTTGAGAGAGAATGCTCTGTATGTGAAGGGATCAAAGTGTCTTTTTGGCATACAGAAGGTCTCATTTCTGGGATTCATTTTGTCTCCGTCTGTTATTGAAATGGACCCGGTCAAGGTTCAGGCCATCTGTGATTGGGTTCAACCTACTTCATTGAAGGCTCTTCAGAGATTTTTGGGTTTTGCCAATTTTTATCGTAAATTTATTGGTAATTTCTCCGGTATTGTTAAACCATTAACTGATTTGACCAAAAAGGGTTCCGATGTGGTGAATTGGCCTCCTGAGGCAGTTTCTGCGTTTCAGTAACTTAAGCAGAGATTCATTTCTGCTCCTGTTCTACGGCAGCCTGATGTTTCCCTGCCATTTCAGGTGGAGGTTGATGCCTCTGAGATTGGGGCAGGTGCCGTTTTGTCCCAAAGGGATCCAGAGACCTCTAAGAGTAACCCTTGTCCCTTTTTCTCTCGAAAAGTTTCTCCAACTGAACTTAATTATGAAGTGGGTAATCAGGAGTTATTGGCCATGAAGTGGGCCTTTGAAGAGTGGAGACATTGGCTGGAAGGAGCCAAACATCAGGTGGTGGTCCTCATGGACCATAAGAACCTAGTTTATCTCGAATCAGCCAAGCGACTTAATCCTAGAATGGCCAGGTGGGCCTTGTTTTTCACGCGTTTTAATTTTGTGGTTTCTTTTCTTCCGGGCACTAAGAATGTTAAGGAGGATGCCCTCTCGAGGAGTTTCTTTGCGGATTCTCCTGAGTTATCTGATCCTGCTGTTATTTTGAAGGAGGGTTTAGTTTTTTCTGCCATCTCGCCCAATTTGAGACTGGCTCTGGAGGGGTGTCAGGAGGATAAACCTGAGCGCTGCCCTGTTGGGAAATTGTTTGTCCCAGACCAAGAACAGTGTGATGTCTGAGATTCATTGTTCAGCGTTGGCTGGTCATCCCGAGATTTTTGGTACCAGAGACTTGTTGAGTCGGTCCCTTTGGTGGCCTATTTTGTCTCGTGACGTCAGGGACTTTGTGCAGTCCTGTGGGACTTGCTCTCGTTCCAAGCCTTGCTCTCGTTCTAGTGGTTTGTTAATGCCATTATCTGTACCCAAGAGTAGTGTTGAGCATTCCGATACCGCAAGTATCGGGTATCGGCCGATATTAGCTGTATCGGAATTCCGATACTTAGTTCCGATATTTTTCATATATCGTATACCGGAATCGGAAGTTCCCATAATTCTTTGAGAGGCAATGTGATTATAGTCAGCCAATGAGGAATCCTAAGAAGTGTGGGCACATCCTGTACTGCTGCGGTCATGTTAACTAATGGCATGGCTGTGATTGGATGCTGAAATGATGTCAGAATGCAGTATAAAAGGCGCCGCCGCCATTTTAGCGTCACTGTGCTGTGAACTAGTTAGGGAAAGAACGCTGCTCTGCTGACTCTGAGGGACAGTTAGAGATTGCTATTTAGTGTACTGTGCTTTAGGCAGGCTAGTTTACCACCGGCTGTGTAAAGCTTCCTTTTGCCTGCAGTGTTGTTTTAACAGCTCTGCAAGGTGTGTGTGAGTGCAGGTGACGCTGCAGTTTGCTCTGTATGCAACGCTGTCTGTAGGCATCTGCACGTGTCACTCACAGGCTCTTTTTTTTTTCTTCAGTGTAATTCTTGCTGCTCCATGTAATTGAAATAATAGTGTGACGTGCTTCCATCCGTATACAATACCTTGGTTGCAAACACTATAGAAGTCCACAATGGAGCCTTTCACAGCAAGTGAACAGTTGTGTTTCAGTGTTCACTGCAGTCTGTGATTTTTTTTTTTTTTGAGTGCAGATCACGCTCCAGTTACTTCAACTAATGCTGCGTGTACTCTGCTGAGCGTCTGTCACTGGCTCATCCTTGTAATTTTTCAAAAATTGCTGCTGCTTTCTTTTATTTAAAATTTACAAAAATCTATTAGTATGACGCTCTTCCATCAAAATACAATACATTGCTTGCAAACATAATAGAAGTCCACAAAAAGGCCTTTCACAGCAAGTGAACAGTTGTGTTTCAGTGGTCTGAGCTTTAATTTTTTTGTAGGAGTGTAGATCCCGCTCCACTTACTTCAACCACCCGCAGCGTGTACTCTGCTGAGTGTCTGTCACTGGCTCTTCCTTGTAATTTTTCAAAACTTGCTGCTGCTTTATTCTATTTTAAATTTACAAAAATCTATTAGTGTGACGCTCTTCCATCAAAATACAATACATTGCTTGCAAACATAATAGAAGTCCACAAAAAGGCCTTTCACAGCAAGTGAACAGTTGTGTTTCAGTGGTCTGAGCTTTAATTTTTTTGTAGGAGTGTAGATCCCGCTCCACTTACTTCAACCACCGCAGCGTGTACTCTGCTGAGTGTCTGTCACTGGCTCATCCTTGTAATTTTTCAAAAATTGCTGCTGCTTTATTCTATTTTAAATTTACAAAAATCTATTAGTGTGACGCTCTTCCATCAGAATACAATACTATAATGTAAGGAGTACAGTTCATATAGTGTCTTGTGCTTGGGTGCGATAAAAACACAGGAGTCACAGGTTTGATATAGAAGGTCTTGTATTACTTCATACAAGTGGCAATAATAGTCACACAGTTTGCAGATACAAAAGCAGGAGACACAGCAGGCCAGAGTAACTTAAGCTCAGCAATCACTCTAACAACAGGTTCAGGATCTCTTCTCTGTTACCATAAGTCCATGCAAACGTGGATTTATCAAATAGCAAGGTTCCAAAGTCCACGGGTGTTCCAAAGTTCCACAATAGGAAATAACTGGAGTACAAGGTCCAAGGCTTCCAGGAGTCAGGTCACAGGTACACTGCAGGCTTGATTCTGAAGCACTGATTGCTCAGCTGTGGCTGCTTAAGAAGCAAGAGGGAGAGAATCAGGGCGGGAACATGCAAGCTGGAAACTCCATATTGACTGAGGGCAAGACAGCTGCAGCAAGACAGAAAGTAAAATGGCTGACGGAAAAACTGAGTTTCAGGAACATGTACACAGAATCTTACATTACTCCCCCCTTAGGGACAACCTCCGGATGACCTCAGACCAGGCTTGTGTGGGTACCTCTGATGAAACTGACGGAGCAAGCGAGGAGCATTTACATTATTCACTGGTTCCCATGAGTTGTCCTCCACTGGGTAGCCCTGCCATTTAATCAAATATTGTAACTGATTTCTATACAACCTGGAATCCAGAATCCTTTCCACCACAAATTCTTCCTGACCATCGACTAGCACTGGGTCAGGGCAAGGAGAAGAACGTCCAGGAAACGTATTCGGTGTCGCAGCCTTTAGTAGAGATACATGAAAGACAGGGTGGATTCTCATAGTTCTGGGCAGTTGAAGACGACAAGCGACAGCACTTATAATTTTACTGATTTTATAAGGTCCAATGTATTTATGTCCCAACTTAGATGATGGAATTCTTAACTTAAGATTTCTGGTTGACAGCCAGACCAGGTCTCCTACCTTGAAAGCTGGTGCAGGTTTACGAAATTTATCTGCGGCTTTCTTGTACCTTTCCTGAGCCAATTCCAGATTTCCCTTTAGAAGATCCATATTCTTTTGTAAAGACGTGATTCTTTCAGTCACTGCTGGCAAAGGCGTTTCTATGGGAAATCGAGGAAGAATATTAGGATGATAACCTAAATTGGAGTAAAAAGGAGACTGCTTAGTGGAGGCGCTCTGAGAGTTGTTATAAGAGAACTCAGCCAGTGGAAGCAGATCCACCCAATCATCCTGTAGGTGGCAGATAAAGCAGCGAAGATACTGCTCCAGGGTCTGATTGGTTCGTTCCGTCTGTCCATTAGTCTGAGGATGAAAAGCAGAAGAAAGGTTCACTTTAATGTCCAATGCTGCACAGAAATTTTGCCAAAACCTTGAAGTGAATTGCACCCCTCGATCCGAAATAACCTCATCTGGTACTCCATGTAAGCGAAACACATTTTTAATCATCAAATCTGATGTCTGTCTTGCAGTGGGTAAGCCGACACAAGGGATAAAATGAGCTGCTTTTGTTAAACGATCAACCACCACTAGAATGGTGTTCTTCCCTTGAGAGGTTGGTAACTCCACAATGAAGTCCATAGAAATGGATCCCCACGGGCGGGACGGGGTGGGAAGAGGTTGCAACAGACCAGTTGGTGAGGAGCGAGGTGTTTTGCATCTTGCACAGACTTCACATGAAGTGACATAGTTTAAAACATCCTTCCTGCAAGTGGGCCACCAAAAGAAACGAGAAAGAAATTCCTGTGTCTTTAGAATTCCTCTATGCCCAGCTATCTTGGAATCGTGAATGAGTTGCAATACTCTTAATCTGACTGTTTCAGGAATATACAGACGTTGTCCCTGAATCCACACACCATTCTTAAAGACAAGACTTACGTCCCTTGGGGGTTGTGCCAAAAAGGAATCCGCATGGTATGCTTCCTTGATGTCCTTAAGTAGGTCTTGATTATGAATCACTCCCAGGAATCTAGAGTCAGGAAGAATAGTCTTAGGAGGAGTAAGTGGACGTGTCTCTGCTGAATAAATCCTAGAGAGTGCATCAGCCTTTCCATTGCGCGATCCTGGTCTATAAGAAATGATAAAATTAAATTGGTTTAACAAAAGATTCCAGCGAGCCTGGCGAGGAGTCAGGCACTTAGCCGACCTGATAAATTCAAGGTTACGATGGTCTGTCAGGACGACTATTTGCTGTGCAGCTCCCTGAAGAAGGTGTCTCCATTCTTTGAAGGCGGCAATAATGGCCAACAACTCTCTATTACCCACATCGTAGTTCCTCTCAGCCGAAGACAACTGCTGGGAAAAGAAGGCACAGGGATGCAAGACATTCTTCTCACCTGTTCTCTGAGAGAGTATAGCTCCAACGGCACAGTCTGAAGCATCCACCTCTATTATAAAGGCAAGTTCGGGGTTGGGATGTACTAAGATAGGTGCAGTGGTAAATTTATCTTTTAGACGGGAAAATGCTTCCTGGGCTTGGGGAGTCCAGGAGAACCTAGACTCTTTCCGGGTAAGTTGGGTGATAGGTGACACTACCTCAGAGAAATTCCTAATGAAACGTCTATAGAAGTTGGCAAACCCGATGAAGCGCTGCACCTCCTTCACATTTCTAGGACTTGGCCAATCCTTGATGGCTTGGGTCTTGCTTCCATCCATACTAATTCCTTGTGTAGACAGTACATACCCAGAAATTGAATTTCGGTCCTATGGAATTCACACTTTTCAAGTTTGATGTAAAGATGATTTTGTCTTAGACGTTCCAAGACCATTCTCACATGTCCATGATGTTCCTCTGTGGAGTTAGAAAAAATTAGAATATCATCCAAATAAATCACCACGAATGTATCTAGGAGATCCCTGAAGATGTCATTCACCAAGTGTTAGAAAGTGGCTGGGGCGGTACTCAGACCAAAAGGCATAACTAGATATTCAAAGTGTCCATAGCGTGACCTGAATGCAGTCTTCCATTCATCCCCAGGTCTAATACGGACTAAGTTATAGGCCCCACGGAGATCTAGTTTAGAGAAAATTTTGGCATGTCGCACTCTCTCCAATAACTCAGGGATTAAAGGCAATGGATAACGGTTTCTAATAGTAACCTTATTGAGTTCCCTATAGTCTACGCAGGGTCTCAGAGATCCATCTTTCTTCTTTACAAAGAAGATGGGTGCACCTGCAGGAGATGAAGAGGGGCGTATGAAGCCCTTGGCTAGATTTTCGTCTATGTAATCCTTTAAAGCCTTTAGCTCGGGTCCCGCCAGGGGGTAGATCTTACCAAAAGGTATCTCTGCTCCAGGCAATAATTCAATTGGACAATCATATGGACGGTGAGGGGGAAGCTGGTCAGCATTCTTCTTGTCACATAAATCCACATAGTCCTGGTATACAGCTGGTAGTTCAGGGACTGACATGGTTCCTTTAGGAACAGAGCAAGCTGAAACTTTTGGACTTATCTGTTTCTCTGGAAAGTGTAATTCCTTGGTCTCCCAGTTAATGGTAGGATTCTGAGCCTGCAGCCATGGTAGCCCTAGAATAATGGGAAAGTGGGGAGAAGAGATAAGCATAAAGGACAGTTTCTCTTGATGATCTTTACCCATAAGAACCCTCAAAGGCTCTGTTTCCTGATCCACTGGTCCAGAGGTCAGCAGGGAGCCATCCACAGTTTCCATCTGTACTGGAGTAGCCTTCTTCACTGAACGTATCCCCTGTTTCAGAGCAAAGGAGACATCCATAAAATTTCCACTTGCCCCTGAGTCGATCATAGCAGAGCTAGACACCCAAGCTGAGTCAACCCAGAGTTTGATGGAAAGAAAGCAATGAGAATTGTTTTTCTTACAACTCAGCTGGGACACCGCTGAGGAAACTTGAAAAATTGCAGTGTTTACACAGTCAACGTCCTCAGAAGTAACGGAGTTTAAGTCCGAGAAATCAAGATCTGTTGCTGCAGATCTCTCTGAAGCCTGAGGCTCGGACCTGACAGATCCCCTCTCGCAACACTCACAGTGAATGAGTGCTGCAGTAGTCTTACGAGAACGGCTGGGGCAGTTTATAATGAAGTGCCCTGACTTACCACAATAGAAACATAGATTCTCCTTAAAACGATGTTCCTTGCGTGCATCACTAACCCGTCGTTGTAAAGAGTCTACCTGCATAGGTTCAGGTTCAGGTTCCCGTGTGATCCTACTCAAAGGTTCCTTAGCTGGAGAGGAAGGTAGGAAAAGGTTAGTGCGATTGCTTTCGAACCATCTCTCTTGCCTGCGTTCAGTCAGACGAATATCAATACGGATGCAGTAGTTAATAAAGTCACCTAACGCAGTGGGAGGGTCGGCACGAGCAAGTTCATCCTTAATCAGTGGAGATAACCCTTTTCGAAAAATAGATTTTTTGGCGGAACTGTCCCAGGTGGTATCAAGGGCCCATCTCCTGAAATCCAAGGCATATTCAGCTACCGAGTGCTTACCTTGGCGCAAAGCTAACATGGCTGCTTCAGCTGTTGCACCTCGATTGGGGTCATCAAACACCTGTCCCATGGCTGAAATGAAAGCATCAAGATGATCCAAACATTCATCATCAGTCTCAATCAGAGGGTTTGCCCACATCAAAGTAAGCACTTTAGATCGTTCAGTGGGAAATTGTGAAGCATGTGCAGAAAAAAAAAGATTGCATTGATTAATAAATCCCCTGAATTTCTCACGTTCACCGCCAAAACGAAAAGGGGGCAACTTGGGAATCCCAGAACTCGGGGCTACGGCAGGAGCCTGGACTCGCTCCTCTAGAACCTCAATCCTGGCTCGCAAATCCTGGGCAGTCTGTCCAAACACTTGCAAATTGTGATTAGTGAGGTCCTGTAGGTTTGTAAAACGGGTTTTTATAGTCTGCAAATCTGCAAGGATATTATCAGTCACTCCGCAAAGCTCCTTTATGCGGGCCTCCATTTTCCAGATCTTTTAAGACAGGAGTACTGGAAGGAGAGGAGAAAAAAAAAACAATAGTGTTTACCTGTGGTAACACTGCAGAGAGAAAAAAAAATTAAGGGAACTGCTCACCTGGAATGGTTGTGAGAAGTCACAACCACTATCATCACAGAAGTTCAACCGGACATCTGATATCCACAGTTTACAGCAGACACAAAAGAGGAAAGAAAAAAAAAAACAATAGTGTTTACCTGTGGTAACACTGCAGAAAAAAAAACTTAAGGGAATTGCTCACCTGGAATGGTTGTGAGAAGTCACAACCACTGTCATCACAGAAAGTACAACCGGACATCTGATATCCACAGTTACAGCAGACACAGCCTTTCCAGACCCAGCAGACACTAACGTTTGGCTTCAGAATCTTGTAATGTAAGGAGTACAGTTCATATAGTGTCTTGTGCTTGGGTGCGATGAAAACACAGGAGTCACAGGTTTGATATAGAAGGTCTTGTATTACTTCATACAAGTGGCAATAATAGTCACATAGTTTGCAGATACAAAAGCAGGAGACACAGCAGGCCAGAGTAACTTAAGCTCAGCAATCACTCTAACAACAGGTTCAGGATCTCTTCTCTGTTACCATAAGTCCATGCAAACGTGGATTTATCAAATAGCAAGGTTCCAAAGTCCACGGGTGTTCCAAAGTTCCACAATAGGAAATAACTGGAGTACAAGGTCCAAGGCTTCCAGGAGTCAGGTCACAGGTACACTGCAGGCTTGATTCTGAAGCACTGATTGCTCAGCTGTGGCTGCTTAAGAAGCAAGAGGGAGAGAATCAGGGTGGGAACATGCAAGCTGGAAACTCCATATTGACTGAGGGCAAGACAGCTGCAGCAAGACAGAAAGTAAAATGGCTGACGGAAAAACTGAGTTTCAGGAACATGTACACAGAACTTTACAAATACATTGCTTGCAAACATAATAGAAGTCCACAAAAAGGCCTTTCACAGCAAGTGAACAGTTGTGTTTCAGTGGTCTGAGCTTTAATTTTTTTGTAGGAGTGTAGATCCCGCTCCACTTACTTCAACCACCGCAGCGTGTACTCTGCTGAGTGTCTGTCACTGGCTCATCCTTGTAATTTTTCAAAAATTGCTGCTGCTTTATTCTATTTTAAATTTACAAAAATCTATTAGTGTGACACTCTTCCATCAAAATACAATACATTGCTTGCAAACATAATAGAAGTCCACAAAAAGGCCTTTCACAGCAAGTGAACAGTTGTGTTTCAGTGGTCTGAGCTTTAATTTTTTTGTAGGAGTGTAGATCCCGCTCCACTTACTTCAACCACCGCAGCGTGTACTCTGCTGAGTGTCTGTCACTGGCTCATCCTTGTAATTTTTCAAAAATTGCTGCTGCTTTATTCTATTTTAAATTTACAAAAATCTATTAGTGTGACGCTCTTCCATCAAAATACAATACATTGCTTGCAAACATAATAGAAGTCCACAAAAAGGCCTTTCACAGCAAGTGAACAGTTGTGTTTCAGTGGTCTGAGCTTTAATTTTTTTGTAGGAGTGTAGATCCCGCTCCACTTACTTCAACCACCACAGCGTGTACTCTGCTGAGTGTCTGTCACTGGCTCATCCTTGTAATTTTTCAAAAATTGCTGCTGCTTTATTCTATTTTAAATTTACAAAAATCTATTAGTGTGACGCTCTTCCAGAGGACAGCGTTTGTTGGCCAGTTGTGAGTCTGCAGCACATGGTTGATTTCATGCTGCAGTGCCTGAGAAACGACCGCCGCATCGGCCACATTCTCACCACGTCAGATTATTTGGTGTAACACCTCCTAGACCCTCGTTACCGGGACAACTTACAAAGCCTCATCACACCGTTGAACCGGGACCGTAAAATGCTGGAGGACCAAGACACACTGTTGAAATCCATAATGTTCTCCATTCCAGCCGAGAGCGCTGCTGCTGCTACTGCTTTACAAAGCAGCTCTGTGCGTCGAGGCATTGTAGACACCTCTGCAACAAGAGGGAGCACAAGCAGCGCCTCTGCACAGGGCAAGAACTGTATGTTACAAATGTGGCGAAGTTTTGTGACAGCGCCACCAAGGTGTACACCATAGTGATGGGAAATCTAGTTAATTTTGTTGATTAGTTCACCATGAACTAGTTCACTGAAAAGATTATTTCAAAAGATTAGTTCATTTAGTTCAGTTTTTCTCCACCCTATCCTGTGAGGAGCTGATAGGAAATGCATCATGTGACCTCTGAACTAAATGAACTAGATGAACTGCTGAACAAAATGTTCTATTGAGAATGACTCAGGACAGCCTAGTTCAATCTGATGCCTCTGACTGAGCCCAGCAGTGCCACATAATGATTGTGTATGAGGGGGTGAGAAGCAGTTCAGCATCCACCATTTTAAGAACAGAACAGGGTCAGTGTTAAAGATTTTAGCAAGACTGATCTTCTAGGCTAGAGGCATGAACTACACACAGAAACACTCTCTCTTATACACACATATGAGCTGTGTCTGTGTACTGTGTGTGCAATTTCATTTTTTATTAATAATATTATTATTACTGTTATATTTGTATTTGATGTGTGGTATGCCTTGGAGGTGCTGGCTTGCCCTGCTGCCAGTGTATTATCTGAGCGCGTCTTTAGTGCTGCAGGTGGTGTACTAACAGACCGTCGCATGCAACTATCCTCAGACAATGTAGACCGGCTTATTTTTCTGAAAATGAACAAGTCATGGATCTCACCTGAATTTGCCTGTCCGTTTTCAGATTAAATAACTGTTTGTCAACGTTTTCCAAGTCTCCTGTTATGTTCATCTTTCTACCACCTGAACTCTACTCCCTGGGCTACAACACTGCCAGTCACAGGGGAATGATCATTTACAAAACAAAATGTTATCCCCAACAAATAGTAGCGCAACGACACCAGTGCCCACTTTATCGCCAGGCACTCTCTCTCTACAATGCTGTCTCTGTTTTTTGATGGAGTAAGTTTTCGACTCAGGAAACTAATAGGATGCTCCTCCCCGTTAAGCTCCAGTCCTGAGACAACACGGCACCCATACCTACCTCTGACGCATCAGTCTGGACAATGAATTCTCTTTTGAACTCGGGTGTGCTCAAAACTGGTGACCCACACAGTGCCCTTTTTATTGCCCCTGTTGATGACCCCTTGCTGATTTATTAACCGGCTACACCAGATCCATGGGTATTCTCTCAAACTGGACCTCTAAAATTTTTAATGGCACCAAGGGACTCACTAAATGAGGCTGAGGACTGTGTACCTGGCGCATGCGACAAGAGTTACAATACCGTTTAACTTCTTGATAGACCCCCTGCCAGTAAAACCGTTGTATAATTCTGTGTAGGGTTTTCTTTTGGCACAAATGTCACCCTAGTACATGCGCATGCGCTAAGTCCATTACCAATCTCAGATATGACTGCAGTAGCAGCAATTGTTAAAAAATTTCAACATGTATTTTATAAACCTGATACAGCAAATCTTGGTTCAGCTCTAATTGTTGAAATACTGTAGTGCCCCGGGGTGTTGGGGTTCCCCATTGACAACCAGTAAATTTTCACGGGCTAGACTCAACGTAGGGGCCGCGGAGTTGCACCTTAACAAATTTGTCACCTGTCACATTTAAGTATTACAATTCAGGTCCCGGTGTCAAATCTTCCATCTCCCCAACTAACACTTCGATAGGAGAGGGGTTTTCCTACTCCACCGAAGGCAAAGGCAATACTGCCCACTACACACATGTGTTATGCATAGTGAGACTGATAGTAGCCAACAAAGTAGAAAACAAAGGCCACTTGTGATCGCCCTATCAGCGTAGGACCAATGCTACTCAAAAGATCTGCCGTGATCCTGGACAAAATCTTGATATAATGGTCAATGAGTGAGAATGTACGATAGGATCAAGGCAGATGTGAATGTTTGTTTGGTTTTAGTAGCAACTTCATGTGTGACATGTTTGAATGGCTGGGCAACCCTCCTGTCTCCAATATATGATTGAAGGTGCGTACCAATGTGGACGGGATATCCTCACTCAATAATTTAAATAATATGGCTGTAAACCCGTCAGGTCCTGGAGCTTTCCCGTATTTAAAGTAACTTATCGCCGCTGTCACTTCCGTCACCTCAATTTGTTTTTTTAAAAGGAGAAGCTGATAGTTTGTGATGGATGGTAACCGTATTCCATCTACAAAGGTGTTACCCTCCGCACTATCCGTATGTTCCACCTTATATAAGTCTGAGTAGTATTCTTGTAGAATGGTGTTTATGGTTCTAGGGTCTGTGTTCATGATCCCATGTTTATTCGTTAACGCTGTAATATGTTGATGACGAATGTGATTTCCTTTCGCTAGTCGTGATAATAGTCTCCCTCATTTGCTAACATAACGATATACATTGGCTCTATAATTGTTATTACTGCTTGTCTCTCGTCGATATACCCATACGTGTAAGTCAGCCTTAGCCTGATTACATCTATTTTTAACCTGTGTTGATGAACTTGTCTTGTTTGCCGTGTACCTATCGCGTAATATCCTGCTAGCCTGCGAGTAGTTTGTCGCGATCTTCTTTTTTAGTGTTGTCTGATAATCTATTAGTTTCCCGCGCATTACTCCCTTCCCTGCTGCCCATAAAAGTTCCGGCCTATCCCTAGTATCTCCATTATCCCTTACATATTAAAAACACCATTGCTTCACGTGATGTCGAAACTTCTCATCCATTAACAAATAGGTCGGGAAGCGCCAAGTTTGGTTTGGCCACATCTGCACCATATCTGGCAGGGTCACTGATACGGGCGCGTGGTCATATTTAGCTACGTTGTGCACATCTGCCTCTTCCACTCCCCTTAATAGCTCGTGTGCTATCAATATATAATCTATTCTGGACCAAGAGTCATGTGGCGCCGAATAGAATGAATATTCACTGCCATCTGGGTTCAGGTGTGTCAAAATGTCTACAAAGTTACTCGTGTCTAGCAAGGGTTATTATAAACGTGTGTCATGTGATCGCACATTCATTCGCATCGACCTACAGTTCTTCACTGTTTAGATTCACCATATTTAAGTCACCACCGTGGGTGGTTTTAATGCTCTCCTATCGGCCTGATATGCTTGGATACCTGGGATAAATTCAGGAACGTCTCCAAACTCCCTACTCACATGTCAGCGCAGGAACCGTAAGAGGGAACGTGCTTGTTTTGTTGCGCATAGGTGGAGTTTTATACAGTAAATGATTACTGCTGTCTTATTTTTGCGTCCCAAGGGCAGAATAAGTCTGCGTAACGTTACATTTTACAGACACTCATATAATAGACACACGCTACCCTAACCGTGACACAAGGAAGGTATTGTTGCCGGATAAAGCCGCCATTTTAGCGTCACTGTGCTGTTAATTCTGTTTGGGACAGAACGCTGCTCTGCTGACTCTGAGGGACAGTTAGAGATTGCGATTTTGTGTACTGTGCTTTAGGCAGGCTACTTTACCAACCGCTGTGTACATCTTCCTTTTGCCTTGCAGTGTTTTTTTCACAGGTCTGCAAGGTGTGTGTGTGAGTGCAGGTGACGCGCTGCAGTTTGCTCGGCATACAACGCTGTATGTAGGCATCTGCACATGTCACTCTCACACTCTTTTTTTTTTTTTTCTTTAGTGTAATTCTTGCTGCTCAATTCAATTGAAATTATAGTGTGACGTGCTTCCATCCGTATCCAATACATTGGTTGAAAACACTGTAGAAGGACACAAAAAGCCCTTTCACAGCTAAGAGTTGTGTTCACTGTAGTCTGAGATTTTAATTTATTCAATTTTGATCACACTCAAGTTACTTCTTCAAGCAATGCTGCTTGTACTCTGCTGAGCGTGTCTTACTGCCTCATCCTTGTCATTTTTCTGTAATTGGTGTACATGTACATCAAAGTAGTCTTCATTTTGATCGAAATCCAAGCAGGTACCCGGACACTGTATGGCTGCTTTTATACGGTGGACTGACTCCAACATTCAATAACACTTAAGATGCAATCGGGCACCTTGTCAAGGCCCAATCCTCTTCTCCCTCTGATATAATAATAATAATAATCTTTATTTATATAGCGCCAACATATTCCGCAGCGCTTTACACTTTAACAGTTTCAAAACACAAGTCATAGGTAACAACGTTAACAATACAATAATTAAAGTAAAATAAGCCGACCCTGCTCGTGAGAGCTTACAATCTACAATGAGGTGGGGGAGATACAAAGTACAGGTGTGTATATATAATGGTGCATTTCCAATGATGGTCCAGCCATCTTGAGGGAGTGAGGCATGGATGGAGATAGTGAATGGGCTCCACATACACACTTAAACATAGAACGACTTTGGTTATTGAATGTCATAGGCCACTCTGAACAAATGTGTTTTGAGGAAGCGCCTGAAACCAGGCAAATTGTGGATAGTCCTAATTTCTTGTGGTAGAGCATTCAAGAGGATTTGCGCAGCGCGGGAGAAGTATTGTAGTCGGGAGTGGGAGGTACGGATTACTGCAGAGGTTAGTCGAAAGTCATTTGCAGAGCGTAGCAGTCGGTTAGGCCGATAGATAGAAATGAGGGAGGAGATGTAGGGGGGTGCTGCACTGTGGAGAGCTTTGTGGGTGAGAACCAGTACTTTGAATTGGATCCTATAATGAATGTGCAGCCAGTGTAAGGACTGGCGAAGAGCGGACGCGTCCGAGTACCGATTAGCTAGATGGATGACCCTGGCTGCTGCATTAAGGATGGACTGGAGAGGGGATAGTCGAGTAATGGGGAGGCCAAGTAATAGAGCATTGCAGTAGCCCAGGCGGGAGTGGATCAATGCTACAGTGAGGGTTTTTGTTGTTTCCATGGTGAGAAAAGGGCGGATTCTAGAGATGTTCTTTAGGTGTGTAGACGGCAAATATCTAACAAACAGGTCATGCTGGAGAGACTTGCACCTACTGCCACTCAGGGTCTTCAGCTCCTTTGTGAGAAACTAATGTTTGGCCAGCCAGTATATCAAATAAAGTTCATGAGAAATGGGAACTGTGGTTGGCTTCACTTTTGGTACTGGCTGGGTGCTAATACCAAACCATGGTGTGGCATTGAATGGATATTCCTGGCTGGTTGGAGACAAGCTCATTCCCACAGAAAAGTACCTGAAAGCTAAGGAGATGGTGGCCTCTCTCAACATGAAGGAGTTTGCTCGTTGTCTAGGAGACCGACCACCCCTGCTGTGTACCTTGTCAACGTTGTGTTGAAGCTTGCAAGGATTAAGAGGTTACAGTGGTAAGTCTGGTTTTTACTAAAGATCCTGCTGTGTATTATAGTTTTTATGTTTTAAAAAAAATTTATCTTAGGAATGTTAAATAAATTTGTTATTTTTTTGGTTAAATACAATGTATGTTATGAATGTTAAATATTTTTTTTTTGTTTTTTTTTAAAATAAAATGTATGTTATGAATGTTAAATAACTTTTATTTTATTTTTTATTTTTTTCAGGTATTTGATCTACCGTAGCTAGTTGCTGATCGTTGACTCTACACCCCTCTCCCCAGAATGTTACTCGGGTTATGGGGAGAAAATCACCGCTATTCCAGACTGATTTAATGTTAATGTGTCTGGCTCTTACACAGCACACAGCACTTGATGTTAGTTTATCTTTTTCCTAAATTATTTGTTACACTGCCCTTCTCACATTTTATTTTCACTTTTTTTTTTTAAGCACAAGTTTTTTTACACTTACTTGTTCTGTAAGTAGGCTTAATGGTTAAATGTTTTATACTAGATGTAAATATGTAACATGTAAATTTTAGATTAAGATTTTGCAAATTATTAGGTCCACACCATCAGGCTCTTTCGTCCCCTCTCCCTCAGAGTAGCGGTAATATATCGGACCCCAGGCTCGCCCACACAGTTCCTTGACCACTTCTCTGCCTGGCTGCCGCACTTTCATGTCCTCAGAAGTACCAACCCTTATCCTTGGAGACTTCAACATCCCCATTAACAGCCCTACTTCCACACTCAAAACACATTTGTTCAGAGCGGCCTATCACATTCACTAATCAAAGTCATTCTATGTGTAACTGTGTGTGTGTGTAGCCCATTCACTATCTCCATCCATCCCTCACTCCCTGAAAATGGCTGGACCATCATTGTAAATACACCATTGTATATAAATAACTGTACTTTGGAGCTCCCCCTCCTCATTGTAGATTGTAAGGTCTCACGAGCAGGGGCGGCTTATATTGCTTTAATTATTGTATTGTTAACGTTCACTTATGACTTGTGTTATGAAACTGTTAAACTGTACAGCGCTGCGGAATCTGTTGGCGCTATATAAATAAAGATTATTATAGTAGAGGCCCACTCAGTAGTGGTGAAGTGAACGGCGCAAATTGCGAGTTGATTGCGACTGATGCAGCTGATACTCCATTACTGCTGGCTGCTGCTCACACAACCGCTCCAACATATGTAACGTGGAATTCCACCTGGTGGGTACGTCACATATGATGCGATGCTCAGGAAGGCAAAATCTGCGTTGCAGAGCTGCAATGCGCGATCTGGCCATGGTGGAACGTCGCAAGTTAGTGCACTGTAGGCGGACCTTGTGCAGCAGTGAATCAAGATCCGGATAGTCCCTCAAAAAACTGTGGACGACAAAGTTTAGCACATGTGCCAGACATGGTATGTGAGTGACGTTGCCTAGGCCCAGACCTGCCACCAGATTTTGGCCATTGTCACACACTACCAAGCCTGGCTGGAGATTCGCTGGCAAAATACACATGTCGCTCTCTTGCTTTATGGCATTCCAGAGCTCCAGCGCTGTGTGGCTTTGATTCCCCATGGAAATTAATTTCAGGATGGCCTGTTGACGTTTGGCCACGTCTGTGCTCATATCGGTCAACAGGCTCGCTGTCTGAGTGTTATGTTTGACACCAATCTCTCCTTCACCTCCCATATACAATCTGTTGCCCGCTATTGCCGCCTACACCTAAAGAACATCTCTCCCGAATCCAAGACTTCTCCCGCGATGCGCCAATACTGTGGAATGCTGTACCCCAAGAAATTAGAACTATCCATAATTTGCATGGTTTCAGGCGCTCCCTCAAAACACATTTGTTCAGAGCGGCCTATCACATTCACTAATCAAAATCATTCTATGTGTAAGTGTGTGTGTGTAGCCCATTCACTATCTCCATCCATCCCTCACTCCCTCAAAATGGCTGGACCATCATTCTAAATACGCCATTGTATATAAACACCTGTACTTTGTATCTCCCCCACATATTTGTAAATTGTAAGCTCTCACGGGCATGTGCGGATTATATTGCTTTAATTATTGTATTGGTAACGTTGTTACTAGTGTTGAGTGATACTTTCCGATATCCAAAAGTATCGGAATCGGAATGGTATCGCCAATACCATTAAAATATCGGCGATACCCGATACCGATACCGGAAGTCCCATGTAAGTCTATGGGAACAAAATATCGTAACTAAAAAAACCCCATTCTTTCCTTGTAAACACTAAATATACACACATAGAATACATATATATATATATATACATGTCATTGTGACATATATATATACATATATGTATAGTTTATACACTTCTACATAGTAAAATATCCTCTGATTCAATTGCCGGGTAAAGCCGGCTTCTGTGAAAAGACAGAAGCACCCGACATGAAATGACACTTGGTGTACATAGGGTTAACCATGTCTTTTCATGTCGTTTGCTATCTGATTTGCACAAACAATTACATCAGTCTATGTGTGCAAAATTTCACACCTGTAGGGGTTAATTAAAGGTGTAAATTCGTTGTAAAAAAAACGGACTTTTTTGCTACGAATTTACACCTTTAATTAACCCCTACAGGTGTGAAATTTTGCACACATAGACTGATGTAATTGTTTGTGCAAATCAGATAGAAAACGACATGAAAAGACATGGTTAACCCTATGTACACCAAGTGTCATTTCATGTCGGGTTCTGCATTTTCACAAAAGCCGTCAATTGAATTAGCGGCTATTATTCTATGTAGAAGTGTATGAACTATAAATATAAATATATATATATATGTGTCACAAATTCAATGACATGTATATATATATGAGGTGTAAAATTGCTGAAAAAAAATGCGTGGGCTCCCGCCCTATTTTCGCAACCAGACAGACAAAGCCAGTGAGTGGGGGCAGATAATAATAGCCCAGAGAGGGACCATTATTTTTGCCCCCCCCCCTGGCTACTAACATCTGCCCCCAGACACCCCAGAAAGGGCAAATCTCTAATTAGATTTGCCCTTTCTGGCACTTTGCCCGTCTATTCCCATTGCCCTGTAGCGGTGGTGAATGGGTTAATAAGGGGTTAAAATGACCTTGCAATTGAAAGGTCACTTTAAGCCAGGTTAATAATTGAGAGCTGTCAATTAGACAACTATCAATTATTAATCCTATTGCATGAAATAAAAATAAAACACACACACTTTAATTAAAAATCATTTTAATGAAATAAAGACACATGTTTTTGACCATCTTTCATTTTACTGCAAAAACCATTTCCTGTAATAAAAATAAAATAAAAAAGCAAAATTATTCTTACCTATCCCATGTACAGTCAGGTCCCACGGTGTAATCCTTCAGAAAGGGTTAATGTTTACTGCAGGGACCGCAGCTAATGCTGCAGCCTCACAGTAAAACCCCAAATGAATGAGTTCCTCTCCTGGCTGACAGGAGAGTAAAGGCTGGGTCTCACATAACGATACACCAGCGATCCCGACAACGATATGCACTTGTCAGGATCGCTGGTGTATCGCTACATGATCGCTGCTGAGCTGCCAAACAGGCAGCTCAGGCAGCGATCTGGGACAGCGACACTGCGAGTAACATCGCTTAAGGGCCCGTCTCACATAGCGATATCGCTACCGTGATCACTGCTGAGTCACTAGTTTTGTGACGCAGCAGCGAGCTCACCAGCGATATCGCTGTGTGTGACATTCAGCGACGATCAGCCCCCCTGCCGGGTATCGCTGTTCATCGCTGAAATGTCAGGACCTTTTTTTGATCGCTGGTTTCCCGCTGACAGGCACGCATCGCTGCGTGTGACAGGCGGGAGACCAGCGATCCGCTGGTAACCAAGGTACACAACGGGTTTCCAGGCGCGGTGCTGTGCCTAGAAACCCGCTGTGTACCTTGGATACCAGCGCCCTGATGCAGGGGAGCTGGTATCCAAGGTACACAGCGGGTTTCCAGGCACCGCGCAGCGCTTGGAAACCCGCTGTGTACCTTGGATACCAGCTCCCTGCATCAGGGCGCTGGTATCCAAGGTACACAGCGGGTTTCTAGGCACAGCCCCACGCCTGGAAACCCGCTGTGTACCTTGGTTACCAGTGGATCGCTGGTCTCCCGCCTGTCACACGCAGCGATGCGTGCCTGTCAGCGGGAAACCAGCGATCAAAAAAAGGTCCTGACATTTCAGCGACAATCAGCGATACCCGGCAGGGGGGCTGATCGTCGCTGAATGTCACACACAGCGATATCGCTGGTGAGCTCGCTGCTGCATCACAAAACTAGTGACTCAGCAGCGATCTCGGTAGCGATATCGCTATGTGAGACGGGCCCTTAAGTGGAAAGCTTAATTGATTGCTTTCCACTTTCACTTCAGGTCAGCCAGGGACACAATCAGTGACGTCAGAGGGAACTGATTAACAAAAATAGGGGTTCCCTTCGAAAAAAAAATGGCGTGGGGTCCCCCCTATTTTTGTTAACCAGCCAGATGAAGCAGACCGCTGAGGCCTGGATTTTCAGGCTGTTAAGGAGCCAAGATCCATGGACCTTGCCAGCCTGATAATACCAGGCCACAGCAGTCTGCATATCTTGGCTGATTAACAAAAATAGGGGATCCCCTCGAAAAAAATTGGCGTGGGGTCCCCCCTATTTTTGTTAACCAGCCAGATGAAGCAGACCGCTGAGGCCTGGTTTTTCAGGCTGGTAAGGATCCAATATCCATGGACCTTGCCAGCCTGATAATACCAGGCCACAGCAGTCTGCTTAGCTTGGCTGGTTAACATAAATAGGGGATCCCCTCTAAAAAAAAACGGCGTAGGGGTCCCCCTATTTTTGGTAACCAGCCAAGTAAAATGCAGACTGCTGCGGCCTGGTATTAAAAGACTGTCAAGGCCCATGGATTTTGGCCCTCAACAGCCTGATAATACCAGGCTACAGCAGCCCCACATTTGGCGCATCAAAAGATGTGCCAATTGTGGCACTTTACCCGGCTCTTCCCACTGCCCTGTAGCGGTGGCAAGTGGGGTAATAAGGGGTTAATATCACCGTTGATTGCACGGTGACAATAAGCCCGGTTAATAATGGAGATGCGTCAATAAGACACCGATCCATTATTAATCCCAAAGTTTTTAAATGTTTAAAAAAAAGACACAGCAAGAAAAAAGTCTTTTAATGAAATAAAAGAGACAACACAGTTTTCATTTCTTTTAGTACTCTCTCATTCCTGCGACGCCATCGATCTCCTGTAAAAAAAAAAAAAACAAACCAACAGTATACCACCTGTCCGACGCAGTCCATAACGACAGTCCCACGACGATCCAGCTCTGCTACATCGGAATGACAAGCAGAGCCTGTCATCCCGGCGCAGCACAGCTGATTACCTGCTTCCCCGGCGGTGACGTCATCGGACTGCTTTACGGCCGCGATTACCCAGCAGTCACTGCAGTTATCGCGAGAAACTGCATGTGACCGCCGGGGAGAAGAGGATGGCGGCCATTAAGCAGTCCGGGATGTGACCGCTGGAGATCTTCTGTCAGGTAAGTGCCGCTGACTCCTGACAGACCCGACCGACGGACACTGACAGTGACAGTGACAATCCCGATTCCGGTATCCGATATGACGAAAATATCGGTACTCGGAATCGGAATTCCGATACAGCCAATATCGGCCGATACCCGATATTTGCAGTATCGGAATGCTCAACACTGGTTGTTACTTATGACTTGTGTTCTGAAACTGTTAAACTGTAAAGCGCTGCGTAATCTGTTGGCGCTATATAACTAAAGATTCTTATTAAGCGTTCACGGGTCCATGTGGAGGTAGACCGTGACGGCTCCTGCAACGATGTTTCTGAGGAACTGGAGAAGGAGGAGTCAATGTGTACAGACTTGATTCCTGCAATCCTTGTAGTTGGCTGAACACGTACAGCGCCACTCGCAAGATCTGTACCCGGCTCCACAACATTGACCCAATGGACAGTGAGGGAAAGGTATCGTCCCTGGCCATGGGTACTGGTCCACGCAGCGGTGGTCAGGTGGACATTGCTACTGACGGAGTTTAGTAGCGCATGTTTAATTTTAACCTCAACAACATGCTTTTGCAAACCAGGGACGGCTTGCCTGCTGAAATAAAATCAGCTTGGCACATTGTATTGTGGGAATGCCAATGCCATTAAGTTCCGTAAACTGTCAGTCTCCACCAGCCTGAATGACAGCATTTCAAGGGACAGGAGTTTTGCAATGACAGCATTCAGAGCCTGTGATCGTGGATGGTTTGCCGAGATTGGGCCTACACCCGATACGCCACAACCTGACACCCACAGATAAACAAGCCATAAAATCTCTGAAAGATAACCCCAACATTATTATTAAACCAGCAGATAAGGGGGGTGCTATCGTTATTATGAATAAGACCCAATCTATTGCCGAAATTCATAGACAACTGTCAGTTAACCTAACCTACAGACAACTCAATTGTGACCCTACATTTTACATCTGTCAAAAAATTGATCGTATCCTGACTAGTGTTGAGCATTCCGATACCGCAAGTATCGGGTATCGGCCGACATTCGCTGTATCGGAATTCCGATACTTAGTTCCGATATTTTTCCTATATCGTATAACGGAATCGGAAGTTCCCATAATTCTTTGAGGGGCACTGTGATTTTAGTCAGCCAATGAGGAATCCTAAGAAGTGTGGGCACATCCTGTACTGCTGCGGTCATCTTAACTAATGGCATGGCTGTGATTGGCTGCTGAAATGATGTCAGAATGCACTATAAAAGGCGCCGCCGTCATTTTAGCGTCACTGTGCTGTGAACTCAGTTAGGGACAGAACGCTGCTCTGCTGACTCTGAGGGACAGTTAGAGATTGCGATTTTGTGTACTTTGCTTTAGGCAGGCTAGTTTACCAACCGCTGTGTAAAGCTTCCTTTTGCCTTGCAGTGTTGTTTTAACAGCTCTGTGCAAGGTGTGTGTGTGAGAGTGCAGGTGACGCTGCAGTTTGCTCTGCATCCAACGCTGTCTGTAGGCATCTGCACGTGTCACTCACAGACTCTTTTTTTTTTCTTTAGTGTAATTCTAGCTGCTCCATTCAATAGAAATTATAGTGTGATGCGCTTCCATCTGTAAACAATACATTGGTTTCAAACACTATAGAAGTACACAAAGGGGCCTTTCACAGCTAGTGAACATGGTTTTTTAATTTTTAACTAAAATATGTATTTTTTCAAATGACACAAATATAAGTAATGTTGAAGAGGAATAGTCCTACATCCATTGTTTGCACAATATTACAGGTGTACATTACGTCCCTTAATCAACAATGTATTATTATATTTACTTGTATGCTTTTATTTAAAAGCCAAGAACACAGAAGGATAACCTTCGCACTGCAGCTGTTGTCAAAGTTCAACCCACATTATGCACTTCCAACATTGCAGCATTTGAGGCATGATGTGAGTTTGATTTGTCAAAGTTATGGAGTGAGAAGGTTCACCATCAGTACCCTATAGCATAAGTATGCTTTTGTGTTAGCATTTGTGTTAGACATGTGGATATCTGCCATAATATGTCACAATTATTTAGTTACAGATTTGTTATAATCATTGAATGGTTTTAAATGTGACGTTTCACTTGTTTACAGCTTAGAAATAAGGGTGTAGCCTGATATCTATGTGTAGCACTAGCCACTTTAACATGTCATGTTTTTTTCAACATGTGTAGGTAGGTAGCAGTAATTTTTGCCGGACACACTGCAGGGGAACAGCAGGCGTTACTGAACCCCACAAACACATCATCGATTGTTTTGATCTGTGCATCCAACACTTCTGAGCCCAGGGTCAAGGAGGGTGTAGCCTGAGGCCTAGTATGAGATGTTTGAACTTTAATTTGAACTTTAATTTGGAGTTAGCAGCATTAATTTTTGTCAGACACACAGCAGGGGAACAGCAGGCGTTTCTGAACCCCACTATCACTATAGCTTGTGTATTGGTCTGTGGACACGACACTTCTGAGCAGCAACTGGCAGTGTTGTAGCCCAGGGAGTATAGCTCAGGTGGTAGAAAGATGAACATAACAGAAGACATGGAAAACGTTGCCAACCAGTTAGTTAATCTGAAACCGGACAGGCAAATTCAGGCGAGATCCATGCCTAGTTCATTTTCAGAAAAGTAAGCCGTTCTACATTATCGGAGGATAGTCGCATGCAACGGTCTGTTAGTACACCGCCTGCAGCAGTAAAGACGCGCTCCGATAATACACTGGCAGCAGGGCAAGCCAGCACCTCCAATGCATACTGGCTAAGCTCTGGCCATGTATCCAGTTTAGAGACACAAAACTTGAATGGGGAAGAGCCATCTGGGAGTACACTGAGAGGGCAAGACATGTAGTCTGTCATCACCATCTTACGGAAATGTTTCCTCCTGCTGACTGGAGCCGTCTCGGATGGTGTAGACATTGGTGGCGCTGCCACAAAACTTCGCCACATTTGGAACATACTGTTCTTGCCCTGTACAGAGGCGCTGCTTGTGCTCCCTCTTGTTGCAGAGCTGTCTCCACTGCCTCGACGCACAGAGGCCACGTCCACGTGCCTTACTCCCTGCCTTCTTCATCTTGGTAGATTGATAAAGAAAGTCTGAAAAGTTATAAGGCCTAAGTGTGGTTATTTCGCAGAGACTGCAGTGAACACTGCACACAACTGTTCAGTAGGTGTGAAAGGCCCCTTTGTGTACTTCCATAGTGTTTGCAACAAATGTATTGTATACGGATGGAAGCGCGTCACACTAATAGATTTTATTTATTTGTAATAGAATGGATCAGCAACAATTAGAGAAAAATTTCAAGGATGTGCCAGTGTCACACGCTCAGCAGACTACAACCAGCAGTGGTTGAAGAACTAACTGGAGCGTGATCTGCACTCCAAAAAGGAAAACCTCAGACTACAGTGAACACTGCACACAACTGTTCACTACCCAACGCGTCTCAGCAGGAAGGCAGTCTGTGCGTTAAAACAAAGGCGCAAGCATACATCCACGTACCCTGTTTATAAAGCTATATAAAAAAAATTATGTAGTAGTGACGCACACTTTATTGAGGTACAGTATTACATCGCCATTCACCATCTGTGGCTATGCAGTCTCATCTATATATACTTTATCTATCCGTTGTCATGCTTGCAAGTCGACAGTCAGGCATAAATAGCAATTTTCACTATGCACTATGCACTTTTTAAAGGTTATGTTTGTTAATAAAAATGATTATTGCCACATATTATGAGTATTACATGATGGAAATTGTATAATTTTGTATAAACTGTTTAGTGACATTATTCAGCAAATGTAACATTTTTGTAATGTCACAGATAACTTGTAATGCTGATGATGTTTTGAAGTCAGACATTCATTGTCTATACAATAAAAATGGTGTACATACTGTTACTTATCCATCATTAATGGATTCAGATATGTACTTGTATGCTTTTATGTACAACCGTATAGCAGATTCCTTAACTAATTTATTTTGGTTTGCATTGCTGTTCAACATGTTAATGTATGTGTTTATGTTTGTCAATTCTTTATTTATCTAGATATTAGTTTAAATGAAATCATCATCTTATGGTAGTAAAGGTTATCTTTCTCTTGTTTGAAGTATAGACATTTAAAATTGACAGGTAACAAGGAAATTACTTGATCTAGTATTTAAACATCCTCCTTGACCCTGGGCTCCAACACTGCCAGTTGTTGCCTGTAAGTGCTGTTAGCACAGTCAACACTTGCTCCTGTGTTACTGGGGTTCAGTAATGTCAGCTGTTCCCCTGCTGTGTGTACGTCAAAAAGTCCTGCTGCCTCCACCCTGTTCTCTTCTCATCCCTGGGCTCCAACACCGCCAGTTGTTGCCTGTAAGTGCTGTTAGCACAGTCAACACTTGCTCCTGTGTTACTGGGGTTCAGTAATGTCAGCTGTTCCCCTGCTGTGTGTACGTCAAAAAGTCCTGCTGCCTCCACCCTGTTCTCTTCTCATCCCTGGGCTCCAACACCGCCAGTTGTTGCTCGGAAGTGCTGTTAGCACAGTCAACACTTGCTCCTGTGTTACTGGGGTTCAGTAATGTCAGCTGGTCCTCGGTTGTGCCATTGGCTCTTTTCCTTCTGCTGCCCCTCCAGGTTCCAGCACAGTCAGCTGGTCCTCGTTACTTGCATTGGCTCTTGTACCTTCTGCTACCCGTCCGGGTTCCAGTACCGTCAACTGGTTCTCCGCAGTGCCTTTGGCCTAGGTGCCTCCATCTCGGTATCCGAGTTCCAGCAACGTCTGCTGGTCCTTGGTAGTGCTTTGGAGCACAGGTACCTCCTGCTTAGTAACCGTGTCCCAGTAACGTCAGCTGGTCCTCGGTTGTGCCATTGGCTCTTTTCCTTCTGCTGCCCCTCCGGGTTCCAGCACAGTCAGCTGGTCCTCGTTACTTGCATTGGCTCTTGTACCTTCTGCTACCCGTCCGGGTTCCAGTACCGTCAACTGGTTCTCCGCAGTGCCTTTGGCCTAGGTGCCTCCATCTCGGTATCCGAGTTCCAGCAACGTCTGCTGGTCCTTGGTAGTGCTTTGGAGCACAGGTATCTCCTGCTTAGTAACCGTGTCCCAGTAACATCAGCTGGTACAAGGTTGTGCTACAAATACAAGATACAGAACAAGAGACACAAGAACAATAAGCAGAAGATCTAAAAGCAGAAGAACATGAAGTATAAGACCAAAATGAAGAGCAAAATATATGCTCTAAATTATAAGCAGAAGAAGACTAAGCAGTGTATGGGGGTGAGTCCGTTCCTCCTCGTGGTGCCCCTGGTAAATGCCTGATGCTGCAGGCTAAACTGAACACGGACAAATACTGTTGTAATTTAAATCTTTTGTGGCAGCAAGAACGGAACGATGAAAAAATCATACTTTTACAGATTACAAGTACAGGAATCTCTGTCACAAATAAGAATATGATGAAGAAGATGAAGGACTATAATATGAAAAAGAATAATAGTTTAAAAAGAACAATATGAGTAATGTTAACAAAAAGATGAAAAGCAAGAAGTTTTAGAAGAAGATAAAGAAGGTGAAGATGAAGAATAATTTGATGACAAAGATGATGCTGCTGAAGATTATGAAGGAGAAAGTGTGGCAAAAGTTAAAAAGGTGAAGAGCATGGAAGTTGTGAAACATACATATTTGCCAAAATAGAAAAAAGGTTAACAACATTGTCAATTTCTTCGTCAATCCGAACGTATTTCCTAAAAAAAAAAATTTATGCTATTCCATTGGATTGGGTTAAAATATATGCCTTTAATATCTCCTCAACCTCCCCCAATACATTCTACATTACTCTTTGTTGTTTTCCTTCATGTACAATTAACCTACAAGGCAAGAATGGGGTTTTTTTAATTTCGATATTTTGTTCCCATAGACTTACATTGGACTTCCGGTATCGGTATCGGGTATCGCCGATATTTTTTGGGTATCGGCGATACCATTCCGATTCCGATACTTTTGGATATTGGAAAGTATCGCTCAACTCTACCCAAGAGGCCATGGATCCATATTTCTATGAATTTTATTTCCGACCTCCCTGTTTCTCAGAGAATGACCGTTATCTGGGTAATCTGTGATAGGTTTTCCAAGATCAAGAAAGTAATCACTGCACACGTAATACTAAATAGTGCAAAAAGTGAACAAATTTTATTGAAATATGATGCGGCGATTATTAGTTGACGTTTCGGCCACGTATGGCCTTTATCAATACTGATCGCTGAAACAAAAAATAAAAAATATATGTACATAAGTGGAAGTGCAGAAAATAATATACAATATATACAAAAGAAGAAAATTATCCTTGAATATGGAATAATTGCTTATTCATGCATGATATAGAATAACAATAATTTCTAAAAATTGGTATAAGCGATTAAATGCATAGGAGAACTAAATGACAACTTCATACCCTTTCAATAGGATGAGTCAAACGACCCCGTTTTGGTACATAAGGGTTCACAAAAGCAACCTAGAGGTAAAACAGTATATTGTTAGGAGAAAATTGTATATGTTCATAAGTCTGTAGAATAATGACAAAGAGAGATATGCATCTAAATGCCAGAATGGTCCTAAGAGCTAGGTATATGGGGGTCAGGGCGGTAGCCATACTTTATGTTTAGTAAGAGATTGGTAGAGCAACATATATCTGCCAGTTCGCTAAGTGTCCCAGGTGGAAGGGAAATATTCAGAAGGACAGAAAATTCTGAATAAGTGCTCCTTCGACATTATACTACTAACAATTGAGTATCTTCAGGAAGCAATTAAGGAGACGGAGGAGAAAATTACCTCAATTGAAACACAACTAACTTCTACCTTAAACAAATCTGAGTTCAACACTCTTAAAGGTAAAGTAGACGCTATCCTCCTTTCTCACCAAAAAAGCCTAGAAGAAAGAAAACGCACTAAATTCCAGCGCGACACTGAGGACTATCTTAACAATAGAGTCTATAAATAGGAGGACCAGGGCCCAAGAAGATTCCGACCCAGATTCTGCCGCCAACCAGGGGGCTACACAGCTTCCGGGGGATCCTCGCCCATAGGGGGCTCCTCACCAGGCTCTGGGAGCGACACTGGCGGAACATCCTTGGCAAGACAACCTTTTTTAGGCCAAAGCGGACGCCAATGAGGCGGTCGAGGAGGAAGCGAACAACATCGCCACATGACACTTCGCTCTCAGGTAGGAGTCCAAACATAGTTGTCAATATTTCTGACTACTCACTTTCTCCTCTTGAACTCAAAGTCCTTAATCTAGGCTTATCATTTTGTCCAACACCAAGATGGGACGCATTTCAGTTACATAAGGACCTCCAACAATTCTACCGCAATATTAGGTTGAAGGTACACTTTGTGAATACTCCTTCTCTAATGTCCAACACATTGAGTTCTACTCCTAACCCTATTGCTAGTTCACCATTTTCCATTGATAACCTAGGTCTTAGAAACTCCAGCAACTTCCAACCTCCAAAAACTTATCATGCAGTTGAAACCTTTGTTGATTTGGTCAATAGAGATATAAATAGCACCATTCATGATCAAAAACTGGGCCTTCTACCTGTCCGCAACAACCTGAGTTCCCTAGAGAAACAAGCTATAATATCCCTACAAAACAACCCTAACATCATCATAAAACCAGCGGACAAGGGGGGTGCTGTTGTAGTTATGAATAAAACCCAATACCTCACTGAAATAAGGAGACAACTGTCCGACACAAACACGTATAGGAAAGTTACTTCAGATCCCACCCCCGATATACGCAGAAAAATCGATTTCATCCTCAACAAACACACTCAACGTACCACGATTGACGCCAAAACCAAAACTTTTCTCACTAATTTACATCCGGTTACACCAGTACAATACATCCTCCCCAAGATTCATATAGATTTATATAATCCACCGGGCAGGCCGATCGTGGCATCCACTAACTCTATTTTGAACCCTATCTCCATTTTATTAGAGAAAGTATTGACTCCCCATACTCACACAACAAAATCGTTCATCCTTGATACAGGTGATTTCCTGAACAATATAAAAACAATCTCCACGGTCGATCCAAACAGTATTCTCTGCACTCTTGATGTTAATAGCCTGTATACATCTATTGTACATGACAAGGGCATTCAGTCTGTATCTTTGACCTTAAGAGAAGCCGATGTTGACCTACCATCACAGGAATTATGTCTTGACCTGTTGAATCTTGTACTAAGGGAAAATATTTTCCACTTTGAAAACGATTTTTTTATACAAACCTGCGGGACCGCCATGAGTTCAAATGTGGCACCTGCTTATGCTAATTTGTACATGGATAGGTTTGAACATGACCACATTTACCAACATCCCCTGTTTCAACAGCATGCCCTCACGTGGTACCGCTATATCGACAATATTTTTTGTATCTGGCTTGGCGATCTGGATAGCCTTTCCACATTTTTCAATGCCCTCAATAACATCAGACAAGAACTCAAGTTCACATTGTCCCATAGTTGTGAGACGGTCACTTTTTTGGATACTCAGATCTATAAAGATAACTTGGGCAGGTTAACTACCGACATTTATACAAAACCTACCGGTTGCAATACTTTGCTTCACTATGACAGTTGTCACCCCAAACCAACTAAAAATAGCCTCCCACAATCACAATTTAAGAGGGTTACCAGGATTGTGTCTGACTTGTCTCAAAAAGGAGTCCGCTTACAGGAAATGTCCAATAAATTCCTATCCAGACACTACCCCTTGGATCTACTCACTGCTGAAATGACAAAGGCTCTGACAGGCCCCGATGACACCAATGCCGCCCCACCTAAACCACCACGTATTCCGTTTGTCCATGGACATCACCCTTCCATGCAGAGAGTACACAACTTGGTTTTGAAACACTGGCCCTTGTTAAACAAGGCATACCCCAATATTGCCAGCTTCACCAACCCTCCCCGATGTGTCTGAAAAGACCCCGCAATATCAGGGACCAGTTAGTCAGAGCAGACTTGAAATCAAACACATCAGCAATCACCCGTACTTTGACAGGCTCCAAAAGAACTGGCACGTTCCCATGTCTAAATTGTATGAGCTGCTCAAATGTCATCAAAGGTAGCGAGATTGTCCACCCACGTACAGGGAAATCTTACCCCATCAAAGACTTCTTCACTTGCGAGACAAATTTTGTCGTATACATGATCAAGTGTCCTTGTGGGTTACTGTACATGGGGGAAACAACAGAAAGCCATAAGAGACCGTATCTCTGCTCATAAATCAACCATTAGATGCGACAAAACGTGGCTTCCCCTACCCGCTCATTTCAAAGAAGCAAGACATAATGTGGCACAGCTACGTTTTCAAATTATCGAGAAAGTACCCAGACCTACCCGAGGAGGTAATCATATCAAACTCCTGAAACAACGCGAGACATTTTGGATTTATACCTTGGATACGCTACATCTGAAGGGTCTCAACAGAGAAATCGACTGGTTAATCTAAATAGTACATGACCAACTAATGTAGTATATTTTCTTCCCTCTTCTAGGCCCATTGAATCCTCTCCTTTGTCAGTCTCTTGTCTCTCCTCTTACTGGTAAGATATCCCCTAACCATCCGCCCCACCCCCCACCCTTCCCCTTGCTTTTATAACTCATTCCCTTTTTAATTTCTTCCATTCCCCCTTTTTTTGTTTTCTTTTTATTTACCTTCCTCTCCCATAATTCCCTCTTTATTCCCCCCCCTTTTTTTCCCCCTTTTTTTTTCAGTTTGGACTCCTACCATTATTTATTTGCTATTTATGTCTTGTATAAACATCTGACAATATTATTTATTGTTTATGCTAACATATCAATTTTCAGCCACTTATGTGTTACTGCTATATTTTCCTGCCATATATCCATAGACTGTATTGTTTATGCCAACATATCAAGTTTCTGCCACTTATGTGATACTGCTGTTTATGTCCTGCCATAATTTCTTATACATGATGCTTCTTTTCACTGCGCAAGCACACACTTAGGAAGCGCCCTCCTCCTAATTGCACAAAGCGATCACTCGCCCTAGTTACAGGGAAGTGTTCCATCAGTCTCCAGGCGCCGTTCTTCCTATCTGCGCAAGCGCAGCCTTTCTCCCCTTCACTGAGAGACGTCTCTGACGCCTCCTTTCAGCCACCGACGTCACTTCCGGTGACGCGGCTAGCGTCACTTCCGGTCACGCGGACCGACATCGGTCTCCACATAAACCCGGCGTCACATAGCCGATCACACACCGCCAGGACGCTTCTGTGTCAGCGCTTTACCCTGCGCCACCAATGCCTGTAAGTAACCTCCCTTTCAGACCTATTCCTCTCCTTTATGGGCACCATGATAACTATATACCAGTGTCCTTACTGGTTACCGCTCTGACCCCTGTATATTTTTGTCTCCTATGTAGCCTTCAGGGTCCACCTGATTATTGCCCTTCTACCTGGGACACTTAGCACACTGGCAGATGCATGTAAATATATTGACTATTTTTTTGATCTCATTTCCTTTTGTTAATGTTTTTTACAGACATATGTAACTATCTTTTCTCTGCTAAGCACCTACTGAACACTAAGTATGGGCATCATGATAACTATATACCAGTGCCCACATTGGTTACCGCTCTGACCCCTGTATACTTTGACTCCTATGTAGCCTTCATGGTCCTTCTGAATATTTCCCTTTCACCTGGGACACTTAGCAAACTGGCAGATATATGTTGCTCTACCAATCTCTTACTAAACACAAAGTATGGCTACCGCCCTGACCCCCATATAACTAGCTCTTAGGACCATTCTGGCATTTAGATGCATATCTCTCTTTGTCATTATTCTACAGACTTATGAACATATACAATTTTCTCCTAACAATATACTGTTTTACCTCTAGGTTGCTTTTGTGAACCCTTATGTACCAAAACGGGGTCGTTTGACTCATCCTATTGAAAGGGTATGATGTTGTCATTTAGTTCTCCTATGCATTTAATCGCTTATACCAATTTTTAGAAATTATTGTTATTCTATATCATGCATGAATAAGCAATTATTCCATATTGAAGGATAATTTTCTTCTTTTGTATATATTGTATATTATTTTCTGCACTTCCACTTATGTACATATATTTTTTATTTTTTGTTTCAGCGATCAGTTTTGATAAAGGCCATACGTGGCCGAAACGTCAACTAATAATCGCCGCATCATATTTCAATAAAATTTGTTCACTTTTTGCACTATTTAGTATTACGTGTGCAGTGATTACTTTCTTGATTGTGGACTTTGGACCTATGGTTCCTTGTCACTTGCACCATATAGGGCAACCTACCTGGGTTGAGTGCTAACCATTTCTTCTTCTACTAGGTTTTCCAAGATGATACATCTTGTGCCATTACCTAAGTTGCCTTCCTCCTCCGAATTGGTGCCTTTGTTCTTTCAGCACGTGGTTCGGTTACATGGCATTCCGGAGAACATTGTGTCTGACAGAGGAGTCCAGTTTGTTTCCAGATTTTGGAGGACTTTTTGTTCTAAACTTGGTGTTCAATTATCTTTCCCCTCTGCATTCCACCCTCAGACCAATGGACAAACCAAGAGAACAAACCAGACCTTGGAGACTTATTTGAGATGTTTTGTGTCTGCTGATCAAGATGACTGGGTTTCTTTTTTGCCTTTGGCTGAGTTTGCTCTTAATAATAGGGCTAGCTCTGCCACCTTGATGTCTCCATTTTTCTGCAATTCTGGGTTTCACCCTTGATTTTCTTCAGGACAGGCGGAGGCTTCTGTCTGTCCGGGGGTTGACTCTATTGTGGAGCATATGCAGCAGATTTGGGACCAGGTTGAGGAGAGGTTGTCTCTCTCTCTCAAGAGAAGGCCCAGCGGTTTGCCAGCCGGCATAGGAATGATGGTCCTCATTTTAAAGTGGGGGACTTGGTTTGGTTGTCCTCAAGAAATATCCCTATGAAGGTTGCTTCTCCAAAATTTAAGCCAAGGTTCATTGGACCTCATAAGATCATGGAAATTATTAATCCGGTTTCCTTCCGTTTGCTTCTTCCAGGGACATTTAAGATCCATAACGTGTTCCAAAAGTCCTTATTGAAGAGGTTTGTCGAGCCAGTGGTTCCTATGGCTGCGCCCCCTACCCTGTTTTGGTTGAGGGCAATTTGGAGTATGTGGTTGAGAAAATATTGGATTCTCGTTTTGCTAGACGGAAACTCCAGTATTTGGTTAAGTGGAGAGGTTATGATCAGGAGGACAATTCTTGGGTGTTTGCTTCGGACATCCATGCTGGGAGACTGATCCGTGCCTATCATCGAGCTCATCATGGTCGTCCTGGTTGCGCAGGTGAGGGTTCGGTGACCCCTCCTCAAGGGGGGGTACTGTTGTGAATACTCTGGAGGCGAGTTTTGAGCTGGGGCTCCCTCTGGTGGTTGCTGAGGGTAATGAACTAATTGTTGAATGGCCTTCAGCTGGCTCTGAATGGTCTGATATAAGTGACCTGAGTTCCCATCAGCATTGCCGGTAATCAATTGTTCTTCCTGGCTTTGCTTGGAGCTCAGCTTGCATTCCTGCTCTCTTTCAGATAAGTGAATTGCTATTTTTTTTTCCTCTTGTTGGATTTTCCTTGCCTGTTTTGCTGCTTGCAGGGGACTGCAGCCTGGTCCCCTTTTGGGTCTGGCGCTGCAATTGTGCTCATTTTGTATTTGCACTTTTGCTCTGTTCCTTTGTCACTTTTTTGCTGAATTGCTGTGTGTTACACCAGAGATCTTATTTAGGTGGTAGAGATCGTGTGATCTCAGGTTTTTTTGTTAATCAGAAGTGTTGGTATTTTTGTCAGAGTTTTTTTGGGTTGCAGTCAGAATTCTTTCCTATACTTTTCTATCTAGACAGAATTGGGCCCCAGCGTTTGCTCATTCAATTTTCTGTCTGTGTCTGTATTTTCTTCTTGTCTAACCGCCATTACATGTTTGGGGGCTTCCTATTTCTTTGGGGAATCTGCTCGGGGGCAGATATCTTTCATCTTTCTGCCTTTAGGTGTAGTTATCTCTCCGGCTGTGACGAGGCGTCTAGGATCACCGTAGGTACGCTCCACGGCTACCTCTAGTGTGGCGGTTAGTTTAGGGTACTGCAATCCACTAGTTTCCAGCCTCTCTGGTGTATTACTACTTTTGCTATTTTTGCAATTTCTCCTCAGCTACCGAAACATAACATAATTATGTGCTTAATTGTAAAAACACTGGGTAAAACTGTCACTGAAAAAGACCTGGGTGTATGGGTGGAAGACAAACTCACATTTAGTGGCCAGTGTCAGGCAGCTGCTGCAAAGGCAAATAAAATAATGGGATGCATTATAAGAGGCATAGATGCTCATGAGGAGAACATAATTTTACCTCTATACAAGTCACTGGTGTGACCACATCTAGAATACTGTGTGCAGTTCTGGTCTCCGGTGTATAAGAAAGACATAGCTGAACTGGAGCGAGTGCAGAGAAGAGCGATCAAGGTTATTAGAGAACTGGTGGGTCTGCAATACCAGGACAGGTTATTACACTTGGGGTTATTTAGTTTGGAAAAACGAAGGCTTGGGGGTGATCTTATTACAATGTATAAATATATGAGGGAATAGTACAAAGACCTTTCTAATGATCTTTTTACTCTTAGACCTGTGACGGGGACAAGGGGGCATCCTCTACGTCTGGAGGAAAGAAGGTTTAGTCATAATCACAGACGCAGATTCTTTACTGTAAGAGCAGTGAGACTATGGAACTCTCTGCCGTCTAATGTTGTAATGAGTGATTCCATACTGAAATTTAAGAAGGGACTGGATGCCTTTCTTGAAAAGTATAATATTACAGGCTATATGTTAGGGTTCGAGTTCCCACTGCTGCACAAGGGGAGTCTCGAACCAGTCCCGCTGTGGTCCCCCATCCATCTCCGGCCGCAGTGGAGCAGAGGACCCAGCGTCTCGCCCGGTCTAATGCTGTGCAGAGACTTGCTGCTGCCTCTTCAGGTTCTGCTATTGTAGCCAGTACTGGTCAGCGGCGAGCAGGTCTAAGTACTTTGTTGCTTCGTCTGAGCATGCCCAGGGTGAGATCTCCCTTTGGAGATCAGGGGTCACATGCTCAGACACAGCTGCCACTCCTATTGGTCCTTCAGGAAGGTCCTCTGGCTGTTGATGTTCTGAAGCAGCCTTCCATTGGTCCTTCCTGGAAGGTCTTTTTCTCGTGGCTGCTATAAAAGGCTGTCCTTACCGCACGGCTGTGCGCTAGGTTCAATTGCATTATGTGCTTTGCACCAGTGTGATCATGTACGCATGTGGTTAGGGCTCCGGTGAGGAGATTTGGGTGCACGTGGTCAGGGCTTGGCTGAAATAAGCCCTAGAATACCGGCTTCTGCGGTGAGGAGATTGCTTGATTGTATTGCTGTCTGCATGATCACGGACTGCTATCCGCACAGCAGTTATCTGTGTTTCCCTGTGGGGTTAACAGGACACAGTACCTATCTCTGCGTCTTTACCTAAGCGACTCTGTGGTGTAACAGAGTTCGCTTATATCGCCATATAGTGCTGCGGCATTCCCGCTAGCGGCTCTGTGGATTAACAGAGTTCGCATTAACTTCCACAGCGCGCTACGGCGTTTATTTTAGCGTCTCTGCGGGATAACAGAGTTCGCTACTTACGCCATTTTACTAGCAGCAGGCTCTGCCTGCACGGTGGACCCCGGGCTGCAAAGGCACCTCTCTACATCTTATATTTGGTGCGTTCCGCAGACCCTAACACTTTATTCACTAGATTCCCAGAAACTGCGTTGATCCAGGGAGTTAATCTGATTGCCGTATGTGGAGTCGGGAAGGAATTTTTTTCCCCAATGTGAAGCTTACTGTTTGCCACTTGGGTTTTTTTGCCTTCCTCTGGATCAACATGTTAGGGCAGGTTAGGATAGGATATGGGTTGAACTAGATGGACTTAAAGTCTTCCTTCAACATTAATAACTATGTTACTATGTTACTATGTATATTGTAGAATTTAAAATAGATATCACTCATGTAATGCAAGAAATGAAGTATTTGGCATTGTACTATACCTATATTTCTCTGCCGTATCAGAGCATCATGAATTGTGGTATGTGTTAAAGGGGCCCACTGAGACTCTTTCGCCCCGGGGCCCACGAAAACCTGGAACCAGCCCTGACCCCCCCCCACAGCTTTAGCCAAATAACCCCCAGTTTTCAATGCGTTACAATTATTATAAAGTTAATTAAGGTTGACAAGCTTAACCCCTTCATGACCCAGCCTATTTTGACCTTAAAGACCTTGCCATTTTTTGCAATTCTGACCAGTGTCCCTTTATGAGGTAATAACTCAGGAACGCTTCAACGGATCCTAGCGATTCTGAGATTGTTTTTTGTGACATATTGGGCTTCATGATATTGGTAAATTTAGGTCGATAATTTTTGCGTTTATTTGTGAAAAAAATGGAAATTTGGCAAAAATTTAGAAAATTTCGCAATTTTCAAATTTTTAATTTTTATTCTGTTAAACCAGAGAGTTATGTGACACAAAATAGTCAATAAATAACATTTCCCACATGTCTACTTTACATCAGCACAATTTTGGGAACAACATTTTTATTTGTTAGGAAGTTATAAGGGTTAAAAGTTGACCAGCGATATCTCACTTTTACAGCAAAATTTACAAAACCATTTTTTTAGGGACCACCTCACATTTGAAATCACTTTAAGGGGTCTATATGGCAGAAAATACCCAAAAGTGACACAATTATAAAAACTGCACCCCTCAAACTACTCAAAACTACATTCAAGAAGATTATTAACCCTTCAGGTGCTTCACAGGAACTAAAGCAACGTGGAAGGAAAAAATGGACAGTTTAATTTTTCCCCAAAAAATTTTCTTTTAGCATCAATTTTTTCATTTTTACATGGGCAACAGGATAAAATGGATCCTAACATTTGTTGGGCAATTTCTCCTGAGCACACAGATACCTCAAATGTGGTCATAAATCATTGTTTGGACACACGGCAGGGCTCAGAAGGGAAGGAGAGCCATTTGACTTTTTGAATGGAAAATATGGTGGAATATTTAGCGGTTGCCATGTCATATTTGGAGAGTCCCTGTGTGCCTAAACATTGGAGCTCCCCCACAAGTGACCCCATTTTGGAAACTAGACCCCCCAAGGAACTTATCTAGATGCATAGTGAGCACTTTGAACCCCCAGGTGCTTCACAAATTGATCCGTAAAAAAAAGAAAGTACTTTTTTTCACAAAAATTTCTTTTAGCATCAGTTTTTTCATTTTCACATGGGCAACAGGATAAAATGGATCCTAACATTTGTTGGGCAATTTCTCCTGAGTACACAGATACCTCATATGTGGTCATAAACCACTGTTTGGGCGCACGGCAGGGCTCAGAAGGGAAGGAGCACCATTTGACTTTTTGAATGAAAAATATGCTGGAATATTTAGCGGTTGCCATGTCGCATTTGGAGAGTCCCTGTGTGCCTAAACATTGGAGCTCCCCACAAGTGACCCCATTTTGGAAACTAGACCCCCCATGGAACTTATCTAGATGCATAATGAGCACTTTGAACCCCAGGTGCTTCACAAATTGATCCATAAAAAAAGAAAGTACTTTTTTTCCACAAAAAAAATCTTTTAGCCTCAATTTTTTAATTTTTACAAGGGCAACAGGATAAAATGGATCCTAACATTTGTTGGGCAATTTCTCCTGAGTACACAGATACCTCATATGTGGTCATAAACCACTGTTTGGGCGCATGGCAGGGCTCAGAAGGGAAGGAGTGCCATTTGACTTTTTGAATGGAAAATATGCTGGAATATTTAGCGGTTGCCATGTAGCATTTGGAGAGTCCTTGTGTGCCTAAACATTGGAGCTCCCCCACAAGTGACCCCATTTTGGAACTAGACCCCCCAAGGAACTTCTCTAGATGCATAATGAGCACTTTGAACCCCCAGGTGCTTCACAAATTGATCCGTAAAAAGAAGAAAGTACTTTTTTTCACAAAAAATTTCTTTTAGCCTCAGTTTTTTCATTTTCACATGGGCAACAGGATAAAATGGATCCTAAAATTTGTTGGGCAATTTCTCCTGAGTAAACAGATACCTCATATGTGGTCATAAACAACTGTTTGGGCACACAGTAGGGCCAAGAAGGGAAGGAGCGCCATTTGACTTTTTGAATGGAAAACTAGCTCCAATCATTAGCGGACACCATGACGCGTTTGGAGAGCCCCTGTGTGCCTAAACAGTGAAAAAACCCACATGTGACTCCATTTTGGAAACTAGACCCCTTATGGAACTTATCTAGATGTGTTGTGAGCACTCTGAACCCCCAAGTGCTTCACAGAAGTTTATAACGCAGAGCAGTGAAAATAAAAAAAATCATTTTGTTCCTCAAAAATGATTTTTTAGACCGCTATTTTTTATTTTCACAAGGGTAACAGGAGAAATTCGACCACAAAAGTTGTTGTGCAATTTGTCCTGAGTACAACAATACCCCATAAGTGGGGGGAACCACTGTTTTGGCGCATGGGAGAGCTCAGAAGGGTGCGCCATTTTGGAATGCAGACTTGATGGAATGTTCTGCGGGCGTCATGTTGCGTTTGCAGAGCCCCTGATGTGCCTAAACAGTAGAAACCCCCACAAGTGACCACATTTTGTAAACTAGACCCCGCAAGTAACTTATCCAAATGTGTGGTGAGCACCTTGAACCCCCATGTGCTTCACAGAAGTTTATAAAAAATCTTTTTTTTCCTCAAAAACTGATTTTTTAAACCCGCAATTTTTTATTTTCACAAGGGTAACAGGAGAAATTGGACCCCAAAGTTGTTGTACAGTTTGTCCTGAGTACACTGGCACCCCATATGTAGGGATAAACACTGTTCGGGCACACGTTGGGGCTTGGAAGGGAAGTAGTGACGTTTTGAAATGCCGACTTTGATGGAATGGTCTGCGAGCATCATGTTACTTTTGCAGAGCCCCTGATGTGCCTAAAAAGTAGAAACTCCCCACAAGTGACCCCATTTTGGAAACTAAACCCCGCAAGGAACTTATCTAGATGTGTGGTGAGTACTTTGAGCCCCCAAGGGCTACACAGAAGTTTATAAAACCCGGGCATGAAAATAAAAAAATCATATTTTTTCTACAAACATGATCTTTTAGTCCCAATTTTTTTTTCCCAAGGGTAACAGGAGAAATTAGACCCCAAAAGTTGTTGTCCAATTTTCCCTGAGTACACTGATATCCCATATGTGGGAGAAAACTACTGTATGGGCACACGTCGGGGCTCGGAAGGGAAGTAGTGACGTTTTGAAATACCGACTTTGATGGAATGGTATGCGGGCATCATGTTACGTTTGCAGAGCTCCTGATGTGCCTTAACAGTAGAAACTCCCCACAAGTGGCCCCATTTTGGAAACTAGACCCCGCAAGGAACTTATCTAGATGTGTGGTGAGCACTTTGAATCTTACCCCTGTAATGGAATAGGTGTAAAAATGCTGCGGAATCCGCACAAAGAATTGACATGCTGCGGATTTAAAACTGCACCAAATCTGCGCAGAAAAATCCGCAGCATGTGCACAGCGTTTTTTTTACCATTTATTTACATTGTACTGTACATGGTTTCCGGATCTGCTGTGGATCCGCAGCGCCAAATCCGCAGCAGATCCGCAGCAAAATCCGCAACGTGTGCACAGGAAAAAAAAAATTCTTTATTTTATTATTTGTCCCTACCTATGGGGGTGATAAACGGGGCGTTTATTTACTGTTTTTTTATTTTGATCACTGTGAGAGAGTATCACAGTGATCAAAATAAAAATTTTTACACTAAGCCCGCCATTTTCCAAGATGACGGCGCCCATGAAGAGTCCCGGACGGACGCCGGGATGGATCCACGGGCACCAGAAGACCAGGACTGGTGAGAAGAGTGGAGAGGGGTGATCGGAAGGCAGGGGAAGCGGACCAAAGCGGAGGGGAGAGGATCGGAGCACAGGGCAGCAGAAAGTAACAGCGGTGACCGATCTCCGCCATGAATCCTTTGGCGGCTGCCGATTACCGCAGTCACTCGGTGTGGGGAGGGTGGGAATTCGGTGTCCAGCCATGGCAGATGCTATTGCAGCATCGGCCATGGCTGGATTGTAATATTTCACCAAATTTCATTGGTGAAATAATACAGATTGCTCTGATTGGCTGTCTCATTTTTAATAGCCAATCAGAGCTATCGTAGCCACGTGGGGGTTAAGCCACCCCCACTGTGGTGATGCGCAGGGTCTTGTGCCTGCGGGTCTGGTAACCTTTCAGTGACCCCGGTCACCCGACCGCAGGAACATGATTTATACCATGACGCCTTCGTAGGCGTCATGGGTCGGGATGCCACCGGTTTTCATGACGCCAACGTATGCGTCATGGGTCGGGAAGGGGTTAAGTAATAAGAATTGATGTAGTTGGCATTGAAATGGGCACTGTAGGTGTGTTTACTGTCCTCCACTCCCTGGTGACTGTTATTCCCCATTGACTTGCATTGGGGTCAGGTTTCGTTTTTGGCCGAACTTCGACTTTTGCCGTGAGCTAGTTGGCCGATCTCGTTCGACTTGACTTTTGGTAAAGTCGGATGGTCCGAAACCTGACTCGACCCTCCCGGAGGCAAAGTCGTTTATCTCTATTTGACACCCATTTATGTATTATGCTTACTAATATAGGGCCAACATATTCCACTTCCTTTTCAACAATCACTGTCCCAATTTGGGCTCACAGTCTCCATGCAGATCTTGTTCTAGCTTGTATATGAACCCAAGTGCCCAGTGCTGCATCATTTATTATTATAAATTATGAAAACCAGCAGAAGAAATATCTAATGTGCATTTTAGCTTTTGATAGATGATAAACATCTTGACTTGCAATTAATTTTGATAATAAGAAATAATACAAAAAAATACAGTTACTAAGTCCGTAATGAGACATATACAATATATTCTTTGACAATAATACATTGCCTCAGACTCATCATTGCCTTTTGAAAAATAACTATTCTGATAGCTTTATGTTACATGTTCTTGAAGGTATTTGATTGTCCACGTGTCACTTTTCCTTTGAATGTTTGCACCATTTTCTAGGCTTTATACTCATTGTTCTCTTCCTTGTTTAAAAGATCACAGAAGAGGCTGCTTCACCTAGATGACCTAGTTTTGATAAATTTGGAAGTTGTTCTTGCTTAAGAAGGTGGGCTGCCTTATTCACATAAAAAAAATGATAAAAGGAAAGTGAGCATCTTGACAATGTGCACAAATTCTACTAGGCCAATAGATGTCTCTACATACCTGTGAAACTATCCTCACAACTGCAGCTAATCTTTCCTAGCAAATTGTTTTAATTGCCACTAAGATTTCCTCTAAAAATAGTACATTTGCTTTGTTCACTCATGTCTAAATATTATTTGATTTTTCATAATATATTCCTTTGGTTTTACAAGCTTAGATGGCCTCCAAACACACATTGTGCTCACTGCAGTTGTGCAGGATGGTAAATGCATTGAAACATTTGCAGGTTAGCAATGACACAGGCATTAAAGGGAACCTGTCAGCAGTTTTGGCCGATATAAGATACGGCCACTGCCTTCCAGGGCTTATCTACAGCATTCTATAATGCTGTAGATAAGCTCTTGATCTGACCTGAAAGATAAGAAAAATAAGTTTTATTATACTCAATCGGGGGGGGGGGGTGTCGGGAAAGGTCAGAGAGGCCTCAACAGGGAAGGTTAGTACGCCTGCGCTGGAGCGCGATGCCCGGGAGCCTGTGAAGCAAGCAGGAGGGTGGTATTGCAATAAAGATGGGAGGCGCCGGACCAGGACCTGCGACACACATCGGACCGGACCGGACTGGCCCCCCCCGGTGAGTATAATAAAAGTTATTTTTCTTATCGTTCAGGTCGGATCAGGGGCTTATCTACAGCATTATAGAAGGCTGCAGATAAGCCCTTAAAGGTGGTGGCCGTATCTTATATCGGCCAAAAGTGCTGACAGGTTCCCTTTAAGACTGGTAGTATGGTAGCAACTATAAAAACAGCTTTTAAACATTAGGGAATGGATCCAGACATACAGTATGTTTGTTTCAAATAAATACCCTTTTCCTGGTGTCCTTTAGTCCACAGGTGATCATCTTTATTTTATGCACAGCAATATCTTCGCTCTATTCTGATGTTTATCTTTCTATGATTTTATAAAAGGGAAAAGCTACAATGAACAACTTTTTAAAATTATGTTGTAATTATTGTTGGCAGCGGATTATTCAGCATACTCTCCAAGCATGTGACAACAGAGCTTCTTTATTCAGGAACAAACAGGAACAATATATGATAAGCTTCATAGATCAGGAATAAATAATTTGCTTGTCTCTCTATTCTTCGGGGCTGCCATTGGACACGCACTGACAGACATTTATATGGATGAGTCTAGCAACCCTTATAGGGACACCTCCCTACATTTTGCTGTGACTTTATAAGCTTGAATGAGGGTTGAGGTCATACCTCATGCTTGCTGCATCTATGAGAGATGTTATTTATGACTAATGCATAATTTTCCCAGCACTATGCACTTTATTGTGTTTTGGTTACTACAATATTCTTAATGAATTATGACCTTGAGGTTTGCTAGCTAGCCCTTTCTGTTACCACAGTTGCTGTGTCCTCCCACACGTGAGCCTTTGTTTGTTCCTTGCTTGTTTTTGTCTGCTCATTTATGTATGGTAGTTATTTTACAAATAATAATAATAAAATTATAATTGTTTTTTTAAGTCTTGTTTGGACTTGTACTCCGTTTTTGTGTAGGAAATATATATTCTGCTTCTGTAGAAGATAATGTGACTGACACTTGTTTTCTGCTGGACCAAGAAATTGAATTTTCTCCTAACTTGAACAAGTAACCACTTGTTGATTTCAGATCACTTGAATCTTCTGCCCAATCTGCATCCACATAACCTCTAAGAGAGAGATTTCCTGATGCAGATATCTTAAGATTTAGTTTCTTTAAGATATTGAAGAATTCTCTTAATTGCATTCCAGTCTCTTTGGCGTGGCTTGCTTACACGTCGGCAGAAAATTCCGACTGTTGCTGTGATATCCGGACGAGTTGTGGTTGCTATGTACAGAAGCGCCCCCACTGCTTGTCTGTAACTCTCATTGCTGGGTAGCAGATCTTCTCCTTCCAACTTTAAGTAAGACGGGTCCATTGGTGTTGACACATTTTTGGCTTCTGACATTCCAAACTGGTTTAGTATTGCGGAAATTTTAGAACTTTGGTTGAGAAGAAAACTCCCATCTTCCTCTCTCTGGATTTGGATTCCCAAATAATATGTCACATTTCCAAGGTACTTAGTCTCAAAGTGCTGATTGAGAATTTCACCTAGCTTTGCAATTTCTCTTTCATTTTCATGAGACATAATTACATCGTCTATATATAGGAGAACATACATCCACTCCTTCGCTACATTTTTCACTACAGCAAGATATTCTTCAAGTTTCTGTGGAACGTCATCCTTACTGTGAAGCAGGTAGGCGACTGTATAGCTGGAGTAGTCATCAATAAATGTGAGAAAATATCTCTTCTTGCTAGGAGTTTGAACACTCATTGGGCCACATACATCTGCATGTATCAGATCCAGTCTGTGCAGATCTAGTGGTGCTTATTTTAGGAAAGGATTTTCTGGACATTTTCCCTTTGACAGCTAGTGCACTTCATCATTTGACTACACTGGTTGATTTCAATACCATTTGCAAGTTGAGCTAGCTTCCTTACTGCTTCTGGGTCTCTGTACCCAAGACGTCTGTACATGGATACAGTTCTTATTCAGATCTTGTCTAGCACTGTACACTCTTTCTTTGCATTTTAGCCGATAAAGTTTATCTTGGATTTTTCCTTCTGCAAGAGTGTGACCCTTCTTTGACATGATGCAGCTGTTACCTTTAAAAGTAACTACATTCCCCTTTTGCGTGAGCTTCTTTACTGACAGAAGATTGCTTTCAAGGCTGGGAACATATAGAACATCCTTTATTGGGATCTTTCTGTTCTATGCTGAGGAAACTGGACAGTGGAGGTAGAAGTCTCCTACTCCTTCTGAAGTCATATAGTGACCATTATCTAAGATGACCTTTTCTGACTTGCTTTCATTAAGGTCAGTGAAGAAATCCTTGTTATTTGTTATATGACTGCTTGCACCAGAATCTATACAAAATATATGCTTTGCAGATGGACCTGTACTGGCATTAAATGCAGCTTCAACACATGCAGAATCTTCCTTTACAGCTGTTTTAACCCTTTGATGACTGTTTTGCTTTTTAAACTGACTCATTATTGCTTTACAAATTCTGCAGTCTTCTTTAAGTTGGCCGGGCTTTTTACAGACAAAACATTCACGAGTTTCTCTTAGATTGCCCTTATATTTAGGGAAATGCTGTGTCTTTAATGCTATTCCTGCTCTGGATTCATTACTGCTGCTTACATGCTGCGTTTTTCTCTTGAATTCATCCACAAGTTTGCCTTTAACATACTCTAGTGTCAGCTCATCATCAGGCAGTGCATCTAGTGCAATCACGAGTGTGTCATAACTTTAATGGAAGACCACTTAATAGAAGTGCAGCAACATGATGAAAATCTTTAATTTCTTCTCCAATACCCCTGTGACGCTCCACAATCTCTAGGGTGTTTCTTATATAGTCCTGCATATTCTGTACATCACTTAGTTTAGACGGATACAGCTTTCTCATGAGATAAAGCTTATTGCAGAGATTTGAGTTTTCATGCACTTTCTGTAACTCATCCCACATCTGCTTTGCAGTTGCACACTTGCATGTATGCACAATCTGATTATCATCTACACTGAGCGAGATCGTGCTTAAGTGCTTTCTGATCCTTCTTTAGCCAATCATCTAGTAATGGATGAGACACTTGTTCCTGAGTATATTTCCACGTACCTTCTCTTATGAGCAGCATCTTCACATTGAATTTTCTGGACTGGTAATTCTGGTTAGTGAGGCTTGGCATTGAGAACTTGATAGGATTGCTGCTAGTGGACATCTTCTCAGTTGTTCTGTGCTGCTTTGCTCTGGGCTTCTGTTGCTTTGTTACTTTGGGGTTCTGTGTCACTCTGGGCCCATAATCTGTTGGCATCAGATTATTCAGGATACTCTCCAAGCATGTGATAACAGAGCTGCTTCTTTATTCAAGAACAAACAGGAACAATATATAATAAGTTTAATAGATCAGGAATAAATCATTTGTGTGTCTCTCTGTGCAGCATCTACAGCAGGCTTTTTTTTCTCATACACAGACACAGGAAAACAGGAAATACAGTCACATGCTCTTCCTGTGTGAGGCTCTGGGAGTTTTTTTAACTTTATAAATAGCATACAAATGTGGCAACTAAACACTCATAGACAGGAATGGAGTTGTTGCACCAAACATATTCCAACAATTATTCATTTTTGATAAACCTTTAGGAGGATTGGTTGTTGACTAGGACACTTGTATCTCTTAAAAAGTAGCAATGCTGCAATAAATAAACTCATTATTATCACAGCTATGTCCAATTAATAAACTAACTCCCTATTTGCTGGGAGAACAGCATCCCTCTAAATGCAGATATATCACAACAACCCATTTACCTAAATCTTGGTAATGAACAGGAATGCCAAAATATAGAAAATAACACTTTTATTAACAAAATTTATAAAATCAGTAGTAAAGTCTGAAACAACAATGCAACCAGGGATATATACCATAGAATCCACGCCTTATATAGAACCACCTGTAGCGGAATAGTGAATGGAAGAGATGCAGATATAAATCAAATACTGGTCTGAGGCAAGTCGAGCATAATACCCCTAAATCATGCACCACAAAATATCAAGTATCTGAGATATAGATTGCAACCTCCGCTAGAAGCTATCAAAAAAGCAGAAGGTATAAAAATATATGCCAAATGAATTTCTATACGGGCCCTATGAGAAACACACAGCAGTGTATATAATCATTATTAGAAGTGCCAAGTGCTTTGGTATAGAAATATACTCCTCAAATTGCACTATGCCCAAAAACTCTTAATCCACAGTAAATGGCAAAAATATCAAATGTTAAATGGTAAAAAGTGACAATAGCTACCTGATGATAACACGTGGTTTTCCTGGCGTCCCTGCTACCCCGACGCGCGTTTTGCAATCCTTCTTCCCGAAAGCACTTGGCACTTGGCACTTGCCAAAGCACTTGGCACTTCTAATAATGATTATATACACTGCTGTGTGTTTCTCATAGGGCCCGTATAGAAATTCATTTGGCATATATTTTTATACCTTCTGCTTTTTTGATAGCTTCTAGCGGAGGTTGCAATCTATATCTCAGATACTTGGTTTTTTGTGGTGCATGATTTAGGGGTATTATGCTCGACTTGCCTCAGACCAGTATTTGATTTATATCTGCATCTCTTCCATTCACTATTCCCCTACACGTGGTTTCTATGGTATATATCCCTGGTTGCATTGTTGTTTCAGACTTTACTACTGATTTTATAAATTTTGTTAATAAAAGTGTTATTTTCTATATTTTGGCATTCCTGTTCATTACCAAGATTTAGGTAAATGGGTTGTTGTGATATAATAAATAAACTCAGTATACTTTCCCCTCCTACCACTGAAATGATGCTGTTCCTACAGCCCTCAATGCACATTTGACTGTCATCCGAACCCGACTTAACTGATGGACAATAGATTGTCGGGGAGTTAAGAATGCATCCTATCCAATTTTGGACTGACAATCCTTTTGTTTTCCTGAGATTTTCCACCACCGTACATATCTGCCAGAGGCTTTCTCTTAGAGCAGGGCTCCCCAACTTCAGTCCTCAAGGCCCACCAACAGGTCATGTTTTCAGGATTTCCTAAGTATTTCCCAGGTGATAATTGCATCACCTGTGCAATACAAAGGAAATCCTGAAAACATGACCTGTTGGTGGGCCATGAGGACTGGAGTTGGGGAACACTGTCTTAGAGAACACATGAGCAATCGGCTATGTACAATGTCCTGATGTTGTTCTCTGCAGACCACAGAGCATAATAAATGTAATATGTTAGCATTGAAAAAAATCCTTATACTCACCTCACTGCTCACCTCTCTGGTCACTGCAAGTCTCCCCTCTGGTCCTCGCTTTATTTTCAGATTGCCACTGTTCTCCCAGAAATCTCAGGACCTGGGTGAGTTCTGTGTATGTGTGTGCAAGATCATGCCGCATGATATGATTATGTGATGCCATGACATTTTATGCTTTTTTCAAAACTCTCTTGGACACTCTAGGGATTTCAGTGGTAGCATAAGCGTAAAGATGCAGCAGGGACCATATGGGTAATGCAGAGTGCCTGAAGAGATGAATATAAGGATTTTTCTTTTTAATATTTTGATGGCCTTTTACGGTTAAGGAAAATTTAGGCCTGCATCATTTTGCTGAATCCGTGTGGAATTAAATTATAAAAAATCCACATTTTGTCAATTCAATTCTATTCAAATTTTTTTCTTTATCTCTACTGCAAGCCAAACATCATTCATCCAACAGACATCTAATGTGCATGGTGGGTGTAGCAAAGCCAGGTAGGCTGCAGTTAAATTCTAGCACTGCAGGCCTTGATTGGATGAACATGATTAGCTTTGACTAAGAACCAGGGCATGTGTTCACTTGGAAGCTCTCAGTCTGCTACAGATGTTGAGCAGAGTGGAGTGTGTTGAAGCTAGTGATCATCCAAAATGTGAGCTGTACCTAGGAGACAGTCAAGCCAGTGTCTCTCTCTGAATGGAGACTACACGTGTCATCTAGGAAAATTGATCAGTTTGTGTGTTAGTGATTTAAAGTTATGTGTGGAAGCTGTACATTGTTCAGTGTGAACTGAGCATAGAGTTGGACACATTTGTTTGGTGCTGGAAGCTGCTGGAGCTCAGGTTGAAGGTGATATCGAGACTGGTATGACCGTACGTCTTTTGTGTGTAGATTTTTATAGGAAGAAACTAATCTATTTAGGGTAAGTCCGCAGTAGCAGATATGGATGTGACTGCTGAATGAACAATGAACAGTTTTATTTGTTGTTTTACCTTTGTGCCCAAAAGAGGCAGTTTGATTTGGAATCCTTTGAAGTTTTAAGGAAGCAATAAAACTGCATTATATGTGCAAACACTACTAAATAGCTACTGCAGAGCTTGTATCCCTACAGTAGCTTAACAACCAAGCTATTTCCACACTTGGCTGTTAAGATTTTTACTAAAACGAGTCCTTAGTGATGCAATTGTTAAATTTATGATTGATGTATGCTACTGAACAATTGCAAGAAAAAGAGGAGCATGCTATCAGAGACCACCAATAAATAATCAATGTTTTATTAGAGTGCACAAAAAAGCCTTTATTTTGCTCATGCCTTGTCTTCCTTTCATGTGCCAGCGCATTGCTTTACAGCGCACTAGCATACTTGTGCATCAGGACTTCTGGCTATCGTGATCTGACCGCTGATGTAAATTCCGATTTTCGTGTCGGCGTCTCACACAGCTGTTGTGGATCTTTTTGTTTCGTTATATATATATATATATATACAGGTCCTTCTCAAAAAATTAGCATATAGTGCTAAATTTCATTATTTTCCATAATGTAATGATTAAAATTAAACTTTCATATATTTTAGATTCATTACACACCAACTGAAATTTTTCAGGTCTTTTATTGTTTTAATACTGATGATTTTGGCATACAGCTCATGAAAACTCAAAAATCCTGTCTCAAAAAATTAGCATATCAAGAAAAGGTTCTCTAAACGAGGTATTACCCTAATCTTCTGAATCAACTAATTAACTCTAAACACATGCAAAAGATTCCTGAGGCTTTTAAAAACTCCCTGCCTGGTTCATTACTCAAAACCACCATCATGGGTAAGACTGCCGACCTGACTGATGTCCAGAAGGCCATCATTGACACCCTCAAGCAAGAGGGTAAGACCCAGAAAGAAATTTCTGAACAATTAGGCTGTTCCCAGAGTGCTGTATCAAGGCACCTCAATGGGAAGTCTGTTGGAAGGAAACAATGTGGCAGAAAACGCTGTACAACGAGAAAAGGTTACCGGACCCTGAGGAAGATTGTGGAGAAGGACCGATTCCAGACCTTGGGGGACCTGCGGAAGCAGTGGACTGAGTCTGGAGTAGAAACATCCAGAGCCACCGTGCACAGGCGTGTGCAGGAAATGGGCTACAGGTGCCGCATTCCCCAGGTAAAGCCACTTTTCAACCAGAAACAGAGAAGCAGCACTGGGCTACAGAGAAGCAGCACTGGACTGTTGCTAAGTGGTCCCAAGTACTTTTTTCTGATGAAAGCAAATTGTGCATGTCATTCGGAAATCAAGGTGCCAGAGTCTGGAGGAAGACTGGGGAGAAGGAAATGCCAAAATGCCTGAAGTCCAGTGTTAAGTACCCACAGTCAGTGATGGTGTGGGGTGCCATGTCAGCTGCTGGTGTAGGTCCACTGTGTTTCATCAAGGGCAGGGTCAATGCAGCTAGCTATCAGGAGATTTTGGAGCACTTCATGCTTCCATCGGCTGAAATGCTTTATGGAGATGAAGATTTCATTTTTCAGCACGACCTGGCACCTGCTCACAGTGCCAAAACCACTGGTAAATGGTTTACTGACCATGGTATTACTGTGCTCAATTGGCCTGCCAACTCTCCTGACCTGAACCCCATAGAGAATCTGTGGGATATTGTGAAGAGAAAGTTGAGAGACGCAAGACCCAACACTCTGGATGAGCTTAAGGCCGCTATCGAAGCATCCTGGGACTCCATAACACCTCAGCAGTGCCACAGGCTGATTGCCTCCATGCCACGCCGCATTGAAGCAGTCATTTCTGCAAAAGGATTCCCGACCAAGTATTGAGTGCATAACTGAACTTTATTATTTGATGTTTTTTTTTTATTTTGTTTTAAACACTTTTATTTTATTGGACGGATGAAATATGCTAATTTTTTGAGACAGGATTTTTGGGTTTTCATGAGCTGTATGCCAAAATCATCAGTATTAAAACAATAAAAGACCTGAAAAATTTCAGTTGGTGTGTAATGAATCTAAAATATATGAAAGTTTAATTTTAATCATTACATTATGGAAAATAATGAAATTTAGCACTATATGCTAATTTTTTGAGAAGGACCTGTATATATATATATGTACAGGAGCTATCATATCACACCTGCCCCTGATGAAGCCAATCCTAGTGGCGACACGCATTGGACTCATACGCCCTTCAGACCCTCTGGCATACTCTCTGGTCGTGTTCAATAGGTATTGTGTGAACCTCTCTGGCGGCATGCCCAGAGGCTGCAGCTGTGTTATTTTCCGCGCTTCAGTCTATTGAGACATCTAAGTTATTTTCTTCTATTATCATTATTTATCTGTATCTTGATTCATGCACGTGCTGCAGTTTTATTTTTCACTATGATGGCAATATACACATGTTGGCACAGGACATCCTTTTTATTTGTGTTTTGATTCTAGTATAGATATTTATTCCTTATCAATAATAATTGTACACCATTCTGTACGGGGCTGCTAAGTCTTTTGCTTTACCCAGAAAGAAACGAGATAGGAAGATGAAACTTTACATTTATTCCACATACTCTCCACTAATGTCAACACACTTCTTACATCGGTATTCCAAGTTCTGTAAGCTTTGCAAAAAGAAGGATTTCGGTTGTGCCTCAAACCAGGCATCCATAACAGCCATGGCATCAGAAATGGTGTGAAATTTGGTTCCCTTGAGGTGTTTCTTCATGTTTGGAAACAAATGATAGTCGGAGTGAACTAGATCTGGTGAATAAGGTGGTTGGTAAACCAGCTGGAAGACCAGCTCCACCAGTTTTGCCTTGGTCACTTGTGCAGTGTGAGTGGAGGCATTGTCTTGCATGAACAAGATTCCTCTGGGCAGCTTGCCGTGCCTTTAGGCCTTCAGAGTTGCCTTCAATTGGTCCAAAAGTTCAATGTAATACCTTGCATTGATGGTGGAACTCTTTTGAAGGTAGTACACTAGCAGAACGCCCTCCTTATCCCAGAACACAGATGCCATCACCTTAGCGGCTGATTTTTGCACATTGAACTTTGGATATGGAGAACCACTGTGCCTCCACTCTTTTGACTGCTCCTTGGTTTCAGGGTCATACAAATAAATCAAGGTCTTATCTATAGTGACCAGTTGATCCAGGAAGTTCTTATCAGTCTGGAAATGCTGACAAATGGACCGGGAAGTTTTCAGTTGCATGCTTTTCTGATCTGTTGTCAAATGCTCATGGATAATTGCACAAACACGTTCACGAGATATCCCATGATATCTGCTATTGATTTAGCTGAAATTCGCAGATTCTCCAGTATGAGGTTGTTCACAGCATCGATGATCTTCAGAACAACAACCACTCTCGGTCATCCAGGACGTTTCTCATCATTGGTGGTGAAGTAGCCCGTTTTAACTTTGGCATCCCAGTTTTTAAGAATATGAAGGGCATTGATCACCCAATGTCTGCAACATATCACAATGAATATCCTTGGTGTACTTTTCTTGCAGTAACAAGAATTTTATCACTCTTCTGCTCTCATTTTGTCATGGTCTGCTGAGTTTCTGGGATTAGGTGGTTTTAGGGTTAACTGGGATGGCCTCACTCTGGGATTATGGGAGGCTTTTTATAGCCTCATTGTGGGGCCATCCTCTGTCGCTTATACTCTGACCCTTGGCCGAGTGTGTGTGACCCTGTTGTGCTTGTGCCAGTGCTTTGTGCCTGTGCTACGTTCTGTCTGTCTGGTTCTGAAATGGCTGTGTCCCTGTTTCGAGTTTTGCCTGTCCCTTTTGTACTCTGCTGCCCTCTACGTGTATGACCCTTGGCTACGTTCTGACTCTGCTCTTCCTGCTCCTCTTGTACTTCGTCACCCTCTATGTGTATGACCCCTTGGCTACGTCCTGATTATCCGTTCTGTATATGCCCCTTAGTAACTGTGTCCCGTAGTTACCCTTCTATGAGTTTTCCTTCACCTCATAGCTCTCTGGAGCTTAGGCCACGCCCACTAGCAGTCACGTGCCTGCAGGTCCTTTGGTCTGAAGCATTCTCTATCTGCTACTACTGCCTCTGAGAGACATGTGGCTGGCTCCGCCCACTAGCAGTCACATGTGGAAGGTCCTGTTCCTCAGAAACACACGTCATCCCTGCTGTGGCTCTGCTACAGGTATCTTTGGGCACAGTTTGTTCACTCAGGACACACGCACTGGCTCAGTGAGCAAGTATAGTGCGGTGTCCCTGACACATTTGCTGTGAATAGTACCCCTCAGTGGGCACTCTATGGTTTTAAATGTTTTTATGCATTCTTTGGCTTTTTTGTACATTCCAATAAAACATTGATTATTTATTGGTGATCCCTGTCTGATAGCATGTTCCTCTTTTTATTGCAATTGTTCAGTAGCTGATCACATCCTTCAGGTTAATCCCATCTTATTATTTTTTTTATGGTGCCCTCTGCTCTCTTGTTCTCATCACAAATTGATGTAAGCTAATAACACTATTCTGTTAGGATGGCATCCTGTTAGGATCAGAAAATAAAAGCTCATTTCAGGTTGGTGTGACTAAATGAATGTGCAAGTTCCAATTGTTTGTAAATTCAAGGACACCTATTGCCAGACATTTTTAAATGTCTATGAATAAAATAGATGCATTCTTGATTTTTTGTAAGCTGAAGGAAGTTGTATAGATTATTGTGAGTGTAATTTTCATCATTTTACTGTTCACAGTAAAGGACGCTAGTGTGATAATACCAGTATTCTTGTCTGTAGACATACAGTTTATATTAGCTAGAATTTTTATGGTTCATTATAGTTTTCCAATTTGTGTGTATACAATATTTAAATGTCCGTGATTTATTAAATTGTGCCACAAAAATGTTACAGTCAGATTGCTAACTCTGGGCAACTGAGGCACCCCAGGGGTGCGGTTGCCACAGTGACATTGCCTCCCTCACAGGGAGGAATGTGATGACTGGAAGCAAGGGGGGGTCCCCTTACCAGGTGCCAGTAGGAGAGAAGTCGAGCAGAACCTGGGGAGTGGAGCTGTGATTAAACGTGCCCCAGGGCTGAGCGCTAGGGACTGGGTAACAGAGTCCGCGGTTGCGTGGGTACTGAAGTCCCAGAAGCTAAATCCAGAGGGCAGGGGACTGCCCGGCGGCACAGCAGCATACCAGAGCCTGGAGCTGACATAAAGGAGCAGCAACTGTGATAGGCTCGAGCTTCCGGCCATGCGGGCAACGGTTTGTTTTTAAAAGAGAGAGGGAGTCAGCAGCAGGAGGGTGAGCTGTGAGGCAGCAAGGAAAAAAAGGGAGGACAGCGCAGAAGGAAGGGCTCCGTACCTACCTGGCCAGGTGTATCCAAAATTGCTTCCAGGCTGCCCGGCTCTCCATCACGATCTGTTACCAGTGCCCCGGTCTGTAGTAGCAACCATCAAGTAAAGGAAAAGAAAACTGCAGTCCTTGTGTCCTCCAGTGATCTCTCGCCCTCTGAGTGCTGCACCACAAGGTATACGAAGCCTGACATAAACATAACCGGTAGCCCTGGGACCCCGCTCCACCTGTGGGGAGCAGAGCCATCCCAGTTGCGTCACCATCAGCCCCAGTGGTCTCCTTTAGCAGCATTGGCCATCTGCTGTACACCACAAGTGGCATCACGTTAAATCCCATATACATATTTCCCGTTTTACAGCACATCCAGTGCCACGGAGTCGGGTCATGGCCCCGTGACTTCCCCAAAGAATTGTCTGACCCGGTTACGAGTACCCCACGGCCCTGGTGAGCGTGTCACAACCAATTCAGGGCATTAAAAAGTCACTTAAGGCCTTGAGCTGTCTCAATCAATTATGAACACTGTCACTGGTATCTATGAAAAACTATATCCGGCTTTCTAAACAACTGCCAGGAAAGACAGCTTTGTCATGTATACAAGTGCTTATCACTAAATTAGAATATCATCAAAAGGTTAATTTATTTCAGTACTTCCATACAGAAAGAGAAAGTCATATTGTCTCAATCCATTTTTTGATCTGTGTCAGATCTGGCTTCTCAGATTAACCCCTTTCTGCCATCGGACGTACTATCCCGCCAATGGTACCTGGGCCCGTATGACCATGGACGGGATAGTACGTCACCTGGGGGGAGCGCGGCCGATCGCGGCCGGTGTCAGCTGATTATCCCGGCACATTAACCCCTGGCACACTGCGATCAAACATGATCGCAGTGTACTGGGGGCACAGGGAAGCATGGCGCAGGGAGGGGGCTCCCTGCGTGCTCCCCTGAGACCCTCAGAACAGCGCGATGTGATCGCGCTGTTCTGAGGCCTTCCTCCCAGCAGGACCCCGCATCCAAGATGGCCATGGGGTCCTTCCGGGTCCTGCAGGGAGGCGGCTTCCTCAGTGCCTGCTGAGAGCAGGCGCTGAGAAAGCCTGCAGCACTGCCTGTCAGATCGCTGGTCTGACAGAGTGTTGCACATACTGTCAGACCAGCGATCTGACCTTATACAGTGATGTCCCACCCTGGGACAAAGTTAAAGAGTTAAAAAAAAAAAAAATCACATGTGTAAAAAATTTCCCAAATAAAGAAAAAAAAATATTCCCCAATAAATTCATTTCTTCATGTAAATAAAAAAAACAAACAATAAAAGTACACATATTTGGTATCGCCGCGCCTGTAATGTCCCGCCCTATAAAACTGTCCCACTAGTTAACCCCTTTAGTGGACCCCTTAAAAAAAAAAAAAAAACAAAGCAAAAAACAATGCTTTATCATCATACCGCTGAACAAAAAGTGGAATAAGATGCGATCAAAAAGACGGATATAAATAAACAGGGTACCGCTGAAAACGTCATCTTGTCCCGCAAAAAAACAAGCATCAGTGAAAAAATAAAAAAGTTATAGCTCGCAGAATAAAGCGATGCAAAAATTATTTTTTGTATAAAATTGTTTTTATTGTATAAAAGCGCAAAAGCATAAAAAATGATATAAATGAGGTATCGCTGTAATCGTACTGACCCGAAGAATAAAACTGCTTTCTCAATTTTACCACACGCGGAACGGTATAAACACCCCCCCGCAAAAGAATTTCATGAATTGCTGATTTTTGTTCATTCTAACCTCCCAAAAATCGAAATAAAAAGCGATCAAAAGATGTCACGTGCCCAAAAATGGTACCATCAAAACCGTCAACTTGTCCTGCAAAAAATAAGACCTCACATGACTCTGTGGGCCAAAATTTGGAAAAATTATAGCTCTCAAAATGTGGTGATGCAAAAACTATTTTTTGCAATAAAAAGCGTCTATTAGCGTGTGACAGCTGCTAAACATAAAAACCCGCTATAAATAGTAAATCAAACCTCCCTTTATCACCCCCTTAGTTAGGGAAAAATAATAAAATTAAAAACATGTTTTTATTTCCATTTTCCCATTAGGGTTAGGGTTGGGGCTAAAGTTAGGGTTAGGGTTGGGCTAAAGTTAGAATTAGGGTTAGGGTTGGGATTTGGGTTAGGGGTGTGTAAGGGTTAGGTTTGTGGTTAGGGTTATGATTAGGTTTGTGATTAAGGGTAGGGGTGTGTTGGGGTTAGGGTTGGAGTTAGTTAATTGGGGGGTTTCCACTGTTTAGGCACATCAAGGGCTCTCCAAATGTGACATGGCATCTGATCTCAATTCCAGCCAATTTTGAGTTGAAAAAGTCAAATGGTGCTCCTTCCCTTCTGAGCTCTGCCATGCGCCCAAACAGCAGTTTACCCCCACATATGGGGTATCAGCGTACTCAGGACAAATTGCACAATAACTTTTGGGGTCTGTTAGGGTCTGCGGAACGCACCAAATATATGATGTAGAGAGGTGCCTTCGCAGCCCGGGGTCGAACGTGCAGGCGTAACCTGCTGCTAGTAAAATGGCTCAAGAAGCGAACTCTGTTATCCCGCAGAGTCGCCAAAATAAATGCCGTAACGCGCTGTGGCAATATGTGCGAACTCTGTTATTCCACAGAGCCGCTAATAGGAGTGCCGCAGCGCTATATGGCGATGTGTGCGAACTCACTTAACACCACTGAGTCGCAAAATAAACACGCTAGGGCGCTGTCTAGCGTTGAAAGTGAACCCTGTTGCGTCACAGAGCTGCTGAGACAAACTTCTGTGTCCTGTCACGCACCCAGGTACACAGTTGACTGCTAAGCGAACATAGAACGTGATCATGCGCTAATGTCCTCACGGGAGTCACCCGCAATCTATGGCGTTTGAACGCCAGGCCCTGAATACGGCAATCAAACTCCTCACCTGTTATGCCGGTAATCTAGGGCATCTAGGACACCGACCCTGACCAGCTAGCATACCAAGCTCCTCACCGATTAAGTCGGTATTGTAATGGCATATTTCAGCCTCCCTAACCACACACACGCATGACCACACTGGCGCAAAGCATATAACGGTTGATATTAGCGCATGGCGGCCCAGCCATGCCACCCTTTTATAGTAACAGCTACAGGACCTGCCAGAAACAAGGACCAATGAGAAACTGTTCCAAAACACATGTAGTCTCAGGACCTTCCTGGCGGACCAATAGGAGCTGCTGCAGTACCTGAACACGTGATCCCTGATCTCCAATGAGAGATCTTACCCTGGGCATGCTCAGAAGGGGAAACGCAGGACTTCATCCCAAAGACGTCTGATCCAGCACTGGCTATAATAGCAGATCCAGGAGAGGCAGCAGCAAGTCTCTGCACAGTACTGGAATGGGCAAGACGCTGGGACCGACGTCTCTGCTGAGCAGGCTCCACTGCGGCCAGAGACGAATGGGAGACCGCAGCGGGACTGGTTCGAGACTCCCCTTGTGCAGCAGCGGGAACTTGAACCCTAACATTATCCCCCCTCCTAGGGCCCCCCCTTCTTTGGGCCTCACTGCGCTCAAAGGCTGCGGAGCGTGAACATGCTCGGCAGGCTCCCAGGACCTATCCTCAGGCCCACAACCCCTCCAATCCACCAAATAAATTTTTTTTCTTCGTACCACCTTGCACCCAACAATGGCGTTCACCTCATGATCGTCGGTAGATGACGTCCTGGCTGATGACTCGGAAAACCGGGAAATGGCCACGGGTTTCAGGAGGAACACGTGAAAGGTGTCGGTGATACCAAGGCGAGGCGGAAGGGCTAGGCGGTAAACCACCGGGTTCACTTGCTCAAGGACTTTAAAGGGGCCCAAAAAGCGAGGTGCCAACTTGGTGGACTCTACACGTAGCCTGATGTTTCGGGCAGAAAGCCACACTAGGTCACCTAGACTAGAGGAGCAGGAATCACCCAAAAATTTCAACTTTGAACCACCCTGACAAAAGTTATGGCCTGTGGTTTGAGAGCAAATGTAGGAGCGGGGCGCTGATGGGCATCGGCCGAAGACCTCATCCTCTCTTTGGAGGCCTGAGTGGCATCCTGGGTGCGGTCCCAAATGTCTCGTGCCTCCACAGCCCAGTCTGCCACCCTGGAATCGGCGGAAGACACGGGCATGGGCTCTGGTACCCACGGATGCTGACCGTAGTTCAGGAGGAATGGGGTCTGTCCGGTGGAGTCAGCCACAACATTATTTAGAGCGAACTCAGCCCACGGTAGCAAGGATGCCCAGTCATCCTGCCTGGCAGAGACAAAATGTCGCAAGTATGTGACCAAGGTCTGGTTGGCCCTCTCTACCAACCGATTCGTCTCGGAATGGTATGCAGAGGAGAGATTCAACTCAATGCTGAGTAAACGACTCAGCTCTCTCCAGAACCGAGACGCAAACTTGGGACCTCAATCACTGACAATCTTGTCTGGCATACCGTGTAGGTGGAAAATATGCCTAATGAATAATGCTGCCAAGGCCCGTGCAGACGGTAACCGTGGTAACGACACTAAGTGCACCATTTTGGAGAAGTGGTCGGTTATCACCCAGATGATGGTGCAACCCCGAGACTTGGGTAAGCCCACCACATAATCCATCCCGACCATCTCCCAAGGCCTGTCTGCCACCAGTAAAGGGAAAAGTAGCCCAGCTGGCTATTGTCGAGGGGACTTATTCTTGGCACAGGAGACGCACGCCTGAACGTATTCCCTGACGTCATGGGCCATATGTGGCCACCAGTATGTCCTCGCCAGCAACTCAGATGTCCTTTTTGCCCCAAAAAGTCCACCCACCCTGGACGAATGTGCCCAAGAGAGTACCTCCGGTTGCAAATTGGTGGGCACAAAAGTCTTGCCCGGAGGCACAGACTCAAGCGAAACCGGGGCCATCGTTCTTAGGCTCTCTGTGGGGACAATCAACCGAGGCTCCTCCTCCACCTCCTCAGAGGACACCACGGAGCGAGAAAGAGCATAGGCCCGAATGTTCTTCTCACCGGAGAGGAAATGGAGGGTGAAATGAAACCGGGAGAAGAACAGGGACCATCTGGCCTGACGAGAATTTAGCCGCTGGGCGGTCTGTAAGTAGACCAAATTTTTGTGGTCAGTGAAAACTTGAAAGGGAAAGCGAGCCCCCTCCAGGAGATGTCTCCACTCGGAAAAGGCCCACTTCATGGCTAGCAACTCCCTAACCCCAATGGAATAATTCCTCTCCGCTGGTGTGAAGGTCTTGGAAAAGAAGAAACAAGGATGTTTCCGACCTTGAGCATCCTTTTGAAAAAGGACTGCTCCAGCACCAACGGACGAGGCATCGACCTCCAATAAAAAAGGCTTATCAACCTCAGGGCGATGTAAGATGGGAGCGCTAGAAAAATGAGACTTAATTGAAGTAAAGGCCTTGGAGACCTCCTCTGACCACAATGTGAGATTGGCTCCCTTCTTGGTGAGGGCTACCAAGGGTGCTACCAAAGTGGAGAAGTGGGGAATGAATTGGCGATAGTAATTAATGAACCCCATAAAGCGCTGCACCGCTTTAAGAGAATGGGGTTCTTGCCAATCCATCACAGCCTGTAGTTTGGCAGGATCCATAGCCAATACCTGGGCAGAGATGATATAGACCAGGAAAGGTGAAGACTCCTGCTCAAACATGCATTTCTCCAACTTTGCATAGAGGGAGTTCGCCCGTAAGAGGTCGAAGACTTTGCAGACATCCCTCCGGTGAGAGTCAATATCTGGAGAAAAGACGAGAATATCATCCAGATAGACTACTACAGAGGTGGAAAGCATATCCCGGAAGATGTAATTGACAAAGTCTTGGAAAACGGCTGGGCATTACAGAGCCCGAAGGGCATCACCAGGTATTCATAATGCCCATCCCTGGTATTAAAAGCCGTCTTCCATTCGTCCCCCTCACGGATGCGAATCAGGTTATAAGCACCACGCAGATCTAATTAAGTAAATACCCTTGCTCCCCAGAGCCTATCAAAAAGCTCAGAGATCAGGGGCAACGGGTACTTATTCTTAACTGTAATGGGGTTAAGACCTCTGTAATCTATACACGGACGTAATTCTCCACTCTTCTTCTGCACGAAGAAGAACCCCGATCCTGCTAGTGACACCGACTTCCTAATGAACCCTCTTACCAGATTCTCCTGGATATATTGAGACATAGCCTCCATCTCAGGAAGAGAGAGGGGATAGACCCTTCCCCGAGGAGGTTCTGCTCCAGGCAAGAGGTCAATAGGACAGTCGTAGGGACGATGGGGCGGCAGAGTCTCCGCAGCCTTTTTTAGAGAACACGTCTGCATATGACTGATAGCACTTGAGAAAAGTAGAAAGATCTGCGGGTATCTCTGTAGTGATAACCTGAATGCACTCCCTGACACATCTGTCCTTACATGACTCACTCCAACCCAGTATCTTACCGGTGGTCCACTCAATATGAGGGGAGTGGGAACGGAGCCAGGGTACTCCCAGTAGGATTTCGTCTATTCCCTCAGGAAGGACCAGAAGGGGAATAATTTCCTGATGGGAAGGGGGAACACACAAAGTAAGAGGGACAGTCTGATGTGTAATTTGCGAGGGCAATGTCAACCCATTCACTACCCGGACAGTCACTGGTTTATCGAGCGCTACCAGATGTATTGCGTGGCGACGAGCAAAGGTGGATGACATGAAATTCCCCTCTGCTCTGAGTCCACACAAAGCTCGACTGTAAGTGTGGAAGAGTCTATAGTGACTGTCCCTTTAAATGTCATCTTGGAGGAAAATGCCGCTGTCTCTAGTGAACCTCCTCCCAGGGCCACTAGATGCGATTGCTTCCCCGATCGCTGTGGACATTTGTTGGCATAGTGTCCTGTCTGCTGACATAGGTTACAGACCACAGATACTCGGACGACTCGAGACTTAGGTCCTGCACGAGGAACCTCTGTGGCCTTTTTGGGTTCGGACGCCAGATCGGGATATTCGAGAGGTTTGGCAAAGGTGGGAGCCAACCGAATCCTCTGCCTACACTGGGCCCGCTCCATCCTCCGCTCGTGAAAACGGAGGTCGATGCAGGTAGATATGGAGATAAGCTTCTCCAGTGTGGCGGGAATCTCCCTGGTAGCCAAAGCGTCTTTAACATGGTCAGCCAGTCCTCGCCAGTAGACTGGAATGAGAACTTTATCCGACCAGTCTAGCTCTGAGGCCAGAGTCCAAAACTGGACGGAAAACTGACTGACCAAAGAGGAACCCTGTGCCAATGCCAGCAGTTGTAGCGCCGTATCGTGGGTGACCTGAGGTTCTAAAAAGAACTTTTTAAGAGCCTCCAGGAAACAAGGAGCACTCCGCACCGCACGATCGCAGCCTGAACAGCGACTGCGCTAACATCCACAGTTGAGGTTGTGCGCTCAAGAGCCGCCAACCTACCCTCCAGCTGCTGGATGTACAGCGGTAGACGCTGGTCTTCCGCCATTTTACTAGCCAGACTGTTATGTTTTGGTAGCTGAGGAGAGCAGGCAAAAACGGCAATACACCAGAGAGGCTGGAATCCATTGGATTGCAACACCCTGACTAACCACCACAACTAAAGGCAGCCATGGAGCGTTCCTACGTTGGTCCAAGACGCCTCGTCACAGCCTGAGAGATTAACTACACCTAAAGATAGAAAGAGGAAAGCTATCTGCCCCGGAGCAGATCCCCAAAGAATATAGGAAGCCCCCAAACATGTAATGGCGGTTAGACAAGAGGAAATACAGACACAGACAGAAAATAGTATGAGCAGAAAAGGATAGAAAGGATACTCACTGCAATCCAAAAAAACCCTAAAAAATGCCAACGCTACTAATTGCAAAAACACATGAGATCACACGACCTCTACCACCTAAATCAGTTCTCTGGTGTAACAAAACTAAGCCGCAGCCACTGAAAAAACTGGAAAAGGCAAATGAACAAACAACAGTGGCTCCAGCGGAACCGAGAGCAGCCCAAGCCCCCCGGGGGGGGAACCTGGCCAACATCACAGAAATGCAGAGAAATATGCAAATGGCAAGCACAAAAATAAAAACAGAAAATATCTTATCTGAAAGCAGAAGAAGAGGCAAGACTCAGCAAGCTTCCAAGTGAACCAGGAACCACAGTTGAGACAAGAACAATTGATCACCGGCAACCATGATGGGAGGGAACCTCCCTTATATCAAGCCAGTCTGTGAATCCTGATTGCCAATCCTCATTGAATGGTTCAGTACTGTTTGTAACCACCAGAGGGAGCTTCTGCTCAGAATTCATTTCCAAAACATTCACAACAGTACCCCCCTTGAGGAGGGGTCATCGAACCCTCATTTGTGCAACCAGGTCGGTCAGGATGAGCTCGGTGATACGCACGGATCAGTCTCCCAGCATGGATGTCCAAAGCAAACACCCAAGAATTGTCCTCCTGACCATAACCTCTCCACTTAACCAAATACTGGAGTTTCCGTCTATAAAAAGGAGAATCCAATATTTTCTCAACCACATACTCCAGATTGCCCTCAACCAAAACAGGGTCAGGAGGCACAGCCATAGGAACCACTGGCTCGACAAACCTCTTCAATAAGGACTTGTGGAACAAGTTATGGATCTTAAATGTCCCTGGAAGAAGTAAACGAAAGGAAACAGGATTAAGAATCTCCATGATCTTATAAGGTTCAATGAACCTAGGCTTAAACTTAGGAGATGCAACTCTCATAGGGATATTTCTTGAGGACAACCAGACCAAGTCCCCCACTTTAAACCGAGGACCATCAGTCCTATGCCGGTTGGCAAACCGCTGGACCTTCTCCTGAGAGAGGGACAACCTCGCCACTACCTGGTCCCAAATCTGCTGCATACGCTCCACAACAGAGTCAACACCCGGACAGACAGAAGCCTCCGTCTGTCCCGAAGAAAATCGAGGGTGAAACCCAAAATTGCAGAAAAATGGAGACATCAAAGTGGCAGAGCTAGCCCTATTATTAAGAACAAACTCAGCCAAAGGCAAAAAAGAGACCCAGTCATCTTGATCAGCAGACACAAAGCATCTCAGATAAGTCTCCAATGTCTGGTTTGTTCTCTCAGTTTGTCCATTGGTCTGAGGATGAAAAGCATAGGAGAAAGACAATTGAATACCAAGTTTAGAACCAAAAGTCCTCCAAAATCTGGAAACAAACTGGACTCCTCTGTCAGACACAATGTTCTCAGGAATGCCGTGTAACCGAACCACGTGCTAAAGGAACAAAGGCACCAATTTGGAGGAGGAAGGCAACTTAGGTAATGGCTAGTGTTGAGCGATACGATACTGCAAATATCGAGTATCGGCCGATATTAGCTGTATCGGGCTTTCGATTCCGAGTACCGATATTTTCGTCATATCGGATACCGGAATCGGATTTGTCACTGTCACTGTGAGTGTCCGTCGGTCAGGTCTGTCAGGAGTCAGCGGCACTTACCTGGCATAAGATCTCCGGCGGTCATGTCCTGGACTGCTTGATGGCCGCCATTATCTTCTCCCTGGCGGTCACATGCAGTTTTTCGCGATAACTGCAGGGTAATCCCGGCAATAAACCAGTCCGATGACGTCACCGCCGGGGAAGCAGGTAATCAGCTGTGCTGCGCCGGGATGACAGGCTCTGCCTGCCTGCCTGCCTCTGATGTCATTCTGATGTAGCAGAGCTGGATCGTCGTGGGACACTCGTTACTATGGACTGCGTCAGACAGGTGGTATACTGCTGGGTTTTGTTTCATTTTTTTACAGGAGATCGATGGCGTCGCAGGATGAGACTGTAATAAAAGTAATGAAAACTGTGTTGTTTTTTTTATTAAATTAAAAAACTTTTTATGAACATTCACCCGTCCGGGTACATCAACAATTTAACTATTTACATACAGGGACCCTGTCCGGGTTATTTATAATTCTTTGGCAGGGGTGTTCCAGGTACCACCTGGTACTCTTCTGATGCTTGCCAAACATCCGAGACACCAAGGACCACCAGGACCTGATGACGTCGTGTGGCCTGTACAGTCAAGTCGTGACCCGCTATCTGTGTCTGTGTGGCCACCTCTTTCATCTCCCTCCGGGTCTGGAGCCCTATGTCCCGGACTGAACGAACCCCAGGGGGCCTAACAGGCGTCGGGTACGGGCCAGCTATCATTATCATGTCCATAGCTGGGGCTGCTGAGGAGACCACTGAGGGAGGCTGGGGAGATTTACGGCGTGGGGTGGGCACTTGTGCAGAGGCCTGGATGTGGGAGGCTGAAGGCTCCGAGGGTCTCACAGGTTCCTGACACTCTGGGGACCAGGGGTCGCACCTGGTGACATTTAGGGCATACCATCCATTGTAACCCCAGTGTCGGGTGTAAGTTACCAAGTCTCCTGGCAACAGGTCCCTCCCCGGGTGTCCTTCTGGGAGTTGAGTCTCCACGTCCCGCCGGGTCACAAACACTTCTAAATAAAGTCCAGGCTCCTGGATGAAGCCCCAACCAGCTTTCAATTTAAAGCTCCGTACTGCACCCTTAAGCCGCGGCTCCCTCAGGGTTCCTTTATCTTTTCTCATCCGGTCCTTATCTGCCCGGTCCTTCTCGATGTGACGTTGGCGAAGCTTCTGGGATTCGCGCTGCTCCATTTGTCGCTCGGCTTTTCTCTCCCGACGTCTCCACTCTTCCTCCTGACGCCGGTTGTAATTCTCCTCCACCAGCATCTCCATGTCTCCACCATCAAACTGCAGCTTACGATGTCCGGTTTGCGGCAGCTCTCCTGGCGCCCGACAGTCCTGGCGGCACTCACCTGCGGAGGAAGCAGCCGGCTCTGGAACAGATGACAGTCGGGGCTCCGGTACAGACAGGTAGACCTCTGGTGCCTGCACGGCCTCCTCCATGAGGACGGGTGTCGCTTCTTCTGTCTCAGCGACGGGGGCAGACAGCGGGATCTGGGGTGCTGCCGGTGCAGCGTTTTTTTGCAGGAACGGGTGCCTCCACTGCGACAACGTCAACCGGATCACATTGCAAGGGCTGGGATGCCCGCACGGACTCCTCTACTAGAACGGGTGCCTCACCTTCCGGTACAGACACTTCAGGTAAGAGGGATTGGCGCCGCTCCAAGTTTAGTTTTAGGGCACGCCAGCTGGCTTCCATCCTGGCGACCTCCTCCCGGTGCCGGGCCAGGCCTCTTAGGGTATCCTCCGCTTCTTGCAGCATAGGAGGGTTTCCAGGCCGGGTGCCCAACGGTGGTTCCGTGGCGATCGGGTCGCTTCCGTGGGGGGAGAGCTCTGACTGCTCCATCCCTTCACACTTCTGCTCGTGTCCATTAGCCATCTCTGCCAAGTCACATGTGTCATTAACATCTGGAGAGGGCCCCTCTTTTGTAGTGAGGCGGGACCTTCGTGTTAGTTTCCGCACACTGAGGAGGATGAGGAGGCGGAACTCAAGAGCTGTGGGGCACGATCTTACATTGCAGTACCATTTAGAGTGGTCGGCCATCGTTTTCGCGCCACTGAGTGAGTGTACACCCACGAAGAGCACGCCCTTCTTCTTCACCAGTGCCTCGTCGTGACGCAGATATGGCGGAAAAATGGCAAATACATTCTCTGATGATTTTAGCAATTCTCAAGCACAAAACCAGTTCAATTCAGGCACACAGGACTCGCTTATAGCGAGCTACAGAATCCTGTTCGTGACGCCCAAGTTGAGTCGCACAGAGCCAGAGGTTTTGGGGGTACTCGGCACCGAGCCCGTCGACTTCTATGGTGTATGTCACGGCTTTACCCGGCAATTGAATCAGAGTCTATTTTACTATGTAGAAGTGTATAAACTATAAATATATGTATATATATATGTCACAATGACATGTATATATATATATATATGTATTCTATGTGTGTATATTTTGTGTTTACAACGAAAGAAAGTGTTTTTTTAGTTGCGATATTTTGTTCCCATAGACTTACATGGGACTTCCGGTATCGGAATCGGATATCGACGATATTTAGTGATATCGGCGATACCATTCCGATCCGATATTTTTAGATATCGAGCAGTATCGCTCAACACTAGTAATGGCACAAGATGTATCATCTTGGAAAACCTATCACAAATCACCCAGATAACGGTCATTCTCTGAGAAACAGGGAGGTCGGAAATAAAATCCATAGAGATATGGTCCATGGTCTCTTGGGCACAGGCAATGGCATCAACAAACCTCTAGAGCGAGAGCAAGGCTTGGAGCGAGAGCAAGTCCCGCAGGACTGCACAAATTCCCTGACATCACGAGACAAAGTAGGCCACCAAAAGGACCGACTCACCAAATTTCTGGTACCAAAAATTCCGGGATGACCGGCCAACGCGGAACAATGAATCTCAGACATCACACTCTTTTTCCACCGGTCTGGGACAAACAATTTCCCAATAGGGCAGCGCTCGGGTTTATCCTCCTGACACCCTTCCAGAGACAGTCTCAAATTGGGCGAGATGGCGGAAAGAACTACACCCTCTTTCAAAATAACAGCAGGATCAGATAACTCAGGAGAGTCCGCAAGGAAACTCCTCGAGAGGACATCCGCCTTAAAATTCTTAGTGCCAGGAAGAAAGGAAACCACAAAATTAAAACGTGTGAAAAACAAGGCCCACCTGGCTTGTCTAGGATTAAGTCGCTTGGCTGATTCCAGATAAACCAGATTCTTATGGTCCGTGAGGACCACCACCTGATGTTTGGCTCCCTCCAGCCAATGTCTCCACTCTTCAAAAGCCCACTTCATGGCTAATAACTCCCGATTACAAACGTCATAATTACGTTCAGTTGGAGAAAATTTTCGAGAGAAAAAGGCACAAGGTTTACTTTTACAGGTCTCAGGTCTCAAAACGGCAATACACCAGAGAGGCTGGAATCCATTTAATTGCAGCACCCTGACTAACCACCACAACTAAAGGCAGCCGTGGAGCGTTCCTACATTGGTCCTAGACGCCTCGTCACAGCCTGAGAGATTAACTACACCTAATGATAGAAAGAGGAAAGCTATCTGCCCTGGAGCAGATCCCCAAAGAACATAGGAAGCCCCCAAACATGTAATGGCGGTTAGACAAGAGGAAATACAGACACAGACAGAAAATAGTATGAGCAAACGCTGGGGCCCAATCTGCCTAGACAGAAAAGGATAGAAAGGATACTCACTGCAATCCAAAAAAAACCTAAAAAATGCCAACGCTACTAATTGCAAAAACACCTGAGATCACCGACCTCTACCACCTAAATCAGTTCTCTGGTGTAACAAAACTAAGCCGCAGCCACTGAAAAAACTGGAAAAGGCAAATGAGCAAACAACAGTGGCTCCAGCGGAACCGAGAGGAGCCCAAGCCCCCCGGGGGGGGGACCTGGCCAACCTCACAGAAATGCAGAGAAATATGCAAATGGCAAGCACAAAAACAAAAACAGAAAATATCTTATCTGAAAGCAGAAGAAGAGGCAAGACTCAGCAAGCTTCCAAGTGAACCAGGAACCACAGTTGAGACAAGAACAATTGGTCACCGGCAACCATGATGGGAGGGAACCTCCCTTAAATCAAGCCAGTCTGTGAATCCTGATTGCCAATCCTCATTGAATGGTTCAGTACTGTTTGTAACCACCAGAGGGAGCTTCTGCTCAGAATTCATTTCCTAAACATTCACAACACCAGACCATGGCGCTAATATTATGTTAGGGTCTGCGGAACGCACCAAATATGTGATGTAGAGAGGTGCGTTCGCAGCCCGGGGTCCACCATGCAGGCGGAACCTGCTGCTAGTAAAATGGCGCAAGAAGCAAACTCTGTTATCCCGCAGAGTTGCCAAAATAAACGCTGTGACGCGCTGTGGCAATATGTGCGAACTCTGTTATTCCACAGAGCCGCTAGAAGGAGTGCTGCAGTGCTAAATGGCGATGTGTACGAACTCACTTAACACCACTGAGTCGCAAAATAAACACGCTAGGGCGCTGTCTAGCGTTGAAAGCGAACCCTGTTGCGTCACAGAGCCGCTGAGACAAACTTCTGTGTCCTGTCAGGCACCCAGGTACACAGTTGACTGCTAAGCGAACATAGAACGTGATCATGCTCTAATGTCCTCACGGGAGTCACCCGCAATCTATGGCATCTGAACGCCAGGCCCTGAATACGGCAATCAAACTCCTCACCGGTTATGCCGGTAATCTAGGGCATCTAGGACACCGACCCTGACCAGCTAGCATACCAAGCTCCTCACCTATTAAGTCGGTATTGTAATGGCGTATTTCAGCCTCCCTAACCACACACACGCATGACCACACTGGCGCAAAGCATATAACGGTTGATATTAGCGCATGGCGGCCCTGCCATGCCACCCTTTTATATTAACAGCTACAGGACCTGCCAGAAACAAGGACCAATGAGAAACTGTTCCAAAACACATGTAGTCTCAGGACCTTCCTGGCGGACCAATAGGAGCTGCTGCAGTACCTGAACATGTGACCCCTGATCTCCAATGAGAGATCTTACCCTGGGCATGCTCAGAAGGGGAAACGCAGGACTTCGTCCCAAAGACGTCTGCTCCAACACTGGCTATAATAGCAGATCCAGGAGAGCCAGCAGCAAGTCTCTGCACAGTGCTGGAATGGGCAAGACGCTAGGACCGACGTCTCTGCTGAGCAGGCTCCACTGCGGCCGGAGATGAATGGGAGACAGCAGCGGGACTGGTTTGAGACTCCCCTTGTGCAGCAGCGGGAACTTGAACACTAACAGGGTCTAATTTCTTCTGTTACCCTTGGGAAAATAAAAAATTGGGGGCGAAAATATCATTTTTGTGGAAAAAAAATATGATTTTTTATTTTTATGGCTCTACGTTATAAACTTCTGTGAAGCACTTGGGGTTTCAAAGTTCTCCCCACACATCTAGATAAGTTCCTTGGGTGGTCTAGTTTCCAAAAAGAGGTCATTTGTAGGGGGTTTCCAATGTTTAGGCACATCTGGGGCACTGCAAATGGAACATGACTCCCATCAACGTCTGCATTCCACAACGTTATTACTTCCTTTCCAAGCCCTGCCGTGCGCCCAGTTCCCCCCCCCCACATATGGGGTATCAGCGTACTCAGGACAAATTGGACAACAACTTTTTGGGTCCAATTTCCTTGGGAAAAATCAAACATTGGGGCCCAAAAAAATCATTTTTGCGGAAAATTGCTTTTTTTTTCACACCCAGGCATTATAAACTTTTGTGAAACACTTGGGGGTTCAAAGTGCTCACAACAGATCTAGATAAGTTCCATGGGGGGCCTAGTTTCCAAAATGGTGTCACTTGTGGGGTGTTTCTACTGTTTAGGCGCATCAGGGGCTCTCCAAACGCGACATGGCGTCCAATCTCAATTCCAGCCAATTTTGGCTTGAAAAAGTCAAACGGCGCACCTTCCCTTACGAAATCTGCCGTGTGCCCAAACAGTGGTTTTCCCCCACATATGGGGTATCGGCGTACTCAGGAGAAATTGTACAACAATATTTTCTGTCCATTTTCTCCTTTTACCCTTGTGAAAATAAAAAAAATGTTTGGAAAAATCATTTTTGTGACTAAAAAGTTAAATGTTCATTATTTCCTTCCACATTGCTTCAGCTCCTGTGAAGCACCTGAAGGGTTAATAAACTTTTTTAATGTGGTTTTGAGTACCTTGTGGGGTGCAGTTTAAGAATGGTATCACTTTTGGGTATTTTCTGCCTTATAGACCCCTCAAAGTGACTTCAAATGTGAGGTGGTCCCTAAAATTAATGGCTTTGTAAATTTTGTTGTAAAAATGAGAAATCGCTGGTTAACTTTTAACCCTTATAACTTCCTAGCAAAAAAATTTTGGTTCCAAAATTGTGCTGATGTAAAGTAGACATGTGGGAAATGTTATTTATTAACTATTTTGTGTGACATATTTCTCTGTTTTAAGGGAATAAAAATTCAAAGTTTGAAAATTGCAAAATTTTCAAAATTTTCACTATATTTGCGTTTTCTTCAAAAATAAACGCAAGTTATATTGAAGAAATTTTACCTCTTACATGAAGTACAATATGTCCCGAGAAAACATTCTCAGAATCGCGAAGATCCATTGAAGCGTTCCAGAGTTATAATCTCATAAAGAGACAGTGGGCAGAATTGTAAAAATTGGCACGGTCATTAACCCCTTACTGCCATCGGACGTACTATCCCGTCCATGGTACCTGGGCCCGTATGACCATGGACGGGATAGTACGTCTCGTGCGATCGGACGCGCTCCCGGTGGAGCGCAGCCGATCGCGCCCGGGTGTCAGCTGATTATCACAGCTGACACCCATGACTGTGTGTCAGGAGCGGTCACGGACCGCTCCCGGCACATTAACCCCTTGCACACCGCGATCAAACATGATCGCGGTGTACTGGGGGCACAGGGGAGGATCGCGCAGGGTGGGGGCTCCCTGCGCGCCCCCCTGAGACCCTCAGAGCAGCGCGATGTGATCGCGCTGTTCTGAGGGCTTCCTCCCTCCCAGGACCCGGATCCAAGATGGCGCCGGGGTCCTGGAGGGAGGTGGCTACCTCAGTGCCTGCCGAGAGCAGGCACTGAGAAGCCTGCTGCACTGCCTGAGCGATCGCTGGTGTGACAGAGTGCTGTGCACACTGTCACACCAGCGATCTGATAAAATACTGTGATGTCCCACCCTGGGACAAAGTAAAAAAGTTAAAAATATAAAAATAAACATGTTTTAAAAAAAATCCAAAATAAATAAAAAAAAAAATATATATTCCCCAATAAATTCACTTCTTCCTGTAAATAAAAAAACAAAGCAATAAAAGTACACATATTTGCTATCGCCGCGTCCGTAACGACCCCCCCTATAAAATTGTCCCACTAGTTAACCCCTTCAGTGAACCCCTTAAAAAAAAAAAAAAAACGAAGCAAAAAATCAATGCTTTATCATCATACCACCGAACAAAAAGTGGAATAACACGCGATCAAAAAGACCGATATAAAAAAACATGGTACTGCTGAAAACGTCATCTTGTCCCGCAAAAAACGAGCCATCATACAGCATCATCAGCGAAAAAATAAAAAAGTTATAGCTCGCAGAATAAAGCGATGCAAAAATAATTATTTTTTATATAAAATTGTTTTTATTCTATAAAAGCGCCAAAACATGAAAAAATGATATAAATGAGGTATCGCCATAATCGTACTGACCCGAAGAATAAAACTGATTTATCAATTTTACCACACGCGGAACGGTATAAACGCCTCCCCCAAAAGAAATTCATGAATTGCTGATTTTTGTTCATTGTAACCTCCCAAAAATCGAAATAAAAAGCGATCAAAAAACGTCACGTGCTCAAAAATGGTACCAATAAAAACGTCAACTCGTCCCGCAAAAAATAAGACCTCACATGACTCTGTGGGCCAAAATATGCAAAAATTATAGCTCTCAAAATGTGATGATGCAAAAACTATTTTTGCAATAAAAAGCGTCTTTTAGCATGACAGCTGCCAATCATAAAAACCCGCTATAAATAGTAAATCAAACCCCCCTTTATCACCCCCTTAGTAAGGGAAAAATAATAAAATTAAAAAAAAGTATTTATTTCCATTTTCCCATTAGGGTTAGGGTTAGGGTTGCGGCTAAAGTTAGGGTTAGGGTTGGCGCTAAAGTTAGGATTAGGGTTAGGGTTGGGATTAGGGGTGTGTTAGGGTTAGGTTTGTGGTTAGGGTTGGGACTAGGGTTAGGGGTGTGTTGGGGTTAGGGTTGGAGTTAGAATTGGGGGGTTTCCGCTGTTTAGGCACACCAGGGGCTCTCCAAATGTGACATGGCGTCTGATCTCAAATCCAGCCAATTCTGCGTTGAAAAAGTCAAACGGTGCTCCTTCACTTCTCAGCTCTGCCATGCGTCCAAACAGTAGTTTATCCCCACATATGGGGTATCAGCGTACTCTGGACCCCAAGAGTTATTGTGCAATTTGTCCTATTTCTTCTGCTACCCTTGGGAAAATAAAAAACTGGGGGCGAAAATATAATTTTTGTACAAAAAAAAATATTTTTTTGTTTTTACGGCTGTACATTATAAACTTCTGTGAAGCACTTGGGGCTTCATAGCGCTCACCACAGATCTAGATAAGTTCCTTGTGGGGTCTATTTTCCAAAATGGGGTCACTTGTTGGGGATTTCCACTGTTTAGGCGCATCAGGGGCTCTCCAAATGCGACATGACGCCCCCAGACCATTCCATCAAAGTCTGCAATCCAAAACGTCATTACTTCCCTTCCGAGCCCCAACGTGTACCCATACAGTAGTTTTCTCCCACATATTGGATATCAGCGTACTCAGGACAAATTGGACAACAACTTTTGGGGTCCAATTTCTCCTGTTACCCTTGTAAAAATAAAATATTGGGGCAAAAAAATCATTTTTGCAAAAAAAAAAAAGATTTTTTATTTTTACGGCTGTGCGTTATAAACTTCTGTGAAGCACTTCGGGGTTCAAAGTGCTCACCACACATCTAGACAAGTTCCTTGTGGGGTCTATTTTCCAAAATGGGGTCACTTGTGGGGGGTTTCCACTGTTTAGGCGCATCAGGGGCTCTCCAAATGCGACATGACGCCCCCATACCATTCCATCAAAGTCTGCAATCCAAAACGTCACTACTTCCCTTCCGAGCCCTGACGTGCGCCCATACAGTAGTTTTCTCCCACATATTGGATATCAGCGTACTCAGGACAAATTGGACAACAACTTTTGGGGTCCAATTTCTCCTGTTACCCTTGTGAAAATAAAATATTGGGGGCGAAAAAATCATTTTTGTAAAAAAAAAAAAGATTTTTTATTTTTACGGCTGTACGTTATAAACTTCTGTGAAGCACTTCGGGTTCAAAGTGCTCACCACACATCTAGATAAGTTCCTTGTGGGGTCTATTTGCCAAAATGGGGTCACTTGTGTGGGGGTTTCCACTGTATAGGTGCATCAGGGGCTCTCCAAATGTGACATGACGCCCCCAGACCATTCCATCAAAGTCTGCAATCCAAAACGTCACTACTTCCCTTCCGAGCCCTGACGTGCGCCCATACAGTAGTTTTCTCCCACATATTGGGTATCAGCGTACTCAGGACAAACACGACATGGCGTCCAGCCAATTCTGCGTTGAAAAAGTCAGACGGCGCTCCTTCCCTTCTAAACTCTGCCATGCACCCAAACAGTGGTTTACCCCTACATATGGGGTATCAGCGCACTCAGGACAAATTGCACAATAACTTTTGGAGTCTTGTTACCCTTGGTAAAAATAAAAATTGGGGTGAAAAGATAATTTTTGTGGAAAAAATATGATTTTTAAATTTTACGGCTCTACGTTATAAACTTGTGTGAAGCACTTGGGGGTTCAAATTGCTCACCAAAGATCTAGAAAAGTTCCTTGGAGGGTCTAGTTTCCAAAATGGGGTCATTTGTGGGGGGTTTCCACTGTTTAGGCACATCAGGGGCTCTCCAAATGCAACATGGCATCCAATCTCAATTCCAGCCAATTTTGGTTGGAAAAAGTCAAATGGTGCTCCTTCCATTCCGAGCTCTGCCGTGCGCCCAAACAGTGGTTCCCACCCACATATGGGGTATCAGCGTACTCAGGACAAATTGGACAACAACTTATGTGGTCCAATTTCTCCTGTTACCCTTGGGAAAATAAAAAATTAGTGACTAAAAGATAATTTTTGTGGGAAAAAAATAGGATTTTTTATTTTCATGCCCGGGCATTATAAACTTGTGTGAAGCACTTGGGAGTTCAAAGTGCTCACCAAAGATCTAGATAAGTTCCTTAGGGGGTATAGTTTCCAAAATGGGGTCACTTGTGGGGGGTTTCCACTGTTTAGGCTCATCTGGGGCACTGCAAACGGAACATGACCCCCATCAACGTCTGCATTCCAAAACGTTACTACTTCCTTTCCAAGCCCTGCCGTGCACCCAAACAATTTCCCCCCCCCCACATATGGGGTATCAGCGTACTCAGGACAAATTGGACAACAACTTTTGGGGTCCAATTTCCTTGGGAAAATTCAAAAATTTGGGACTAAAAAATCATTTTTGTGGAAAATTGTTTTTTTTTTTTTTCACACCCAGGCATTATAAGCTTTTGTGAAACACTTGGGGGTTCAAAGTGCTCACAACAGATCTAGATAAGTACCTTAGGGGGTCTAGTTTCCAAAATGGTGTCACTTGTGGGGGTTTCCACTGTTTAGGTGCATCAGGGGCTCTCCAAACACGACATGGCGTCCAATCTCAATTCCAGCCAATTTTAGTTTGAAAAAGTCAAACGGCGCTCCTTCCCTTACGAGCTCTGCCGTGTGCCCAAACAGTGGTTTTCCCCCACATATTGGGTATTGGCGTACTCAGGAGAAATTGCATAACAACCTTATCTGTCCATTTTCTCCTTTTACCCTTGTGAAAATAAAAAAAAAGTTTGTAAAAGATCATTTTTGTGGCTAAAAAGTTAAATATTCATTTTTTCCTTCCACGTTGCTTTAGTTCCTGTGAAGCACCTGAAGGGTTAATAATCTTCTTGAATGTGGTTTTGAGTACCTTGAGGGGTGCAGTTTTTAGAATGGTGTCACTTTTGGGTATTTTATGCCATATAGACCCCTCAAAGTGATTTCAAATGAGAGGTGGTCCCTAAAAAAAATGGCTTTGTAAATTTTGTTGTAAAAATGAGAAATCGCTGGTCAACTTTTAACCCTTATAACTTCCTAACAAAAAAAAATTTTGGTTCCAAAATTGTGCTGATGTAAAGTAGACATGTGGGAAATGTTATTTCTTAACTATTTTGTGTGATATATTTCTCTGTTTTAAGGGAATAAAAATTCAAAGTTTGAAAATTGCAAAATTTTAAAAATTTTCGCCATATTTGCGTTTTTTTCAAAAATAAACGCAAGTTATATCGAAGAAATTTTACTTCTAACGTGAAGTACAATATGTCACGAGAAAACAATCTCAGAATCGCGAAGATCCGTTGAAGCGTTCCAGAGTTATAACCTCATAAAGAGACAGTGGTCAGAATTGTAAAAATTGGCCCGGTCATTAACGTGCAAACCACCCTTGGGGGTGAAGGGGTTAACGTGCAAACCACTCTTGGGGTAAAGGGGTTAAAACTTTTTTCCTTTCAGGCCATCGGGGGTTAATGTCATTTTTTTCCCCGCTGGCCTGCTGGTGTAATTGCATTGCTGCTGGGGTCAGCTGATGTGGGTGGTGACAATTCCCACCATCCTTTAAAAGGTCACCTGATGCATCAGCTGACTGTTGGTGATACAGGTACTTTCTGGAGACCAACCTAGCAGGAGCAGTTCTCTGATGTCTACCACGTTTGGTGTTAAGAGTCCAGTTGCTGTTGATATCTGCAGTGTGGAGCTGTGTTGTATCAGTGCAGTGGTGGGACTAGTGTTCTCACCTGCCAGTTACTTACTTAGTGATAAGAGCAGGTCAAGTGAGGGATTAGGTATCCTGCTCGGCGACGGGGTGAAAAACCTGTATAGGGATGATAGGGAAATCAGGGTGCATCCACAGGTGAGTGCAGGAGGTGTCCATTCCCTATCAACAGGGCCCACCATTGCTATTGTTTCCCTGGAATTCCCTTGCTTGGTGACCGACCAACAGTTGGGTCATGTTACACTGGATCAGTCACTCCGTGACATTATAACCAATCCCAAATTTTTTTTTCTCGAGAGCCATGGCTCAGATGCAGGCCTTTGTCCAACTGCTCCAGACCCTCACCGATGAGCTCAAGGTGCTGTGTTGTGAGGTGGTGCAGCAGCTGCAGCAGTCGATGGGGTTCTGGGCCTTAGCTCTGAGGCAAGCTCAACAAGAACCCAAGATATCTCTCCCTGACAGGTTCTATGGAGGGAGAGATACATTTTTGTTTTTTCAGGAAGCCTGCAAGTTATACTTCAGGCTCCGCCCTCATTCATCAGGGAGTGAGGAATAATAGGTTGGAATCATTGCATCCCCTCTTAAGGTTGATCCCCAATCCTAGGCCTTCTTTCTGCCGACCGATTCGCCATCTCTATGGTCGGTGGATGAGTTTTTCATGGCTCTGAGGCTGGTGTATGGAGATCCTGATGGTGTCTCCCTGGCAGAATCCCGACTCCGTAAAATCTAGCTGGGGGGAAGGCCGACTGAGGAGTACTGATCAGAGTTCAGGAGGTGGGCCACTGACACACAGTGGAATGACACACAGTGGAATGACCCTGCCCATAGGAGCCATTTTATTCAGGGCCTGTCCCTAGGTTGCAGGATAATCTGGTGCAGTATGCCGCCCCCATGTCGTTGGAGGCTGCCATGTCCCTTGCCATCCGGGTGGATAGACTCTTGAGGGTGAGGCATACACCAAATGTTCCCCCTGTAGTCCTTGCTAGGGAGGAGGACACACCTGAGAAGGCGGACAAACCCATGCAGGTGGGAGGAGTTGGTTCCCAAACGAGGTTGCCTGCAGTTCGCCGTGGTGTGGGGGCATGTTTTTTCTGTGGGAAGACTGGTAATTTAATCGGGGTCTGCCCAAGTCGAGCCAAAGTAGTACCATCTATGAAGCCGCGTTCCCCTGGCCGTGTGGAGGGAGGCGATGTCACTGGTGTATCGCCACGAAGATCGTCGCGATTTCACATTCTGACTTCTCGCAGCTGAGTTGTTGATACTTGGTGTTTGTTGGCAGTGAGGGAGTTAATTCTGCTTTTCTCTGTGCTTAGACTAAGCCCAGCCTCGCCCGGCTGCAGTGTATTAGGCACTAATTAGCTTCCTTCATATACCTGCTAGTCTGCTTGCTAGTTGTCGGTGAAAGCATTCATTCAGACCAGCAGAGCGGATCGTTTCTGAGAAGACTTAAGCTAAGAGTGCCTGTTGTGGCTTATCCTCTCCTCGCTTATTGTTTATCTCCTTAACCTTTTGTGTTCCCTCTGTAGTTGAAGTTGTATGCAAGGCAGTATTTACTTTACCCCTTGTCTGTCTCGTTTGTCTCATCCTGTTTGTAAGCTGTTATCTGCCCATTCCCTGTGGTGGTAATCAGGGTCCTTCTCAGGACTAGATTACAGTGGTCAGGGATCTGCAGGAGACAGGGTTACGCTGGCGGCCTGGACCTCTGTACCATTAACAGTACCTCCAGGTAGAGGGACTAGTCAGGACCCCAGTTTAGGGTCAGCATAGACCCCGGTCCACCTCTATCCTGAGACAGCGTGACATTTTCACCGACCTTACTAAAGATTCCCCCCAGTCACCATGGATCCAGTAGCCCATCTAGCTCAGCAGTTGCAGAGTTTGTCCCTGGAGCTGACGGACGTTAAATCCAAGGTTTTGTACTCCCAGGAGCAAGCCAGATCTGAACCTAAAGTGGCTCTCCCGGACAGGTTTACTGGTGGACGGGACAAGTTCTTTACTTTCCGGGAGGCATGTAAATTGTATTTTCGGCTGCGGCCTCGGTCGTCGGGGAGTGAGGATCAGAGGGTGGGAATTGTCATCTCGCTCTTACAAGGGGACCCTCAATCCTGGGCGTTCTCTCTCCCCCCGGGCTCCCCGGCTCTCCAGTCAGTGGACCAATTTTCTACAGCCCTGGGTCTGGTATATGATGATCCGGATCGGGTCTCCCTTGCTGAAATGAAGTTACGTAAGATACAGCAGGGAGATCGTCCGGCGGAGGAATTTTCTTCAGAGTTCCGTAGGTGGGCCACGGATACTCAGTGGAATGACCTGGCTCTTAGGAGCCAGTTTTGTCAAGGGTTATCTGATAAATTAAAAGATGTGTTGGCTCAGTATGATTCTCCCCCATCACTGGAGGCCGCTATGGCTCTTGCAATTCGCATTGATAGACGGCTTCGGGAGAGGTGCGGGGTAACTCCGCCCCCTGTGATGACTCCACCTCCTTCTAAAGTCCCTAATATTGAGGTTCCCCTGGTTTGTTCTGAGGAACCTATGCAGTTGGGAGGGACATCATTCCGAAGGAGGGGATCAGCAGTGGGCCGCAAGACAAGAAAGTGTTTCTTCTGCGGGAGAGAGGGACATTTTATTGAGGGGTGTCCATCCCGTACTGTACTGAGCAAGAAGTCGCAGGAAAACTATTAATCCCAGGCTGTGTGGTGGACGACAATCTGGGAGTATGTATTTCGTCCCAGGTCCGTCTCAGTTTCTCGTACCAGCGGAGGTGGTGGTAGGTACGAGAACTGAGAGGATTTCTGTTCTTCTGGATAGTGGGGCCGGGGCTAATCTGGTGGACTCTCGGTTTGCCCAGGTTCATGGTATGCAACTGAGTGTATTAGCCAAACCTATCCCCATATTCTCTATCGACGCCAGGCCTCTCGGTCAAGGTAGCTTTTTGCAAGCTGTGCATAACATTGACCTTCGAGTGGGGGCAATACATAAAGAACTATTGTCTTGTTATGTGTTGGAGGGTCCTCCCACTCCTATTGTGTTGGGTCTTCCTTGGTTAACTAAACATAACCCAGTTATTAATTGGCAATCCAGGGAGATAAGCCAGTGGGGTGAATTTTGCAATAAAAACTGCATGAACACGGTCATCCGTGCGATCGTGCCTAGAACCTTACCACCTTTTCTGGTGGACTTTGAGGATGTTTTTTCAGAGGAAGGGTGTCAAGAATTACCTCCTCATCGCGATTATGACTGTTCTATAAAATTGCTCCCTGATGCTAAATTACCTAAATCTAGGTTGTATAACCTTTCTGGTCCTGAGAGGCAGGCTATGAAGGATTATATTTCGGAAAGTCTGGCTAAAGGGCATATTAGACCTTCATCTTCCCCGGTGGCCGCGGGGTTCTTCTTTGTGAAGAAAAAAGATGGAGGCCTACACCCTTGCTTGGATTTCCGTGAGCTTAATCGGATTACGGTCCGAGATCCGTATCCGCTCCCACTTATTCCAGATCTCTTCAATCAGATTGTTGGCGCCAAATGGTTCTCTAAGTTGGATCTCAGGGGGGCGTATAATCTGATTAGGATGAAGGAAGGGGATGAGTGGAAGACGGCGTTTAACACTCCGGAGGGGCATTATGAGAACCTTGTCATGCCTTTCGGTCTGACTACTGCCCCGGTGGTGTTTCAACATTTTGTTAATGACATCTTTCGCCACCTAGTGGGACAGTTTGTTGTCATTTATCTGGATGACATCTTAATTTACTCGCCGGATCTTGTGTCTCATCAGGAGCATGTGAGACAGGTGTTGCAGATCTTGCGAGATAATAAACTGTACGCCAAATGGGAGAAGTGTGTATTCGCCGTACAGGAACTTTAGTTTTTAGGGTTCCTGGTGTCAGCTTCCGGTTTCCGTATGGACCCTGGGAAAGTGAGGGCAGTGCTTGAGTGGGATCTGCCAGAGGATCTTAAGGCACTGCAGCGTTTCCTGGGGTTTGCTAATTACTACCGGAAATTCATTCGTAATTTCTCGTCCATTGTTAAACCTCTCACTGACATGACAAGAAAAGGGACAGATTTTTCAAGGTGGTCTGACAAGGCTTGTCAAGCATTTTCCTCCTTGAAAAAATGTTTTGCTTCGGCACCTGTACTCATTCAACCGGATGCGTCACAGCCATTCATTGTGGAGGTGGATGCGTCTGACGTAGGGGTGGGTGCGGTATTATCTCAAGGTCCGTCCCCTGGTAAATGGCATCCGTGCGCCTTCTTCTCTAAAAAATTGTCGTCCGCTGAGAGGAATTATGATGTCGGCAATAGGGAACTCTTGGCCATTAAGTTGGCTTTTGAAGAGTGGCGTCATTTTTTGGAGGGGGCAGTCCACCCGGTCACCGTCATTACTGATCACAAGAACCTACTGTATTTGGAGTCTGCAAAACGTCTGAATCACAGACAAGCTAGATGGTCGTTGTTTTTTACCAGGTTTAATTTTGTCGTCACATATCGTCCTGGGTCAAAAAATGTAAAGGCTGATGCCTTATCTCGCAGTTTCCCTGGGGCCGGGAAGACGGATGACCCGGTTCCTATCCTTCAGGAGGGAGTAGTGGTGTCGGCTGTATGCTCTGAGCTTGAGGACGAGGTATTGGAGGCTCAGGGGGACGCCCCTGTAGGACCTCCAGGGAAACTGTTTGTTCCAGATCAGTTAAGACAAAAGGTTATCGAGGCACATCATAATTCTGCTTTGGCAGGACACCCAGGGAGTAAAGCAACTGTGGATCTCCTTTCACGTCGGTTTTGGTGGCCTAACTTAAATAAGGAGGTGGTAACTTTTGTCGCGTCCTGTGGGGTTTGTGCACGCTCTAAGACCCCACATACCCGTCCGTCTGGGGCCCTCTTACCTTTGAAATTCCCGGAGCATCCATGGACCCATCTGTCTATGGACTTCATTACGGACCTCCCTCCGTCTTCTGGTAAAACTGTCATACTAGTTGTAGTTGACAGGTTCAGTAAGATGGCACATTTTATTGCTCTTCCTGCTCTTCCTAATGCTAAAACTCTGGCGCAGGTGTTCATTGGGGAGATTGTGAGACTTCACGGGTTGCCTTCCGATGTGGTGTCGGATCGGGGGTCTCAGTTTGTGTCCAAATTCTGGAAGGCATTTTGTGCACGGCGGGGGATGCAATTGTCATTTTCTTCGGCTTTTCATCCGCAGACCAATGGTCAGACAGAGCGTCTGAATCAGAGCTTGGAGACATATCTCCGGTGTTTTGTCTCAGAGAACCAAGAGGACTGGTCTTCTTTCTTGCCTCTGGCAGAGTTCGCTCTTAACAATAGGCAGAGCGAGTCCACTGGTAAGTCCCCGTTTTTTGGGGCATATGGTTTTCACCCCCAGTTTTGTACTTTCAATGGGGGGGGCTCTTCTGGGGTTCCTGAGGAGGAACGATTTTCGTCGTCACTTGCTTCAGTGTGGAGAGGAGTGCTGAATAATCTGAGTACTATGGGGAACCGATACAAACGTATGGCTGATAGAAGGAGAATGTCTGGTCCGGACCTAAGTGTGAACAATCTGGTATGGTTGTCTACCAAAAATATAAAACTTAAAGTTCCCTCCTGGAAACTGGGTCCCAGGTTCATCGGGCCATACAGGATCAGTTCGATAATTAATCCGGTGGCATTCCGTCTTGACCTCCCTCCTACGTTTAAAATCCACAATGTGTTCCACAAGTCGTTGATTAAGAGGTACGTGGCGCCAGTTATGCCGTCACCTCTACCTCCTCCTCCAGTGGTGGTCAATGGTAACTTGGAGTTTCAGGTGTCGAAGATCATTGACTCACGTCGGAATCGCCGGTCCCTTCAGTACTTGTTTCATTGGAAGGGGTATGGTCCTGAGGAGAGGACGTGGGTTCCTGCGTCTGATATTAACGCAGACCGATTGGTTCTGGCCTTCCACACAACTCACCCAGACAGACCTGGCCCTGAGGGTCCGGAGGACCCTCGTAGTAGGGGGGGTACTGTCAAGGGTGTATCGCCACGAAGATCGTCGCGATTTCACATTCTGACTTCTCGCAGCTGAGTTGTTGGTACTTGGTGTTTGTTGGCAGTGAGGGAGTTAATTCTGCTTTTCTCTGTGCTTAGACTAAGCCCAGCCTCGCCCGGCTGCAGTGTATTAGGCACTAATTAGCTTCCTTCATATACCTGCTAGTCTGCTTGCTAGTTGTCGGTGAAAGCATTCATTCAGACCAGCAGAGCGGATCGTTTCTGAGAAGACTTAAGCTAAGAGTGCCTGTTGTGGTTTATCCTCTCCTCGCTTATTGTTTATCTCCTTAACCTTTTGTGTTCCCTCTGTAGTTGAAGTTGTTGTATGCAAGGCAGTATTTACTTTACCCCTTGTCTGTCTCGTTTGTCTCATCCTGTTTGTAAGCTGTTATCTGCCCATTCCCTGTGGTGGTAATCAGGGTCCTTCTCAGGACTAGATTACAGTGGTCAGGGATCTGCAGGAGACAGGGTTACGCTGGCGGCCTGGACCTCTGTACCATTAACAGTACCTCCAGGTAGAGGGACTAGTCAGGACCCCAGTTTAGGGTCAGCATAGACCCCGGTCCACCTCTATCCTGAGACAGCGTGACAGGCGACCAGGAAGTGTAGATTTCCTCCATTTTTTCCCCTCAGTGTCCCTTGTCTACTGAAGTGGTGGTTGGTGGGGTAACAGAGTATACCGGTGCTTGTGGACAGAGGAGCAGGTGTCAATCTGATGGATGCTTACTTTGTCCAGACCCATGGCTTGAGGTGTAGGATGCTAGCAAAACCCCTAGGCATCCAGGCCATAGACTCTGTCCCACTCATCCAGGGGAGGGTGACCCAAATCGTAGATGATATACACTTGCGTATAGGGACTCATCATGAAGAGTCCCTGTCATGCTACATTTTGGAGGGGAATGCCAACACCCATCGTTTTAGGCCTCCCTTGGTTGAAAAGACACGACTGGTCATAGAGTGGAGGTCCAGGGAAGTAGTCAGCTGGGATCAGTCCAGTGAGGGCTGCTGTCCTGGGGCTACTGTCTCTGCCGTCTTTCTAAAACCGTCCCTTTCTTCTCCGGTGTGGGCAGCAGAGGTGCTGCCAGGGAGTAGGGGCAAGTCTCATCCCCCACCACAAGCTAACCCTGAGTGTCGGAGTCCTCTTAGGAGGAGGGGTCACGGGAGGGTGGTGGTTCCCTCTTAGCATTATGGGGGTGTGAGTGTGGTGACACAGGGGGACACCTCTGTTGTCGGTTCCTCGAAAAGTTCACCATCTTATGGCAGAGGTTCGCGTGTCAATAAACATTCAGGTCCGGACCTGTGTGTGGATGAGTTTTTGTGGGTGTCCATCAAAAACATCCGGTGGAAGTATGCTACTGAGGCCTGGAGTTTTTGGGTGATCGGGCTGTATTGTGTGTCAGCTATTCTCGGCCTGGGGACTTTCCAGCTGGAATTACCCCCAGTAATGCATGTTCACAACTCATTCCCCAGGTCAGCGCTCTGGACATTTGTGGTGCCGCCAGAGCCTACGTTGTTGTCACTTCTATCAGTCAACGTTTGCCATAAACCTGAAGGCAAGGCAACTGCCGAGGTGAACTCTGGTGGATCGAGGCGTCCTCACCATAGGTTGTTTTCTGGTGAGGTCTGGTGTTCAGGGTCCAGAGGCCCCTCATTGAAAGGGGGTACTGTCATGATTAGAGTTGAGCGATACTTTACGATATCCAAAAGTATCGGAATCGGAATGGTATCGCCGATACCCCAAAAATATCGGCGATACCCGATACCGATACCGGAAATCCAATGTAAGTCTATAGGAGCAAAATATCGGAATTAAAAAAAAAAACATTCTTGCCTTGTTGGTTAATTGTACATGAAGGAAAACAACAAAGAGTAATGTAGAATGTATTGGGGAAGGTTGAGGAGACATTAAAGGCATAGATGTTTAACCCAATCAAATGGAATAGCATAAATATTTTTTTTTTAAAGATGTTCGGATTGACGAAGAAATTGACAATGTTTACGTTTTTTCTAGTTTGGCAAATATGTATATTTCACAACTACCATGCTCTTCACCTTTTTAACTTTAGACACACTTTCTCCTTCATAATCTTCAGCAGCATCATCTTTTTCATCAAATTATTCTTCATCTTCACCTTCTTTATCTTCTTCTTAAACTTCTTGCTATTCATCTTTTTGTTAACATTACTCATATTCTTCTTATTCAACTATTATTCTTCATATTGTACTTCATCTTCTTCATCATATTCTTATTTGTGACAGAGATTCCTGTACTTGTAATCTGTCAAAGTATGAATTTTTCATCCTTCCGTTCTTGCTGTCACAAAAGATTTAAATTACAACAGTATTTGTCCGTGTTCAGTTTAGCCTGCAGCAGCAGGCATTTTCCAGGGGCACCACGAGGAGGAACGGACTCACCCCCATACACTGCTTAGTCTTCTTCTGCTTATAATTTAGAGCATATATTTTGCTCTTCATTTTGGTCTTATACTTCATGTTCTTCTGCTTATTGTTCTTAAGTCTCTTGTTCTGTATCTTGTAGTTTGTCTTAACCTTCTTAGTCCTGTTGGGTAATCTTTTATTTCTTCTTTGTGATGGTGTTTAGGCTGGTTGGCTTGATGCTCGTCGTCCTTGTGGTCGTCATCTTCTTCGGGGTGGTCATCAGGGTCATCGTCTTCATTGTTGGAGATCCAGAGTGATTACCCAAAAAAACATTTAAAAAATCTTCAATTTGTAAATGTAGCAGAAGGTACAAGAGCCAATGCAAGTAACGAGGACCAGCTGACTGTGCTGGAACCCGGAGGGGCAGCAGAAGGAAAAGAGCCAATGGCACAACCGAGGACCAGCTGACGTTACTGGGACACGGTTACTAAGCAGGAGGTACCTGTGCTCCAAAGCACTACCAAGGACCAGCAGACGTTGCTGGAACTCGGATACCGAGATGGAGGCACCTAGGCCAAAGGCACTGCGGAGAACCAGCTGACGGTACTGGAACCCGGAGGGGCAGCAGAAGGAAAAGAGCCAATGGCACAACCGAGGACCAGCTGACATTACTGAACCCCAGTAACACAGGAGCAAGTGTTGACTGTGCTAACAGCACTTCCGAGCAACAACTGGCGGTGTTGGAGCCCAGGGATGAGAAGACAACAGGGTGGAGGCAGCAGGACTTTTTGACGTACACACAGCAGGGGAACAGCTGACATTACTGAACCCCAGTAACACAGGAGCAAGTGTTGACTGTGCTAACAGCACTTCCGAGCAACAACTGGCGGTGTTGGAGCCCAGGGTCAAGGAGGATGTTTAAATACTAGATCAAGTAATTTCCTTGTTACCTGTCAATTTTAAATGTCTATACTTCAAACAAGAGAAAGATAACCTTTACTACCATAAGATGATGATTTCATTTAAACTAATATCTAGATAAATAAAGAATTGACAAACATAAACACATACATTAACATGTTGAACAGCAATGCAAACCACAAAATAAATTAGTTAAGGAATCTGCTATACGGTTGTACATAAAAGCATACAAGTACATATCTGAATCCATTAATGATGGATAAGTAACAGTATGTACACCATTTTTATTGTATAGACAATGAATGTCTGACTTCAAAACATCATCAGCATTACAAGTTATCTGTGATATTACTAAAATGTTCCATTTGCTGAATAATGTCACTAAACAGTTTATACAAAATTATACAATTTCC